>OZ014480.1:4272269-5472269 GCA_963965965.1 Trididemnum nubilum
GTAATTTGAGGTAGGATTGACGTTAATCAATACAGAATAGAATAGAATTGTCCTGATTTGTCATAGCAAAATGGGGAAGCTTGATGTTAGTGCGCTAAGGTACTTGACACCGGAAGATTTTCGAGCTTTAATAGCGGTTGAAATGGGAATGAAAAATCATGAAATTGTTCCACTAGGAGTTTTAGCTTGCATTGCTAACTTGAAAAGAGGTGGGACGTATAAGCTACTTCGAGAATTATCCAAACATCGACTTGTGTGTTGGGAAAGAAACAAATTTACTGCTGGATATAGACTCACTAATAAAGGGTACCGTAAGTTCAGTGTTTTTAGCGGTATGCACTCAGCTGGACCTGGGACTGTAAACAGTCACTGAGTCAGCAGTAGATGATGCTCTATGCTATTGTAAGTTGTTACTCATCAGCAGTCCTCATCACATCTAAACTAAGAGTAAAAGCTGCAATTGATGATCATAGACTTAAGTCTGAATAACAGTACCGGTAGCCTAGGCCTATTAAAAATTTCTGGTGAAATACTGTCAGTTGTATAGCAGTCTCAGAGGGACGTCATTAAGTATCGGTATAAGCCACTTGCTTTTTTTTGGAATATCTGCAACTTGTGTATGTGCGGGTGTATGCTCTCGCTCCTCTCATGCTTGCACTCATAACAGATTAGGGCTAGATTAGTGGAATACTGTAGCTTAGATCGGAGAGAAGGAGAGAGCGCACATGTGCTCATACATAAGTATTGAGTCACAGAGCGTCCGAAAAAAAAGCGACGGCTCATACTTAACGACACCTATCTCAGAGTCCTTAGACCTTTTTAATTAAAAAAAAATTGATAGAAAAAATACAGAAAGCTATGTAAGCTTTTCAAAAATTTTTCAAAAAAATGTAGATCTTAGTGTCAGTATTTATATCTCACAAAATATTGTTAGATTAGCATACTTTTGAACTTATGGTCATAATTTGTGTGCAGATGTTTTTTCACTGGCATGCTAATTGATAAGCTACTGGATGTAATCACGTAAATTTTTAACAGCCCTTTCTGCTTTGAAACGATAGTTCAGAGTTTGATGTAACTGCAAAATGACAAATAGTTTAAATTATTGGTTTTTACAATTCTGAATTTGATACTGGTATCAATAATTTTGGGCATATGACACAGTACACCTAATCACAACTTTGTATTACAAAGCAGTTATGATAAATACTGATGTATAGCATTTTAGAATTTGGATCCACTTTAGATGCATATTGATGGATTTTTAGATATGATTACCTGGCTTTAAGAGCACTATCACATCGAGGATCAATTGCGTCAGTTGGAAACCAAATTGGTGTTGGAAAAGAAAGTGACATTCTTGTTGTCGCCGACAATGATGACCAACAGTTAGCATTGAAAATCCATAGGTGGGGCGATGCTTGTGTATATTTGCTAAGCTTAGAATCTGATTGGAATCAGCATTTAATTAAATCATTCTTGTGATGTTGTGCTTTGAACAAAGGCATTTAAATTTTTGGTGTGTATAATGAATCTTAAGGTTGAGCAAGGTATTGTAAAATATATATGTATGTGCCAGTGGTGTAAAAACTTAAACTTTGCAGAGGTAGGCAATCTCTACTTGAAAAGTGGCAATACTGTCGCTGTTTGATAAAAAAAAGCAGCGGTGCTGCTACTTATCACTACTTGATTAAAAAAGTAGCATCTGTATACAAAGCAATGAGCACTATCACTACTTGCTGGCGCTACTTTAAAAAAAATAATAGATAAGTTTTGGTTTTCATTTTCTTCGTTTAGGATTCATTTTCACTTTCACTTGAAATTTCTGTTTGTTTAAGGATTTTTGATTTGATTTATGCTGTAGTTGAATAAAAATTTCTACAATATGTATTTTAAATGATTAGACAATACAAGTACATCAACATTAAAACAAATGCTGTATATACCATAACCATAAATTGAAACAAAATAAAGATCCAAACCGATTAGTTTGTACTTTGATGTAGAGTTACTTTCCTATGCTAAAAGCTGACATGGAACTGAGTGATTATAAAATTTAATCTTTTGGCAGGTCTCAAAATTGTATGATTTTGTGTCTTTTCAAAATTGCATCTAAAACCTGTCATGTATTATACCGTGTGGGAACACATTGTAGTTGTATAGTAGCATCACCTCAATGATTATATTGACTATAAAACTATTAGCTACCAAACCTTTGTTGAATGTAGAGATAAGCTCTAGTGAAATAAGTTGTAGTGCATTTTTCTCAAAATCTGTGACATCTTTTTTACAGACGATGTTTCTTCTACAAGTATATTTTCATAACTAGTTTTTTTTAGCTAATTAAACACTGTTTCAATTTATTAGTTCCATTCTCAGTGCTCTGCAAAATGAACTCTCCAGCTTCCGGTGCACAAATTGCACTGGAGTGTTTGACCATATGGTCAACAAATCATTTGTCAACTGAATGCCTATATTTTTGGGTGATCATTGCAGAAAATCGTTTTCGCTATCTGAAGTTGACATCAATTTATAGCACTGGAATTAAGTCTATTGTATTTTTATTTCTTTTGTTTTCAATAAGGAGGAACACTGGCAAATCAACTGTATTCTGTACATGTTACAATACGAGAATGCAGTATGAAAATTGTTAAAACTGAAATTTGCATAATCATAAACAGTCTTTGAAAGAGTTATTTAGCAGTAGTGACTGTGGCAGATTATATATTTGCTTTAAATAAGGTGGTGAAGCTCTGCTTCTACTCGACTAAAATAATTGCAGCGCTCCTGCTTTTTTCTGGTGACCAAAAAACAAAAAAAATAACAGCACTGCTGCTACCACCATTGAAAAAGTAGCAGCACTAGTTGTGCTGCTCCTGAGTAGTTCTGCTGCGCCTAGCACTGGAACTTTGTTGGACATGGTGAATGTTTTCTATATGCCAATTTTCATATTTGTTAAAATTTATCTGCTTCCTTTTCAGCAGAAGTAATGTTATTATCTAAATTCCAAAGCGTTAACTGTTCTTGTTACAACGCATTAATAAAAGTGTTTTAAATTTTTTTGGTAATTTTAATTTTTTTCAGATTGGGACGGATATCATTTCGTCAATTGAAGAACAAGCGAGATTACCATGCCCATCGGAAAATTGTGTCTTGGATATATCTATCTCGATTAGCTGCTACCAGGGAGTTTGCATACATGAAAACTTTGTTTGATAGAGGTTTTCCTGTTCCGAAGCCTGTGGATCACAACAGACATTGTGTTGTAATGGAACTGTTAAATGCATATCCTTTACATCAGGTACAAGTTTGTATCAAAAAAATAGTATATAGTGTATTTGTGTTAATCTTGCCAAGTTTTGTAAATAAGCAGAATCGCTTTGCGTATCCACGAAGTGAAGTTTAATCTTTTTAGATCTATCAATTCTTTATAAGTAACAACCTGTACAGTTGCTGTAAGCTAATCCTTGCAAATTTCAGTCAAAACATATTGAAGTTAAGTTGCCAATCGCAATTGGATTTTAACTAACTAATAGTTCTATGGTGGAAGAGGTGGTTTTCTTTGAAAAAGCGAATGGAGGTTTGAAAAGCTTATGCATGTCCTTTTTTGCATATGCTTATGTTGTGTGTACCAACTGTACCATTCTTTTGGTGAAGTGATTTTGTTGGTACATACATCAATATTCTCATGGAATTGATTCCGAGTCTACATCAATGTTCTCTCTTTAATCCGGGACTTCCCCCAGTTTCTTTTCACCATCATTCTCCCCTTCATACTTTGAAGGTTACTGATATTTCTGTAAAACTCAATGGTATGCAATGCAAATAAAGTGATTTTGTCTGATGAAAAAGAAATGTTTATTTTAAATCATTTGTGATTTGGGCAAAACTGATGTTCGACTAAGTATTTGAACCCAGCTCTGTTCAATCATGACAATTTCAAATACTGGCGTCTTTAACCATTATGCCTTACAGTACATGAACCCAATTGACTATAATCAGTTGTTAAATTTAACTTTCAAAAAGTGATTTTGGGGGGGTTCGGAGGGTTGGTAACCCCAGACTTTGTAAGAACTTTGTCTCTTCAATATCTACTGATATCCAGAAAAACTAGCACCCTAGCTCAAGCCGTTCAAAAAATTGATTTTAGGAGGTCCATTTGGGAGGATTCCGGAGGAGTGGTACTCCCAAACTGGGTCAAAATTTTTGTTTTTTTAAATATCTCCTGGTATCAATAAAAGCTTGTGTCTTGGGTTCAGCTGTTCAACACACTGATTTTTAGGGGTTTTGTGGGGAAAGGTGGTACCCCCAAACTATGTTCAAGTATTTGTCTGTTAAATATCTACTGATAAAAAAAAAACTATCGCCCTAGCTTAAGCCAATAAAAAAATTCATATTTGGGGGTTCCGGGTGGTTGGTTCCCCCAAACTATATCGAAATATTTTTCAATTAAATATCTCTTCATACCAAAAAAAAGCAGCACCCTAGCTTAACCGTTCAAAAAAGGATTTTTGGGTGATCCATTTGGGAGGGTTTCTGAGGGGTGGTACTCCCGAATTATGTCAAAATATTTGTTCATTAAGTATCGACTGATATCAAAAAAACTAGCACCCTAGCTTAAGCTGTTAAAAAAAAGAAGTTGGGTGGGGGTCTTCACGAAGAATGACACCTGAAACCCTCTGATCATATCTAATGTCAAAACAAAAAATATTAAAAGATTTTGTCCTAATCGAAAAAAAACTTATGGTGGATTCAACATGATCTTGGAATGAGAAAACCAATGGCCAACTAGATAATTTAACCCATGTCTATTCAATCACAAAGGTTTTATATGCTGGCGCCTTTAACCTCTAAGCCGCGGCAGCACACGTGTGCGCATGACGAAAATCAAATATTAAAATCACGTATTAAACTTCGTTATCACAACTTTTCAGTGGGTCTAGCCCAAACCACGTGACGTAGCGCATCCAAAAAATGCTGGTTCACAACTTCATATTTAGACTTATGATATCTCCAACTTCCAATTTTCTAGCTTTGGTGGCTTTGGAGTTTTTGTTTCCAATAGAAAAGTTCTTAAATAAGCAAACAAAAAAAAAGTGTCAGAATTGCCATAATTTAAATGTGGGAGCTGATTCTGCATTCCTAGGCGCTTCTAAATTCGAAACTTATATTCTCCTGCTGCAATTTGTTTACAAACTGTTTAAACCTCCGATTGGCGTTTCAGTTTTTGGCTCGGAAACCCGTATCACGTGACCGATTGCCCCCAAAATTTGCACAAAGAATGATCCATATATGCCCCATCTAAGTTCTACATTTCAAGTTTCCACTTTTGGCGGTTTTGAAGTTATAGCGTTTTGGACCTCTGGTTGCCGAATTCGTAATTTTGCGCGGAGAAAACATAGGGACCGCCCAAGTCCCAATTACGGACATAAAAAGACTGGTATGATTTGCTATTCTGATGAAGAGAAGAGGGTGGTTGCTTGACTCAATGACTGTGAGGTTATTCGCCACTTCCTTCTTTTGCTGTTACTGCATGATGAAATAAATTGGTCTCGTTTTCTGAATTGCGTTGGCGTTTTGTTCAGGTTCATGAGCTCGCCAATCCTTCCTCAGTTTATGACGAGTTGATGGCGTTGATAGTGAAGCTGGCCCAGCACGGGTTGGTGCATGGGGACTTCAACGAGTTCAATTTGATGCTGGACAAAAACGATCACGTGATTCTTATCGATTTCCCTCAAATGATATCAACATCACACAAATGTGCAAGGTTCATAATATAATGATTTTTAACTTTGATTATTTGCTTGAAATGCTTGTTTGTGATGTACCAACGAATACTGCTTAATTTTCAGTAGATTTAACCTGACAAAGTTTTATACAAATTTAACTCAAGACAAAGGTTAATACTTAAAAGAAACTCAGAAAAGTTTGTCCTTGCACGTGGGAGGCCAGGAATAAATAATTGTAATCACAACTTAACAAGTTGCTTTAATGGCCAGGAGGCAGCGAAGGGACCCTTTCGGTCTTGTCAACCTGCCACCTGTCTACCACACACGGTGGAGGCTTCACAATGTCCCTTTTGATGCTGAACGTCAAATAGGGAAATTGTGAATACGAATTTATTTAGCGTTTGGTTTGACCCGACAGGGAATCGATTCCGAGTCTATAGCATTTCAGTAGCAGACACTCTGCCCTAACTATTGAATCAAGTTTTTTGGGGGTCTGTGGAGTGATGCTCAGACTCTTTGTAGTTGACTTAAACGTCCACTTGTACAGGGAATATTATGAGCGGGACGTGAAGTGCATTCAAGAGTTCTTCTTCAAGCGATATGGGTTCGTCAGCGACAACGATCCTCCGTTTTTTGAGGATTTGAATCAAGATGCAGAATTAGATAAGTGAGTACGCCTTACCAGTTGTTCTATCATTAGCGCTGTTGCGGGGGCAGTTGGCATACGTCACAGCAATAGGTTATGCAGTTTGTCCTCTTTAGCCGAAGTGGCGGAATTCGCCCTTAGATAGCCAGACCACCCCCGCTCCACCACCACGTTGCTCAATCGAAAGCATTCCTTCACCAACCCAATCCTTGGGTCCACAACTGACCGCCACGAAGCAACCAACCTTAGTGTTGACAGTCAGTTTGTGGCGATCGGTTGACTTGGTTTGTAACCATTTCTGTTTTCTCGATCGTTTCGTTTTTAAATGTTTTTTCGTCCGCCTCTTTTTTCTGCATCCATTCACTTAACTTTTGGACCCCATTCAAAATACCGCTGATTATACGGTATCGGATATACCGTAAAACCTCTACTTTAACACCACCTCTACACTAGATTTTCACCAGTAAATTTTTGATTACTTCCCAGTAAATGTGTTACGTTTGATGTTTTTGCTTCTGTAGATGTTAGATGTTTTTACTTTTCATTAGTTCAGTTTATCTTCCCAAATTTCTGACCAGCCAGCGGAAAAATAGAGCGCCACCCTCTAACTCATGGGTCGGCAACCTACGGCCCTCGGGCCGGATCCGGCCCACCAAGCAATTTCATCTGGCCCTCGTACTTATATGCTCATCCGGCCCGTGACCTTTTTTTAAGATTGAAATTTACCAACAATCCCACTGAAATGCTGTTTTCATTGGTCACCACCATAATGCCTAATTTTCAGGCGAAGACTTTTTTTTGGTCATCGCCATTAACTCGGCTGTAAAATGCTTAATTTTCGTGCGAAGACTTTTTTTTTGTCCGCTTAACCTTGCTGGGTTAGGATGTGGCTCACGGGACGAAAAGGTTGCCGACCCCTGCTCTAATTAAACACCACCTCTTATAGAACGCCACTGTAAGAGAAGGGTTGAAAAATAGAGCACCATGGCGCTCAAATAGCGGTTTTACGGTGTATGTAAAGTTACATAGTGGTAGTACTGGTGAAGAAACATGATCAACATGTTATCTCATGTTTCCAGAGAACTTGACCTTTCTGATTTGGATGATGAAGAGCTTGCCGCCATGACGTCAAAACACCTTGCGGAAGATATGGATAAAAATTGTTCCGAGGATGAAGAGTCGAAGCATTCAGAAGTAGAGAGTTTAAAAGAAGAAAGCGAAATGAATGTGAGGATTAATTACTAATTAAACTTACTTGGTGTACTACTTAGAAATTATTAAACGAAATATGATAAAACCTAAACTTTTTTTTTTTTTTCAGGAAACCACCGAAGACAAATTCGAATCTCTTCAGATTGATAAAGCCGATATTTCATTAGAAAACGAAACCTCAGCAATACAGGACAATTTGGAGGGGCTTTCCCTATCCAATACACAACATCGGCCGTTCAGAGACGGCGATTCAACTCCCTGCCATTACGAAAGTGAAAGCGTATCGATCGCCAGCAGCAGTGTTCCTCCTGCTGAAATTAAAAAGCGCGTCAAGCAAGCGTTTGCCAAGCAGCAGAAACTACGTTCGCAGCGCCGGCTGAAGAGGGGCGAAGCGTCGCTTGTTAATAAGAAACGACGAGAATTGGCTGAAGTTGTAACATCGAGTAAAGATTTGTTCTTTTAAACAAAATTTGAAGTGCGGTGTCCTGTAGCTCAATGAATTGAAACTCGGTTCTAGCTTATGCTGCATCGCTGCTTCTTCTTGCAGTCTAGTGTCGAAAAGGGATGAGGGAATATTTCAAAGATCGAATTTATTCACGGCGGAAAACTGAGCGTACGAGCGTCTGACATACCAGCTTACAGACATGGTTAAAACAAAGCAACATTGTCATACGCTCTCGATTTTGCGCCAGCTGTAATACCACTTTTTAAGACCCGGTCTTCGCTAAGCGTAAAATCATAAGCGTGCGATCGCATATTCAGTTTGTTTTACTTACAGAAATTCGGAACACTTTCCAAATCACATCACAATCCTACAAGCTGCCAGTTGGTAAAACAAACTAAGGATATACTCGTACGATCATGATTTTACAGAGTAGACAGGACAACCTTTATTCCTTGTATGCTGCTATGCCATTTGCGACATGATTGAAAAAAATTGAAGCATTTGCGGTTGGCAATAACTCACCGATGTGACAACATAATTTGCAACTGAAGTTGTCCCAACTATTATCCAGCTGATTGTTTCTGCTCTCAACGAAAGATCTCATTGTATTTAACCATGTCGTGATTAGATTTTTACCAATGCGGCAATTGCGGCATCACCATTAGTTTCGATTTTGAAAATCATTTTCTTAAATAAAGCTAAATTCCAAACCGGTATGCTCCATAAAATAGTACGTTTGTAAATGTGAAACCACTCCAGTTGTTTGCCAGCCTGGGTTACTACGGAGAGTAAACCTATCAAATATTCATGTTTATAGAGTCCACAGCGTAGGTAGTCTTCGTCAACTGACTATGTTGAACAGTATTCTATTTTATAAGCGTTTGCTGACTGAGATGTGCAGTAACTAACAACGAAATTGTTTTTCAATATAACCAGTTAGTCCTAATGTTATCGCAGAGGGTTAATGACTTGCATTTCTCTTTTCAATCAGAGCTCTTAACTCGCGAAAATAATTTCTCGAAACTCGTACAAAACTGTTGAGTTCATCAAAAAGAAATTTATAAACTACAAAATTGTCGGAAAGATATGTTTTTAATTGATCAAGCTGTGTCAATATCACCTCATTTGCAGCAAGCTAATAGGACATTAAAAAGCAAAGTCTCTGGTCGTTCAGGCAAACTCTGCACTCGTAGTACAATTATCTTGATTTAATCAATGAAAAAATACAACGAAGTCTCCAACTGAAATTAGCGCGTTTTCATGAAACAGAATACTAATTTAACTCCATTTACGCTACAAAACGTAGAATTTAATTCAAAGAAACATGCACGGACAAAAAAAGAAAATCATGAAGAGAAAAATTTTTTTATCATTTGACTTTTTTGGTTATATCTGATCTTGTCGCTTTTCAAACATTTTCAGCAGTCTCTACCTCTATGAAATGTCATACTGTAAAAAAATCATACTTGGTTCTCAGAAAATAAGATTTGGTGCCAGATTTAGCACAAGGCTTACGCTGTATGGCGAGCTTGGTCGAAATAAGTTGTAACCATGATATTCTTATCAACGTTCTGTCAGAATTTCGCAAGATTTAACTTTTTTATTTGGTCGGCAAATTAGATCAGTCCCTTGGTCGCCAAAAAAGTCAAATGGTATTTTAATAACGCTTCCTTAAAAGGTCAAAAGTATCATATGTACAAAAATGTGCCAAGTTTTAAGAGCAATGTGTACAAAAAGTTTGGTGCTTGAAGAAAAAGATTAGAAACTTCTTATTTTTGGTCCTTTATTTTCTTCAGTATCATGTCATGGGTGCGAATGGCTTGTGCCCGCTCGAATGGGCTCATATCCTTCGCTTCTTTCACTGCCGAGATAGCGCGCCTCAAATGCTTCTCAGCTTCATCGTGTCGATTTGCCTGGAAGCAAATGAATCCGAGAAAGCCAATATTTTCAGCAAAATTGCTGAAATTTTCGGTGTCGGGCTTGTGATAATGATCCATCAAGTCCACACTTTCTTTAAATATCTTCTCCGCCAGATCAAGGTCGCGGAACAGCATGTAGCATCGCCCCTGGTGGCTCAGCAAATTGGCTTCAACTAACGCCGAGAACTTCTTGTCACTTGCACTCGCTTTAGCAACCAATTCCCTTGTCTTCTTGATCCACCCCATCACGTATCGCTTTAGCAGCTTTTTGGTTGCAGGTCTTTGAAGAAAGGTCTTGATGACGCACTTGGTCAATCCAGCGGCGCACCATTGAGGTAATTGGGCATCTTCGAGGGGTCGCTTCTCCTTTTCATAATAAGTCAGAGCAATTTTGAAAAACAAAATGGCTTCCCAGAGCTTGTTTTTTTCCAAAACATCTTCCGCATATCGGCAAATCTCCTCCGCCGAATCCTCAAATTTTTCCCGCAGCAATTCCGCTAACTCGTCGCGAATCCGATTAGCTTTGTCAGCTTGATCTGTCTCCATAAGTGTGACGTAATACTTGACAAGAACTGGAACGAATTGGATTTTCGGACCAAGCTTATACTGGTTCTTCAGCAATCCGTAAGCCTCAAAGTACTTTCCTTGCCTCATGTACGCTGAGCTCTGTTCTGAACAAGGTAAACAAAAGAGTATTAGTCCTATGGTCTGAAACTTTTAAGACTGTCTGTGATTGTAACTTAATTACAACTTAACTCAAAAAGTAGCCTTGGCCAAGATACAGCAAAGGTACCTTTCGGTCTTCGACTCAAGCTGCTGCCCATATTTCTACTACCCACGGTGGAGGCTTCACACTGTCCCTTTTAATGCTGAACTTCAAGTAGAGAAGCTGCAAATGCCAATTTTTGTAGTCTTTAGTTTGGCCCGACGGGGAATCGAACCAAGATCTACCGTATCAGCAGCAGACGCTCTATATTCCCTTGCCGTCGAGCAAACCAAACACCACGTTATGAAATTTGGTATTCACAGTTTTCCTACTTGACGTTCAGCAATAAAAGTGTGGACACTCTACAGTGCGTGAAAGAAAGGTGGACAGCTTGACTTGAAGACCGCAATGTACCTTCGCTGTTTTCTAGCCAAAGAAACTTATGACGAAACCTCAAAGAATAACTTCCACGAGTTGATTTTTACAGCTCTTTATAACTGCATGAAAGAAAACGAACAATTCAAATTCCAAACATGATCTTAGTTTTGTTAAAATCATGCCTAATTACGAAATTTGTGATTTTTCAACATTTTATCCTGAGGAAAAAAAGCAAAATCGAAAACGACTTACTAGACACGCATTTTTTGCTGATTTTTAAGACCAACTTTAGGTTGAGCTGGAATTATTCAAAAAAGAAATCAAAGTTTTTGATATATCAAGTGGCAAAAAAACGAATTCAAATAACTACCAGGCCTATACAGTAGCATTTGCAACACATAACCTTTTTGCATGAGGTTTTTTGCAATGGTATTGATGAAAATTTTCAACACGATTTTGTCATAAATATTGGTTGTTACATCATAGAAGCTTGTATCACAAATAGTATTACCTTATAAAAGTATTCATAACAATCGTGGTATCTTTTATGACGAAATGGTGCTGATTTTTTTTTTCATGAACACCATTGCAAAGCCTAATGTGAAAAGGTTGACTGATAATGTCGCTGAGAAACTAGCGGTCGCTCACCATCCAATTGCATTATTTTTTCCAGGGCAGATTCAGATGCTGCGGCACGACCAAGACCTTCAAAATATGAATTTATCTGATGCAAAATTAGAATATTCAGCCTACCTCAAATTAAAATACAGTATGAAAACTTTGCAATATGATACGCCCTTAGCGGGTTCTTTGCTTTCCAGGGGTGACTTGGTTTACGGTAGATAGTATGAAAAATACGCAAAATCGCCACGTTCCGTTTGATCAGTAGCGTAGCCAGGGGGGGGGCTATAGCCCCCCCCATTGGCCTGCAGACCAAAATGCAGAATAAGGAAAATACCACGTTCTTAGCACTTCTAAGACTTTTTTGCACTAGATTAGACTAAAAAATGATTTAAAGCATAGTTTTAAACGTTTATTTGGGGGGAGGGGGATAATGGACTGCCGACCAAAATGCAGAATAAGGAAAATACCACGTTTTTAGCACTTCTAAGACTCTCTTTTGCACTGGATTAGACTAAAAAATGATTTAAAGCATAGTTTGAAACGTTTATTTGGGGGGAGGGGGGGCTAATGGACTGCCGATCAAAATGCAGAATAAGGAAAATACCACGTTTTTAGCCAGTAGCATAGCCAGGGGGGCCTGGGGGGCTATAGCCCCCCCCATTGACATGTCGACCAAAATGCAGAATGGAAAAAACACTACGTTTTTAGCACTTTGAGACTGTTTTATGCACTGGAGTGGACTAAATAGTGATTTAAAACATCTTTTGAAACATATGTTCAGGGGGGGCTAATTTGTCAAACATAAAACCAACCAATAAATGAAACCTTTGATAAATGGTAAGAAATAAGCAATCAAATTTGATCGCAAAGGTAAAAATACTGAATATAGGTGTCATCAACAAACATACTATAAACTAAGGAATAGGGGGGGGGGGGGCTATTCAGTATTTGTTAATTACCAATCATTTCTCTCAAATCTCTTTTCATTAGCCCCCCCACCCCAATTATTTTTCTCTATAAACTGTATACGAAATAAATTGCACTATTCGATTTTATAATTTAACAGCATCTAAACAAGAGAACTACATTTTACCATTAGCCACCTCCCAAATAGCCCATTTATGCTACCAGTTTAATCTTGTTTACACTGTCAATTTCTAAGCCACGTTTTAAAATCATTATTTTTTAATCAAAATAGCCTAAAATGAAGTTATTTTTGCAAAAAAATGCAAAATTTTCGAGCGCTGGGGGCTCCGCCCCCAGACCCCCGTGCCTCCGGCAGCTGGGAGCTTTGCCCCCAAACCCCCAGCCAGACCCCCATTGGCCTCCAGCGGCTGAGGGCTTCGCCCCCAGACCCCCAAACAGCCCCCCCCCCCCATTGCGAATTTCTGGCTACGCGCCTGCGTTTGATTATCTTATATATAGTTTGGCTATATTAGAATCAAAACCACGAGAAAGTAACTTTTATCGTGGTTAACTACAAAAATACATAAATTAAAAGGAAGCCAATTTATCGGCGTTTTCGCTTTGCTGGAGCTTGATTGTCAGGCTCAACCAAGATTCGAACCCAGAACCCTATGATCGGTAGCTGTGACTTATTTCTGACGCTTATCACAGGCAGCATGCTTCATTAATAAAACTATGATTAAGAAAAACACTGTTTAGTTTGACAATGTACAGAGCTTGTGGTCCAGCATAGAAAAAGAGTCTGCTGCTGAAATGGTCGAGTCCTTTCCGGGTTAACCTATCGAAAAATTGGTTTCCACCAGGGTTGGGCAAGTTAATGAGAAACGTTACCTTCGTTTAGAGTTACTTCGCTCAGAATTTTCAAGCATTTTTTAAATTAAGTTAAAGTTAAATAGTTAACTGAAAAACAAAAGTAACGCAAGTTAAAGTTAATTCTTTAATTTCATAAAAAAATTCAATGTTAACCTGCAGTTGATGCCCAATGAAATGATTCCATTTCCATGCTAGATAAAAATTACTCATTCTGTTACTATGGTATTTACTATACTAATAAAGATAGACAGCAGAGGTGGAGTCCTCGAGAACGTCCTTGGGCTCGAGGACACATTTTGAAGTCCTTGGCCTTGGCCTCGAAGGTCAAGTCCTTGGCCTTGGCCTCAAAGCCTCAGGTCCTCAAAAATTGCCCTATTTGTTGAGTTGTTAAACTATATTTTGAACAGCAGTATTTGTTGAGTTGTTAAAAGTTTGTGGAGGGCCTGAAAAAATTTTTGGAAAACGTTTTTTTCTGGAGATCGCCTGAAAATTTTTTCTGAAGACCTTTTTTTTGGAGAGCAGTTCTGCTTGTGTCCTTTGGTCCTTGGCCTCAAGAGGGTCGGTCCTCGGCAGGCGCGTAGCCAGAAATTTGCAATGGGGGGGCTGTGCTGGGGGTCTGGGGCGGAGCCCCCAGTTGCCCCCCAGCCGCTGGAGGCATGGGGGCCTGGGGGCTCCGCCCCCAGCGTTCGATTGCATTTTTTGCAAAAATAACTTAACTTTAGGGCTATTTTAATAAAAAAATAATGCTTTTAAAACGTGGCATAGAAATTGGCAGTGCCACATGATTCAACCGGTTGCATTAATGGGCTATATGGAAAGTGGTTAATGATAACATTGTAGTTCTCTCGTTTACTTGCTGGTAAATCATAAAATCCTAGTATTCAATAAAACTCACACGGAATAATCTATTTCGTCTATATTTTACAAAGAAAAATAATTGGGGGAGGGCTAATAGAAAGATATTTGAGAGAAGTGATTGGTAATTAATTACACTGAATAGCCGCCCCCTCTCCTTATTTCTGATTTTATAATATATTTGTTGATAAAAAGGTCTATGTTTGTTTGGCGTTTTTACACTAGGCGTTTGGCGTTTTTACACTAGCGATCAAATTTGATTATTTGTTTTTGGGCATTTTTTACAGTTTTCATTGATTTGTGTCTTTAATTTTTGACAATTAGCCCCCCACTGTATAAATGTTTCAAAAGATGCTTTAAATCACTTTTTAGTCCATTCCAGCGAAAAAAACAGTCTCAAAAGAGCTAAAAACGTGGTATTTTTCTTATTCTGCATTTTGGTTGACAAGCCAATGAGGGGGGCTATAGCCCCCCGAACCCCCATGGCTACGCTACTGGTCCTCGGTAGGTCTGTCCTAGGAATAAAAGACGAATGTCGATTCCGAAACAGTATGTCATAGGCAGTTAATCAAAGGCTTGATTGTGTCTATAAGACTCTTTATACCATCTACAGCTTATTATTGTGTGCGTAATTTTCACTTTAGTTACTACCATAACTTTTAACCTTTTTGCTGCCTTGAATTATCGTAATTAATAAAGAGCCATGAGCACACCGTCTTTGCGAGAGATAATGAGTGTGACATACGTGATATACCTCCAATACTGCCATGGAATCAGAGTTCGAGGTTTTACTATGGCCAGCAGTAACCACGATGTGGTTACGATCAGGGCCACCGAGAGGGGGGTACAAAGACCCCGGGGTTCATGAACTGTAGGGGGCCCATGGGCTTCAAGAAGGCTGTTAAGGCCGTTGGCTTCAGCGGGCCCAGGAGAGGGCCCATGAGCTCGAGAGGGGTCCATCGAAATGACACTGAGAAATCAGCATGTGAGGCCTGAAGACCTTTTTTTTTTCGGAGATCACTTAAATTCGACCGGAAAAACCTTTGGAATTTCGGTGAAGACCTTTTTTTTTTTTTTTTGATATCACATCATAATATGGACAAAACTGCGTCATTTTCTCCGTCTGTTTTGGAGTTTACAAAACCGGAAATCTGTCATATTTCTGCTGGCCCCTGGCCCACGTCCGGCTCTCGGCTCCCCTGGTTATGATAGCCTCCTTCTTAGTTTGCTACGGCTGTTGCGCGTGCTGGCAAGTGGCACTGCCAAGTAAGCCTAGTGGTGTCACCTGTAGTTTATGAAGTTTTGTACTTAGCCGTCGCAGCTGCTACAAACAGGGATGTGGAAGCGAAAGCCGGAAGCGGTTAAATTTTTGTGAAAAGCGAAAGCACTTTGATGAAAGAGACTGGAAGCGGAAGCGAACTCGGAATCGACTAATTCTATCCGGAGCTGGCAGCGAAAGCAAAAAATTCTAAAGGTGAGGAAGTGGAAGCAAACTCGGAAGCATAAAACTTCAAGAGGAGCTGGAAGCGGAAGCATTAAAAATTTGATTGCTTCCACATCCCTGGCATTAGCTTAGCCGTGACTCCTTTACTAGTTTTGACGTCATTGATTTGGAATGTTCGAGATTAATTCTTTTCAGTAGTTCTGCAATTTTCTACAGCCACCGATTACTTGGTTTTTGACGACTTTTTAATTGCTATACTTGGACTTGAAGTGTGTGACGTCATAAATATGTTGCAATCTATTATCCTAAGTGCCTACAGTTTTTCTATTGTGACGTGTACGGGTTTTTCTGGGATATTCGAGAGCTTTTGCCGTGGTATAAATAGGCTGGTTTTCTATCTCATTCATTATAATAATTCTAGAATTCTCATATTTGCAGGATTCTAATACCTTGTCTAGCGTTAGGTATATTATTACAGTAGTTCGCAGTTTAGCCGAGATTGTGCGTCTGAGATTGGCTTGTGCAGCCGTAGCGTGCGATCGCGAAAAGTTTTAGTGGAGTGATGTTGCTCAGAAAGAATTTTGTTTTCTTTTCAATCGTAAATAGAAAGTTCTTGATTTAAAATTGGTGAGCTGCTTTTTGCAATTCCAAAAGCTAACAAAACTATCAAGCTCCATTTTAATTCGTCAGTTACTGTAGTATCTCAGTAGTTCTCTGGTTTAAGATGACGTCAGTGACTATGGCCGTCGTGGACTATTCTGGAGAATAAAGGTTTACTCTAGCTAAGTATCAATATCCCCATAGTAAATTACCAACACATTTTTTATGATTCTCTCTTACAGATAAAAATTTTGGGCTCTTATTTCTAATAGAGACTAACTGCCATGCGAACAAACAGCTCCCTATATGTGTCAATGGCGATATTTAATGAATGAATGCGCTCATTGCCAACTTGTTGAGAGCCAAGCTACGAATCCGTTTTCACACCTGGGCACAATTGAGTCGACATAGAGTACCTCACCACATCACTCATCATACTTGTAGTTACAAACATAGCTTCCTCCCTGCTGCTCACCTCGAAACTGCTGAAAAGCTGGCGGAATCATTTGCGCCGCTGCTGCTTCGTTGCGAAATCGCTGGCGCACTACAAAAAAAAAGGTTTGGGTTAACATCAAAGGTGGGAATTTAAATTACGGCCAACTTCATCAGAGCAGACTTTATATATAGATGTGTTTGGGCTCTATTTGCAATTGCAAACTTTACGAAAGAGAACAATATTAATAAAGAAAAAACACAAACCAGTCCCAAAATGCTAGCCAACAAGACAGACGGCCTGCACTGATATGCAAATTTATAGCATATGAACCCATATCATTGCATTTGAAAATGCTGCTGCTAGGTCTACAGTATGCATAAAAAAATCTTGTTGTGTTAGTATAGAATCTAAGTCACTGGTATTCTCCCCATAGGTTGAGAGTGGCATTAATATTTAATTCATTTGTCCCTTTGCCAAAATTGCATTACTTAACCACCCCACTTTATGCTTGGATTTATCCCTACTTTATACTAACAATTTAACTAAACGGTAACTCACATAGATGTTGCAATGCTTCTTCGCCAAACATTCTGTAAAAACAAAATAGAAAAGCTTTATTTTATCAGAAAATTTATTTTATTTTGTAAGGTCAAATCCGAACCCTAATTTCAACTGAAATTTAAATCGCCTGTTTAAAACTAACACCAATCAATTTCTATTGATCCTAATTTACACGGTTCCACCTCTTTATTTTAACTTGCACCATTGCTCGAATCCAGCATGCATAGCCTCTAGACTTGCAACGAATACTGCGCTCATTTCACTTTGTCTTTACAAACTAATACTTTTCAGCAAAATCAACAACTGGGATTAATTGCGCCGATTTCAGGGTGGCGAGATGAGAGGACCAATTTTGGGTGTTATTCCTATACACTTCGACCCAAAACGGCACTAAAGACTTGGCTTCAGCCTCGGATAGGTAAGATTTCCAGATCTTTCATGAGCTGTAGGGTGAAATGTATGCATAAAAAAATAATGTATAAGAATAATGATAACATATTTTTCATGGTAGGAAATACAGCCAACAGGATCGAATCTTTTATTATACTTGCTGTTTTACGCCGAAGCGTGTAACAGTTTGCTGGGCCGATCTTCGTCTCATTGCGCCCGGGCAACATGAAACTCCTGTCGAAGAAATGTTGCAGCGGTGTGAGACGTTGGCAATAAAATAGCAATTTAAATGCGGACAAAAAGTTTTGAAGCTGTTTCCTTATGAGAAGCTGTGAAAAAAAATGCCATTCCGAAAAAAGTGGCAAGATCGTCGAGTCTGAAGCCTTTTGCTAGGCAATGTTCTGACGTTATAGAAACTTTCTTTTGGAGCCCCTCACTTTTGTATAGACTAAAGTTTTCCTTCGTTCCGTTTTCAGGCTCCGTTGCTGAGTTTAATCTGCTTTTTTTGGTTGTATTGTTTTTTGGTGTTTTTTTAGAGCGAAGGAGTGTCAAGTAAACTGAATGACCTAACCTACGTAAAAAGAACAATGCTTGTCCAAACCCTCCTAATTATTTTATGCCTATAAGTGCTCGCAGTTTCTTTTCATTCTGCATGAAAATAAGAATCTTCTTCTGTTAAGAACAATTAATAATATTAACAAACAATAAAAATTAGTTTAGATACTTACCCTTCTTCGAAAGAGTCAAAATCCATTTGGAAAAGGTAATTTTCAGTTTTGTGATCACAAATAGCCTATAGTCTACAAATGTAGTGCTGTAATATGGGTTTGTTCGTCAACTAAAGGTTTATAAGAAAATAAACATAAATTGTAACCAAACCGAATCAAAAAAAAGGTTGGATTTAACTTTTTTAAACCACTATTTTGTCCAGCTACCATTTCTGCTGTCTCAAATGATTAACTGCAAGTACAATATTCAAGTTAGTATCTTATCAAATTTTTAAGAAAGTCTATTGAGGAAACTTAATTTAAAGGATAACTAATTGAGACTCGTACAGCAGAAGTAGTCCGATGATAAATTTTATATTCTCACAAGTTCAGTTAAAATTAATAGTGAAGCTTTCACTTTCGTTTTCACATCAATTTGACACAGTTTTATTTTATAACTTCCGTAAATTTGAAATTCTCTCGGTAACAAATTTCAGTCATTTGCAATAGATTAGAATGTGCTGCTGAGAGAAGGCAGTGTATAGTAAAGCTTATTCAATTGACGATGGAATTTAATATCAAGAAAGGAAAAGGCTTGGCGAATGTTCCATTCGCGCAGACATTTTGACATAAAGTCTGCAAAAACTAACCCTAAGCCCTAACCTTAACCCTAATCCTAGCCCTAACCCAAAGCCTAACCTAAACCCTAACCCAAACTTTTAAGTGTAATAATCAAAATAAAAATTTCCGAAAACGAGTGACGTCACTGAAATCTTTGTTTATTTAACCGCGCGTGTTCCATTCGCCAAGTCACTTCGATTAAGAAATTGTTTATGATGTTAAAGTATTGAAAATTAAATTTCTGGCTTTTGCTTGATTTAACTGATTAGTTTCTGTTTTCTATTTGAACATGACATTATATCTTGAAAATTTACTGTTGTGTATGTGATTAAGTAAAACGAAATAACTAAACAGTGAACACGCATCTAACCACTTCACAATTGCTCCACTAGTCTTACGATTAAAATTTTAATCGTGGATCATCTAGTTGCATGGTTCATCGCCGTTTGACTGTCCGAGTATAGTTAATTAGATTTCGCAGTGATTTTCAAAGCACGATGTCAGTATCCAGCAAACCGTTCTTTAATGATTTAGGTCACTACTGTACTGCAAACAAAGGATGGCCTGGTTGTCGAAAGCTGCAGAGTCCAGACACATCAAGCAAGGAAGTGGAGTTAAAACCATAAAAAATAATTTGCCCTGTACTCACAACGTGACTGAAAACCCAATTTCAATCTAATCTTTGTTAGTGCATTTTTCTTTGATTAATTATTGGTTTTTCGCAGTGCTGTGACTTAGATAGAAAGAATACGTAGAAAAAATTCTTTGACATTGTCTAATCAGCACTAAAGTTGAATTACCACGTAATTATTTCATGTTCAAAAATTCATGTTCAAAAAAGTCATGTACCCCTGAATTCCACCAAGTTTTGATCTCCAACAATTGCATCTGTGTATATACTTAATCTCCAACAACCTGACAACTGCATCTGTGTATATACTTACCGTAATTACTGTAGGCCTATTTATGTTTGGCTGTACATGCTTTGCAGCTGGCTGTGCCGTAAGTAATTGTTTTTTGTCTAATTACTGTTGAGTTCATTTGAGTGTTGTGAATAATAATTGTTTATCTATCAATGTTGGATAATAATTGTTTTAGTCATTTCTTCAAGTATTTTGTCCCTTACTCATAACACTCAAGACTCACTTCTCCTATACTAGTCTTAATCTCTGACGGAACATCTTTGTATTCAAACAATACACCTGCAATCGTATAGTTATTTTAAAACTGGAAGTACATTGCTTAGCAATTAACAATGCTGTATTTATTTAAACATTAGTGCTTTACGCAGTAAGTGCAGCAGTAGTGCTATTAATGTAAACATAATAATAATAACCAATGCTGCAAGTAATTGTTTTAGTTATGCTAGTTAAAATCACTTTGCTTAATAGATTTAGTCTCTACCAATGCATCATTTATTTAATATGAATAGTTATTCTCAATTTCTATACCCAGAAAAACAAACCTTCTCCAGATGTAGATTGAATGCTTAAGTTGATACAAAATACATAAATAGATCGCATAGAAGACACTCCTCAACAATTAATTTTCCAGGCAATTTTATCTGAACTACTTCGGATGCTGGCCAGAGGGTTTAAGATTGTTAACGTCATACAACCGCCTGTAATTGTAATACTTTTAGCCAATATGAAGATATGAACTAATAGATTTCATTTTGATATTTTTAACCGTTTTTGTTTATGCCTTCGAAATTTCCTTGCATTGTCTGTGCCAAATCTTATAAATCCAATCAAAATGCCATTTACTGTGATATTTGCCAAAAATGGCTTCACCAAAAATGCTCTGAACTGTCAATAAAAGAGTTTACCGAATTGGGTAAATCTAACTTGCCATACTTTTGCATTAAATGCTATGAAATAATTTTTCCATTTCACAACTTAAACAAAGCTGAATTTTCTGAAATCCACTCTAACGAGGGAAAAAGTTCTTTGTGCAACTTTTTGCATATGTTTGATGATAATTTATGTGACTTTTCAAATAACTACATAACCCCTGAAAAAATTCACAAACAGTATGCTACCAGCACTAATGATGATTTTTTCATGCTGCACATCAATACACGAAGTTTAAACAAACATTTTGAAAAACTTGAGGAATTTGTGACACAACTTGGAAAGTTACCTGAAATAATAGCAATATCTGAAACCAAACTACACTCAGAGTTTAAAATGCAACTTCAAGGCTATACTTTCATTCAAAACAATTCTAATACAAATGCAGGTGGAGTAGGAATGTTTATTAAAGAAACTTTATCTTTCCAGTCTTTAAATAAATATCAACTTAACACGGAGGGTTGTGAAGATTTATGGATAACTATTAACATAAACAACACAAAAAAGTCTTTGGGGTTTTATATAGGCGTCCACAAAATGACTTTACTAAAATCAGCAAATCTTTTGAAATAACCCTGGCGACACTGAATAGGGAAAGGGCACAATATTACATAAGTGGTGATGTAAATATTAACTTTTTGGACTATGAATCAAAAAGCAGTGTCAAAAACTACCGTATGTAGACATGCTTTGTAGCTCTGGTTGCCTACCTTTAATCAAACACCCAACTCGAATAACGCCGACTAGCTCCACACTTATTGACCACATTTACACCAATGCTACAACACAAAACATCACATCCAATTGTATTGAATGATTTTTCAGATCATTTTCCTGTTTCAGTTCTGATACATAACTCAAAAAATAAAAGCACTCCAGCAGCTAGTATGATAAGAGATTACAAGTCTTTCAAACCAGAAGATTTCATAGCTGATCTATCTGAAGAACTAGATAGAGTAGACTTCACTTTAGATCTTCTTTCGTCAAGAGATGATTTTGCAACTTTTCTTCAAATCTTTGTCAACGCCTTGAACAAACATGCTCCATTAAGAAAAAAATCAAGAAAAGAGGTTAAACTTGGCAATAAGCCATGGATCACAAAAGGTATACTAAATTTGAGCAAGATCAAAAACAAACTGTACCAAATAAGTCTCACTGGAAAATCAGAGGACGTTAAACTGTACAAAACCTATCGCAACAAGTTGTCTCACATTAAAGAATTGTCAAAAAGAGAATATTATTCTCAACTTGTTTATAATTCGAAACACAACATGAGAAAACTATGGAAAACCATTAATGACATCACTAAATTCAAAAAATGATCGAATTTGCAAATTACTGAATTACTTAATGAAGCAGGCATAAAAGTCACTGACCACATTAAAATGGCAAATCTGTTAAATGATTACTTTTCTGAAATTAAACAAAAAATGGCAGCTAAGATTGACAAACCATCTGCAACTAACACAAACTCTACAAATCCATCACTTACAAACAGAAGTAATTCTTTCTTTTTCAAACCAGTAACCACAACAGATATCTTAACCTACATACAACAACTAAATGTCAATAAAAGTGCTGGCCAAGAAGATATTCCCATTAAAATCATCAAAATGTCTGCATCTGTCATAGCTCCTGTCTTAGAACATCTATTTCACAAATGTTTAATTAATGGAGTATTTCCTGATTCTTTAAAAATCGGTAAAATAGTTCCAATACACAAAAAAGGTCCAAAGAATGAATGTTGCAACTATAGACCCATAACACTTCTTAGCAGTGGCGGATCTAGAAAATTTTGGTGGGGGGGGATTTCAAGCACAAAACCTCAAAATTTCGGATGTCTTCACCGAGATTGAGAGTGATTTCTCGGCCGAAGTCGGAAATTCAAAGGTTGTTTTCGCCCAAAATCAGGTGGTCTCCAAAAAAAAAAAAAAGGTCTTTACCTAATTGAGAGTGATTTTTCTGCCAAAATCGTTAGGTTGAGGCTGGTGGGGGGGGATGCATCCCCAAATGGAGCAGAATTATTCCAAATAGAGGCTGATTTTTTGGCAGAAATCGTTACTTTTAGGCTGGTGGGGGGGATGCATCCCCCCCATCCCCCCCCTAAATCCGCCACTGCTTCTTAGTCCACTTTCAAAATTTTTTGAAAAATGCATTTATGAACAAATGTACACAATACACATATCTTGAAAAATTTAAATTACTTACCCCAAACCAATTCGGATGTAGACAAAACTGTGTAACATCGCAAGCAGTGCCTCAACTTTATGAAGATTTTCTGGAAAATCTGGACAAGAAAAAAATCACTTGCTCTGTGTTTATAGACCTAAGCAAAGCATTTGGTACTGTTGACCATGAAATCCTATTAAAAAAACTAGAAAATTATGGCTTTCGAGGAATTCCATTACAGCGTATCCAAAGCTACCTCACGGATAGACGTCAATATACAATGATGAATGGTAGTAAGTCTGACTTAAATAAAGTCAAATGTGGAGTACCTCAGGGCTCTACTTTAGGCCCTTTACTGTTCCTGATCTATGTAAATGATTTGCCTTATATATCTAATTTCACAACAAAATTATTTGCCGATGATACAGTCTTAACAATGACTAACTCCTGCATAACGACTTTACAACATGATGCGAATAAGGAATTGACAAAGATTGACGAAGGGATGAGATTAAACAAACTATCCCTGAACTATAACAAATCTAAATACATGTTGATAATAAAAAAAACAATTTCAGAAGATTTGATTAATTTCAAAATTACCATAGGCAAGCATAAAATTGAACAAGTATCTCAAATCAAGTATTTAAGAATCACATTTGATGACAAATTAACTTGGAAACCGCATATTCAACAGATATGTTCAAAACTTTCTTCCAGATTATGGGCAATATTAAAATTAAGGCAATATGTAGACCTTCTAACACTTAAAACTGTTTATTTTTCCTTAATATATTCGCATTTGCAATACTGCATTTCCTCTGTGGGGACTGGCCCACGCAAACGCACTCAATCCTTTAGAAAAATTACACAAACGTATTATCAGAAATATAACTAGTTGCCCATATCTTGAACACATTACTCCACTCTTTTTCAAACTAAATTTATTAAAAATACATGACATTTGTAATTTAGAAACTGCAAAAAATGTGTTTCAAATAAAGAACAAAATGACATTGCACGATAACCAAATCTTTTGCCTTGCAACACAGATGCACAAACATCACACACGACTCTCATCAAAGAATAACTACTTCATTCCTCGGAAACGGACAGATTTTGGTAAAAAATCGTTTTCTTTTGTGGGACCAAAAGTATGGCAAATTGTACCTAATGAACTCAAATTATTACCTTTCAGTCAATTCAAATGGAAACTAAAATTCCATTTCATTAGCAAATATACGCTTGATTAGGTTAAAATAAACGTGACATTATCAGAGTCATGTAATGTAAATATTTGAACTATGGTTTGTTTTTATTTTTTGCTGTTGTTTACTCATTAATTTTTATTTTTTTATTTTTTGTTTTTGTTTATTTGTGTAAATGTACTTTCTCAAAACATACTTTCACGCTACATGACTTGTGACAGGTGGTGGTTGACTTGAAGACCGGACGGTCATTTTCGCCATCTCCTGGTGCTTTATTTTTCCGTGCTGTATTTTGAAATCTGATTATTTTGATTTGAGCACAAATAAGCGTAGTTGATTGATTGATTGATTGATTGATTGTTAATTAACGCATCTACTTTTTTTAACAACCGTCTTTTAACAATCGTTTTCATGTGTTAGAAAGGCTTCTGCATTATTTGTTTTTCATACGACTTTAAAGTGCCGGCAGCCAACCTTTGTTTTTCAATTTCCTGTTCTTGGATGCTATAAGAAGGCGATCTACCTCGTGCTCTCACTGCTCTGCTACTGATGTAATCGTGGTTGAGAGACCCTGGGAACGCAGTAGTAACCGGCAAGGATTGACGTGAGCTGTGTCACTTTTTGTGAGACGTGTTTAAGCTGCTTAACTTGGGTAAATTTCATTTTGCAATCCCCTTTCTTTAGATTTGATTATTGACTGTGAAGGAACAGTCATATATAAAGTTGAAGAAAGGCTCTGGTATGGTCTTCATATCGATTTAGGGTAGCCTACATCGCACATGGGCCCGGGCCAAGGGACCCCGGAAGATCCTAATCGTTTACGCGCTATGTGTTCTGTAAAACTTCTTAATTAGGTGATGATATTTTTGTTTATTTATTTTTGTCTTCACTTAATATCTGATGGTACTCATCTGCAATTTAAGCACCGATCAAGACTTTGCTTCGTAATCTCTGAAAAAAAATCCGTCTGAGGCGTTGGACTAATCTCGTATTGTTCTGCCACACCAAACCAATTTTTAAGAAGATTGTGTACCTAAGGATACAAAGACAATTTTCAAATGCTTTTAACGCGTATCATTTGAATTTCGAAATGCAAATCTTGGAAAAGAAGAGAAGTAAAGTACGTACAAAGGTGGGCAGTACCGAGTACAAAAGTATCGCGGTACTTTTTAGTACCGTTACGGCTACCGACGGCACTTTTTCAAAAATGGTACCGAAGTACCGGAGCCGCGGAACTTTTTTAAAAAATATTCGGCATTTTCAGTTTTTCGTTATCACATCAATTGAAAATTGATCTATCTCTCTCTCTCTCTCACTTTGGATTATAGCTAATAAATTTTGAACTCCGAAATATAGCGTTACGGTTTACTCCAAAGAAAGGTTCAAGATGTGCTTGCCAACAATTAATATGTAATTGTAACATCTCTGCATCAGCAGCTCCGTATCATCTATGATGACGATCAAAGTCGAAAATGATGAGACATCTTTGTGCATTAAAGAAAGCAGCAAACGTTTAAAGTTCGTATTACAAGAGAAATGGGAAGCGCAAGATGCTTCTGATGCGAACAGAGATATGAACGGAAGTGAACATTCGGACGAACTTTTTGATTTTTTACACAAAAGAAGCAATAGCACTTACCAAGACAGTGCTACAAAGTTTTTTTAAAGTTTCGTCGATCAAAAGCCTCAAATTAAAATTACTATCTTTGCCAAACTTTCAGAATGATGTGCCGAAGAATCTCTATATATGACGTAACACTGCACTGCCTTCAAATGCGCTGGTCGAACGAGTGTTCTTTGCAAGAAAAGGCATCACCCTATTTTACTCGGGGTAGGCTATTTGACCACAGGCGTTTTACACCAGGAGCAAAAATGCTCCCCATTTCTAACTCCTAAGCCAAAAGCTATGGAAACACCGAATTCGGTTTGCGGGTTGGTGTTCTCCAAATTTTTAGAAATACTAGCTCTGAATATATGACGTCATCACGGTAACGTTACCAGCAAGCACGTAACCAGGAAGGAGCAGGGGGGCAATTGCAAATAAATTTCACTTAAATCCTAGTTCTAGGATGGAAAGAAAAAGTGTATTATTTTTGAATTGATTTTCAAAAGTCGCAGAAAATGTTGGCTTTCCGAGCTAAAGACGTTTTTTTCGAAGATCACCACAAAGCTTGCAAAAACTGGTGGCTTTCCGTACAGAAGACCTTTTTGAGATCGCTCCCAGCGTGGTGCCCATGCCCCCAAAATTTTCGCTTGCCCTTTCCAAAATTCTGTTCTGGCTATGTGCCTGAAAGTCATGGCCACATTCATTGAAAATGATGTCATTTTTGCGATGAAATCAATAGCGGTTTAAATTTTATACATTAACTTTGTTATTTGAAACTGAATCATAAAATGCCTAAGTCAAGTTATGGTTACGTCACAAAAACGTTATATGACAAAACTTAGCTTAAAATAAAAATTGGCCAAAAATGCCCAGATTTTGGAAAGTGAGTTTGGAAAACCTCAAAACTGGGAAATTTCCCTTTCCCTTTAACAACTTCAAACTTTTGGGAATTATTTGTGATAAAATTTGATTCAGTTCGAAAAAAAAACTGTTTTTTTCAAGGTATTTATCGCGAAAAAATCGAGAAAGGGGCAAAAATGCCCGCCGTGTAAAGTGAATTGAAACACAAAAGAGTAGGGTCAAGGTACTAATTGACGATCTGATTTCTCTCAAAGTAAATGTTTGCTCGTAATCAAGGTTTGTCGTGCTTTTTTTCGCTAAAATTTACAAATTTTTTGAAACAAATGTTCTTCAAAAATTAAGTTGAATCATCAAAAAGTACCGGTTTTGAGCACCGGTACCGCGGTACTTTTCAAAAATAGTACCGGTACCAACGGTACTTTTTTCAAGCAAGTACCGGTACCGCGGTACTTTTAGAAAGTACCGTGCCCACCTCATCAGTACTTAGCTGTTGGGCAATAGGGTGGGCTGAAAAAAATTTTTTCTTGAAATTAAAAAAGTGGCCCCTCTCAAAAGTTGGAAAATCACTAGAAACTTACAATTTTATTGAAATTTTTGTGTTGCTCCCTCTAGTGGTCGACCAACAGAAGATTTGAGGTCACGCGAAGGTCAAATTTCATAAAATAGCTGTAATTTTTTAAGCAATTGTGATAGAATGCTATAATTGGTGTCAAAAGATGCAGAAGCACCACATTTATATCTGCTCCAAGAGAACTTTTTGTTCTTTAGTGCTCAGAAATTTAGTTATTGCTAAAAAACTAAATTTTAGTAGTTGCGATTTGTGATCTTACACCATTTAGCCATAATTATCAATGCAAAAACATCCGAAGCCCTCTATCAATAAACCGAAATGATAAAGCAATCAGTTTTTATACTGCTTCATAGCATTCCACTCGCTTGCTATATAACTAGGCACTGACTTTGGTGATCTGTTCTCATTTCTTTGTTCCAAACAAGCTCTTATTACTCAAAAATTGGCCTCATTGAGATAAAGAAACTTTATTTGATCTGTCAATAACTGTTTTTCAGATTTACTATCAGTGTAAGTAGTATTAGATTTACTATTAGTGAAACTGTTTTCGATATCAGTTTTAAAGTGGTTTACACCATATCTTGTGCATTCTTTAATCTGATACTTTCAACAAACAACAATGGCAATGTCAACGAGAAAACGATCTGCAAAACTGACCAAGATATTTGATGGAGGCCATAAATTTTCAAGTACGGACCAATTCAAGCAAGGAACTTTACCAACAAAACAAGAGGTAATACAACGGATGTTAAATGAAGATAACTTCTATTCTATGGATGCTGCAAGAACTGTTGCCTCGGAACTAGCGAAGCTTTGGATATGGAGTAATGTTTATCCAGTGCATGAATTGACCGTAGCAAGAAAAATTTTTGACATGATGAAAGACTTCAAAGCAATTGACCATTATCCTAAAAAAAAACGTTCAAAACCAGCTTATGTAACAAAAGAAAATCAGTTTATGAGTGATGCCAATGATCTATTTGACATATTTTGTAAAGATTCCTCACAAAGAAGAGAATTGGAAGAAAAATTTTTGCTGCGAATGACACAAAAAGACCACGAATTCTATGAAGATCAAAAAGGTCCACGAAATGCTAAATGCTTATCTTCAATAGATCCATTGACATCTTCTGACTATCGTTTTCAAAGAAGAGTTCAAGAAAAGCAGCATGAAAGTTGTGTGGAGCTATTTGATGAATCTTGTTCAAGCAGTGCAGATATTGAAGTGGTATCTTCTGACTGTGACAACACGTCTCTATCATCCGAATCATCTTCTGCAACACTTTTCGACATATCACAACCTAGCCAGCAAAATCGTTCAAATTGGCCCAATTTGGCTAAAATTGCAGAAAGGTTCCAAATATCTGACAGAGCAGCTGCTGCACTTGCAAATGCCGTGCTAAAAGATGTTGGGCTTGTAACTGAAAATGATAAGAAACTTGTAATTGATAAAAACAAACTTCGACGAGAAAGACAAAAGTATCGAGAAGATATTAGGCAAAACCAATCAAAATTTTTTCACATGATTAATGGTGTATATGTTGATGGAAGAAAAGACGCAACTCTAACCACTTCTCAGTTGGATAATGGCAAATCTTATCAATCAATGCATCTTGAAGAACATTATGTAATGGTAGGGGAACCCGGAGAGTACTACTTGACCCATTTTGGAACTGCTGATGGAAAAGGATGTTCTATTGCTGATGGAATATTTAGTGCAATTAAGGATACTGAGCTGCAAGAAAAACTAGAGGTGATTGGCAGTGATGGAGCAGCTACAATGACTGGTGTTAATTCTGGGTGCATACGAACACTGGAAGTCTTACTTAAAAGGCCTTTACAGTGGGTGGTATGCCTTCTTCACACAAATGAACTACCGCTAAGGCACATTTTTCAGTATTTGGATGGAGGCACCAAAAGCCCAAATGCATTTGCTGGTCCAATTGGCAAAAGTTTAGACTCCAATTCATCACAATGGCCAGTAGTCACTTTTAAGCCAATTTTAAACCCTTATTTTCCAACTTTACCAAATAAAGTTTTGGAAGAATTAAGCACTGACCAATATTATGGATATCGGATATGTTGGGCTGTGATTTGTGGTGAAGTTGATGAGGATTTGAAATTGCTTGAAATTGGGCCAATAGTTCATTCCAGGTGGCTAACTCTGGCATGCAGAATATTGAGGTTGTACACAGCTACATGCAATCCATCTCAAAGCTTAGTTACTCTAGCAGAATACTGTTTGAAAGTGTATTTTCCAACATGGTTTGAGATTAAATGCAACAACAAGCTGACTCTGGGATCAATCAACTTTTTTAATCTTGTTCAAAGAATGGTTAACTTTCCAAATCAAAACGTGGTTAAAATTGGTCTTGACGTTCTTCAACGAAATGGCTATTTTGCACATCCGGAAAATGTTTTGGTTGCCATGCTTGGAGACGACAATGAGGACTTGAGGAGATTGGCTGTCAACAAAATATTTGCAATTCGATCAAAAATACCAAATGTTGTGATTGAGAATGATAATTTTGAAGGAGGATTGATCAAGCCAGTTGGAGTTTTTGACGATTCATCTACAATTCGAAAATTTTTGATTCCAGAAATAAATTTCATGGTCAAATCATATCACAAAATGGTAAACATGAACCTGCCTGATATTACTGAACCCCCAGCAACACGACTGCTAAGCGATGAGGCCATCAATAGTTTGCGATTAACACCATTACGCCTTGACCATCCGTGCCATAACCAAGCAGTTGAACGGCATGTAAAGTTAGTAACAGAAGCATCTGCAGCAGCAGCAACTTTTGAAAGACGTGATGGAATAATTAGACAAAGAATTCATTCCAGAAAGCTGATGAAGTGCTTTGAGACCAAAAAGCAATTCAATGTGTAATACTCCACCATACTAATCCTTCATCGACATACTTATAACTTATTCCTTTGGCGTTCAAGCGACTCCTTTACAAATTCACCTCTTTCTGCAAGGAACTTGCAGCTACTCTGTTATGGTAACTAGTTTTTGACAACTTTTTTGGAGTTGCATTTGTAAAACAATGTAATATGGGATATCTATGCACGTCAGATTTTGAGCTAGTTTTGATGTTTCGAAAATTTTACACCGATTTTATGTGTTGACAGCAGTTTTTCATGTTTTCAGGTAATAGCACTGGCTAATTGGTTTATCATCACAAATCGCAACTACTAAAATTTAGTTTTTTAGCAATAACTAAATTTCTGAGCACTATAGAACAAAAAGTTCTCTTGGAGCAGATATAAATGTGGTGCTTCTGCATATTTTGACACCAATTATAGCATTCTATCACAATTGCTTAAAAAATTACAGCTATTTTATGAAATTTGACCTTCGCGTGACCTCAAATCTTCTGTTGGTCGACCACTAGAGGGAGCAACACAAAAATTTCAATAAAATTGTAAGTTTCTAGTGATTTTCCAACTTTTGAGAGGGGCCACTTTTTTAATTTCAAGAAAAAATTTTTTTCAGCCCACCCTATTGGGCAAAAGATGCTTTCAAAATTTTATTGGGAATAAGTCGAGACCATCTTTCAGCCGCAATTGACAATGGTTCCTCTAATCAACTTAATCCCGAGTTACCACTTTGCGTTTCGTACTAAAATCTCTTCAATAATACAAATTGTAAAATTCAGTTAGCCATTTTTGTCACAATCAGCCGAAACTATACTGATCTAAAACATCAAAACTGTTGTTCTTATTTTCTCGGTTAATTTATCTTGGAATGCAACAACAAGTTCCAAACGAAAAACGGAATACAACTTCACCAAAATGTCTCAAAAAAACTGAAGTAGGCGAAACTGTAGTTAAATATGCTCGAAGGCTACAGGGCTGCGGAGAGTTGCGTTTCTAATCATGCACGACACAAATTATAATGCCCAACCAAATTTTGCCACGTACTTCTCAAACAGGTGAAGTACCCAGTCGAAAATTTTATTCTGATGATGACGAAAACAAAGAAGGAGTGGAGTTGTTTGTTTAGTGAAGTCTCCGCATTCTTCGATTTCTGACAGCAAAAGAAATCACAAAAATACTGAAGGTAAAAATAAATGGTGATCAAAACAGGCATCCCTACGTATCCAAATTTGCAGATGTCACGAAAGTTCGAAACGAAGGGCTGAGAATCGTACGGATTCAAATGGATTGTATTTAGTTGTATTTTATCAGAAAAAGGGAATTGTGGAACACGGTTTTGGGCACTTCTTTACTCCTCAAGTAATTCTCATTTCTTCAGTAACGCTAGTCTCGAGCAGAATCTTTTCACACAAGTTTTCTGAGTTTATCTACGCGTCAATGCGTATGGACCACCATAAAATGTCTTTTCAAAAAATGTCTTGTGATTGGTGTTTACTGCCATTGGCAGTAATTAATGTTTTGACACAATCATTTTTTAGGCGTGGTTCTTGGTTCCGGTGGCAGCTTATTGCTGAGTCAGACCCAAAAATGCCAACTCGCAAAAGAAGCGATGTTTTTTGATGACCAACGAACATTGTAGTTAACTAGGTTCTTTTGTTTGATCAGAAAAAGCAATTTTTGTGATGAAACTTTAATTTTTCTGATCAAACTAAGAACTAAACCCATATTCTCTGTTCCGAGGTTCTTTTGGGTTTTGACTCTACGTTTTGCATGATTCAGCACTAAGCAGGCTCCAGTATCAAGAACCACGAAGCCCGAAAAATCAAAAAAAAAAGAAATGATAAAGAAAAATATCCCCCGCTACAGCTTTCCGATTGACTATAAATAGTTTTTACTTTGGTTAATGGTTAGCTGCAATAAATTTACCGCTTGTTACATTTTTAAATTTAAATTTTTATTCATTCAAGTAATGTTTTTTCTTGTTTTGGTAGTGTTTAAATCACTTTCTTACGTTGAGCACTGACAATTAACGGATACTTGAGCTCACTGAATGAGTGATATTCTCGAACCCATCTGATTTATATCACCTGCGTAACAATGAAGTTGACTATTGCACCACACTGCGAGATTGTTTCTGTTTAAACGAATGGTTGATTTAAATGTTCTGTGACTCTTCAAAGTGGGGAATTACCGAAAAAACTATTCTTTGCGCGTGATTAGTAAGGTCAATACTGTCGCAAAAAGCCATCTGGAGTTTCGCTGTTCTCAAAATGTCTCGGGGACCGCAACCTAAAAATAGCGAATAAATCAATGCCCTTATTGCGCCACAAACCGCAACATTTGTTGACTATGATTACAAAATATGGCCATTGCTCAGGGCCATGCGTAATAAAATTACTTTGCACCTTGTAGCGAAATTTATTGACTTTTCATTTGTAACACAGTTGGCCTACATATTAACTCGCCTAACTGGAATTTGCACTGTTCATTTGCCAGTGATGAGCAATTTACCCAATACGTTCAAGTGCTATTAATCAAATCTTTCATTATACATGCTGTATTACGACGAAACGTGTAACGAGTTTGCGGGGCCCATCTCCGCGTTAATGCTTTTGCGGGCAACACAACTCTCTTTGAAGAAATGTCGCTGTGGTGGCGAGCCGTTGGCAATACAAAACGTTTAAAATAGAATTTAATTTTAAGGCTGTTTCGTTTTGAACGAAAAAGTGCTAAATTACTGTTTTGAAAAAGTTTAGAATTTATTTTATTTTTAAAGAGTCAAAAATTATTTCGATTTTTTTGACTTATTTCGATTTTTTACTAATGCTGTGCAAAAAACTTATTGAGATACTTCTAAATGTGAAAGTTTTGTATTGCGTTCATTTTCATCTTAAATTGCGTTAGTATGCTAACAATAATTTGTGTAATACTGACTCTTTTCCATAGGCTAGCCTGGATTTTTGATTGGAGGGGGGGGCGCAAACCACAAATCATGCAATGACGTCATCAGAAACTTCGAAAGAGGAATTTTTTAAGGGTGCGCAGATATCGTAGAATGGAAGATCAGAAGCCGTGGCCTGATGTTGGCACGTAACTAGGAACTCGTTAAAGGGAGAGGGCTTAAACCAATAGTTAAAATATGAAAATGTGTAAGTTGGGAGATGTGTTGAGTAAAGAAGTGTACTGTAATTCAATCGTATCACAGATTGGGGTCTTAGCCCCCAGCCGCTGGGCAATTTTTCGTAATTTTTTGAAAAAAAGCTGTTTTAATACCATTGGATCACATTTCGCACACGTATTCAGAGCCATGTGAAAGTACTAGATTTTTAGCATTTGAAAGCCACTTGAAAAAATTAAGTTGTTCAGTCCATCTTTTGCTTGCAATTTAAGTCCAAAACATTTTTAAAATCTTGCATTTTGGAGTTTGGTTTTGAAATTGATTTGGCCCAGGTAAGGGGAAGTAAAGTACATTGCCTCCTGCAATATTTTAGCAGTAAACAACAATCAAATTTTTTTTTAGAGATTATTGTTTTGTCATGCAAACCAACCAGTTATAGGAGTACATATACGGCCAGGGGGCCCAGGCCCTATCTATTCAAAATTTTGTTCAATGAGCATTCCCTTTACTGTAACTAATTTTTTTCAAAACTATTTTATAGCATAACAACTGGCGAGGTGGAGGTGAATTATTCAAAAATGTACAATAGATGGTTATGCTTACTAACCATGTCATTTCCTGGCCGGATTTACATTGAGTTGGGCCCCTGGCACTTTGGGATTTTCGCAATATTTTCCTGGCAAATACAGGTGAAGACCAAAGAAGTCTTATATGAGCGCGGGGCCTCTGGCACTGTGCCGTATGTTAAATCCGTCCCTGATTATTGCTTTACGTTCATAAAAAGGTTATATGAGGGCCGGAGTTGGCAACTTTTAGGATAAAAACCCTTAATTTCATTGGGGTTTTACGTTTACCTATAAACAAAGATTGAATTGAGGAGTCCCTGGCCCGGCTCCCTGGATTAATGTTATTGTTAGAAACCATTTAAATCTTATTGTACGGGGCCCATTTAAATTATTTGGCAAAAATTAAATTGAAGGGACCCAGGCCCCATGGATCAATATTATTATTGGGAACCCATTTAAATTGGGGGCCATTTAATATTATTGTAGGGGGCCCATTTAAATTGTTCGGAAAAAATTAAATTGAAGGGGCCCGGGCATCCTGGATCAATATGATTATTGGGGGCTCATTTAAATTGGAAACCATTTAGATATTATTGTAGGTAGCGCATTTACAATGGTTGGTAGAAATTAAATTGAAGGAGCCCGGGCTTTTGGATCAATATTATTGTTAATTACTGTTGTACGCGTGTACTGTTATACGCGAAGATGCTAAAAGAAACTGAAACTGAAGAAACAATAGTCTTTTTTGTGACATTTTTATCGATGGTAGCATTTCAATTGGGGGGGCGGGCCCCCTGGGCCTCCCTGGCTACGCCTATGCTCTTTTCGTATCTATCTTCTCCTTGAGAGGTAGCGGAGGCATAGCCATCTTATGATGAAGTTGTCACACTTACCATACTGTACGTAATAGTTAAGCTGAAGATCCTTTTTGTAAATGGTTTGTTTTTTTCGCAACCGATGGCTGAAAGCTTAATGTTCTTCCAGGTAGGTAATCCATCATCGCTCTCCAGTCTGACAGCCAATTTTTGCGCAATATGCTTTACCGTCGATGACGTCATCTAGCTTCATTTTCCCTATATCAGACAGAATTAAAGTTTGTTCTTTTTGCAATCTGTTTAATTTTTTTCACTGTTTTTAGCATATGTATGTTGCTTTTCCACTGACCTTGATTTTGAGTCAAAAAAGGCACGAAAACAAAAATAATAATAAAAATAAATTCGAAGTATTTCGACTTCACAATAGACTACGAGTAGCATCAGCGTCATAATTGGTACAAAAACATTGTAAAAACAAATACAACCTTTTGCTTGCTTTGTTAAAATTTTAAGGAATTTGTTGAAATCTTAAATAATGTACCGTGTGGTACTAATAGCTGCCAAGCCTTCCTTGATTGCAGAAATAAGCTCAAGAGAAATAAGTTAAAGCGCATTTTTTTCCACATATGTGACATTTTTCTACAGAAAGCACTTTTTCAGCAAGTATATTTTTATAAATAATTTTTTAAAGCTTTTTTTAATGTATTAGTTTCATTTTCAGCGCATTACAAAATTAACTCTCCAGCTTTCGGTACACAAACTGCACTGGAGTGTTTGACCAGTTGGTCAACAAATCATTTGTCTAATAAATGCCTACATTTTTGGGTGATCATAGCGGAATATCGTCTTTGCTTTGCTAGCTGATTTACCATGCTGTAATTACGTCTATAGTATTTTTGATTTTTCGTATTTTCAATAACGAGGAGCGCAGACAAATCAACTGTATTTTGTATATATGTCAATGTAAGAATGCAGATTATAGAACTGAAATTTGCAGAATCATAAACGGTCTTAAAAAGAGTTAATTAGCAGTAGTGACAGCGGCAGATTATTTGCTTTAAATAAGGTGTTGAAACACTGCCCGGCACGTAGCTAGGAATTTGCAATGTGGGGGAAGGGCAATTTCGGAGGTGTGAAACCAAACCGAAACTGTTTACACTTGGAATTGGGATGGTTTTGTGCTCAAAATTAGGTAAGAACAAAAAAAAAATCTTCACCTAGGTGTTGGGATTGATTTTTGCGACCGAATTCTGTTCAAGTCCAAAGTCAAAGCATAGACACATTCTCATTGCCAGTGCCAATGGAAGGGGAGGGGGGGAGGGGCTATTTTAGCTTTTAGTGGGAAAGTCGGTCTCAAAGGCACTAAAAACAGGTGCATTTTGCATACTCTCCATGCCAATGGGGGGGCAATAGCCCCTCTTCCGCCCCCTTTGGCTACGCTACTGGCCACTACTCTGGCCAAAATAATTGCGGCACTGCTGCTATCGCTATTAAAAAAGTAGCTGCGCTAGTTGTGCTGCTCCTGAGTAGCTCTGCTGCGCCTAGCACTGGAACCGTTTTTGACGTATCGAATGTCGTCTATATGCCTACTTTCATGCTGTATTTGCTTAAAATCTATCAACTTCCTCTTCAGCAGAAGTGACATTATTATCTACTTTTCCGAAGCATTGATTGTTGTTGTTACTGCGCATTAATAAAAGCATTTTAATCTTTTTTGGTAATTTTAATTTCTTTTTTAGATTGGGACGAATATCATTTCGTCAATTGAAGAACAAGCGAAATTACCATGCCCATCGGAAAATTATGTCTTGACCTTGGTCTATTTCGATTAGCTGCTACAAGGGGGTTTGCTTACTTGAAAACTTTGTTTGATAGAGGTTTTCCTGTTCCGAAGCCTGCGGATCACAACAGACATTGTGTTGTAATGGAGCTGTTAAATGCATATCCTTTACATCAGGTGCAAGTTTGCATCAAAAAGTTAGTATGTTGTGTATTTGTGTTAACCTTGCCAATTTTTGTAAATAAGCAGTAATCACTTGCGTATCTACTAAGCGAAGTACAAGTTCAATCTTTTCAGATCGATCATCTCCTTATATGTAATATAACCTATACAGTGGCTACTTGCTACAAGCTAATCCTTGTAAATTTGAGTCAAAATGTATGGGAGATAAGCTGCCAGGCATCATTGGTTTTAACTAACTAAAAGCTCTGTGTTGTGAGGGGTGGTTTTCTTGGAAAAAGCTAATGGAGGTTTGAAAACCTAATGCTTGTTTTTTGCATGTGCTTGTACTTACATCAATCTTTTCTCTTTTTGGCTTACTGGCGGGTGCCCAACTTTTCTGAAAACAATTGTTCTCAAGCTTTAAAAATGAGCTGATGTGGCGTAAATTTTGCATCGATTGAGTATTAGAGTATACTGTAAATGATATTTCCACCATTTTGTCAACTTTTCTAAAGCTATGTTTACCAAATTGCCAAACAATATTTGCTCTTGTCCAACAAGTGATAGATTCACTCACAGAAATTGGCTTGGTGGGAACATAGAATACAGGCTGATAAGTGGAGATGTCGCGGGCACACTTTTACTGCACTGTGTCCACATCGCACCGCCAAAGTTCTGTCCGCACGCTGGACTGCACCGCAAAATAGTCACAAACACTGCACTGCGCTCGCGCTGCACCGCATCACAAACACCAAAAATATGACGACAAAAACATTGCATGAAGTTAATGATTTGTTGGTGTAGTAGTCATAATCTGATAAAGCAGAGCTTATTGGTACACTGGTGAGCAAACAACTCGGTTCTTATTTGCATAGAAGTCTCAATTACATATTTTGTGGGGCTGAGAAGAGCCGGGACTGTATACTATAAGTGTTTTACTCTAAATAAAGCAGTCTTGCCCTAACCTTCCTTCAACAAAAATTAAACTTGTAGTAGCAGTTACAGGTTACTATTCCCAATGTGTTTGCCAAAGCTAATTCAAATGAGTTCAACAACACAAGTTTGGTGGCCCATCCCCCCATAAAGCGATAAGATCTGTAACTACCAAATTTCAAAAGACACAATTTCAATTAAAAACCTTTTGCCTTCCCGAACTTCAAGTTTCTAGATTCCGTGGATTTGGAATTATAGAAAACACCACAAATCTCACAGAAGAAGAAAAAAAACAACATAAAAATCAGAAATCAAACATTTTGAAGGTGGGAACTGAAACTTCTTCCCCAGGCGGATTAAAATCAAAAATTGTTATTCTTTCCGGGGCCAGACAACTGACCGCGACAAACTGATCGCGAATCAAATGACGCCAATTGGCTGAGAAGGGCGATCATAAAAGTATTTCACTATCCCTAGAGCCTTCTTGCTCAAACCCTCACTTTGCGACGAAATTATTATGACGAAATCAGTGACGAAATCACTGTGACGAAACCGTAGGTTCGCGGTCATTTTGTTCGCGGTCAGTTTGTCGCGGTCAGTTGACTTGGCTCGCACCTGCCCTCCCCTGGATATGTACCTGGCACGGAGACTTCAACGAGTTCAATTTGATGCTGGACAGAAACGATCACGTCATTGTTTTCGATTTCTCACAAATGATATCAACATCACACAAATGTGCAAGGTTCTTAACATAATGTTTTTTAACTTTGATTATTCTTTTAAAATGCTTAATTGAGATATACCAACGGATACTGCACAATTTGCAGTAGATTTAATCCTGACAAAGTTTATGCAAATTTAACTCAAGACAAAGGTTAATACTAGAAACAAAGATAAAAAAGTTTGTCCTTGTAACTTGGCCAGGAATTAATAATTGTAATCACAACTTAACAAGTTGCTTTAATGGCCAGGAGGCAGCGAAGGGACCCTTTCGGTCTTGTCAACCTGCCACCTGTCTACCACACACGGTGGAGGCTTCACAATGTCCCTTTTGATGCTGAACGTCAAATAGGGAAATTGTGAATACGAATTTATTTAGCGTTTGGTTTGACCCGACAGGGAATCGATTCCGAGTCTATAGCATTTCAGTAGCAGACACTCTGCCCTAATTATTGAATCAAGTTATTTTGGGGTCTGTGGAGTGATGCTCAGACTTATTTGAAGTTGATTTAAACGTCCACTTGCACAGGGAATATTATGAGCGGGACGTGAAGTGCATTCAAGAGTTCTTCTTCAAGCGATATGGGTTCGTCAGCGACAACGATCCTCCGTTTTTTGAGAATTTGAATCAAGATGTAGAATAAATTAGATTAGTGAGTACCACTTGCCAGTTTATTGTTCTACCATTAGCGCTGCTGCGTGGGCATACGTCACAGCAATAGGTTATGTACGCGTAGTTTGTCCTCTTTAGCAGAAGTGACGTAATTCGCCTCAGTTCATTGATAGCCAAACCACCCCCGCTCCATCACATTGCTCAATCGAAAGCATTCCTTCACCAACCCAATCCTTGGGTCCACAACTGACCGCCACGAAGCAACTAACCTCAGTGTTGACAGTCGGTTTGTGGCGATCGGTTGACTTGTTTTGTAACCATTTCTGTTTTCTCGATCGTTTCGTTTTTAAATGTTTTTTATTTTCCCTCTTTTTTCTGCATCCATCCACTTAGCTCCCGGACCCCTCTCAAAATACCGGTGATCATCCGGCATTGGATACATATATATATGAAGAATTAACTTCCAAAACAGCTTCTGTGCATTTTAGTACTTCAGAGGAAATCGCAAAAAACTTTTTAACCCTTATTGTGCAAATACTTTTTAAAAGTTTTTTGTTGTTCAAGACGTATTACAAATCAAAATCCAATCAAATCCTTCGTAACTCGTTGTATTACACCGAAGCGTGTAACGAGTTTGCCGAGCCGAACTCTGCGTCATTGCGCCTGTGGGCAACACAAATCCTTTCGAAGGAATGTTGCAGCGGTGGCGAACCGTTGGCAACACTGTATTCAACTTGACCGGCCCGAGATTTGAACCCCAGACCCCCTGCTTCAGAGGCGAACGCGTTACCGCTCGACCAACTGGCCGTTAACATTAGAAAAATGCATTTGGTCAGATTTCACATGTTTTATTTTATTTTTTTATAATTGTTTGTAAATCAAAAATTGTGGATTTAAGCGATTTTGGAAACAAACAGACGAAAAAAAATTGCGAAAATACGCGTGTTCATTCACAAAACTACAGCAAAAGCATAAATAAAAACAAAATTGTTTTTAACTAATTGCATCACCGCGGTGTGGGCTATGGTAAGGAGGTTTAGAGTAACGGAGAATCTACCAGTTATCCTCATTGTGAAATTTATTTGTGTCGTCGCTCTCACAGTCACAGTAAGATTCGGAAAATTAAACTTTAATCACTTAATTTTACGAATCTTACTGTAACGACACTTACAAAGCTTACAATAAATTTACTCCGACTGATTATTTCATCTGTATACCACTTTATGTACTCTATCTGCTGCATACTAAATTTTACTCCCTCGCTAGCTTGAAAAAACATAGGCTATCCATCAGCGTTTCTCAAAAAACGTCAAATTATATTTCAGCATTTTCTAAAATGCTTCCAACTATACAAAGCTAAACGCAAAAACATTTAAAAATATATACAGTACAAAACGTGCACTTTGTGCGACTGAAAAGTTTGATCCGTAAAGAAACAATGGATGGAAAGGGGTTTATTTCTGTTGCTCTAATTTTTTTAGAACCATTTTATGAATTCGCATTGCTTGGGCTTTCTCAAACTGGCTGATGTCCTTAGCTTTTTTCACTGCAGCGATAGCTCTTCTCAGATGTTTTTCTGCTTCGATGTGTCGGTTTGTAAAATAGCAGATAAATCCGAGAAATCCAATGTACTCCGCAAAACTGCTAAATTGCTCCGCGTTAGGCTTGTGATAATGATCCATCAAGTCCACTGCTTCTTTAAACAGATTCTCCGCAACATCAAGGTCTCGGAACAGCAGGTAGCATCGCCCTTGATGGCTCAACAAGTTAGCCTCGACTAAAGCTGAAAACTTTTTGTCATTCACATTCGCTTTAGCAACCAAATCTCTTGTCTTCTCGATCCATCCCATTACGTGTTGCTTGAGCATCATTTTCTTTCCTGATCTTTGAAGAAACGTTTTAATGGCGCACTTGGTGAGGCCATCGGCGCACCAATGAGGCAATCTGCCTTCTTCAAGAGGATTTTCTTCTTTTTCATAAAAGATCAGCGCTATTTGGAAAAACAAAATGGCTTCCCAAAGCTTGTTTTTTTCCAAAACATCTTCCGCATATCGGCAAATCTCCTCCGCCGAATACTCGAATTTTTCTTGCAGCAATTCCGCTAATTCGTCGCGAATCCGATTCGCTTTGTCAGCTTGATCTGTATTGATAAGTGTGACATAATACTTCACAAGGACTGGAACAAATAGGATTTTCGGGCCAAGCTTTTGCTGGTGCTTCAACAACCCACTCGCCTCGAAATACTTTCCTTGCCTCATGTCAGCTGAGCTCTGTTCTGAACAAAGTATAGAAAAGAATATTAACGTTATGTAAGTGTAATTTCATTGTAAATTTATTTACCAAGTTGTCTTGGCCAGGAGACAGCGAAGGGAACTTGTTGTCTTCGAGTCAATCTGTCTCTTTTTAATGTTAAACACATCAAGCAAGGCTGCTGTGAAAACCAAATTTTATAGTTTTTGGTTTGACCCGATCGGGAATCAAACATATGTTTACCGTTTCAGAAGCAGACCCTCTAATGGGTGAAGAAGGTCTCAGGCCTATATACAATAACATTTGCAACGCTGACAATGGTGCTGAAAAACCAGCAATCACTAACTCACCGCGTAGTTGCATTATTTTTTCCAAGGTAGATTCGGACCTCGCGGCACGACCAAAACCTTCAAAAATATAAATTCATGAGATAAACAATTACAATATTTAGTTTACCTCAGATTAAAATATCAAAAGCTTTGCAATCTGATACGCCCTTATGAGAATCTTGCTCTTTGATGGTTACCTTATTCAATTATATTAAAAATTATGCAAATTTGCCTCAAAATTAAATCTTTTATTTTACTCGCTATGGTATGCCCAAGCGTGTGATGAGATTGTGGGGCCTTTCTCCGCGATATTGCGCCCACAGGCAATGCAGCTCCTTTCCAAGAAAAGTCGCAGCTGTGGCAAACCGTTGGCAACATTGTGTCCGATTTGACCAGTTCGAGTTTTGAGTCTCAGACCTCCTGGCTCCAGGGACGAACGGGATACCGTTCGACCAAACAGCCGGTGCAAATTTGCCTTTTTCCGGTTAATTATTTCAAATACTTCAGTTCTTACTTTCAAAACAATGAGTAAGTAATTTTTTGTGGTTGACTATTAAAGCGTATAAACTAAAAGGAAGCCAATTTATCGACGTTTTCGCTTTGCTGGATCAATTGCAAGGCTGAACTAAGATTCGAACTCAAGAACCTCACGATCGGTTGGTGTTAGCCGTTTCTGACGCTTATCACAGCATGCTTTATTATTTCCAAGAAAAAAAGTTTAGTTTGGTCATGATCCGCAGAGCTTGTAGTCTAGCGTAGAAAAAGTGCCTGCTGCTGAAACAATAGGCTTGGGTTGGATTCCTGATTAGATCAAACCAAAATTCTATCAAAAAATTGGTATTCAGTTAAACTAAGCGTTGCTTGACGTTTAGCTTTGTGAGAAAGTGTGGAGCCTCCACCGTTAGTGTTAATTTAAATTGAGTACCTCACCGTATCACTCATCATACTTGTAGTTACAAACATAGCTTCCACCCTGCTCACCTCGAAACTGCTGAAAAGCTGGCGGGAACATTTGCGTCGCTGCGGCTTCGTTGCAAACTCGCTGAACCGCTGCAAAAAAAAATTGGAAACTTACTTAAAGCACGGAAATTTAATTGCGGCCGACTTTATCAGAGCAGGATGTAAATGTAAGTATGTTTCGGGTCTATTTCCAAACTTTTAAAAAATGAGCAATTAAAAAACAAAAAACGCGAATCAGCCCCAAAATGGAAGGCAAGACAGGCGGTCTGCACTGATCCGCTAATTTCGAACATAATTATGAAGCCATAATTTACACTACCGGTATTTGAAAGTTCTGCTTCTTACTATATACGTAAAAAATCTACAGTCAACTCCAGTTGATTGGATACAATTTGTTCCAGTGAATGATGTCCGATTTGTGAGTTTGTCAGATTAACGAGTTAGCCTAGTTTGTGGTTGGTAATTTCGGTCACTCAATCACGCAACGCCAGTCTGCACTTGCGTGGCCCTGGTTAGCGCAGGTAACTTATTATGGACAACGTAACCGCAAAATACGTCACAAAAGTTGTTTTATCTACTGTGTTATAAAAGTTACGCAATAATTGCGATTATTTCTTTTCATTTGGTAATGCTCTTTTGAGCAAACACTGCGTTCTAATTCTTATGTCTGATTAACCGGGAATTTTTTAACGCATTTTCCATTTTGTACTTTCGTTCCTAAAATTTCGCTGTCATGGTCGGATAGCGAGGTTGTTCGATTATAGAGATAAAATACTGTACATTACAATACAGGAAATTCTGTTCCTTGACAATTTGTCTCCGATTTAAGGGGTTGCGATTAACGGGAGTTGACTGTAATTCATTGGCATTTTTTCTCCATTTTGAGAGCGGCATCAGTATTCATTTGGCCCCTTTGCATATATCGATATAATCATCTATACAACCTCACTTGATGCCTGGATATATTCCTGCTTTGTACTACAACAATTAACTATACAGCAACTCACATAGATGTGGCAATGCTTCTTCGCCAAACATCCTGTAAAAAAATAAATAAAAAAAGTTTTATTTTATCAGAAAATTTATTTTATTTTGCTATACAATAGTTCAGATCCGAACCCTATAGATAACAATAACGAATTTTTTATTGCAGGAAACACAACCAACAGGATAAAATAGCAACTTAATACGAACAAAATTCTTGAAGCTGTTTCCTTATTAGAGGCTGCGAAAGACCAAAAAATGCCATTCTAAAAAGACTGTAGTAACTTCTGGAATTCTACAGGTAATCACCTTTTAAAAATTAATACTAATTAGGGGTCGAAATTAACTTTTCCAAAACTTGCCCGTCGGGCAAGTCATATCAAAATGTTCACTAGGCCGAAAAAAAAAATAGGTACAATAGGATTTGAGGTTAAATTTGGAAAAAAATCGTAAAATGTTCTTCTTGGGAAAAAGCATTAAATTTCCAAAGTAAGCATAGTGGCGTATCCTATTTCGTGAATCAAGTTTTTGCCCGCGACCTTATGTCAGATGTTAATGTGACGTAGGGAAATAAGCAACTTTTTTCAATCATGACTGAAAAGGCTTGACGTCTTTCGTGGCCGACTCCCGATAAGTCAGAACGACTTCCTTCGGCATTTAGGTGACAATATCAACCACCAACCCTGCAGCCGCAAGCAGTTCGAGTGATTGATGCACCTACTGGACAGCACTGTTCTTTTTCCAATCATACATTACGCAAAAATTGATTTTTTAATTGTAATTATTTCAATTATTACGTTACGGTTTGTTGCAAGCTTGTTGCAACAAAACATTGCGGTTTGCTGCTAGCGCATTTTTATTCGCGAATATTTTGGAAAATACACCAGCTAAAAAGCCAAAATTTTTTGCGTAAGTTATAGGAGCTAAAAGATCTTCAAAATAATCATGACAAAAAAATTGCAAAATTCTGACGTTGTCTTCTTGCAGTGCAGGGTAGTACTTGTGATATCTGAAAGAGCGGTTAACGCGACAAGCGTGGAAATTTTTTCTTACGAAAGAAAAGTAGCATTTTGCTAAACGCGTCCAATTGAGTATCACAAAATCTGCGTGCGATGAAGAAGTACTAATTGCGATAATAATGTGCGTAAGATAAAACAAAGAGTTCATTGGAATGATTACAAAGTGTTTAACTAAAGTAAAGCAAGTTACAGCTTTCTCTACTTACATATTTTATTTTATTGCAACAAAAGCGCACCTAAATTGTGTCTTAAAATAATCTTGTTTAATATGCTATGTTTTGTTAGTTTAGGCAAAAAATAACTTGTCCGAGGTGATTTCGGCTTGCTTCGGGCAAGCGTTAATTTCGAACCTAGCTAATCAAGTTTTATTGATTCAAACTTGCACTGTCCCACCACCTTATTTTAACTTGTATCATTACTTGAATCCTGCAGCAGCCGCAAAAGTTGCAATGAATACCGCTCATTTCACTTTTTCTTAACAAATTAATTATTTCAGCAAATCAACAGTTGGATTTAATTAGGTCGAATTTAGTTTCAGTTTCTTTTCTTTCTGCAGGACAATAAGAATCTTTTTCTGTTAAGAACAATAAAGTTGTAATAACAATAGGAAATAATTAAAATTAGTTTAGACACTTACCCTTCTTTGAAAGATTCAAAGTCTATTTTAAAAAAGGTAATTCTGAGTTTTGTTATCACAAACGTATAATACTGCTGTAATATGGGTTTGTATGCTAACTAAAAGTACGGTAAGAAAATAAACATAAATTGTTACTGAACTGAATTAAAAAAAGGTCAACTTTCACTTTTCTAAACCACTATCCTGACCAGCTACCATTTCCACCGTTTCAAATGATCAATCAAATGCAAGCAAAATATTGAAGTTAGTGTTTTTTCAAAGTTTTAAGAAAGTTTTTCGAGAAAACTTGATTTTAAGGGATAAAGAATTGAAACTCGTAAAACTGCAGTAGTCAGATGATAAATTTTATTTTTTCACAACGCTTAGTTAAAATAGCAAAACTTTCACGTCCGTTTTCATTTCAATTTGACCCAGTTTTATTTTATAACTTCCATAAATTCAAAATTATCTAGGCAGCAAATTTCAGTCATTTAGATGAGAAAGCGCTACTGAGAGAAAACACTCCACAGTGTAGTAGAGCTTATGTATTTGACCAGGGGCGGTTCGCGTGTATGTGCTGCGGTGCTGCAGCAGGTCACCAGTGATCTCGTCGCGCGGTGATTTCGTCGCAGTGATTTTGCCACAAAGTGAGAGTTAGGGCATGATAGCTCTGGAGATGGTAGAATAGGTTAATGACTGCTGTTCTCAGTCAATGCCTTAATTTTAATGCAATAGTGCAATACGGTTAGCAGGGAGGCATATTCTTTCTTTTTTGTTTTCAAAATACCGTCTGCCTCGTAATCACTCTGTGACGAAATCACTGCGATGAAATCATTTTGTGAGGAAATCACTGGTAACTCTGCAGTACCCCCAGCCAAAAAATAAACTAAGTTTTCAAATTTATATCAAAAAAATATGTATAGATATATAAAAATTTCAAACCCACTTTGCTTTATTGCTGATAAAAAAAAAAGCACAAAAAATCCAAAAAGAACAAAAACGGATTATGCGATCCATTCTAACAACGTGGCAACACTGCTAGCTGTGCTGCTGCTTTCGCAGCTCTCCCTGCAGATCAAAAATAAACACAAAAAGCTTTCAAATTTGGAAAATTTTGAACTCGTACTTAGCAATAGAGATGTCGCAGGCACACTTTTACTGCACTGCGCTCACACCGCACCACCAAGATTCTGTTCGCAAACTGTGCCGCATCGCAAAAAATTTGCAAATACTGCACAGCACCCGTGCTGTACCGCATAAAAATACCAAAAATTTGACGACAAACATATATTGCATTAACTTGATGATTTGCTGCTGAAGTACCAGCACTGAAGAGTCATATTCTGATAAAGCAAAGCTTATTTGAATACTAGTGTGCGAATACTGTAACTCAATGCTTATTTGCATGGAATCCTATTAACATATTTTCATGAGGCTGGAAAGAGCTGAAATGCTGGAAATAGTTTGTTCTAAAGCACTCTTGCCCTAACCCTCCTTCAACACCGAACAAAAAATAATGTTGTGGTAGCTGACTATTTCTAATGTGTTAGCCAAATTTAATCCCATTCTCAAATAAGTCAAACAATCACAAGTTTGGTTACCATCTAGCCACGTGATCTCTCACCACCTAATTTCAATAGACACAATCTCAACTAAAAACCTATTGCCATCCCAAATTTTAAGTTTCTAAATTCAATGGAGTTGGAGTTATAGCATGCACAAAAAATCTTACAAAAGAAAAAAAAGAAAAAATGTAAATCTCGAAACTTTAACATTTTTAATGTGAGAACTGAAACTTCATATCTTGGCAGTTTAAAATCCAAAATTGTTATTCTCCTCCTGCAGGTACTTTAGGTCTATGCAGCTATTTAAAACTAGGATTAGCTTTTCAGATTAGGGTTCGTAAAACTCGTATCGCGTGACCGGCAGTCCCTTAAAATTTGACAAAGTATTGTTTCATGCATTAAATCTAACTCCATTCAGTTTCAATTTCCTGTTTCCACCTTCAACTGTTCCGATTTTCGAAGTGATGGCACTATATGATCATCTGCCAGCAGAAAAACGACTGATTTTGCCCAAAGAACTATGCCGATATTAGCCTATTTCTGATATACAGGTACTGTACTGATCACTAAATTAGCTAGATAGTCGTTACAATGTTGAGAGAGCAAACTTTAGTACCTAACTGTCCTGCGTCCGCAGCCCGCATTGCGCTGCAAAACTGGGCAAAATTTTGCGTGGTACCGGGGCGGCGCGACCGCACGCGACCGTTGACATCTCTACTTAGCAAAGCAGTTTGTGCTGCTTCCTCGGCAGCACCAACTTTTTGTTTCACCGCAGCAGTTACATCGAGCACAAGATTTTTATGCTCCGCTAAAGCCGTCGCATAACGAAGCTGATAGCGAAGTTATCTCGTTCTTGAGTAAAGAGATAAAAAATTGAATATAAGAAGGTGATCGGTTACATGCAAATGATAAGCAACTATTGAAAAACAACAAAAATTTGCAAATTTAATGCAAAATCGCCAAATTATTAAAAATGGCCAAAAAAATGTGTTCTAGTCTCACTATTATATTTGTAACAAAGGACGATTTGAGAAAAAACACGTTAAAAATCAAAGTAGCCGATCGCCATTGTTTAATTTCATTCCTTTTCAAAAATAGGAATATTTAAGCAGCATTGAATACTTCAAATCTGAAATTAACTGAGAAACGAGATTCTCATCGTTAGCGCACAAAATGCAAAAACATAGCAGAGAAAGTGTTAACTAAAGTAGTAAAATACCAGGTTGTAGGCGTAACTTTTGAATAAGTGTCTAAAACTTTACGAAATAATTGAATTCCAGCAAAAAATTGCTAAAAATACTCAAATTTTGTGGCAATTAAGCTTATTAATTAACTACAATTAAGTTTGTCTGTTTTAATCGTCCTTATTTGCAGAACCCCAAAGTTTTCAAGTCAAGAACCGCCGCTGTATTTCACTAGACAATTTAATATTAAGAAATTATTTATAAAGTTAAAGAATATTGAAATTTTCGATTTCTTGCTTTTGCTTGATTTAGACCTAACTGATAAGTTTCTGTTTTCTATTCAAACAAGACTTACACTAATCTCGAATATTGCAAAAATTTACTGTTGTATGCGTGACCAACTAAAACAAAATAACTGAACACGCGTCTAACCACATCACAACTGTTCCACTCGTCTAACGGTTAAAATGACTATTTGAATGGCCAATTATTCATCGCTGTTTGACAGTCTCAGTTTAGTTTAATTCGCGGTGATTTCAAACCAGGATCAGTATCCAGCGAACCGTTTTCGAATAATTTGGGTTAATTACTATTCAACAAACAATAGATGGCCTGGTTGTCGAAAGCTGCTGCAGAGTCCAGACACATCAATCAATGAGGAGGTGTTAAAATCATAAAAAAAATCATCTGCCATATACTCACCACGTGACTGAAGACCCAATTTCAGTCTAATCTTTGTTTGTGCATTTTTGTTTGATTAAGTATTGGTTTTTTCGTAGTTCTGTGACTTAGATAGAAAAAACTGTATGTCAATGTCTAATCAGCGCTAAAGTTAAATTACTGGGTAATTATTATTTGCTGAAAACCATGTTGTTAATTAGCGCATCAACTAGGGCCGTCTTTTAAGAATCATTATCTTGCGATAGAAGGTCTTCTGCGTTATTTGTTTTTCCAGACGACTTTAGATTGCCAGCAGCTAACCTTTGTTTTTGAATTTCCCGCTCTTGTATGCTAGAAGACAGTGATCTACCACCTGCTATCACTGCTCTGTTACTGATATAATCCTGCTTGGAGCCAGAAAACACAATAGAGCCGGGCGAGAATTCAAGTGAGGAATGTCATTTTTTGTGAGACGTGTTTAAGCTTCTTAACCTGGATAAATTTCGTTTTGCGATCCCCTTTCTTTGGATTTGATTATTGACTGTGGGAAAACAGTCATAAACATGGAAGAAAGGCCCTGATATGGTCTTCATATCGATTTAAAGACTACTTTACTTTCTATAAATGGTTATAAAGCTCTGCATCGCTGCCGTGCAGAAAACACAAAACGGTTCTGGTTGTCAAGTCGTAGCAGATCTTTATGTAAAAATTCGCTATTTTACGTAAAACTGTTCGGCAAACCAAAACACGGAGGTGCAGGGGGTACATCGTACCAGGGCTTAAGGGACCCGGAGACCCTAATAAGTCACGTGCTATGCGTTCCATAAAACTTAATAAGGTAATGATAAGGGCAAGTTTTTATTGACCTAAAAATTCAAAAAAAAAATTGAGTTTGTTGACCTAACAAAATTTGGACTGAGTAAAATCTATTTTTTGAGACTTTTCAAGATTTTATACTAAACCAAACATTTAATAAACGAAAGCACACAAAATCGCAACGATAAGTCTTCAGTATTGCGATAAAGAGTAACACTGCAAACCAATCACCAGCCGGAAGGATTAGTGTAATATCAAGAGAGTAATATTGTACTTTGGTTTTGATTAGCTGGCAAGCTAAATCAGTCGTTTGAACTAACTTTTGCTTGAGTTACCAAAATATAAGACCTTTCAAAACGTTCACAATTGCTTTTAGTTCAGGTTAATTCTTTTTGCATATTAAGCAGCATTTAATTAGCTTCTGCAATTTTTTGATTTCATGCAACAAATAAAATCACAAAAATACTGAAGGTAACAATAAATGGTGATCAAAAAAATTTTATAAAAAATATTTTTCCAAAAAGACTATATTGTCAACAATGATATTTCTGAATTCTTTTTCAAGTCGAATCTTTCATTATAATACAGCTGTGTTATGCCGACGCTTTCAAAGAGATACTGCTCGAAATGTATTTGATTGAAGAAATGAGAATTACTTGAGTTAATAAACAGGTGCAGCATACCTTGTTCCAATTTTACCTTTATTAACGAAAATAGATTTAATCCGTTTGACTCTGTTTGACACATTGGCAACCCTGCGTTTCAAAATTTTGTAATATCAGGAAAGGATAACTTAGCAAATTTTTTTTGCAGAATAAGCAACGCGATGTTCGATTTCTGCAAGAAATTTTGCAAAGAAACCCTTTTCTGATGTAACAAAAGTTCGAAAAGCAAAGTTGCCAATCGTACGGAATCAAAAGGTTTGTATCTCTTTTAGACGATAAAAGGAATTGTGGAACACGGTTTGGGGCACTTCTTTGTCCTCAAGTAATTCTCATTTCTTCAGTAGAACAAGTCTCGAGCAGTATCTTTTTAAGCGAGTTTACGGGGTTTATCTATACGCGTCAATCAGAGTTGTTCATGGATCGGAACCAGGAACAAGTTTCAGCCGGAATTTGCCTTTTTTTGAAACCGGAACGGTTTGGAATCAACTTATCATTTACCGAAACAGGAACAGGAATTCCTTAATCTCAGATTAATTTTGTTCATGAAAGGTTTTTTGCCGTTAATCGCGCAGTTTTCAAATAACTTATTTACAGCTTGCGCAATTATTAAAGGAAGGCTCTATTTCACCGGAAATTTTTATCTAGTTTTTTATTAATTCTAACTCAAATCTAATCCAAACTCAATGGCTTACTCTAAAACTATTCCCAAATCGAACCCTAACCCAAACCCTAACCTAAACCCTAATCTTAACCCTTCAAAAAGCAACTGAAAAAAGCGCGGATGAATATTTCTCATTTTCGTTTTATTCTCTTTAACTTGAAAATTTTCGGTGAAATAGTCACTACCATTATTAAATGTTGTAAATGAGTTACTGTAGAATTTGCGTGTCACTTCAGACGTCGCGCACGGACAGTATTTCTCGCTATGCACCAAGCGGCACGGGTCGCACATACGATTTTATTTTCAAACTATCAAACAAACTTCAAATATTTTGAGAATGCGTTACATGCTAGATGCTAATATGGTATCGATATTTTGATAAAGCTTTGTTATTTTATAAGTACAATTTTTTTAGTTGAGATTTTTGGAATTTTGGAATGATGTTTTTGTTAAATTTAGGAACAGATTAGGTATAAGAACAAAAGCCATTAGGAACGGAATGGAATAGAAACAAAGATTTAGTGTTCCGGACAACTCTGGCATCAATGCGCTTGGGCCACGATAAAGTGACTTTTCAAAAAATGTCTTGCGATTGGTGTTTATCTGCCATTGACAGTGATTAACGTTCAGACACGTTTACTTTTTATGCGCGGTTCTTGGTTCCGGTCCCAGCTTATTGCTGAGTCAGACCCAAAAAGTGCCAAATTACAAAAGAAGCGATGCTTTTTGATGACCAACGAACTTTCTACTTGACTAGGTTCTGTTGTGCTTCGGCACTTTGTTTTGCATGATTCAGCAGTAAGCAGGCCCCAGGATCAAGGACCATCAGGCCCGAAGTCTGAAAAAAAAGATAAAAAATACCCCCAGCTATAGCTTTCCCATTGAGTATACGTAGTTTTGGCGTTGGTTAGTGATTAGCTGCGATATATTTACCGCTTGTTACTTTTTTTAATCTAAATTTTTATTAATTTAAGTATTTTTTTCTTGTTTTGCTAGCGTTTCAATCTCTTTGCTACGTTGAGCAGTGACTAATTAACGCATACTTGAACTAACTAATGAGCGATATTTATTGGGTGCAGTTTGGAAAAATACTATTTATCGTTGTGACATTGTTTTTGCAGCTTAGTTGTGTAATTTTTAGTCCAATTTATACATCGGATATATCAACGTTATTATATCTGACAAAATGTTTTACAAACATGACAAAAAACGACTACAAAATAAATTTCATATGTCAAATTTATTTTATCTGATATATCAACTTTATTATGTCGTTCAAACTGCATCTCAAAGATGACAAAAAACGACAAAAAAATAAACTGGATATATCAGATTTATAAATGTGATATATCAACTTTATTATATCGGAAAAAATGTATCTTAAAAATGACAAAAAACAACTAAAAAATAAACTTGATATATCAGTTTTATTATATTGGACAAAATGCATCTTAAAATATTGGACTAAATGCATTTTAAAAATGACAAAAAACGAGTAAAAAATAAAATTGATATATCACATTTATAAATCGATATACCACCTTTATTATATTTCACATCTTGTTCAAAGTTGCTCAAAAAAACGTCTAAAAATAAAGTTGATACCTCAGATTTAGATCATACGAGTCAAATCGGACAATAATTCGTGATCAGATCACGAGCTCGAAAGAGCATTGTGGGTAGCTTTGGGTCACAGATGTCACTATAGAGTCAACGTGATTGGCCGCGCGAAAGTGAATGTGAAACAGCCGGTGGTAGCAGATATGCGGCATGATTTCAGATTCAATTGAGAGGCGGCGACTGCACGAGAAGTTTATCCACCATGACAAAATTGTCCATTGCAACACAAGCTGGACTACAGGACAGAGATATTCTCGTACCCCTCTGATTTGTATCACCTGCGTAACAATAAAGTAGACTATTGAACCACAATGGTAGATTGTTGCTGTTTAAATGAATGATTGATTTAAATATTCCGTGACTCTTCTAAGCGGGGAACTACCGAAAAAAATATGTTTTGTACGTCTATAGTAGGAGCAACAGAAGTTTCGCTGTTTTTAAAATGTCTTGGGGACAGCATTCTGTTAACTAAAAATAGCGAATTTATCAATGCCGTAATTGCGCCACAAACAGTAACTTTTGTAGACTATGAATTCGAATGTTCATTGCTAAGGGCCATGTTTAATTGTATTATTTTGCCCTTAGTAGAGAAATTTACAGACATTTTATTTGTAACGCTGTACATATTACACCGCCCAACTGGAATTTTCACTGTTCATTTGCCAGTGATGAGCAATTTACCCGATACATTCAAGTGCAAAAATATAACCTCATATTAAAATTTCTCTCAATTAATTGCTAAAGTTGCAATACTGTGGTTCACTGTTGATAGTAGACTGTCTTGTAGATTGCATGTCGTCATATATGAGTCAGCACTTAATAATAATTTTACTGTTTTTAAATCACTTTTACTGAGTTGGATGATGAACTGAGTTTGAAAGCTTAAAAAAAATTGTAAGGCTGTTTTATTTTTGACTAAAGTTTGCTAACACGCCGTTTTGAAAAAAATTACAATTTATTTTATTTTCAGGGTAAAAAGCCTTTTTTTATTTATGCAGTGTAAAATGCTTATTGAGATACTTCTAAATGTGAAACCTCAGAGATACCTTCTCTTTTACTTAGGAAATACCGGTAGTATGCTGTTTACGTAATACTGCCTCTTTTTGTATCCACCTTGTCCGTGGGAGATTGCGGGGGCATAGCCACCTTATGATGAAGTTGTCACACTTACCATGCGTAATAGTTAAGCCGAATATTTTTTTGTAAATGGTTTGTTTTCTTCGCAACCGATGGCTAAATTGTTCTTCCCAGCAGTTAATCTACCATCGCTTTTCAGTTTGACACCAGTTTTTGTGCGATATGCTTTAGCCGTCGATGACGTCATCTATTGTCATTTTTCTTAATTATATCAGATAGAGTAAAAGTTCGTTTTTCTTGCAATTCGTTTAATTTTTTTCACTGTTTTTAACATATGTATGTAGATTTTCTACAGAGTTTGGTTTCGAGTCGAAAAAGGCACGAAAACAAAAATAATAAAAATAAGTTCGAAATATTTCGGCTTCACAATAGGCTACCGTACGTGTAGCAACAGCATCATAAGATTGATACAAAAACATTGTAAAAACAAATACAATTTTTTGCTTGCTTTGTTCGAATCTTAATGAATTGGTCAAAACTATCAGCAGCCTTATTTCGTGTTTTGACCCATAGCATTATCCTGCAAATGAATTTATCGCTTATCAGTAGGATCTTGCAGGATCTATGGCTCACCAGAAGGGTCTTCATAGCCTTATTTAAATACAGTTTTTTGTCCGCTTGCGTTAGTTGATCAATATACATAGCTCCTGCAGGATCAAAGTTAATACAAAGCTATTGATGACGTAAGAACGGTTTGCACAAAGATCAGGATAATTGATGACGTCATTGGCGCACTAGATCCAGTAGATATGGCAGAAGTAGCGGAGTCAAGCCAGTCAATTAAATCCGTTTTTCCTTGTTTCTCCGCTTCATCGCCAACTACTTCCCGTACTTTTTGATGGTATTCGTTCAAATACGTAATCTGAAAATAAAAGTCACCGTGCTGAATAGCTAAAGACAAGACAAAACAAATTTATTTCACTGCTCAGTAACAACACGAAGTAGAAATTAATTAGCATTCGTTTAAGAAATAATTAGGGTTTAGCCTCCACTACCAGATCCAATGCCCTAAATCGGTTTTAACGTGTTTTTAAAAAAAAGCCGTTTGTGATTCTTCAGGAATCATGATACCAACAATCGGACAAATTTACAGGGACAGCAACGTCCACCCAAGAGTCAGATTCCTTGAAAATTTTATTCCAGGCAGAACTTTAACTTTTAACAAAAACATAAACTACTACACTTTTCAAAATTACTCATTGACTCATGCTAACAGTGAAATAAATACACTTTCTCCTAATCTAGCCAACATGACCGCTCATTTTTATGCGTTGAATTTTCAAGCGTTAACCCATCTATTTCCTGCAACTGATATGAGTTTTGAGGATTTGAATTCCTTATTGGGAATAATCAGAGAAAGTAACGTGATAAGAAATCAATTGTCATCTTTTTCGTCAAGTATCGATGATACTAACGAAATATCAACTGCTGATTCAAAGGTTTTAATCAACTCTCCCGGTGCTACGTATGTTAAAAAACGTGTTTTTCCAAATGATATCTTCAATTGCGAAGCTGTCATAAGTGGAATTTTATCATTATTGTTCATTTTAAAATTAACGTGATAGCTAATTCTAACAATTTGATTACTTAGATTGATATTCTCATGTTTCTGCATAAAATTAAGAGCAATAAAATCTTCACCAAATAAAGCAATTAACTCAAACTAATTTTGTTCGGTATGTGCTTTATGTCACTGTTTGCTAGATTTTTCTGCTGAGTATGGCACTTTTTTTTATCATAAAATTAACCTAAATTGCTAAGCCTAAAGTGTATCGAACTGCTATTTTTTTGTGTAACCGCATTGTGTACTTCATATAACCGCTTAACATGTTATTATTTTTATCATTGCAAGTTGAATGACATTTGATCTTGAATTTTCGCAAGAGCTTAAACGATTTTCAAATTTAACGTCCTCTTCCCACCCTCGTCCATTAAATTCAAAAATCTGGGGAGGAGATATGTAGCCACAACAGCATGTAAGTATTGTAACAGGCGGGGCCCTTTAATGGGATAACTCAGTTTAGAACTCAAAAAACGATGATGTAATATTATTTCAGCTATCGAGCACCTAAAATGGCCAAAGTTCTTATTTCTTCTTGCGATAGCAGAATATCATCGAGTCCGGCGGAAATATAAATCATTGAAATCACATTTATATTGATCGCATTATTATGATAAATGCCTTAAAAATGTAAATATTCAGCATTATGTAAATGTCGCATATACTGTAACTGTAATTATTACGAGGTCGCATTGTCCGTATTATTATCATAATATTCCACCAAAGATAACAAACTTCGAGAACAATCAGATTGCGATATTCTAGTCAAGCAACTAGTAAGCCTCTGGATGAAAACCCCCGAGCCCGCAAAGAGCGACAGGGAAGGTGCGAAAGACCTTACGGTCATCAAATCAAGCAACCATCCTCTTGTCAGAGAGGCAATTTATATGCCAGTATCATGGTTGATTTTTATCGCTTTGTCTAAGTGAATAGCGACATTTTGACGATTTCAAAAAAATGACGACTTGTCAGCAATATGAATCTTTTCAGATCGCCGAAGCAGAGACCTGTTGAAGGGATGAAAAGGAACATGCAAACTGCGTAAACAAAAAATCTTTGATGCTACCGTGCTAGTACAGTGCCGTCGCTACGGGGGGGCCGTGCCCCCCCTAACAACTGCTTGTGTCCCCCCATTTCGGTTTACTCAGAAGACTTTTTTGGAGCATCACGTAGCGACACGACAACAGGCAATAATGGAAAAAGAAATAATAACGTTTAAAGTTTATTCTAGTTTGAAGTTTTCTCAATTCTTCACAAAATTGCTGGCAACCAACTGCTGTACGAGTACATAAATGTGACGTAATATTCCGCCTTATTAACAAGACCTTACGGATGTGTCGCGGAACAGGGATGTAAGTCTATAAAATCGTTACCGATAGTGATTATGACCTGAAACAAAGAGTGAAAACTTTTTTTCTAAAAACCAGCTGTTTTTGCTTTTTTAGGGCACACTCAAGATTTATTTTTAGTCGCAGTCAGTTGCGCAACCAGGGGAAGGGTCTAAGGTGGCTTCAGCCCCCTTCAGCCGAGTCATTGAGAAAATATAACCCTAAAGCCAAGCGTTTAAATGTTCTGGAGTTAATCTTAAGAATAAAAGGGGCAAGGCAATTCTATTCCTTCAATGACTTTTGAATTTTAGCAATGTATTGTTATTATTCATATGACTTCAAAAACGTGCGAAATGTGATTAAAATAGCGTTAAAATTGCTATTTTTTGGCACAAAATCACAAAAGTCATCCAGCAGCTGGGGGCTCTGCCCCCAGGCCCCTCTGTGATACGCTTGAGTTCCATTGGTTTGTTTAGCACGGGGCCTAAATTAGACAATTTTTGTACAAAAAAAAATTACTTTGGGTTCAAACCTCCTCTTACTTAACAAAATTCTGGCTGGGCTTCTGGTTGCGTTATGGCTTCAAAAAAGTGCGAATTGTGATCGAAATGACGTTAAAATCGCTATTTGTTGCCGCAAAATCACAAAAATTTCGCAGACGCAGGAAGCTTTGCCCCCAGGCCCCCTCTGTGGCAAGCTTAAGTTGCATCGGTTGGTTTAGCACGAGGCCTAAATTAGACAAATTTTGCGCAAAAAAATTTACTTGGGTGCAAGTCCCCTCCCTCTTAGCAAAATTCTGGTTGTGCTTCTGGTCCCATTCACTGCAGCGGACAGATTCTTCAAGCAATTATATGGGCCGCAGAAGAAACGAGCTAATAAACACTGCCAGGTATATACGTCTCTTTTTTCAAATGTGAATTCAAAATTTTTAAAAGCGCATAATTTGTTGCCGTAAAATATCAGTTTTTGTATGCAAAAGTTCAGTCTATTTTAGTGCCCACCCCCCACTTTCGGCTAGTGCCCCCTCACTTCGTTTGCTCTGGCGACGGCACTGTGCTTAGTACATGTACGAAGAAAATATTGACTCCATGATACTTAATACACCTCTGCAATTTATTTGTACGGTAACGAGGATTGTGTAAATTGTTACATTCAGTAGACTGCCTTGTAGCTCGACCTGAACGGTCATTAATTTTATAGAAATATTTGCGAAATGTATTTCGAGTTTTGTTAATTAAGAAACCACAAACAAATTTGGCCACTTCGAATTTGAACAAGTCATCAATTTGCAGAATTTTCAATTGTGCGTAACATGGGTTTACTGAATTTCGGAAATAAGCACCACCAACGGCTATTATCGCTCGATTTTGTGAAGATTTTCATTTTTGTACATAAGTAGGATACCTGGTATCCCACATAATTATACCATACAATAGTAACGGATGTACTAATACATAGTAGAGTTGTAACATAACAGTTTGAGGAAAAGTTTGTATTAATTTATTTACAGTATTTCAACTGAGCGAGCCACTTTTACTCTCCGTTACTTTAATTTGCTCGTGAAAGTTAAGTTCGTTATCAGTGATAACTTCTAAGTACTCGGCGCTGCTGACTATATTTACTGGAGTTCCGTTACTTGATAGGTTTAAATGAGAGATTGGCGCTTTCGGTGGAATGACGGCGAGCTTATTCACACTGCACCACAAATGTGGATGATGTAGTTCTGCATTAAAATTGATTTCGAGTTGTTCGAGATTCGAACCTTTCACTAATAAGCACGTATCATCCGCAAATAATTTTGGTTTGTTTTCCAGTGCATTGTGTGGATCGTTAACAGCCTAGTGACAATCTTTGCGGAACTTCAACTCTAATTGGTTCTAGGTTGAATTGATTTTGGTTCATAGATACAATACTGTTGTCTGTTTTCACGATAGGAGTGGATAAAAGTCTGTGCTACGCCTTGAATGCCGTAGTTGTTTAACTTTGTCAAGTGAACGTTATGCGATATTGTAGCAAATGCTATTTTAAATCGACAAATGTTAATTCGGTATAGGACTAATCATCATCAGGTGACAACGTACAACATCGCGTGTGATGTGAAAATGTTACTTTAAAAACCGTATTGATTTTCATACATAACATTGTGTTTTATGAAAAAACTGCCAAGTCGCACAAACCGGATCTTTTCTATGATTTTTGAAAAGCAAGTTAAAATAGATATTGGGCGGTAATTAATTATTCATTCCTCTTTTATAAAAATAGGAGCGATCTTTGCAATTTTGGGGAAAGATTCCTTCTGTAACTAAAAAGTTGAGAAATGATCTTAAATACGGTGCAATTACGAGTCTGGAAGCTTTGACAAAAAATGGTTGGATGTTGTAAAATTAAATTTTATGGTAAAATGATATTTTTTCCTTCAAAACTACATCTATGTTGTAACAAACAAAACACATTGAAAATTTCTAATAGTAATTGTAGAATTTTTTCTAGTACAATAGATCATGATTTGGCAAAGTTAAGAGTCTGGCGACGGCACTGTGCCTTGGCTTCCAAAAGGCTTCCAAAACAAATCTTAGCTTCCAAAACAAAAGGCTTCCAAAAAAAATCTTAGCAATGAAAAAAGCCTGTTGGAAGACCTTGAGAAAAAAATCGATAAAACTAAAGATCTTGGATGAAGATGCTTTTTGCTTCACCAGCGAAATGAGAGAGGTTCCCCTGCTTTATTCGCGGCAGAACAGTAAACCCACCCACTCTGCGGTTTGCAAACGGTGACCAAACGGTATTGGGTACCAATCAGCTACGGCCGCCTGTGTGGTGGAGAAATGGCCACTTTTCCGGGTCCTCTAGTCCAGTTGGGGTTTTGTTGAGCAACAGTTCCACTGCACCTTCCTTTCATCCACAGAAGAAAGCCGAGTAGTATAAAAATAACAACTAATGAGGAAAGTGACGGAAGACAGTGAAGGGTACGCGACGACCTAATCTCGAGCTGCAGCCCCAGGATTCACACGGAAAGTGTGCGATAAAAAATGATAACAAAAAGAGGAGATGGTTAAATACAAACGGTCAGCTCACATGCTCTGGTTTCATCAGGCTGGTATCGATCAGTTTCTTCTGGAACGGTACAAGAGTTACCGGCTCGAAGGTATAGAAGCGATAATCTTCAAATTGATGCTGCAACATATGTGGAATAAATTATAATTTTTTTTTGTTTAATGTCTGATGCTTTCCTGCAAACAAAACTCACCACTCAAAATAAATTTGCTCTCGCCATCACGGGCGTAGCCAGGATTTTGGATTGGGGGGGCCCAAACCACAAATCACACAGGTAAAGACCAAAAAAAAAGGTCTTCACAATCCGATTTAGGATTTTTGATCGGGGTGGGGCCGAAATTTAGTTGGAGACCAATTTAGGATTGGGGGGTGGGGGGAAGAGCGAACCACAACTGAAAATGAGGAGTCCGACTTCAAAAAACGGCGAAAAAAGGTCTTCACGGGCTGAACAGCTGAATGTGTTCTGAAAATTAGGTGAAGACCAAAAAAAGGGCTTCACGGTCTGACGTCTAGGTGAAAACCAACCAAATCACAAAATTATCATTGCTGGCATCGCGATTGGGGGGTCCGGGCCCCCCTGGGCCCTCCCCTGGCTACGCCTATGATTGCTATTGAAGAAGGTGTGGGAGGTGGAATGCTTAAAAGATATGATAAATCAATTATAATGCGAAGCTTCTAATTTACAAACAAAACTCTGATTTAAAAAGTAAAGATCTTTAAACACTTTTTTTTTTCTTTCAAAAAAGTTTAAGATTATCGAAGAGAGTTTAGGCTATTTATGAGTCTAAGAACTTATTTGCTTAAAATTAATTAAATAACGGAAAAAAACTTTTAGTGGCGCGTGTATAAATCATTTCAAGTGGAATTTTGTTCTGTATTTCAAGTAAGTAAGTAAGTAAGTAAGTTTATTGTTCAGCGCACATAAAGATGCACACTGTGGATGCAGCAGAAGAGCAGAGCTCACCGAGCTACTGCACCCACTTATACTTACAAAAAACACATGAATGCAATTTACACTTGCAGAAAACACAAAAAGCAGAATTATTTAACAGTAAAAAGGTATCACATCACAACACTCATCAGACAACTATACAGTAGGCACAAGCCAAAGCAGAAGCACAAGCCGTGAGTAAAGTATCAAGTCGAAGAACAAATAGCAAGAATATATATACAAGCTATATACAATATTGTCTAGATGACAAAAAAATCAAATGGCAGTAACATTCTGCAGAGATTGAAGGCAAGCAATCATATGTCGAGCACAAAAAATAAAATAAAATGAAAAAAAAAAATTGTTTACGATACTATTGGTAAGCTACAGCACTAGTAAATGTCGATGCAGAGTTCAATGAAATTAATTAATAGTAGCATCCTAATAGCAGCTTGGTGTACTCTTTTTTGAAACGATAGTATGAATTTAATTTTAGCTGAGAATCTATTTGATTCAAGAGTCAAGCACCAAGGAATTTAATCGAGTGATTCAAATTGTAATTCAAATTGCCCATCCATTGGGACTCACCTTGGTCTGGGCTTCTACAACAAGATTGATGTTCTCATGACGCAATCCAAAGGATCCCGCCTCGTAATACCCGGGCTCTAAAGCAAAAACTTTCTGTATGTAAGAAAAGTCTTGGGGTACTTCACTTGTAGATTTAAACAACTTAAGGCCATACATTCCTAACGTTGCAAAAATCTCTGTGAGTTGCTGCCAAAAATTCTGGGTCTCTTGATTTTCGCATTAAAAAATTTCGCAAAGAAATTGGAAATAATCTTCAAAAATTCTAGTGAAGCTCTTTAGCATCAACAAAGCAATTTACAAATAAGAAAATGGAATTAGTAACATGAACATTGGTCAATGCCTTAGCTATTAAAGAGAGTTGAATTAAGCATCCAGCCAGTAGCGTAGCCAGGGGGGGGGGCGGTGGGGGCTATAGCCCTCCCATTGGCATGTCGACCAAAATTCAGAATGGGGAAAACACTACGTTTTTAGCACTTTTGAGACTGTTTTATGCACTGGGGTGGACTGAATAGTGATTTAAAACATCTCTTGAAACATATGTTCAGGGGGGAGGGGCTAATTTGTCAAAAATAAAACCAACAAATAAATGAAAACTTGAAAAATGGTAAAAAATAAAATAAAAAAATAAAAATTTGATCGCAAGTGTAAAAATGCTAAACATAGGTGTCATCAACAAATATACTATAAACTAAGGAATAGGGGGGGGAGGGCTATTTAGTATAAGTTAATTACTAATCATTTCTTTCAAATCTCTTTTCATTAGCCCCCCTCCAATTATTGTTCTCTATAAACAGTATACGAAAATAGATTACTTCATGTGAGTTTTATTGAAGTATTCGATTTTATAATTTACCAGCATCTAAACAAGAGAACTAACATTTTACCATTAGCTACCTCCCAAATAGCCCATTTATGCCACCAGTTTAATCTTGTTTGCACTGCCAATTTCTAAGCCACGTTTTAAAAGCTTTATTTTTTAATCAAACTAGCACTAAAATGAAGTTATTTTTGCAAAAAATTGCAAAGTGTTCGAGCGCTGGGGGCTCCGTCCCCAGATTCCCGAAACAGCCCCCCCATTGCGAATTTCTGGCTACGCGCCTGCGTCCAGCTAAAACTATGTGCAAAAAAGGTCTCAAGCATATTTTTACCAAATTTCAGCTTTGTACAACGTATTGTTTTTAATTGTGTTGCCTGACTAATTTTGTGAAAATTGGGATATTCTACCTAACTTGTGAAAGTATTCTGAAGCAATACTAATTCAAACTGAAGTCTTGCCTTCAGAGGGTTTTAAATCAGTTAAAAGATATCTTAAAAATTACTTTAGAAAGGTGGAAATTTTAACTGATAGTACTGTTATAAGTGAGATAGATATTCTAAATTTTGAATTGAATATCTCAGTAACAAACAATCGTAGAAAGTTAAAATTTGGTAAAGATATGTTGTAGATTGTTCTTGATTATTTGTCCATAACCCTAAATAGGTTTACTGTAGATGCTTTAACCCACACTCTTTAAATTATATAGTTAAGATTTTAATTTCATTGGCTGCCAACTGCCACATGACCAGTGGCGGATCTAGAAAATTTTGGTGGGGTGGGATTTTAAGCACAAAACCTCAAAAATTCGGATGTCTTCACCGAAATTGAGAGTGATTTTTCGACCGAATTCAGAAATTCAAACTTTTTTTCGCCCGAAATCAGGTGGTCTCCAAAAAAAAAAAAAAAAAGATCTTCACCAAAATTGGGAGTGATTTTTCGGCCGGATTCGTTAGGTTTAGGCTGGTGGGGGGGGGATGCATCCCTAACTGGAGCCGAATTATTCGAAATAGAGGCTGATTTTTCGGCCAAAATCGTTACTTTTAGGCTGGTGGGGGGGGATGCATCCCCCCATCCCCCCCCCTAAATCCGCCACTGCACATGACCAAAACTTTTCTTTTAATTCTACCTACAAAACTATCATATAACATATTTAGACATTTAACTAAAATTAGCACACCACTCAAACAAAAATTAACAAATCAATAAAAAAAACTCCGCACCTATGCTGGTGAACATTCCGGGCCGCATTGGGTAGCTTTCCTCCGCTTCCGAGACTCCAAATCCTGGAGGATCTAAAAAGAAGTTCATTCCTCCTTAAGTCAAAAGTTGGCTTTTGTCATAGATCATAATACTCTTAGTGAAATAAACAACGGTGACATTCGTAGAAAAGGCCAAGAAAACTTCGCTGATTACAAACAAATACGTTGCATACTAGCGCGTTTTCTTGATTATTTTTTTCCTGCTCAGGCTGGAAAAGTTCTTAATTTGTTCTTAAATTTTGAGCGAATATAAGTATCGTGTTGGCTAAAATTATTTTCATAAAAAAACGTGTGTTAATAAAAATAATAATAGCGCACCGATTGAGCGCCAGAAACAGCATCAAAAAATAATGAAACAATAAACCCTTACATTCGTGTATTGCTAGAAAGAGTCCGATTCCATGCCCGGTACCGTGTCGGTATTCGAGTCCCGCCTTATAAAGATACCGGCGCGCCAAAATGTCCAGATTATTACCGACTTTATTGTATGGGAACACCGACTTTTCAACATCAATTTGCCCCATTAAAGCGAGTGTAAAAGCTTCCTGTAACCCGGTAAACATTGATAGGCAAGCAAACGACACTTAAAATCAAATGAAAAGATCAGTTTTCATTGTGGGTTTAATTGCTATTATTACCCGGAACTGTACAACGTGTTGGTAGGACCCATCTCCAAATTTTTGCGTCTTTGGGCAACGCATCTTCTTCAAAAGAAATGTCGCAGCAGTGTTGATCCTTTGGCAACATTGCGTCCAATTTGTGAACCCCAGATCCCCCTTTTTGTCGTAGAGTTGCATGCTCCCAAGCCGTGTTCGACTCCAACATTATAAAGTTTTTTCAATAAGCAGTGCTCTTATTTCGTCATAAAACTTTGCAAGTTGGCAAAATTGTGACTTGCAACCATTCACACAGCTCTGAACTAACTAAACCTGATTGATTGTTAAAATTGTGCCCTACCGTACTTAATATTGATTTCAAATTTAGCCAATGGCTTATTTGAAGGGGAATTCTTTAATTGCTGAGCTAAATCCTAGACTACACTGGAACACCGAACCACCTTCTCAAAATCGGTAGGCTCGCCAAAGTGCACGGTTCTCGTCACATCCGTAGTTCCCCCCAAGTATTGTCCTCCTGAGTCAACCATGTACATCTCGGTCGTCGAAAGCTGTCGGTTTGTTTCCGGTGTCGCACTAAGGAAGTTCATCAGCAACAAAGAAATTAAACTTATGAATTTTTTTTCATCCTTAGTTTTTGCAACAAGTTGCAAAAAGAATAACAAAAAAATAAAAATATAAAAGAATCGAGAACCAGAACCAAGAACAGGACAAGTAAACTGCCCATGCCGCAAGGATACCTACTCAATAAGTTGTTGCTAAACCACAGCAGAAATACGAGGCTTTTCCGAATATACTTGAATGCGATTAGGATTTCATTAATCTCAGATCAATAGGAAACCCTACTCTTGAAAAATAAATTAAATTCAACATAAACGTAAAAGTAAGAAACCACAATACGAAAATTCGTCATATTCTATAAACATCACCTCAGCAAACAGCTGTGAGAGTGTTGTTAATGAAGACTAAGAGTTGAAAAAACGATGTCTATTTTTTTGTACAGCTGTTTGAACGTAGAAATTTTCGCTAAATAATGTTTCCTATGATAGGGACATATAATAATATATTTGTTATTGCGAAATTACCGACAGCAGAATGAATCAAACCTCAACTTCGAGAATCAATGTTCGACTTTTACAACTATGCCAACCACCAACCTGTAATGAATAACTGCTCCGTTTGGCCCACTAGCGGAAATTGATCCAAAGCTAACTCCCTGGTTAGTAGGCTGCAGCAAGCGGTACCTTTTCAATTCTTCCGCCCCGCTGATCTCCGTTACGCCCGGGCTTGCCGGTACGGCGGTCTCCAGCCAACGCAAGTAGCTGCAAAGCGCTACAGCATCGTAGATCTAATTAAAATAAGAATATCCAAAGTTCGCTTAAGTTTTGTTTGAAACCGATGCTAGTTTGGCAAAACTTCAGATTTCTGATGCTTGAAGGATAATGATAAGTGGAGTTTGATTTAAACGAATTCAACACAATGCTCGACTGTAGCAGGCCAGACCGAAAATCATAACACAGTACACGTCAAAAATTAAAAACCCTACAGTATGTTTCACTCGTAATCGGAATCATCAGGATTGTCTGCCAAAAGCAACACAAAGTGTAAAATCTATAATTTAAAATCAGGGGTTAAACACTAAAATCAAAATCAGGGGCTAAAATTAGCTTCCCGTTCCGATATCAAGGCCATAGGTTGAAATATTATATAAGATTTTACTGGCCCATTACGTAAGCATTCAGCTCAATTATTCAAAACAATTAATGCTCTAAAATGGCTAAGATACCAGCCTCAACTACAAGTATTCTAAAACGAAAAAGAACACAAATACGCTCTGGTGCACACAAAACTATCTCGGCGCAGAGACACTCCAACTCTGTTGATTTCAGATCTCCGATCCGTAGTAGCGCTCAATATACAGCTTTTTCGTTGTACGTGCTTTCGTGCTTACGTGAGCTTTTTTCATTGCTTCTATTTCAATTGGATTCTTAACCGCTTTTGCAAGTTCGATTGGCGAAGCAGAAGTGATTTGTTGGCTCTAAAATAACCACAGGTTGAAATCAAAATAAAGAATTTAGAAACATCAATAATGCACCAAGAATTCAATCAAATCAAAAAAATTATTTGGTCTAGGTGACACAACACAACAAAGCGTGTAACGAGTTGGCGGGGTCCATTCGTAGCTGATTATGTTTCATCCACCTTGGGCTAGAATTGAGTGTAGCTATGTCTCATCACCGGCGTGAGCCCGTTCGTCATTGACAATTAGCAAATAATTCCCCAACACTACAGTATATTCCAACAATCAATAATGTATAACGTTTACGGTTAAACCAGGCACGTAGCGCGGCTGAAATTTTTGGGGGGAGCAAGCTCAAAACTTGGGGGACGATATTTTTCGCCAATTTTTGTGATTGCATGGTTCTGAAACCAGTCATTCTTGTTTTGCTTATGTGGTTTGCAGAAGATTCATATTTGTTTGTTGTCACAATGAAAACTTTCAACCAGATTGCGTTAGGTCTCAAATACAAACAGTATGTTGCATGAAATGTATGTTAAAAAGACGATGCAACACTTTTAAATGACTCACACCATTTTGGTTATCACACTGGTTTGGGTCACATTGTTGATTAAATATATTTGGTATGATGATATTGCACTGTACATTCGGTGTGATGGACAATTGTATTTTTTAAATTTTACCGTGGCACATATTGTGCTGGACCGGTACATTATTATCATTATTTAAGTTATAACTAACATACTTTGCAAAGCCAAATAATACTAACGTTTAGCATAGCCACACTTAGAGCTGCAAACTCTTCAAGTCGATCTCGAAAAAACTCGGTCGTTTGACAAACTTAACCTCAAAAAAATTTCAGAACTCGAACTTCTCAAACGTGCTAAAACGAGCTGAACTCGAATAAAAATTAATTGAGTTCACAGCTTTGGTCACACTGTATTGCAAAGGTCAATAGTTACATTAAGAAACGCTCTCTAGTAAGTTGAATTTTGTTGTGGTTGGAATTAAATGCATTAAATGTGTCTTTAATATCTGCAGAATTATCAAAAGCCAAAAATAAATAATCAACGAACCGAAAAATTTTGAAAGGAGCAGTGGTCTTTTTAAATGCTTCTTTCAAAAGCAAATTCATACATATGTCAGCAGTGGCTGAGACCAAAGGGGATACCATGGCCACCCCAATCCATAATTATACGTAAGCCAGACAAAGGCCAAGGTGTTGCCATTTTGTATAAATTAGGCTACATAGCCAAACTGGAGAAAATTCTTTTTGATAAAACCGCTTTTATGTAAGTAAATAAGAAATGCTGTATTTCACCGACAAATAAACTAGTTTTTTTTTTTTATAAATTCTGACTCAAATCTAATCCATACTGAAAGCCTTACCTAAAATAATCCAAACTCTAAACGTCAGTGACGTTTACTAAATCAAGCAGACGACTGATATAAGACTGCACTGCTCTTCGCGTTCGCGCTGTCTTATAACAATAAGTACTACCTGGCCAATGGTCATTTAATACTGCCTTATTCCAACAGCACTGTGCCGGATTCTGGGACAGATGAGCTTTGTGACGTTACAATTATTGCTACTGCGTAAATACTCTGATCCATTGGACGGAAAATAATATGAAATGCCGGTTAAACGAAGTGCGGTAAGAATAATTGATAGAGCTCTGTAGTGGTGATTTATATCAGTGATTTGAGCAATAATTTCGAGTTTTCAGTGACTGTAAATGCAACTGACTATAAATGATTTCTACAGCCCTTTTTCTCTCCATCTAACAAACAATCAAGTAAATTCATTTGGGGGTAAAGTAAAATTTTTTGGGGGAAACGGCCCCCCCCCCCCCAGCTCCTCCCTGGCTACGTGCCTTGGTTATACTAGATACACCAGAGGGGCATATAAATTGCATAGCTTCACGCCAGTCAATTAAATGTTCTTTGTGTTCAAATCAGTTGGCATAGGTTTTGCTCTTCAATGCTCTTAAAAAGCTGTCACCGTCTCTTCTCACATCTCAACCAACCTCATCTACGACGCTGTACATCCCGTACGTAGTGGACCGGGAAGGCATCCAGAATTTACGGGAAGAGTCATTGGAAGCAACCTGTTTTAAATCGTCCCTGGCACGGTCGTACGGTAGAATCTCAACACACGAACCGTCTGTTAAGCAACCTGAAACAAATATCATTGTTAACTTGTATTATTTTTAACTACGTAGGTGGACCTCTCAAAAGAATTTCAATATAGCTTAATAATGAAGCGTGTTACCAGAATGGATCAAAGGCTCTGAACAAATCTTAGAAAATGTTGCTCACCAAGCTTATTCAAGTGATTTTGGACGTTTTCGTCATCAAATAAAGTCTCGTTTACGTAAATGGTGACCCTTTCGTTCACGTCGATCAAGGCGTAGGAGGTGAAGACAGGAGTGTTCGGAACATCGGTGCCTCTTAGGTTGAAAAACCCTGAAAAATCAAATTTTTTATTGTGTTATTACACTCGGTTTATGGTGCCGAAGAATGTAACAAGTTTAATCAGTCTATCACAGCATAACTTTATACTGTAAGATCCCAGTTTGTTCACGAGCAATGATTTTGATTTCAAGTTGGATGAGATAGCACCCTATGTTTTAAATGACGTCATAAGTATGATGTTTTGCTTGGCGCCTGGTAGTTCAAAGAATGAAGCAATCAATTAGCAGAAATACGTCTTGAAAAATATCACAATGCATTAGACGCCACAATGCAGTAAAAACTTTCTGAAACTACTAAATTTCAATTTGGAACAAAACTTACAGGCGATTTCATCTAGTTTTGTGAGCCAAAGCATGTCAGCTCCAGCATTTCGCATCTCGTCCCTCGTTTCGGAAAGCTTTGTCTAGAAATAATCCAAGCTACAGTAATAAAGTGTTGCCCAATTATATCGGATGGATTTTTCACTTTGCAACTAGCTATTACAGCAGTAGTGATAAGTGCTTGATAAGTTTTATCAAATATTTTATGTATCCTATCTGTGAAATTCCTAGAAGCTTTTAATTTTAAATGAAATACATAGCCAGACTCAACTTTTGCCCAGGTTTGAGCGCGGTTCTTATTGTGTCTAGGCAAGCCCATACATTTGGTTATCGAATTGTGTGAATTAAAGAAAAAAAAAACAGGCAAAGACGAATCATAGTTGCATCACAAAAAGTTGCAGTTACATTTAGGTATTAATAGTACACTGCTAATAATTTTCTAGTTGCCATGGCCAAGAGACAGCGCAAAAACCTTGCAATGTCGAGCCAAGTTCTGTATGACTGAACAAATAATTATCAATTATTGTATACATGCGTAAATGGAATAAACAGTCCACCTGCCAGTCTTTTCCCGAATATTCTGTTGAGAGGATCAATAAAGAAGTGGAATCTAAAGGGGGTCGGTCCACCCAAATCGTTTCAATAAAATCAGGGATAACCTCCTTTAACCTGAGGCCGGCTAGGAAAAAGCTCGATGAATATTGTGTCCAATCACCTAAATTTTTTTTCTGTTGAAATGAAGAGCCTAGTAATTATGTTTGTACTTTTTGCAACATTTTCTTTTTGATTTCACAGCAGTAAAATTATAAGATAAGTTTTGCGTTGACAAACGCTGTATCACCTATCAGTACGAGCGTTGCTGCAATTCAAATACTTGCTTTACGTTCAATGACAAATATACTGTAGAAAGCTCAAAGTATTACCAACTGAGAAAAGCAATGGATGGGCTCCGACTGAAGATCCGACTTCTAATTGACTGATGATCCATTCCTCAATGGAAGGGACTCCGGGAGTGGCTGAAAAATGTGAAATTAGTAACAAAATAATCTAAACGGCCAAGAAGGTTTAGAATTAGAAAATTCCCCGCAATACAACATCTAAGTTCTCCTCTCTTTTTTTTGATATACTAGTACAAGCCGTAGTTGAAATTTTTGCCCCTTAAGAATTACGTTATTCTGCCATTGGTTGAGACCTATTCAAACCAAAGTTTGACAAAGTTAGCATTTGTAACTAACAGCATTCATAATAATATTCGTACTAACCACTTCCCAAAATCTGTAAAAATTCTTAAGCAGCATCAATTTAATTCTTAAAAAAACTTAAGTAATTTCTCGTTAACACATTGATTTTACTATGTGGAAAATTCTAACTAAAATAGTATTCAAATTATAGCTCGTACTCATGTAGTTGCTCAGATTCTTGAGTGAGTTACTCAAAGTAACGCTTTCTTTTCATTGAATACGTCACCAACCAAAGTTACTTCAACTTCTCGAACTTCTATTGACCATATTTTTACAAACAATTACGAATCAATCGTAACCCCAGGTGCCCTTAGTTATTCGTTATCCGACTACTACCCTATATTTTGTACTATGACCAATAGCCAATTGCAAATTCCCAAAGCTATGCAGTCTTTTGAATTTCTAAATATTAAGTCAGTTGATAAAGAAAGATTCTGTGAAGATTTGAATTCCACTCTGTTGCCTTTAGTAACCGAATTTTTGTATTCTTTCTCTATAGTTGATTTTGACTATCATTTCAGTTGAATGGTCAACTCCTTTTTTCAAACTATCAACAACCATGCTCCACTACAAACCCTATCTTGAAAGAAAAAATGCTTTCAACAAAAGCCTTGGATACTAAAGGTCTGCTTACATCAATCAAAAATAAGCAAAAGCTTTACAATACTTGTTTTTTGAATGGGATAAACATTATTTCAAGATGTATTCCAACAAATTAACGAAAGCTAAAAATCTATCCAAAAAACTTTTTTGCAATGAAACCATTTCGGAACATAAAAACAATCCTAAACAATTATGCAGATTTATTAATTCGGTAATTTTCGCCAAAATATCGAGGAATAATTCTCCTCACCCACTCAAATTGATTGATGAATATGGTGTCATCAGAAATCCGCCCAAAATTTCCGAAAAATTCAACAAATATTTAGCAGAAATAGGATTGCAAATATCCAATACCGTTAATACTAACAATGCCTCTAATTTTTAGGCATATCTGAGAAATTCAGTATCACAATCAATTTTTCTAGAACTTTCTGAGCCTAACGAAATTCTCAATATTATTCGCTCTTCAAATGTTCATTAGGCTAGTAGTTATGATAATATTTCTTTATTCTTCTTCCGCTTAGGCAGCGAAGTATTAGCACCAATCCTTTCAGTTCACTTTGGTTATGCTCTAGAACATGGAATATTTTCCAATATATTTAAAACAGCCAAAGTTATTCCTCTGTTTAATTCTACAAGGAAAGAAAATGTACACACTTATCTCCTATATCTCTACTTCCTAGTTTATCCAAAGTTTTAGAAAAACTTTGGTTACTCATCAAAAACTCATCAAATTTAGGTTCGTAAAATTTTTTGATCGCCATACCATATTTTATGCTCATCAGTATGGCTTTAAAAAAAGGCATAGTGGCATTTACGCCTTATTAGATGTAATCTCGTTGAGCTATGATGCCATTCATAGTAAGCAATACACTGCTCTCTTATCAATGGACCTTAGGAAAACATTCGATACTGTGCCGCGCGACATACTAGTTCACAAACTGTATCATTATGGCATTTGTGGGCCATTTTTTGATCTTATCGTGAGTTATTTATCATCACGCTACCAATTCGTATCTGTAAATAATCTTGATTCTAATTTAAGACCTGTTAGTATAGGGGTTCCTCAGGACTCAATCCTAGGATCTCTTTTATTTCTTGTATAGTGAACGGCCTTCCAAATTCAACAATAGCTAGTCCCTGTCTGTTTGCCGATGATACATGTTTACTTCTTAGCAGTCCATCGATACCTTCTCTCACACAAATTTGCAATAACGAACTCCACGATTTAAAATCGTGGTGCGATGCGAATTATCTTCAAGTTCATCCTTAAGAGTCCGTTTCTTTGATTATTCCGTTTAAAGAAAATAAGCCTATTCATGAAATGCATCTCTTTTATAAGGAATCTGTTATTGCAAATAAAAATGTATGCAAGTACCTCGGCGTAATCATTAATCCCTTCACAGTTTCCGTTTGTGTTATTTAATATGCAGTATTTGTTTAATCGTGGAGTTTTATTGTTCCTCACACGGAAAAACAAATAAACTGAACTGAACTGAAATTGCATTTTTATAATTGCCAAAAGTGTCTGATGATAAATTTTATTTTGTTTGCTGTTGTTAAACGAATGCAATGGGTAGAAGTTTGTTTCGTATATGGACCTGGCACTTTAGGGCTGTCCAACCATACCAACGTAAAGCATCCTTCTTGGGGTCTTGTTTGCAAGTTTTTCGCCAGGCCGGGCCTCAAAACGGGTAGCTTGGTTGCCTTGGCCTAAATTGGAAATAAGCGTCGTTGTTAATTAGTTTTATAGTGTTAATAATAAGGTTGCTAATTGGAAATCTTTGAACTAACGTAGTGAAAAGCTTATTAAAAGAGCGTTTACACTGGACGTGAAGCAAAGCGAAGCGAATGTTAGCAACCTTCGCGAATGGTCGCTTACGTCACTTGCTCAAAATAAGCCAACCATTCAAAAACAATTTTGTCTAAGTGAAGTTAAGCAACCGCTGGCAAAGTTAGCGAGGGGTATAATTAAAGATGTCGCGGATACACTTTTACAGCACTCCGCCCGCACCGCACCGCCAGGGTGCTGTCTGCACACTGCACCGCACCCGTGCTGCATCGCATAAAACAAATGATCAAAAATATGACGACCAGAAATATATTGCGTGAATTTCATGACTTGCTGGTGAAGTACCAATACTGAAGAGTCATATTCTGATAAAGCAGAGCTTATTTCTTTGAACACTAGCGTGCAAATTACTCAGTGCTTATTTTCGTGGAATCTCATCAACAAACTTTCATGAGGCTGGAAAGAGTTGATATACTAGGAATAGTTCGCTCTAAAGCCCTTTTACCCTAACTCTTGTTCAACCCTGAACAGAAAATATAGCTGTAGTAGCTGACTATTCTCAAAGTGCTTGCCAAATCTAATTCAATTCTGATATAAGTCGAACAATCACAAGTTTGGTGGCCATCCCCTCAAGCCACGTGATCTATCACCACGAAATTTCAATAGACACAATCTCAAATAAAAACCTATAGCCATCGCAAATTTCAAGTTTCCGGATTCAGTGGATTTGTAGTTATAGCATACACTAAAAATCTTGCAAAAGAAAAAAAAAAGAAAAAAAAGAAAAACTATAAATCCCGAAACTCTAGCATTTTGAATGTGGAAACTGAAACTTCATCTCCAGGCGGTTCGAAATCCAAAAACGTTACTCTTCTCCTGCAGTTACTTTAGGTCTATGCGGCTGTTTAAAACTAGGACCAGCTTTTCAGATTAGGGTCTGGAAAACTCGTGTCACATGACCGGCAGCCCCCGAAATTTGTCAAAGTATTGTGTCATGCATGCAATCTATTTCTATTCGATTTAAATTTCAAGTTTCCAACTTCAAATGTTTCGATTTCTAAAGCTAGCAAAAAAATTGTTGATTTTGCCAAAGTAACTATACCGGTAATAGCCTATTCCTGATACACAGGTACTGCTCAGTGCATGATCACTTAATTAGCTCATTAGTCGTTACTGTTTTGAAAGAGCAAACCTTAGCACGTAACTGCCCGGCGTCCGCAGCCCGCACTGCGCGGCAAAGCTGGGTAAAATTTTACGCGGTACCCGCGCGGCACGGCCGCACGCAGCAGCGTACCGTTAGGTATGCTTTGCGTTTATGTCTCTAGCTAAAACCTTTCGCAAGTTGTCAATGACGTTAAATTTGGTTGCTTCGCATCCAATGTAGCCGTTTTTTAAAGAACAGTTTAAAAATTAAATCACTCTTTTTCACCTTGTTTCATTAACAACCAGTTGCAATCTAATTCCCGCTCAGCCTGAATAAAGTAACGACCGTCGGTCCAAACAGCTGCTTCATCCATGGTAACCACAGCGGTTCCCGCTGATCCGGTAAAGCCGGTAATCCAATGACGCTTCTTATCTCGTGGCGCCACGTATTCACTCTAAAAAACATACTGGTGTTTTACTTTTTTGTTTTGTTTTGCTTTCAAACTACATGGAGATGACCGTGTGACCGCTTCCCGCAGCATGCGGTATTTTGACGCGAGAAAAACGTTCAGAAGAAAACGTGTCAGTAATTGTTTCTTTTATAAAATCACATTAAATTTCTCGTAATTATGCTCGCTGTATTACGCCAAAGTGTGTAACGAGTTGGTGGGGCTCATCTTCGCATCATTTCGCTGGCAGGAAGTATAACTTCTTTTACAGAAATGGCGCTATGGTGGTGAGCCATTGGCAACACTATTTTACCGGCCTGAGATTTGAGCCCCAGACCTCTCGTTCCAGAGACGAACGCATTTAAATAGGTCGAAAAGTAATCAACCCTTTAAGCAAAGACTAAATTGATGTCATCTTAACTTTGAGTATAGAAAATGTTTTACCAACGAACTTTTTAAACTCTATCTATGTTGCACAATTCTTCCCTGGAAATAAGAACACAAAATTTATTTTAGGCGGGTTAAAAATTTGATCCGGTTTATACAGTTGAATAAAACCCCATTTGGATGGAGCGTCTCCTTTGGTAATTTTAATACATTCTAAGCTGTAAGTTAACGTTTAGGCAAACACCAAAACGTTTTTTGAATTAGCTCTATGCTTATTGGTTTCACCAAGTGAGGGTCACTAGATGGAACTATATATGCATCAATGTCGTTTCTCCTCATTTCATTGCGAAGCTCCATCAAGCGGAAAGTTGTGTTTGTGGATGTTGGAGGAAGATAAATATTCTGTAAAAGAAAAAAGCAGCGAAGTGGTTTTGGGCCATATCATGCACACTTCGTGACAGTTTCAATGTCGTATGTTTTTGTTTGCTAAAAAGAGACTATAAGACATTCTAACAAGACGCTTGTGATAAAGACTGCTCTGCGTAGAATACTGCTACAAGCTTTTAGACACACAAGTTTTTGTTGTAGTTTAACAATTTGAGGTGTTTGGTTTTGAATTCTTGGAGCCTGCAAAAGCGTTTCGCTGAGAAACTGCTTTTGGAAGAAAAAATGTCCAAATATGTATTGCTTTCAAACCTACAGCACAAACAGGGACATAATAATACTTTGATGCAAAAAGAAGCTCACGTAGACAAACCAGTAGAAAACAAACCAATGCAATTACGGTACAACTACGCCGCATAACACCAACAGCCTACAGTTAGGTAAGCAATGTTTTCCTGGCCATGTCAGAACATAAAAAAATACCAAGTTAGGAAAAAGATTAATGCTCATTGTTTAAGTTTGGGAAATATCCTTTGAGTCTCAAGTTCGTTTCACAAATAACTCCAACACTATCCAAGATAAAGTGCAGAATTATTACGCAGTAGTTGTACTGTAAATGGCTGGAGAATTTTCATTTGAAATTTTGTCTTTGAGATTGACTGGGAGGTATTGGTACCTACCACTTACTGTAGCTGCTACAAGCAGCTAACTTACGTCAGGATCTGAACAATCTCTTACGTCATCACCAGCTTTTTCGAGTTTCCAACTGTCGCCATGACGTATGAAGCTTAACGCTGCGAAAAATAAGTCTTTAGCCAATTTTTGCCTGGCTGGATACCGGGACTTAATTCTAACGAGTTTGTGGGACTCATCTTCCTGTGGTTTCGCGTATAGGACACTGCTTCTTAAAAAAGTTTCGCGAGGACAGCGAGCCGTTGGCAACATTACCATAGATCCGAGTTGACTTTTGTGGAAAGCGAACTTCGAAGCTTAAATTTGTTGGCATTTACAGATTCTAAGCAGCTTTGATGGTAAAAAATTCAAATCAAATGAAAATCAAATCTTTCATTATACTCGCTGTATTACGCAAAAGCGTGTGACGAGTTGGCTGGGCCCACCTTCGCGTCATTGCGCCCGGGCAGCAGAGCTCCTTTCAAACAAAGTTGCAGCGGTGGCGAGCCGTTGGTAACACTGTGTCCGATTTGACGGGTCAAGATTTGAATCGCAGACCTCCCGCTCCAGTGGCGAAGCGTAACCGCTCGATCAACTGGGTTGCGCAAAATTCAAGTTGCGCAAAATTTATAGATGTGTAGGCAATGGAAGATTTGGGTGATTTACATTCTGCCCTGTAGTAGCCATTTACTGTACCTACTTTCAACTGTGAACTATTTTAATCCATTTTGAATTTTGATTTGCTATGACGTTGCCCTTGATCTATCTAGGTTTTTGCTATGTTGGCTTTTGCTGTGGTTTGCTATGACATGTATTTAATTTATCTTGATTTTTACTATGACTCTGGCGTTGTATAGTGTTTACCCTTATGCTGTACGCTAGGCGCCGCGTATGTTTGACCCCATGATGATAGAGATCAAAATTGGCACATTTCCAATTATGTAAATTGCAATACTATTGTTACGTTACAGCTGGATATTGCTTTTGCTTTTAATTTTTGTAAATTTTGCGACCGAATATAGATCGATTTGACACTTACCTATACAAAAACCGATCAGTACTGCCTTCATTGTTGAGTGCTATTCTAAATCTTATAATCTATTGCCAAGCTTGCATTTTAAAGCGCTCAAAAACAATATGTGCTGTGGTACCTTGATCACTAAACATTAACCAAACGCATTAACGAGCATATTTGTAAAGCAATTTAATGACGTCACAAATCAAATTAAAGCGTCTTTACGGCAAATAAATTAGCGCACGTTGTACAATTCGCATGAGATTGCTGATTAATTATAAACTGTGACGTAACTACTAAAGAGATCAAAGTTGCACCAAAATGAGTAACAGCAAAATAGAAAAGTGAATGGGAAAAAGCGAATCGTTTCATGCTTCCGACTGTGGCATCCGCTATCAGCAAATAACTATTTTGTTTTATATAATGCCCAGTAAATTTCGAGTTGATGGTGGTTGTTTTTAAATTTTTACAATTTTCAGCCTTATTGGTTCCTAATTTGTTACAGAAATTTATTTTTTCTTGGCATTGAAAAAATTCCTTTTTGTGTTGATCAATATTACCATAGATGGGCAAGTTAATGCAAAACGGTAGCTTCGTTAACCAATAGTCCGTTAACAAACTTCACTTCTCCGTTAATGTTAATCCGTTATTTTCTGCTTTAATTAACGGAAGTAAATTAAGTCCGTTATTTCGTTAATATTTTGCGTGTAATTTACATTTCGTTTTATTCACTCGCTTTTAGAACACATATTGACGTTGTTGAGCTGATTGTGAGGAAATATCTATTGTTATGGTGGTCTTTTTTTGTTTTGGAAGTTATATTTTATAGTCTAATCTAACTTCAAGATAAAAATAAGTTCAAATGCACGAACGAAACTGCGATCAGAAAATCTTTGGAAATTGCGAGCAGCGATAATAATAGATCTATGAGGCTGCAGCTTATTATTTGCCACAAAAAAGAGCTCCTCTCTTCACTTTCTTCTATAAAATTCTTGCTAATGCGCAACAAGTGTTACTAGTGCAAACTAGTTTGTACTGATATAATGAATGAATTTTGCAAGATATTAGCGATAAAAACTTTAACGTAAGTTAACAGAGCTTAACGGAAGTTAATTTAGTCCGTTAACATGAAAAAACTTTTCAATGGATTAACGAGTTAATGAAAAAGTTAGCTTTGTTATTAACGGATTAACGATTAACGGACTTGTGCCCATCTATGAATATTACTGTTAAGACGAACCAACAATGGCAACATAGAAAAGCTAGAAACTTGGGTGATTGATTGCTTAGCCAGTGCTCTTGATTACTTTTTTATGCTGAAGTTAGTACTTAAATTTTAGGAAAAAATGAGCCTTTCGTGTTAGTATAAAACTGTTCATATTAAAAAAAGACTAATTTAAAGAGATAATGCTCGAAATCGGTTTTATTGAAGAAATGAGAAGTACTTGAGGTCATACAGAGGTGTCCCAAACCTTTTCCACAATTCCGCTTATTCACGAAAATGCAATTTAATCCGTTTCACTCGGTACCATTCACTACCCTGCATTTCGCTATTTTGTAACATCACAAAAGGCCTACTGTTGATCAGTACCGGTAGCCTAGGTCTACAGGTGCCAGTAGCAGTAGCCAAGTTTTCAGATTTGGTTAGGCTACTCACTGCTACCAATTGGTAAGCTATGGGTATTAACAGTAAATTTACTGTATCATTGCTGTAGTTTCAGACTACATATCAGAGATTAGCTTACAGTATAGTTAGTTACTTTGTTTGTTGTACAATAACTTAGCTTAGTGAAAAAGAGTTGGCAAGAATATGACCGGTAGGCCGGGCTGGTGATGTTTTACGGCTGCTGTAGTAGGCAACAACCCCACGTCAGAGGAATTTTGGAAAATCGGCCTTTTGTGATGTCACCAAAATTGCGAAATGCAGGTTTGCCAATGGTACAGAGTCCAGCAAATCAAATCAGTTTCTTGAATAAGGGAAGTTATGGAAAAAGATTTGGGCGTCTATTTATTGCCAGTCCTCGAAAGTAGTTCTCTTAACAAAAGCAATTTTGAGCAGTGGTAGCTCTTTAACCAGTGTTTATCGTGGATATTGGACTAATTGGGACAAACTAACAAACCTTACATTTTTTCTACGAAACGTGTCATAAAACATCGTGTTTATTTTAACAAAAATCAAAACGCGCAAAGTCTTCACAGAAATAATTCAACGAAACAAAAAATGCAGACAATTGCAACAAAAAAAAACAAAAAACTTCTGAATATTTGTCAAATCTCCGTCAATTATTTCGAAGATTTTTATGTCGTGAAATCATCATAGCCATAAAAAAATTTGCAGTAATATTGTAGTCCCTATTCTCTTTTGTTGTTTATTCTAACACAATGATTTTAGATGAATTTAAGTTCGTAAATACAAAAGTAATCCACTCGCGAAACTTCAAAAAGTTTTTTTTTAATTATTTGAAACTTTTACTGTCCTACCAAGTTTGTTAGTACTTGAAGCATTTCCTTGATTATGAAGAACCATGTACAAGTACACGCATAACAGCGAAACTTTTCTACCACCAATTTTTTTGCAATTCGTTTTAACGTTTTAACATTTCAGCATGTCTTTGCACATATTTCAGTCTATCTCTAAGGCGACTGATGGCATCACTTTTCGCATTTTCGGAAGGGTAATCTTTAGCCTTTTGTATTGCCTCTATTGCTTTGTTGTAGAAATCAATACAACCCTTAACGTTGTTTAGTTTCCAATGCGCTTTAGCAATTATGGTCAAGAAAGCCCCGTAACAAGAAAGTTTCATAGCAGGGTGTTTTCCAAGAGCTTTTTTCATAATCTCCACCGCTTCCTCACTGTTGGACTTTTCTTTCAAAGTATCGCGCAACGTATTGTGACAAAAAACAATAATTAATAAAATTTTAGCTTGTGTCCAAGCGCTGGTTTTTAAATCATGAGTAATCCTAGCTTTCGCTGTTTCTAAACATGTGCGAAAGAAAGGAATGAAACAGAACTGAATCACATTCGAGGTGATGAAATGACCACGCTTTAATCTTTTGACAGATTCATTCATTCCAAAACTTATCTTATCAAGTAGTTCGCTGAAAGCTGCCAAGTCATTTTCATTCTTTGAAAAGCTAAACGCGATGCGATAAAAGAGCACTGACTCCATATATTGTTGGTTATTTCGCAATTGCTCAGCATAATTAACTAAATCAGAGGAAGTGTCTTTGAATTGAATCCAAATCATTGATTCCAAATCCGCATAAACAGAATCTGCAATTTCGAATTGCTCGGTTAGCATCAACGTGACGTAATATTTAATCAAAGCCAAGGCAAAATTAGGCTGCGGTCCAAGCCTCAGCTTGGAACGCAAGACTCCGTACGCTTCCGAGAAATTCCATTTTTGCATCTGGGATTCGATTTGCTCTGAAAATAAAATTTAAACGACTGAATATTATTTATTTATTTTTTTAACATTAAAACACAGCATGCAATAAGACGCAAAAAGGTGACTAGAGACAGCGTGGCCGAAAGGGTAAAGGGGTCGTTTTAACGTCAACCCTGATGGCATGGGTTTGGGTTCAACCAGCACCTTAATCACCTTGCTGCGTCCTTGAATAAGACTATTTATGAGGATTGTTATCTTTACTTGGTGAATTAAGATAATCACCATAAAGCGTCTTATCCAATCAAGACATAACAGCATTATCAGGAAGCAACAGCAAATTCACACGGAAAGAAGCCACCCGGAATCGAAAAAGTATGCTTTAAAACTTTTTATTCGTCTTTCGTAAGTAGCTGTTTTTAATATATAGCGATGTTTTATCTGTTTAAAGCTGAAAAACAAAGTTATTTTCAATTCAAAACACATCTGTCAAATACCTTGGAGGCGCATCACAACAATTATAGAAACAGCACCTCTTGGAGACGACGGCGTTTCTGTTTTAACCAATGAGTCATTATCTAAAATTGAATCAATAAATTAAAATAATTATAGTATTCAACACGGCAAATTCAATTTAACTTAGAACGTCCTTTTCAGTTACATGAGGGAGTGAAAGTGCCCTAGTTATAAAGTAGAAATCATAAGTCCGTGAATGCGAAAAAGTTGTAATGTTAATTGCTCACGTGGGAAAGGAAAGTGGTCAAGTCTGAACGATAATCGAATTTAAAACTTATCTCTGTTGTTGTTTGGTGACGTAAAAGAGCAACTTAGCTTTTTTAATAACATCACAGCAGTGCCTAATTATTGCTTAATGAATTCTTTGATTCTATATTTTTTCTTAGAGTGAATGATCTGCAACAGAGAATTCCACTACGCGCTCATCATTTCAAGCATCGCCTACACGCAGACGATTTAAAAACAGCAACTCATTGTTTAGATGGGGTTGCTTTGGGAGAATTTTCAACCACTTAAAACCAATTTGCTGTCTTGTTTTTGTTACGTTCTTCAGAAAAGTAAACTCGAAAATTAAGTTTTTTTATTTAAGTTTGTTGAAGCAATTACTTTTAAATGTTAAAATCAAATTTTGCTTTTACCAATCGATATATGACTCATTTCAAACCGTTTGGCGAACTGATAGGGTTATTGGGGTTACGATATTAAAAAGTTACGTCCCTTCAACGCGCATTCCATTCCTTGCAAAGAATTGCAGCAGAAGTGGCTATACTTTGCCTGATTTGACCCGATCTGGAGACAATACCTAGACCGTTTATTTTTTTAAACGAGTTCAATAAATTTTATGAAAACTGTCAAACAACATTGTTATTTTTAAAGTAACCTACCAGCATCGTCATCAATCTGCGCAGAACTCGAAGAAACTTTTTTACTATCGCTTTTAATTCTGTACTCACTGCATTCTTCCAAAACATTTTTAGATGTGTACGGAACACGGTTTCCATTATCTTTTTCAGTAGACTTTATTGATGCACTTGCTTCATCAACGTCATCAATTTTAGCTGCAATAGAGTAAACAGCCTTAACATTATCCTCTTTTTTTAGAGTTGCTGCAGCATCTGAGTTTTCCTTTTTTTCAGGAGTTGCTCTGTCGTCACCTTTTACTAAAATAGCAGCGTCGGCTATGTCCTCATCACTTTCTGGAACAGTGTAACCAACTCCGTCTCTACTCTTTTCTTGTGTAACGGAAGGACCTGTGCTATCATTCTTTGTTGAAGTGGAGCGGTAAGCGGTGCTGCCATCTCCAGCTGGAGGTGAAGAGTCAGCTGCGCTATCATCCATTGCGGTAGATGTCGGAGCTTGAATCGTTGGTGATGATGTTTGCAGGAGAACACAGTAAGACAATAAACCTTTTGATAACGACCGAGACGGAGAGCTTGTTGAACCATTGTCACTCTTTGGTGTAGAAGCGGAGTCAAGAGTGCCGCTATCTTTTCCTGCTGTCGATGTGCTAGGTATGTCATCATTTTTTGTCATAGTTTTGAGGTCAGGTTTTCCATCATCTTTTGCTGGGTCATCATCTTTTGCTGGGTCATCATCTTCTGCTGGGTCATCATCTTCTGCTGTGTCATCATCTTTTGCTGGAGGCTTGGGATTTAGCTCTCCTGAACGTGGCATTTTGATCAGAATTTTAACAATCAGACGACGCGACAATGAAGGTAAAGGATTAGTGTCATCATCATCATTTTTTGCTGCAGTTTCTGATTCAGCTGCGCTTGCTGACTCATGTGCATCCTCATCTTTTGTTTGAGTTGTGGTGTCAGCTACATCATTAACTCTTTCTTCCACATTAGCTGAACCACCATCTTTTGCTACAGGTGTGGAGACTTTTCCGCCAACAATTATTGCCGAAGTTGAGGGACTAGTTATGGTAGCATTTTTTGCTGCAGCTGCTACATTAGCTTTGTCATCGTACTTTGTTGAGATTTGTGGATCAGCATTGCTACCATACTTGGTTTGGCCAGCGAAGCCAACATCCCCTTTTCCTTCATTTGCGGAGCCAGCCTTGCCGTCATCCTGCGGCAGAGTAGTGGATCTAGCTGTGACAACATCTTCTGCCAAAACCGCGACTTCAGCTGTATCGTGATCTTTTGTCGAAGTTGAAAGGTTTGCTTTACTATTATCATCTGTTGTAGAAGCGGAATCAGTTATGTTCTTATCATTTGCGGGAACTATGACATGTTTTTTGTGTTTTTCATCATCATCACGTTTTTCATGAACCGTGGTGTTGTCAATGTCATTATCTTTTTTTGCTGCGGTTGCAGCGGTAGTCGAAGTGTCACAATCATTTGCTTCTCTAACAACATTTTTTTCTGAACTCGGAGGGCCAACCATGTCATCGTTTTTCAAAATTGTTGAAACTTCTGGTAGGCCGTCATCTTTTTTTGCAGTTGCAGTTGCTTCGGTATTAAGAGTTTGTGCTTCTGACGATAACTCTGCAATATCTAATAGGGTCAACTGTTAGTAGTTTTTTTTATAGAGAGACACCAAGGCCTCCGAGAGGGTGGGCAGAGGGGTACAATGAACCCGAGGCTCATGAAGTTGGCCCACCAGGGGGCCCATGAGCTTCAGGGGGCCCATCATGGGCCCATGGGCTTGAGAGAGCTCATCCGAGGGCCCAATGGCCTCATAAGGCCGATCGAAATGACAGACAAATCAGTTTGTGGGAGATCGAAGATTTTTTTTTTGAGATCACATTAAAATCCGGAGAAAATTGTGCCATTTTTCCTTGAAGACTTTTTTTTTTTTGAGATCGCATCAAAAACCGGAAAAAATTGGGCCATTTTCCTATTCTTTTTTGCACAGGCGCGTAGCCAGAAATTCGCATCGGAGGGTCTGGGGGCGGAGCCTCAACCGCCGGAGACTAATGGGGGTGTGGGGGCGAAGCCCCCAACTCTCAAAATTTTTGCAATTTTTTGCAAAAATAACTTACTTTTGGAGCTATTTTAATAAAAAAATAATGCTTTTAAAACGTGGCATAGAAATTGGCAGCGCAACATGATTCAACTGGTTGCATCAATAGGCTATGTGGGAAGTGGCTAATGATAACATCGCAGTTCTCTTGTTTACATGCTGGTAAATCATAAAATCTTTTTATTCAATAAATCTCACACGGAGTAATCTATTTCGTCTGTATTTAAACAGAAAAATAATTGGGGGGGGGGCTAATGAAAAGATATTTGAGAGAAGTAATTGGTAATTATCCAATTAACTAACACTGAATAGCCCCCCCTTATTCCTGAGTTTATAAAATATTTGTTGATAAAAACTATGTTTGGCGTTTTTGCACTAGCGATCAAATTTGATTGTTTATTTTTGGGCATTTTTTAAAGTTTTCATTGATTTGTGACTTCAATTTTTGACAAATTAGCCACCCCTGAATATACGTTTCAAAAGATTCTTTAAATCACTTTTCAGTCAATTCCAACGCAAAAAAACAATCTCAGAAGAGCTAAAAACGTGGTATTTTTCTTATTCTGCGTTTTAGTTTACAGACCAATGGGGGAGGATATAGCCCCCCCCCCCCCCCCCGCCTACGCTTCTAGTTTTGGACCACACAAAACCACAGTTGCATGATATTTGAGCTGTTTCCGGACCCACGTTTGGCTCTCGGCGCCCCTGAGAGACACCATTTGGTGCATCAGCATTTACATGTTATTGACTCCAATAATGACTAGCTATTGTTATGTTTTTACGTGATAATGTCAACCAATTTAGACACTTGAATAAAACTTGCATTGGTAATAAAAGCGTTTGGTGTAAATATGCTTGAACGAAAAAAAATCAAGGCTGTATTATTTGTACCGTTGCCGGGGGCATTGCCAATGCAAATTGGCTTTTGGATATTTAAAGGGGCGAGTTTTAACGCTAGATATGTGAAAAATAGTTGATTACCAAAGTTTTTGTTCCATTTTTTCATTGTTTGCCGGTAAATAGCTTTAACGGAAAACATTTGACTTTACGGGAAAAATTCGGCTGTGGCAACATGATAACATCAAATTTGCAATTTGTGATTTTAAACGAGCTTTGTTAGATTTTAGGTTTCTGTCATGACTTTGATGAGGTAAATTACTTTTCAAATGTAAAAATACTCTCATTGGTTTGAAATTGCTACTTTTAGCAAAAACAAATGCGATTTGCTGCCCTTGGGAAGAAACGAAAAATATGCTTATTAGCTGGTAGGCTAGCATAGCCTACTGATTAATTAAATTAGAGTAAAACCTTGCCACAAAAACAGTTAGGCCAGGCAAGTAATTTAAGACCTAATGGTAATGGTAAGCTGCTTATGATGGTAAGAGCTATAATAGTGATAGGCTCACCAAATATTAGATAACGTTCAAACTAACGTCCAAACCATGGTAATAAGAGCAGTTACAGATCAGTGATTCAAAAATTATTTTTGAAATGAAAAGAATTCAACAGATGGTGGGAAAAATAAATACAAAGATATTTCGATTTAAAAATGGTAGAATTTTGAAATTAGTCACAAAAATTGCTTAAAAAATTCAAAAAATTGTTTAAAAAATTCAAAATTTTGTTTAACATATAATAAATGAGTTAAATTAACGTTTGGTGCCCCTTTACGTGAAATAATGTTAATATAAACTACCTACCCGTGGTAGTAATTGATTTATTGTCAACATTGCTTTTGATTGTCAACTATTATAGTTTAAGTGTTTATATAAGTGTCTATCAGACAAAACGAATCATTTACTTAAAAAGTAAAAAAATTTTGTTAAAATTAATTGCAATTTGACATAATGCAGCAGAGTTAGTAATTTACAGTAGTTGAACCTGCGAAATCAACTAAAATCTCAAGTTCAAGCCAAGTAGACATCATTAAACCTGACGTCGCTGGGTGAAAAATTAGACATATCTGTAATGACGTTAAATCCTTGAGCTAATTTTGTTTTTAATCTAATTATGCTTACCAGAGAGGATAACATTCTTGGTAGAAGTCGAGCTACCAGCTACGTCATCAATTGCTGTGGTAAACACCGTGTTGTCCGTCTCGTCGTTGCTCACTCTGCCGACTGAAACAGAAAATCACTACAGTGGGCGTCATTGTTGTCTTAAACGTGACCACTCAAATAGCAGATTTAGGTTCAGTTCCCAGACGAGTCACATCAAACACCATGAAATTGGCATTTATAGCTTCTTTGCTAAACTTAAGACATTGTACAGCCTCTAACAATTATGTTTGTCAGAAGGCATTCGCATATTGCGCCGTGAAATTTCTCCACTTAAACAATTAGCATGCACCCACGTTTTTGCTTTCGCCCCAAATTTCAGATTCCAATTAACTTCGCAATCGTCTGTGCAAGCTCCAAGCAGCCTTACAAACGTTGAGGCTGCGAAAAATTTCCGATTTTTTGAAACGAGTTTGTCCCTATACATTCAGTTTTGCTTGATGAAAGTTTCTAAATGTAACCAACTTACCGAAGTCCATCATCAGCTTGTAGACTTCACTTTCACTGGTTCTGCAAGCAAAAGAGTATTACTGACCAATCACAAGGCTGTCTGTTCGTCGGTTGCTAGATTTAAGAGCATTATAATGTATGTCAAAATTTTTACGTGAAGCTTAACAGTGGTGTCATAAAAAAAGTTAATGCCATTTCGTCGTACAAAATAACACGGTTGTTATGAAGACTTTTACAATGCAATAAAATTCGAATTGCAAGCTTCTGTGATCCAATTGCCACTATTAGTGACGAAATGGTGTTGGTTTTTTTCTTGGACACCATCGCAAAGCCGCATGTGAAAAGGTTGTGTGTATTGGGCGCCGTTCGTAAAACTATTATTTATTTTGTAACACCTCGTTTTTGAACTAATTTACCATAAAATTTGTCGAATACATATATATATCGGAAATTTCCGGCAAAATTCGCTATAAGTTGGAACAAAAAATGCTCACAAATAGGTCGGAAATTATATGTAGGAAATTTTTGACTCATTATGCGCGACAAAATACGCTCTAATTTGGAACAAAAAATGCTTACAAAATCTGTCGGAAATTTCCGATGTATATATCGGACAAAGTTAAATGAATGCCATTTAAATACACTTTGAAAATTGCTATCCTTCTCCATAAATCACAAAATAATGCAATTACATTTTATTCACCAAGTTAAAGGGATTTTTCGGTCTTCGAGACCTGCCCACCAGTTCACCACTTTCGGTGGAGGCTTCACACTGTCCCTTTTTTTGCTCAGGGTCAAGCAGGAAGCTGTGAATACCAATTATTTATAGTTTTTGGTTTGACCCCACAGGGAGTCGAACCAGAGTCTATCACTTCAGCAGCAGACGCTCTATCCACTCGATCACTGTTCGGTATGACAGAAAATAGTCCAAGTTTGGTCGGAAGCAAATTTAATAAAGAGCACTTTCGTATTCCAAACTTATTTGTCCTGGATGTTTGGAGCGCCCCGTCTCCTTCCTGTTGGTGAGAGCGTGATTGGTACACTGGAAATGCTGCAGCACAAAACCTCCAGTTGGACGAGAGAGACAGGAAAAACGTGGCCATTTTCACATCATTTATGGAGTGGACTAACTATGCATCCCATTAGCACCATACATGCGGCTAACGCTCATGGGTGCCTATTGTAGCATTTCACTCAGTGTTACTGAAACGGTAGACTTAGGTACGATTCTTAATAGGATCAGACCAACAACTTTAATAATTGAAGCACGTTTTGGTAAAAATTTATGTCGAAATTTGCTGTTTTGAGAAAATCGCGCTTAAAGTTTTAAACTTTCATTTGGCCCTGTTGCTGAGTGCAACGTATTAAGCTATTTATTATCAAAAAAATGACTATAATTAGATTATTTTTTTCTCAGAAAATTAGAAGCAAAAATATTTTCAGCAAATAATTTGAAAATACTAAAAACTAATTTTTTGTGAAGGGTCACTGATCAAAATTTTCCAAAAACGTGCTTTAAGTGGTATTCAGAGGTTCCTTCTTAATGTTCAGCAAGCAATAAAAGGAACAGTGTGAAATCTCCTCCTCATCGAAGACCGCAAGGTCCGTTTGTGGTGCAAGCATTTGGTGAAAAAATTGCTTTTGCATTTGATTATCAATATCTATTGATAAGAATTATAACCGCTGTCCTGAACAACTTAGTGGGTGGGTTTCGAAAATTTTGTTGATAGAATTTGGGATCATGTTGGTATAGGTGGGCATCGGAAAAAGCCTTGATATGGGGCCAATTTAAAGGTTAAAACTAAAATAAAAAAATTTGGTTCAATTTTTGTCCGATTTTTGAAGTGAGATTGGCGATAATCAGCGACAAGTAAGGGCAGCCGCGTGGCTAAGCATGCAGGAGCCTGCATGAGCCTACCTTGCCAAAGTAGGTTGGTAGGCTGAGCCTACCTTTGCTGGCAGCACAGCTCTTACTGATACTTTCATACCTCGAAAATTCTTCTTCAGTGAAAGTAACTCTCATGTCGTCAATTTTTTCTCTTTGCAAACTTTCAACTAAGGCTTCAATATTAGCTTCATACCGATCGAAACGCTGTTCCCTAATTCTGCTGATAACATCCCAGAAAAATTTGTGAATTAAAATAGCTTGGTTGTTTACGTCCCATTCTTCGGTTCTCGGGGCCATGTTCAGAAGGTACAGCACTGTTTCCTTTTTTCCAGATTTATCTTGAATCAATTCGTGACAAAAATAAATATGCAATAAAAAACAGCCTTGTACAACGTAATCCTCAGCAAAAATAGGCTGGCTTTGAATTACTTGCGTACAATAGTGAAAAAAAGGAATGAAATGATTTTGGACAAGGTCGGCACTGATGTCGCATCTTTGTAGTAATATCTTGATCGCAAGCAGCATTTCATGACAGATTAGATTTGCCGTGTATTCAAGGAGATAATGATTAGTTTCATCTTCCAAGAGAGCAAAAGAAATGCGACAGAACAGACACGTTTTCACAAAACTACCTTCGTCGGACAGAATACGTGCATATGCGTACAGATCGTCACGAGTTGTTTTCGTAAATATTTGTTTGGTTAAGCAGATCAAATCTTGAAGAACGCTGGTTGTTAAATTCGGTGCATTGGTCCGCACGAGAGTTGTATAATATTTGACGAGTGTAAGGGTGAAATTTATGCGAGGTCCCAGTTTGTGCAAGCTCTTGAGGTATCTGCAGTAGGTCTCGGGAGAAACAACCTCTTTATTCACGTAGACCTGGCAAAACTCTGAAAATGGATGTACATTGATAACCAAAACCAAACACGTATTAGCCTAATTGCAAAAATTTTACTACATTTTAAAAATTGGTTGGTGGTACAGAACTTGAAAACTGCTTTGATCAAAATGATCATTTTTTGAAGCTTTTTATCAAGAAAAATCTTTAAAATGGAGAGTGGAGGAAGATAGCTGGGGTTCTTTTTCTTGCGTTCTCATTTCCGACGATTTTTCTGGGCAAGAGTCAGATGAAAATTTTTCTTGATCAAAGCAATTAATCTGTTTAGGAGAAAAAGTTAGTTAATTTTTAAATTAAATTTCGCAACAATTTTTTTCACAAGTAACCAGGAAAAACAATAAATTTGTGAAAAAAAAATGTTTTTGATACAAAAGTTTAATTAACATGATAAAGATTAGTAAAGGTTCTGGCGAGGTATCTTTTTGTTACATCTTTCATGAATAAGATGAATTACACGTCAGTGTTTCCGTTTGCTAGAGAAGTTCTCCCGTATTGTCTTTAACGGAAGCATAATTGTGTCCGAGTTGCTACGTGGCATTTTCGTGGGAAAGAAAAATTGAAAAAAATGACATTAGTAAATGAATTTTTGTGCATTTGTTGGGAGCTCTTATTTGAGAAGGAATTACGCCGAACTTGATTTTGTTCAAGTCGACAGTGACGATTGCAAGAGGTATTCAAACTTTCTCCCACCTGAAGAGCAGAAATATTTATGGCTTGCGGCACCCTTCCAACACAGGACTGGAATTAAATAGCTCCGCATCCGTAGCTCGGAGTCCATACGTGCACGTTTTTTTCAAGTTTTTTTCGTGATAAGGCCTTTCCAAAACAAAGCTTTTTTCTTCAAACCAACTTAATTTTGAGTCAAATATAGGTTCACAGCCAATTCAAATTGGTAATTTTTGAACCACTATTTCACTTAATTGACGTCACAAGACAGTTTTATGACGATTAGAAAAACAAGCACATGTGCAAAAATTGAACTGTCTATGATATCATTTTTTCTCGGAATTCGACGATGACGTCATTTTGAAGTCATCAACCCAAAACTAATCTTTCTGAAAAATCGTGGTGAGCAACCACCTACACGCCAAATGTATTGTATCCATGACTCCTGGTTTAATAGATGGACATTTTTGCCAAAAAGTGACTAATTTTGGCTTAAAAACTTATAACTGAGAAAAACTTTTATTTTATAATTCTCGCGGCATAATTTGAAATGTAATTTTACTTCACAGAAACAAAAAAAAAACAGAAATAAACAAAGCAAAACAATGAACTACCATATGTTTCCAGAAAGTCTACAATTGAAACGCAAGGTAATTCTGCCATCGCTTCCATATCCGAAAATTCGTCACCTAAATAAAGTATAAACAACAATAGACGAGTGTGAAAAGTATTAGCCTTTTTTTACAAGGCTGCTTTACATTATTTACTTTTATAAGACGAATTTTATAAAAACATGGGGCTCATAGGTATTACCTCAAAATTTAAGAACACATCAAGAACAATGCCAGCCTTGGCATTAAAAAATGAAACGAATTAAGAAAAACCCAAATAAAAAAAGTCAATCTTTTTATTAGGGTATAATGTAGTAGCCTACATCATAAACGAAATAACCAGGTTGTAGCAATCACAGCATGACTATTTGAATTTTAAATATTCCTGATCAAAACGTAAATATACTTTAACTTTTAACCAAGAAAAAATGCATTTGCCCGGCTTGTCTTCTCCAATACCATTTCAGAAGCAGTTCAGCTCAAACGAGACCAAAAATGTAAGAACGTGAAAAGTGAAAATGTAAGAACTGAAAACAGCTAGCTTCAGCAAAAATTTATTGATTCTTTTTCTTTAAAAGAGGACCAACGGCAAAATCAATGGGTATTTTTAAAGTTAGGTGAATCGTATTAAACTAGATATACGATTCACCTAACTGTAAAAATTAAATGGCGTCGAGTCCATTCTTTTTGATCCAGCCGTTTGAAAGACATTTTACTTCAAACACAATTTAGAGGGCTTAAATGTTATAATTTTTATTGGCAACCCTTACGTTAATAACCTTAGCGTCATTAGCGATGCCACCTTAAGTCTAACCTTAAAGCAACTAAAGTAACGCCGCTATAAGCAAAGTTGGATTCGAGGACACAAGGCTCAGGCCAAGGCCAAGGACACAAAAAAATCCGAGGCCAAGGACAGCCCTACCGAGGACAGACCCTCTTGAGACCAAGGAAACAACGCGGAAGTGATCTTCGAAAAAAAAGATCTTTGTTCCAAAAGTTCTAGCGTTTACCAGGAAAAACAACGTCTTCAAAATTTTTTTCGCAAGTATTTTCGAGGACTTGCAGGCTTCGAGGTCAATGCCAAGGACTTGACCTTCGGGGCCAAGGACTTCAAATTGTGTCCTCGAGGACTCCACCTCTGGCTATTAGGCTACTGCATTGAGTCGTTTTGCTGCGCACTAATCTGGTTGATCTTGTCAGCACAACAGATCCGGGCAGGTAAAAAGAGTAAGAGTGTTTGGTAGCCTAAGGAAAAACGTCTAAGAGCAAACCAAAGTAAGACCAGTTGAGTAGTAGGCCATTGATAGCAACCTAGTTGGAAAAATTTATTTTAGTGTCACTAAATAATCTAAGCAAAGTACAATACTGAAACTGAGTCTGAAACTTCGATAATATCTGTTCGCTGCGGCCCGTACCTCTGTGAATTTAGGCCAGTGCGGCTCACTAGTGTAAAAATTTTGGGTACCCTGTTTTAGAGTATACTCAAGATTTTGTAGGTCGCACTCACTACTTTTTCCAATAGATTTTTCAAGTAATTGTTGGCCGGAGAAAAAAGAGCTAAGAAACGTATAGGAATTAGACGTCTTCTTTTTAGACATGAATACAATATATTGCGCATTATTTGTAACCGTACAAGGTCACTTTTAATGAACAAAAGTTCATTCTATTTTTGTTCCCCCTCACTTTCGGCGCTTTCGGCTAGTGCTCCCTCACTTTGTTTGCTTTGGCGACGGCACTGCTTTTAAGCAATAACGTCCTTGAAAAATCAAACCTACCTAAATTGTCATCTCTCTCGACGCTAGTTGCAGGATCATCAAGTGAGTCATCTCCGAAAATCTGTTTGCCTGAATTGAAATTGTAATGATTGTTGATCCACAAAGCAAGTAACGTAATAAAGTCGAATGACTCGTACGACAACACAGAGAGTAAAAAGAATTGTTAAGCTATACCGGGGAAATGAATAGGCATTCTACGTTGGAATACAGGCGGCATAATTTTATTGCGTAGGTCATCACGAATCTACAGTATTTTTTGTATGATGTAGAAACTGTAATCGAAAGTCGGTGGAATGAGAAATGCGACGTGGTAATTAAAGATGCTAACCGCACAAATGAGATCCACGTTGGACCGAAACAAAACAGGAAAGAAGCAGCCCAGAACTCACCCAGACATTTCAAGCTTGTAAGCGCATACTCAATCCTGCAAAAAACGAGTCACTGCACCTTTGTGTTGTTAAGAAAGACTAAATGTTCCATATTTAGCCTCTTCTCCACAATTGTATACGTAATTATTGTAATTATGCATTTATTTATCAAGTTGCCTGGGCCAAGGGACAGCGAAGGTACCTGTTTGGTTTTTAAGTCATGCTGCAACCTGTCTACCGCACACAATGGAGGATTCACAATGTCATTTTTTATACCTGAACATCAAGTTAGAAAACTGTAAATATCAATTTTTTGTGGTCTTTGATTTGACCCGACCGGGAATCGAACCCATGTTTACCGTTTCAGCAATAGGCGCTCTATCCACTGGACCACTGACCGGATTCACTCGACCACAAAAAAGCAAGTGTTTTGTACGACAGCCACCTTCACTTAAAATGAAATTTTTATGTTATACGGTTAAGCTTTCACATTTATTAACACGTGATTGCTTGAAGCAGCCGCCAAGCAATCTTGATTATTCTTGTTAACCACCTCATTTAATGACGTAGCAACGTGGTAATGGATGCTAGAAACTCCAAGGTCCTTGAAACAACAAAAAAATTTAATCATAGCCTTTAGGCTGTATTATGGCGAGCGTGGAACGAATTGGCTGGTCTCCTTCTCCGACCATAGAGGCGGGGTTATAGAGCAACTTAAATAGAAAAGTTGGAATGGTGGTCAGCATTATCATCATTTCTTGTAGTGAGCAGTTGGTAAAGCTATATCTCGTAAACTTGCCCAGGAGTTAAGCCTAAGCTTTCCCATTTCAGGGGTGGGCGTATACTCGCTTGACCAAGAGGTCGGTACAAAAAAAAGACGCTTTTAAAAGCATTGTTTATTGAGTTGATGAAGCATAGCACTGCCTTGGGTGTAAACGAAATTATTGTTGTTGTAGTTGTAGCGCTGTATATGCTTGAATCCCCATACTGGGCATCATGAAACCCAAATGGAGATAATTTTAGCGCATTCATGCCACTACTTAGCAGGTTGCATTTAGAATTAGAATATGCGAAACCAAGAGATTAATTTAATGATAGAACTGGCAAAAATGTTCGGGCGTATTTTAGGGTCTCGACGTTTCACGTGCAAAGATAACAGCATTACAAGAAAATTTGTTCTTTTCCTAATTCTAATCAGAAAAGGCTATTTCGCCAGAAATTTTTATTTACTTTTTTATCCCAACCCACACTCAAATCCTTACTCTAAAGCTGACCTCAAAGTTAACCCAAACCCTAATTTTAAAGCTTAAAAAAGTAAAAGAAAAAATTACGCAGATAAATGTTTCTTATTTTCGTTTTATTCTCGATAACTTAGAAAAACTTTTGGTGAAATAATCATCCTTATGCAACATTGTCAAATGTCGTCAGCGCGGTCGGAAGGGCCTAGACTATGTTTTACTCCGACCCTGACCACATGGTCTGGGTTCAACCCGCACCCTGGTCACGTTGTTGCGTCCTTGGATAAGACGCTTTACAATGATTATCTCTGCTTGGTATGGCTTCGAACAAGCTGCTAATTTAGTGGGGTGGAATACGAAGAAAATCATAGAAACATTGGATCACTAGAGACTCGTAGACATATACTGTACAAATTGAACCAAGCACAAAAGTAATCATCGCAATGAAAAGTGCGCAGCTTGTCCAATAGCTGTTGTCTGATGTTGCGCGGTGGAAAGGATAAATGCGCACTACAGCAACTACAAAATAATAAATTACAATACTTACTTGATTGAGATTGGCTCAAGACTAGCATCGAGACTGGCATCGAGACTCATGTCGCTATAGTAACCGAAAGAAAGATGTCGCAAATTAAAATAAATAAATAAATAAATAAATGCTTTGCCTTACTAAAATATACTGATTCTAAAAAGAGCAAAAATAGATAGCATTTATTCGCTATTAAAGTAAAATAATAATTCTAAACAGAGTAAACTGTTTAAGGGAATCACTGAAGAACGAAAAGGGAAACAGTAATAAACTTAAAGGCAGTGACTATTTAATCGAAAGTTTTTATAGCAAATAGATAATAAAACGAAAATGCAAAATAATTATTATCCATTCGCGCATATTTTGTTTGATTTTTTTCGAGGCTTGTGATTAGAGTTTGAGTTAGGGTTGGGGTTAGTAATAGGTTTGAGGTTAGTTTTGGAGTAAGGATTTAAATTAGGATTAGATCTGGGTTAGAATTAACAAAAAAATTAAATAAAAACTTCCGGCGAAATAGTCTCATCCTAAAATTTTATTTAAACATTGAATGATATTTAAAAGCTTTCGCACAACTAAGAAACCTCCAAACTTTAATAATATGAAGGCGAGTGCTCTCATCTGCAATTAGACATTCCGCCAATCATTTAGCGTATACCATCATCAGGATATACTGCGTGACAGCGAAGTTCTTGTAATATCGTTTACGTGCTATAAGTTCTTGTTAGTGGTTATTGAACTTCTACCGTCACGCATGAGTGCCGAGGGAAGATAACAGAAACGAAAAATTGAAAAAAAGTTGCACAACCACAAATCTGAAATAAAAAGGTAGACAAAGGTTCGATTCCCGGTCCAGTCAAAGCAAAGACTATATAAAACTTAGTGTACACAGTGTCACTGTTTGACGTTCAACATTAAAAAGGGACAGTTTGAAGCATCCACCGTAGATAGGTGGCCAGCTTGAGTCGAAGATCGAAAAGATCCTTTTGCTATCTGATGGCAAAGGCAGCCACTTGGTGAGTAACTGCAATAACGATTTCAAATAAGAAAACTACATTAAGATTAAAGATGTAAAATAATATTGTACCCAAAAGTACAGCAGTCCGTAAGAAAACATTGACTCCGTACTCATTGATAGTCTAAGGTACTCCACTCTGTTCGTCTGCAAACAATCTAAAGTGCTTTTAGCTACCTTATGTTGCTGAATAATTGTTGCACCGTATGATAATAAGACGCTATCACGTTCTAAAGTTTAAATGAAAATTTAGCGTCAGTTTTGCTTCTTCCTAATCAAAATTGAGCTCCTAGTGTCCAGTCGAGTAACCCATTAATTAACTCTTGCAATCATCTACAATGTCTGGTAGTCATTTACGAAGAAGTTAAAATCTATGCAAGTTATAGCTTGGGGTGGTGTCAGACTTTCACGATTCCTTTTCCGGCGTTTAAAACGGAAATAGATTTTTTTGGCAAACGTTTTTTTTAGGCAAGTATATTGCTAAATACCCGTCGAGTACCAATAGTCTTTGCTGCAGCAACTTTTTGTCATAAAAATCTCGTACAACAGTGGTTCTCTCTTTGGGCTCACTGACTTGAGCGTTCGTCACATTCTGATTCTAATATTTTCTAACTACTGTACTAACAAGTTTTTGGACTTTTGAAAGCAAGTTTTCAAATATTGTTAATTAACGAGCAGTGGATTATTTTATGCTTCCATATCAACCAGAGAAGCAACTAATTAGTAGGGAATTTATTCGAAATGCTTAAAGAGCGCTTTTGAAAACGGTGTTTCGTGTTTCAAAAGAACCGAGACAACCAATTTTAACTTGTTGCTCATTTGCATACAAGGAAATGAACAGAACTAACACACCACGACATGCAGGTAGTTTTTTCTGCAGCAAGATTTTTTTGAAAACCGTTCTGCTGTTCTTGCAGAAATTTTGTGAATAGCATGCGAGTTAAAAAACAGGCAGTTAATTAAACTATTTTTGGCTCTATGGAACCAATAATGCGTTGATCAATTTATTCCAGTATTTACAGTATAAGAGCATTTGCTGCTCAAAAAGAATTGAAATCACGTAGTAGTCATTTTCAATAAAAATCATCAGGTAGCCGTACCGGTATCAAAATGTCAATGGTCACTGAAATGTAACTGAAAATAAATGAAGGAGGAGTTTGAAGAAACTTAAACTTAGTGTTGAATGCTTTCTAAATTGCGTTTTTAGGTCAAATGTTCTTGCTGGGTAACGTTAACTGGGTAAATTTTTTGTCAATTTTTAAGGTAAACGTTTTCATGGTAACGTTCTCCTGATGACGTTTTCTGTAAGTTAAACGTTATAGAAGTGGAATGATATTCGTAGCATAGCAAGCTAATTCCTTTTTCTGCTTCTGTTGTTAACTGTAAAAAGTTTCGGGATAACGTTTGAGAGGATCAAATACTTTGTTCGAGCTGATTTTTCGGAACGTTACAAATTAAAGAAAAATGTTATAAATTTGATTCAAGCGCATGACTTGTAATAAATTTTTAAAGTTTAGATATTTACTTTCTTTTATGTTGTACAAGTTACTTTTTAGTTTTCACCTTACAATATGTCAGTGCAATCAACCAGCAAAGATCAGAACAGAAGCAAATCGCTTCAAGTTAAAACGTAAGTTAAAGTTTGGATGATGACTACAAGCTGATGATGCACGTTGTTTTTCTTATTTAAATAGTTAATTTATCATTAAATGGCGGAGCAACCTTGCATAAACTGGTGAATGGCAATCTCATACTAGTGTTGAAATCCTCTATGCGGAAGCTGGTATATCGGGCATGAACAGGATAGCATGATATAGTCTGCTGTTGTCCCTCGTCATTCCACTAAGCAAATTATAGCTAATTTATTCAGAACTTAAGGCCCATTATAGGATGATTTAGCTTGACCCCGGCTTTTTGGGTAGCCAAGTCAAATTTATTCTTATCGTACGCCAGGCGCGTAGCCAGGATTTGGAAAAGGGGGGGGCTTTTTTAAAAGAGTGAGAAAAGTGCAAATGACCTTGACCCGAATTTTCATTGTTCTTAAATCAGTTTCACACGGTTTGTCCGAAAATTAAGACGGAATTTCTCGGAAAGCTCGGAAATTCAAACGTTTTTTCCGCCCAAAATCAGCTGGTCTCCAAAAAAAAAAGGTCTTCACCAAAATTGAGACTGATTTTTCGGCCGAAATCGGAAATTATAACGTTTTTTTCCGCCCAAAATCAGGTGGTCTTCAAAAAAAAAAAAGGTCTTCACCGAAATTGAGACTGATTTTTCGGCCGAAATCGAAAACTCAAACGTTTGAGGGGAGCTGTTTTCCTTTGGGGGGGCTATTTTCATTTTTCACAAAAAATCGGCCTCAAAAGCACCAAAAACGTGCGATTTTGCATACTTCACAAGCCAATGGGGGAGGCTCGAGCCCCCCTCCCTGGCTACGCTACTATCGTACGCTAAATTACACAGGTATAGCGAAAATGGGCTGGTGTGTCTATTGCTATTTGTAATCTCAAATAAAGCCTGTTCATCTGGTTGTATAATTTTCCAAGCTACGTAAGGGAGGACTAAAGAAGTTTCTGGGCAGCTGCAACAATAACTTTTTAGAATTTAGCCTATTTTTATAAGCTGTTACGATTTCATCGAGTGGTATGTACGATTATTATGCAGTCTGTTCCATATTTTTGGTTTGTGTCTTTGCTTTTTTGATTAAGCAAATTGAACTAAACTGTTAATAAACAATTTTGCTTCCGTATTCAAGTTATCTGGAATTTTGATTTTGCATTAAGAATTAGCACTAATAAATAGAACTTAAAATAGAAAGAATAAGGCCTCGGCTTTAAAAGAACTTGATTTTCCAATCATTAGTTGGTTTGGTAAGCGCCCTTCTTTGCTACTTTAGAATCATTTTAAAGAAAAATCCTCCATTAGCCCAATGGGCACAAAGTTAGTCAAATAAACGTTCAAACATGGTCTAGATTTATGCATAAGACGTTATTTAGATGGTTTAATTTATGACTAAATGTTGTCTATTTTGGAAAAGTAGTTGAAAAGACGTCTATACGAAGAAGTCGTCAAGTCGAATACACGTAACTTACAAAGTCGCGTAGTTGAGTTACGTATATTCGACGTCTTTGTAAAGACGTCTATTCAGCTAAGTGCATTTTGCAAAATAGACAACATTTAAACCAAAATTTGTTCTAGACGTTTTTTAGACGTTTTGTGGCCACTGGAGCCTGCTGTTTTGAACTATCTAATGAGATTATTTTGTTTTTAGCGCTAAATTGATTAATGTTCTATGGCAGCGCCTCCAAGACGTCAGTAAGTTCGAAATAGTATTAAAGTAATTTTTTGTAGCACGGTTAATGCTGTAGTAGTTGTGTTGGTCAACATAATAGTTTTTTTGGTTGGGCAAAGTGCTTTTCGCTGCTGTTTGTTGCTGAGATGTGTAGCACAGTATTGTACAATTTTAGAAAAAACTAATTCCTCGAAAAATTGATTTTTACCAAATAAGACAAACGTTATTTAAAAAAAAATACCCAAAAATGAGTATTTTTTGTAGCGGTAGACGCAAGTTATAATGTATTTTTTGGCAAAAGCCTACTCGAGCCGCTCCGTTCGTCACACCAAAGAGCCTTCAAAGTGCTTTGTGAGTCCCAATAAAAACCCAATAAAAAGCATTGCTGCGAATCAAAGTTGTAAGCCTGGCCGAGCTTTTCGGGTCGGGCTCGGGCCTAAATTTTGACAAAAATTTCGGGCCCAATTCGGGTCTTAGACATAATTTTTATCTTAGGTGCACAAAAATATAATCAAAATAACTTGGCAACATTGCTACATTTTTCAAACCTGACTTAACTTTCGGTTTTTTCGGACTTGATTTGGGCTTCAAATTAGCTTTCGGGTTCGGGCCTAAACTAGTCGGCCCGTTTACAACTCGGCTGTGAACCGAATTTACTTTTCTTGTTGGTGGTGGTAACCACAACTAAACATTTTTTGGTGCAGTTTAAAGGCGTATCCCGAGAAGAACAGCGGACAATTGCACTGCCTCTTAAAAAATTATGCGAAATTATTTTGAACGCTTTAGCAAATATTCTTAATTCAAAAAAATGTTAAATTTTTTGACTTTATTTTGCGATGTTACAAGAGTTTTTTGCTACCAGGAAACTTGGACAAATTTTTTCCGCGGTTTATTTTCGAAACGTGTCGAAACAAATGAATTGAATCCCAATCAATTTTAATGATTTTACGCCAATTGTTGCAGAGTTGTAAGTCGGGCTGGGCTTTTCGGGTTGGGTTCGGGCCTCAAGTTGACAAAAAATTCGGGCTTAATTCGGGTCTGAGACTTACTTTTTGTCTTAGGTGCACAAAAACCTAATCAAAATAACTTGGCAACATTGCTACATTTTTCCGACCCTAACTTAACTTTCGGGTTTTTTCGGGCATAATTTGGGCTTTAAATAAGTTTTCGAGTTTGGGGCTAAATTTTCGAATTCGGGGGGGGGGTTCAGGCCTGAACTAGTCGGCTGGTTTACAACTCTGAATTCTTGCGTCCTTGGATAAGGCAATTTGCTTCCTGCCCTGCTTTAACTTTAAAATTAATTGGTGCTCTCTCTTTATTTAACATGAAATTTTGTCTTTTTCAGTGGACAAGGAAAATTTACGAAAAGCAGTAACCATGTTTGAGAAAACAATGCAATTTCAAGGTAAACCATCTAAGTCTGATTTCAAAATTTAAAACCACTAAAGCTCCTATAAAATAATGTCTTACCGAGCAGTTTCGCCGTCAGACTCGTCAAGGGGGTGGCGGTAAAATCTTAATCGAATAAAATTTACTGCCATCCTATGAAGGCGTAAAGGCAAAACAGTCTGTTGGGGACATTAATAAAGGTTTTTCTGTTTGAAAGTTTTGACTTGCTTTGGCCTGACGTCACCGAGGTCTTGAATTGGTTGAAGGCAAAAACATTTAGCCTGGTGGGTACGAAGTACTGGAGAAGATATTCTAAAATGTTAGATGTGGGATATCCAACCTGCCAAGCTGGTGTCTAAAAGGTTACGGCCGTCATTTGCTCTGGGTTGGAAGTTCGTAGTGTTTGGAAGCTGTACCAGCCAAAAGAAGGAGCTGGCATGGTCTGCGTGCCCGAGAGGGTAAAGGCGTGTCATTTTCACGAATACCCTGATTGCATGAACTGGGTTCAACTCACACCCTGGTCACGTTGTTGCGTTTTTGGATAGAAAGCTTGGTGATAATTATTTCGGCTTGGTTGTTTCGAATACGCAGCAAATTCAATAAAGAAAAATTCACAGAAACATTGGATCGCTAAAAAATCCTAAGCTGGTGCAAATTCCTCCAAATACTAAATATTTATTGGAATGAAAAGAGTGCGGATCATACAATGGTTAGCGTCTGACTTTGGCCGGTGACGAGAGAATAAATACGTAACAAACGTCTCGGACAGATGAATTGGCACTCAAGTTTTGACGATTAATCAATCGTAAAGTGTAGGTAGCTATTTAGTGGTTTGGTTCGACAAAAAAATTAAGCACATGAAGGTTGAAGACAATCTAAGTTTTTTTGATCTTAACAACTTTTTTCCAGGTAAATTGTTGCTTGTTTGAAGCAATTCAGCGAAGATAATTGCCATGAAGCTCTTTTACCGAGGACACAATAGTGATAGCTCAGTGGTAGAGCGACGAATTAGAGACCAAAAGGTTGCTGACTCGTGGTTCAATTACCGGTCTGCCAGTACGTCGCTATATCCTTGGGAAAGAATCTCAAGCCCGGTCTTCACTGCGCGTAAAATTGTGAGCGCATCCGTTGGTTATTTAATTAATTAAACTAGTAGATTGTACGTTGTTGAGGCGGAGAACAAAATTGCTGTTAAAATAAATAAAAAATACGATTTTACGCGCAGTGTAGACCTGGCCTTACGCATATTTCCCATTGCGGCCAAGCATGCTATATGTTGTGACGGCTTAGCTTGATGAAAGATTTGTAAACAGGACCCAAAAAAGTGCTCCGAGTTTGGTGTAGTTAAACAGGGGCAGTGCGCCTGGTTCATTCGAACCGGAGTTGTAGTCGGGCCGGGCTTTTGTGGTTTGGGCTAAAGATTGGCAAAATATCAGACTTAATTCGGGCTTGATATACATATTTGCTTTTTGTTTTCACCTTTCAGATGCTATAAAAGCGTTAATAAAATAACTTTGCTATTGAATGACGACTTCGTTTAGGTATCAAAACGATTACTATTATTATTACGTCATCAGTTATAAGTAAATTTACTCCAACTGTGAACGAACAATAACTATAAACATGTTTCTATTTAACCTAAGTTTCGGGATTTTTCGGGCCTGGCTTCAAATTTCTTTTAGGGTTCGGGATTGTGTTTTCGGGTTCGGGCCTGTACTTGTCGTCCCGTTTACCACGCTGATTCGAACAAACGAACCACGGACGCAGCATTGCGACCAGAGCTTGATTGGATTTGAGAGACTGTAGTCATACAGTTGAAGATGCTAATATAGAGTAAAACCGAAGTTTTGGTCTTTTTGTGCAAGTCCTTGATCATGCTGCACTGCAAATCCAACAAAACATTACTTTTTATGACGTTGTTTCAGATAAAATTTCTTCGTGTTTGAAAGAAAATAAATACTTTGAAGCATGCGGGTATCAAACTGTTCAATACAGACTCGGCCCCAACATTCATTTTGCCTCAATCGTAATGGAATTATACGTCTCTTTGATGGAAACAAACCAATTGAATGAGGCGGAAGAACTCCCTCGCAAATTAGCGGAGTTGTTCAGGGACAAGTTTGCGAATTCCACCGATGAAATTCTAGAATATACAAGAAAAGTGTTGGCAAAGAATCAGACTATAAAAGCATTTTTGCTCTTCCAAGTTATTTGGCTATTTGAAAGCGAAAAAGTGTACGACGAAACGACGTACCAATTTGTTCGCCGCTGTAATTTGGGAGCAAGCCAGTGTGTCATGAACATTTATCACCAAGCTCAGTTCGAATCAAAGAAACCAATAATAGATAGGATTGTGACCTGGATTAGGATGATCAAAGCTGACATTGAAAAAGCTAAGCATGAGGTTTCCTACCTGGCGCAAGCCCAGTGCTTGTTAGGGATTGGAGAAACTTTTACCGCAGTGGGCGAATTTGAAACAGCCCTAAGTTTATACAAAGAAGGATGCGCATTTTTGGAGCAAAAGTTTGGCAAAAGCGTTGAAAAACAATTTCTATATGGAGCCGCATTGTTCGGGGTTGGCGTAAATTATGGTCAGATAACGCCTGAAAAACCCCGAGAAAATATTAAAGCTTTAAATAAAGCCCTTTCAGCAATGAAAAAGGCTCAAGATCCATCGTGTCCGGAACATTCAATTGTTATCGAATCATGCCAAGAAATGATTGAAACTATTCGCGACAAACCTCGCGCGAGAACGGGCAAAAGACCCTCAAAATCATAATTTAAAGTTGTGATAGTTTCAAGATGGCGTATCAGGAAAGTAGACTAACTTACTATCTGTATTTCCATCGCGTGTAGTTTATTTCAGTTCGATTTGCGCTGTTTTAAAGAATGATTCTTATTTTTTCAAATTGTGATTTTTTGGGAAATAAACGAAACTAAGTGCGTTTTATCAATGCTTGATTAACAAATGGCACCACCTGAAAGATGCTAGGAGCTATTTCAAATTAAAGGACAGTAGTGGGAGCAAATCAGCATTCCTAGTAGAGTGGAGCTTAAAGCAGGAGCTGGAGCAGAGTCGGATCCGGATTTTGTATATTTATCCAGAGCCGGAAAGTCTATGTTTGGATTGAAGCCGGAGTGCAATTTCTTGACATACACATTTTAATTTTGATTGAAATTTTATTTTATTGACTCCTTTTCATGGTTATTTCTTGTCATTTTGTGCTTTAACTTCAATTTTTTAACCAAGCCTTTAAATGTCGAAGCGGAATTTTGTTCTGAAGTTTAGGAACAGGATGAAATCGGAATCGATGCGTAAAATTTTAGAGTTGGCAAAGAGTTGGAAAAATCATAGACACTCCGCTAAACTCTAATTCCAATCAATTTTGGATCGCCCAAATCTAGTGGTACTTTGTAGTTAACTTTTAAAGCGTAGACGGTGATCACATCGACCCTAATCGTAATGTAAAGGTTCAAATCACTCTCTGGTTTCTTGCCACATTATTGCATCCTTAGAAGGGGCAATGTAAACTAGTTATTTATTTGAAAAGTTGATTAGTGTTACAAAACTTGAGAAATTGAGAATTGCGTTGATTAAAATGCTTATGTCTTCGAAGCTTTTCGTCTGACACTTGTCGAGAAGAATCGTCAGAATGAAGAGCGCAGGAAAAGGAGCGGAAATTTAAAGGAAAAAGCTGAGCGGTGATTGGCTGGAAAAAGACCAATATGAGAGAACGTCATCAGAGCACAATCTTTAAACTATACACGAATTCTTTTTGTCGGCAGAGTGTGAGGTTAGAAGTTTGGATGAAAGTGGCTTCAAGAGCAGATGGATGGAAAGGATCAGAGTTGTAACTCGGGCCGGGATTTTCGGGTCGGGTTCGGGCCGGGTTCGGGTCTGAAGTTGACAAAAAATTCGGGCTTATTTCGGGCCTGTGACGTACTTTTTGTCTTAGGTGAACAAAATATAATCAAAATAACTGGGCAACATTGCTAAATTTTTCAGACCTAACTTTACTTTTGGGCTTTTTTGGACATGATTTGGGCTTCAAATTAGTTTTTGGGTTCGGGCCGAGTTCGGGCTTATATTTTCGGGTTCGGGCCTGAACTAGTCGGCCCGTTTACAACTTTGGAAAGGATAGCGGCCTTGGGCAAGAATAGAGAATCTACTGTCATCATAATGTTGAGCACAGACAGGGTTTTGTAAAAGATGAAGTCCAATGGCTGAATCAGAAGCAAGAGACTGAGTATTGGTCTGGGTGGAAGATTTGCATCGACAGACAGGAAGTAAGCTTTTGTGGGAAGAAGAGCAAGGGTGGATTGATTTAGGACGTGTTGTTTAATTCTGTCCAGCAGCCTTTGGGAGGCATGGCCTACATATCAACTGTCACAGTTTGCATGAGAATTGATAAATCATGTTGCTTTTCTGTAAAGCAGGCAGTGCATACTTGTAGGTAGCAGAGAGAAGCTCGTTGGTAGATAAATAACGCGTGGTTCCTCAGCGGAAAGATGAAACAATTTCACGCTCCGCCTAAATTCGGACCGGCAAAATGCCCCATCTATCTATGTCTCCCACCATGGCTCGGTTCTGTTTCTAACCGATTTGAAAAGCAGTAAAATCTTCAGTCAAGCGGTGCTTTCCTTTACATTTGTTCTTTACGTTGTTATTCAAAAGATGAAGAAAAAATGACACATAATCAGTCATACAAGGCGACTAAAATGTAAAACAGTGAAGTTCTCAACTATATTCGAGTTATATGAGAGCTGATGCCTTTGCAAATTACAATTCGTTCAAGCATTCAAATATTATTTTTGGCTTTAATAATTTATTATCATGCAAATTAAAACATATACTCAAATTGGTTTTCATTTTGAGAGTTTGCACAAATCAATTAAAAGCTTTACAATCAGCAAAAAACGTTTTATCATGTTAACTTGTTCAACGTGAAAATTTAAAAACTAAGAAATTAAACTCTTATTATACTTGCTGTATTACACTGAAGCGTGTAGCGAGTTTGCGCCGTTATTGCATATGGGGAAAACGTAGCTAATTTCGAAAAATGTTGCAGTGGTGAATGGTGGCGAGCCTTTAGTAACGCTATGTCGGGTTTGACCTGTATAAGAGTTGAAACTCGGACCTGCCGTTTACAAAAAAACGAACGCGTCACCGCTCAAACAATGACTGGAGCAATTTATTAAAATCTGTTCATTAACTCAGATTTAGGTAAAGCTTTACTCACAAATTTGTAAATAGTACAGTTGAACCAATTCGGTGCTAAATCTACAAACTACGTTTCTAGCACAAAGCAATTGCCGTCGTTTAGATTGTGAAAAAACGTGATTTCAAAATGGCATTTTGTTTTTCAAAAACAGCTAATGAGTTGAGTTGCTAACAAAATTGATAGGACAGATGCAGTATAGTTTGTTTTCTACAGCAAGATTGCGAAATATTGAGGTTAGCTGTAGAATTTTAACCGGTATGGTCGGTATTTTATTATCATTGTTTTATCTTTTTTTTACTTTATTTGCACCTACGTACAATTTTAATCAAATAAGCAGTACCTAACCTAAGTCAGAAGTGACATTGAATCGTAGCCAATTCAATAAAAAAACAACATTTTGGCACAAATAAGAGAAGCATCAAAACGAGCAGCATGCATCAAGTCAAGGGCGTATGCAGAGGTGGGCAGCGCTAGTCATAAAAGTTGCGCCGCAAGCGCACGCACAACTACTCTGAAAACGTTGCGCCGCAAGCGTTTCCGCAAGCCCAAACAAATAATTGCGCCGCAAGAGCAGCATTTTGAAAAGTATAATTCTGATTGACTCACTGCTCAAACTGCGCTAGGCTACAGTGCAAAACCAATATTCAAAACAAATTATGCACGCAAACAAATTAGTAAACAAAAGATTAATGATTTCCTTTAAAAAATGCAAGCATTCGAAAATGTGAATCGCTTAAGCTCTTTGGGCGAAGAATGTCTTTACACCTAACGAAAACATACTCTGAGCAACCGCAATTAACTTAGCCAGGGTGTTAAAAAATTCTACTAATAAAGTCTTCATGGGGTGGCAAGGAAACCAGTTCAGAAACACTGTTTTTTCTAATGGCTCGTCAAGGAAATCCTTTACAAGCTTCGATACATAATTTGTGCTTCTGGAGCAGTTAGCATCACTCTCTAACGAATGGACCACGCTAGAAAATCATCCTATCTTTTGTTTAAAGAAATTGAACCATCTAAGTTAATAATCATAAAAGCTACCAATGCTGTCACTCTTGTTTACAATATTTTACAAGTTTTTTCTGGACTAGCAAAAAAACTTGTAATTAATAGTTTTTGTTGTTTCTTGTTTTTGAATTACGGTAAAAAAAGTCAGACTGTTTTAAGTAACGCGTTTAATACCCAAAGCAAGTGATTTTTCAGAAACGAGTAGCGTATTTCTAGAAAGTCAACAACAAAAATAATTTTTCTGCTTCAAATTTGATTTTACAACCATTTGTTTAATAACTCAATAAGAAACTTTTTTAATTGGGCAAAAAATATTTTAGAGGGAAATGTTTCAGCGAAAGAAGACCCTTACTGTAAATCCAATAGAAGTTTTGCAAGCAGTAGACGAATGTAATTTCCTATGTCAAAGCTTGTATGAAACTACCTCGTCATAGGCGTAGACAAAATTGGGGGGACAAGAGGCCCATCATTGAAATGCCACCAATGATGAGAATGATAACAACAAAGCCTTATATTTTTTTCTGTTTTAGTTTCTTTTAGCGTTTTCGAGTACAACAGTATACGTGTACAACCGTGGCCACCGAAAGACTAATATTACTATTGACCTGGGATTGCGAAAAGGTGGCTTGGGACCCTTCAAATCAAACTTTTGCCATGCAATGTAAATGTACAACCCAGAAGAAATTCAGGGAGTTTGTTCTGAAAGTTGCTGCCTTAGGCCCTAATTTAATCATTTTGTGAACTTAATGCAATAACAGGACTACTTGAAATCTTCTATTGCATCCATTTTAAATAAATATCCACCTTCACCTTTCCAGTTTTACGCGACAAAATACTTTTAACAAAAAAAAAAAATAGGTAGGGAAAATGCGTATTGAACAAATTATTGCATAGAGAAGGCTGAGCCCCCTGGTTGTAGATGTACACCTAAAACTAGTTATTTTTATGCCGAAATTAAAACCTCCTCACCAAATACTCGAGTGATTATTCACTGTTAGAAATATACCTATTGCAGGAGGCAATGTATTTTGCTTCTCCCTCTTGGACCAATTCACTTACTTACACGTGTTTTGGATTTGATCCGTAGTAAAAGGAAGACTCATCTATTTGATTTTTTCAATTGGCTTTCAAGTTAAAAAGATTTAGTTATTCAAATGGCTCTTAAAACTTGCGAAATCCAAATGGTTGTAAAATAGCTTTTTTTTCCAAAAAATTTACAAAAAATTGCCCAGCGGCCGGCCCACAGACCCCTGTCTGTGATGCGTTTGAATTAAACTAATTTGCTCACCACGTCTCCCAATTTAGACGCGTTTGGAAACCTTTTTACCTTTTGATTCAATTCCTTTCTTTTCAGCAAAATTCAGTGTACATGCCAACCCAAGCCCCGGCTTCTCATCTTCCATTCTACGGTATCTTTGTCCCATTAAAAGTCCCTCTTTTCGAAAATGTTTGCTGACGTTATTGCGTGTGATTTGCGGTTGGGCCCTCTCTCCAATCAAAAATCCTGGCTACCCTCATATACCTTGTCAATGTTTTTTCTTAACTCTTATCACATTTGATTGAAAAACAATTATTCCTAATCGTATTTGAATTGCACTGGCGCGATTGCGCTCCAAATTGCTAAAATACTTGCGGCGCAAGCGTCAGCGCAACTGTTTAAAAATAATTGCGGCGCAAGCGCTACAGCAAGTAAAATGGTTGCGCCGCAAGCTTGCGCTGCAATTATTGCGGCGCAAGTGCCCACCTGTGGTATTATGACCGAAGTTATCAATATTTGCATGGCTGCTAGTCTGCTACACCTCAGACTATTTCATTGGCCCGGGCTTGAGCCGTGCTCGGAAATAAAGTTGACAAAATTTGGGGCACAATCCGAGCCTTGTGGGTAAGGAAATTATAAACTAAAATAGCTCTAAAACATTGAATGAAGACTTTTAATACCAAAGAATCAATGCATTATTAGTAAGCAATTAAAGGAGGGAGAAGCATCCAGTCAAATCCAGTAATTTTCAATAGCTAAAATCAAAATATAATTTTTGAAAAGTGTTGTTCTCAGTTTGGGGCTTCGGCTGCAACTATACTCAACAAATACAAAGAGATATCCCCCCTGAAATGTTTTTGGAAACCCTGAATCTGATTTCTCAGTCTGAACTTCCAGGAAAAAAAGAGACTAAGATAATTATACTCTTCGAGTAACATTACACGACCTATCCAATTTCGGTAAAACCCTTCCTTTTTGTGGATATTCATGCTGAGAGAACGAACTCGGGATTTCCAAAAACGTTTTAGGGGTATTATATCTTTTTGCATTTGTTGAATATCTTTGCAAACGCAGCCCAAAAACGAGAACAAAAATGTCAAAAATTAGATTTCAATGACAAAGCATCAAAGAACTAAATCTGGTGTACGGTTTTTTCCTATTAGACAAAAAAAGTGCTTGTAATATAAACTTTTATCTACAGTATAAGACCAAAAAAAGGTCTTTGCCTATCGTTTGTATGCTCAAACCTTCTGCCCAAGTTACAAAGGGGGGGGCATGCCGCAATTTTGCATACTATTCTTTGCTAATTATACTCTCCTGGCGATCCAAAGGGGGGCCAGCCCAATGCCCCCCTAAATATGCCCCTGGTGTCTGGAGTGTTATATTTGCGATCAGAATTTAGAAAAAACTTGCTTTTTACGATCTAACTTTTTTAGATATGGATGTGGGTTTTCTTTTATGTTGAATAGTTACTTTTATTTTTCATCGCAATGTCAAGGGATGCTAGCGAACAATCGACCGAAGATGAATTTATTGAAACAAGGTAAGTTAGGATAACTGGACAACAATTATGAGACCATTCATAAAAGGGCTGAAGCATCCAGCCAATTACAGTAGTTACAAAAGCTAAAATCAAGATATACTTTTTGAAATGTTTTGTTTTTATTTTGGGGCTGCGTTTGCAATGATATTCAACAAATATTAAGAGATATCCCCTAAAAATTTTTTGGAAACCCTGAATCTGATATCTCACTCAGAAATTTTAAGAAAAAAGAGAAACTATAACATAGGATTTGCCTTGCCAATAACATCAAATGACGTATCCAATTTCGATAAAACCCTCACCTTTTCTGAAAATTTAGGCTTGGAGAACAAACTCAGAGTTTCCAAAAACTTTTTACGGAGATGTCTTTTTGTATTTGTTGAATATGCTTGCACCCGCAGCCCCACAATGAGAACAAAAAAAAATTGAAAAGCTTTGTTTCAATTTTAGCTGTTGTCGACTTCCGAAATATTTGCTGGATGCTTCAGCCCCTTCAAGTTATTATTTTATTCTGACAGCACAGTTGATCTGTTCTTAAGTTGTTTTGGGCTCATTGTCATTTTTACAGCAAGCACTGCTGCTGAAGAAAAATGCCAAGTTTTGAGTAAAAGCTGCCACTTCTAGGTTCCAAAATAACTGAAACGATTACAATGAAATACATAGAATTTGCGTTGTCGTCGAGCAGCCAGTTTGTCGAGCGGTAACGCGTTCGTCTTTGTGGACGGCAGATTTAAGGTCTAATTTCTTTGAGAGAAGCTGTGTTGCCGAAGGTGCAATGATGCTGAGATCGGCCTCGCAATCTCGTTACCACACTACATCGTAATACAGCTAGTATAATGATAGATTTGGTTTGATTTATATCGTCGTCCAGAAGTTACTTTTGGCAAATTGTGCTCTCTTTAGCAATGTAATAATTTAGCAATCCATGAAGTTTCAATTTTTATGCTGTGGCGTGTTAGCCTGTCTGCGAAACTTGACTGCTGAACATAAGTAATTGTGGTGGTTTGTAACTGCTTAAGAGTTAAGAGCAGGGGTGCCGAAACCCGGGGAAGATGGGGGGATATATCCTCCCTATAATTTGACTGTATCCCCCTAATAGTTTGAGTATGGTCTACATCTGCATTCCCCCCATTAATTCAACTCTGGTGTGCATCTGAGCGTAGTGTCCACTTGAATTCGGGGAAAAAAAGTGTTTTATTTTTGTTGAAGACCTTTTTTTTGGTCTTCACTAAATTTGCTCGCTTGAACAAAATCGTGGTCGAGGTTCATTCCACCAAATGTTGAAAATAGGGAAAAATTGGGGAAAAATTGCAAATTATCCCCTCAATGCTCAACAAAGATCGGCACCCCTGGTTAAGAGTAGTTTAAACCGTAAATTAGTCCTGCTTACTTCTCCAAATTTCGAAAAAAGATTGCACAGGTTAGCAAACCGCAATTTATTAGCGCGAAGCGCAACTTCTACAACCTTCGTAACTGCGAAAGCTGCGTTGCGCTTTAATTTTTTACTTTAAGATATTGCGGAAGTTGAATTGCTTAATGTTGTCTTTAAAATTTGTTGCGGATTAATTGAGCTGCGTTGTGCTTGATTTTTTCGGTTAAAAGCGCAATTTTATACTTAATTTTGTTTAGTATTGGCAAATGTCGGCATTTTTAGCCAATTACTTACTGTACTTCTTTTCCGTCTTACCGTAAATTGCAAAAACGCGGAAATGCATTGTGTTTTTGAATTTAATTGCAAAATTAGTTTGCACTTTTACTTTGAACTAAAATTTAGCTTTGCAATTGCGGAAGTTGCGTTGCGCTTTAGCAGAATCAAGAAGTTCTTTGTGGGAGTTACGCTGCGCTTCAGAAATTACAAAAACTAAATTGGGCATTTCGCGCTGCGCTTTTAGTGGTTTTAACTTTGTTGCGCTTGGTCGGGCTGCACTTTTGTAAAACATGACTCGTATTCACCACTGGTTACAGTTGAACTTTTAATGAGATTTGTTTGTTTTTCAGCGAAACTTTACTTGACAGCCCATTCAACATGTGGCATAGACCCGGTAAGTCAAATGATTATAAATTTCTTTTTGTTGCATCCTAAATCTTTAACCTTTTTTTTGCATCATAAACAACTGGTCTACGTCTCTTAATGTCAATAACAAATACTACAAGGGTCAACGCTTGGACCTCTTCTTTTTTCAAATTTTTCAATTTATATAAATGATTTATAAAAAAGCATTTTGACTTATCCTCGTTTATTTGCTGTTGAAGTGATGACACATGCGCCTGCGTAAATACAGATTCTGTTGGCTACATGCCAATAAACTAATCTTGAATGCCTTAACATCTAGAGCTTTAACAATATCTAAAAAAAAAAACAGACAACAAGCTCAAAATCTCAGAATAACCATTGATTCTTGTGAAATTTCTGTCGTTGATTTTTTTTAACATTTTGGTATTTATCTTGATAATAAAGTAACTTATCGTCCCCATATATCTTATCTACATTCAAAACTTTCACGTTCATTTGGAATTAGGGTTTGCGAACCGGAATCCCGGTTTCGGAAATCCTGGGATTTAGTGACTTTTTTGATTTCCCGTTTCCCGGTTTTTCAAATAAAAATTCCTGGTTTTGTCAGGTAGTATCCTCAAAAAACTTGAGTCAAAAACAAGTTGAAATTTTTTTGTGTAGCATTAAAATTGATCGTGTTCATTCTCACTGTGGCGACACAACATTCTTTCTTTTTGTAGCAATTGTTGAACTGTTTGGCGTTGATTGCTGGAATAGCTAGTTTGAGCCAGTTTATTATACACATTATCAGCATTATTTAGTTATGGAATACATAAATCAGTCTAAAGTTTGGAAACATTTTACTCGGGGTAATGGCAATGATAGAGCTACTTGTACTCATTGCTCAAAAACAATATCGTGTAAAGGTAGTTTGACTAGTGGATTTTTCTACACTTGAAAAGCAAGCACAAACTTACTTGTACTCATTGCTCAAAAACAATATCGTGTAAAGGTAGTTTGACTAGTGGTTTTTTTCTACACTTGAAAAGCAAGCACAAACTTAGCTCAGAACGCAAAGAAGAAGATCAACCTTGTTCTTCTTAGGAAGCATAAATTAAGAAATCGATTACGTCGTTTTTGGAAGGTAAAAAGGAAAGTTAGCAAAGTATTGTCTCTCAACTTGCACCTGTATATGGTTTTTCTAGCCACGATATAGGCAAGGGTAAGTTAATTCGTGAGTCTATTAGGGCCCAACTTGATGCATTTCTTCTTTATTGTATTGTATAGCAATGCATATGGGACAATCCAAATTTTTCCCCGGGATCCCAGGATGAGGTAAAACATTTTCCGGATTTCTTTCGAAACCGGGAAGTTGGAAGCCCTAATAGGATTAATATCTAAAATCATACCATGTTCCTGACAGAGTACTTTTTTGCTATAGTTTGCAATTTTTCATTCCCATTTCATTTAACATAAGGTTTGACCATCTGGTACAGTACGTATGATACATACACTCGCAAAATTAGTAAATTACGAAGCAGAATCATCAAAATTATAGCCAAATCAAATCTACGAGAAGAAGTTCTTCCACTGTTTGAAAAGCAAGTTATTTTGACTTTAGACGACTTGTATACTTATTAAATGCAATAGCGTAGGCGGGGGGATCCTCCCTCCCCCCATTGGCAGGCAGAATATGAAAAATACCACTTTTTAGCACTTTTTAGACCAATTTCTGCACTGGAATAGAAAATAGCTCCCCCATAAGCATTTCTAAATTTAGTTGGAGACCTTTTTTTTGTTATTGGCTCTCAACTGAATTTGGATAGAAAAATTGCACCACATTTAAGTGAAGACCTTTTTTGGTCTTTAACTGAATTTGGAAAGAAAAATTGTTCCAAATAGGGTTGAAGACTAAGATTATATGGCACTTTTTTTTGATCTTTGACTAAATTTGGACAGAAAAATTCTTCCAAGTTTAAGGGAAGACCTTATTTTTGGCCCCAGATCCCCGCAACACCCCCCCCCCCCCCCCCATTGCAGATTTCTGGCTACGCGCCTGATGAAATGGCTGCTTTTATGTTCAAATATCGATCAAACAAAGTGCCATATAATCTTAGTCAATACTTTACATTGACCTCTGATATCCACAACCCAGACTTCTAACAACCTTAACACCACAAGCTGCTCATCCGACATTTACTGTTTACCCGGGTTTAAAACAAAAAAGCTTCAAAATTTCATAAAGTTTGCTGGTGTAAAAGTTTGGAATAAATTGTCAAATGAAATAAAAGTTGTTCCTTGCTTGTGTTTCTCAAAAAAGCTAAAAATTCTTTTTTGAATACATATTAATTTTCTTTTAGTATTGCTCTTTTGAAAAGACCAACAAATGCACGCGTGTTTACTTCAAAACTTTCTTCTTTAGAAAAATTTACACACCGATTAGTTATCTAAAATACGATTAATCTCGTTCATATCGTGCTTGATCATTTTCCTCTCTTTTTTTTCAACATTATTAACACATTATATAAGTCTGCCGCCAGCTGGCGATGATCTGATTCTATTTAGCTTGACACGTGACTCGAAGACCGTTAAACGCTCTCTTCGAGACTGACCTACTTCTTCTAAGTAGATAGATGCGTTTATTTTGTAGCAATACAATACAATTTGTACCATGCGTTCTACAATATTATTTGAAGAAATGTTTCCGACGTAGTATTTTGATTCCAGTTAACGTTTCACTACCCAGTTTGGGGAGTATCATCAGAACAGTGTAGCGCTTTTCTTGTTTGCAAAAATAAAAATAAAACTAGAAAAAAACACAAGTATCCAAGAATAAACTCTTGCGAAGTACCAAACAAAAAATACTAAACATTTGTTATAACAACATGCAATATACCGCAGAAAAATTATTACGTTATTACTATTATTATTATCGTTATTAATTAAATTATCTTGATTAATTAAATTAGTCTAAAATTCTTATTGTTACTACAAAGTGCATTTCGGTGCATGCGCTCCAAACTTCATTTTTAAACAAGAATATTCTATGTTGCGCAGTTTTACTGTTAAAAGAATTTCAGTGTAGAAATCATTATCATTCTGCACTAACGTTTTCGACCATTCATCTACAGCTATCAGAGCAAAAAATTGAGTTGCACTCATTCTAGTGACAAATTAGCAAATGAGTTTAAAAAGCAGTAACGTTAAACTCATTGTAACAAATGCGCATTTTTAAGCTAACAAAAAGCTGAAGCTGTCTTCAAACTACCTGACGAGCTTCCTTTTCGCGATGCCTGTTGCTAGATCTTTTTTTTTTTCGCTTCTCTGTGGTGATCTATCATGTCTACACGACAATTGCTTTTCACCAATTTCATTTTGAGTAAAACATGATTTTACTTTTCAGAGGCCAGCAGCAACAAAGTTACCGTGTTTGAAGAAATGATGCAAATTCAAGGTAAAGTGCTGGGCGTTATTATTCCCCAAAACTATAAATTACGAAAGAAATCAGTTTGTATATAGGAAAGAGCGTTGTAGATTCATTCACACAGACAGTAGACTCTTACAAACCAACCAATTACAATAGGCTACGTTTTACTGTAACGGTACTGCATTTGGGCACACTAGAAAGAATATAGTTGTATTGCCGTTTGGACCAGGGGCGGCTCGTAATGAAAGCTAAAAAAGCTGCAGCATACCCTGCATCATCTGTTTGTTTTTATTATTTTTATTATTAATATTTTTATTTTGGATTGTTTTAGAATTGCTGTGGTGACTAGTAATTAATTAATCACCTTTACCCCCCTCCCCCACTTTGACCGCAAAAATTAAAAAATTATTGCATTTTTATAACTAGTTTAATAAACAAAGAAATTGGAAACTCTTGAGAAAAGCTGTTCACTTTGCAGCTTTTATAACGCATTGAAATTGTACGCGGTGACGTCACAGCTAGTCTTTCTTCACTCACTGTTGTGATAAATGGACAAAAATATGCTGCGGCTCGCGCAGCTTTTTTGGCTTGTTGAGAAATGTAAAAATGTGGTTACTGGATAGCAAGTATTGAATTATAGAACATATCACATCCCATTCTGTTGTAGGATACTGCGGTTAGTGTAGACTGTAGAGTCGTGAAAGGATATATGGTAAACTAGAGCGTAACATCGCAAGTGATATCCGGGGACTTCGGGGCAATATCCAAATTTGACTAAACATTATTGCGCTTTTAAATAGTGACCAAATTGCGTTAAATGAATTTGTAAATATCAAATCAAATCTTTCGTTGTACTCGCTGTATTACGCTGAGGCGTGTCATGAGTTGACGGGGCCCATCTTCACGTCATTGCGCCTGGGCAACACAGCTTCTTTCATTGTTCACAGCCGTTGGCGACACTGCGTCCAATTTCACCGGTCCGAGATTTGAACGTCTGACCTCCCGCTCCAGAGGCAGAGGGCGTAACCGCTCGATCAGCTGGCCGGTTTTTGTAAATATGTGGTCGTTAATAGTCAGATGAATAATTTAAATGCTCCTCTTTCAAATTGTTTTCACTAACTTTTTACAGCTTCTGATTATATGCTTTCAATATTTAAATGTCTCGAAAAGTTGAAAATAATAATAAAGTAACGTCAATTAAATAATTGTACAGCCAAAGCCATTTACACCATCCTTGGTCTAGTTAATATTGCAGATCAGTAATTCTTCGTGGTGAAAATACTTATCGTAAAAGATTAGACTACAAAATTGTAGTTATTATGTTTCGGCAATTTTTGTTTAATTAGATCAAATCAAAGTTTTTACATCTACATTTTTGGTTTTTCAAAGAATTCCTTTATCAAAGTATGGACTAAATCTACCACTTGCCAGGCTGTTACGAGCGATGTTATGTTAAACGCATATTTAAATAAAGAATTAATGTTTTAGGGGAAATAATGTCTGTCCATAAGGTGTTGAAACATGTGTCTTCGGTTGCGCGCCGGTAACGGCGGCCAAATCTTGAATCGAACTTTCGACGTCAGTGATACCAATCTAAACCAGTTTTTCTTGTCCGTTCCCGGGCCTCGGCGTGCCGCTTTTGCATTTGAGACATTACAATAGATGAGGCATAAATTTTGAATAATTATAAAGATGACTGCAAAGTAGACCCCCTGCTGTTGACCTAAAAAGCTCATTTTTGTAATACCTAGAGTTGCACTTTTTTATCGTAGTTGAATTTGCCTACGAAGTTGATTTTTAGAGCCCAAATGTTTTTATACAATTTGCAGCTTACCCTTTCAAAATGGTCACGAGCCGCCACTGGTTTGGACACCGGTAAATTCGCTCACCATGCATTGCATACGGTCTGACGATATCGGCGGCGTGGTCGAGAGGGTAAACAGTAAAGACGTTTTTACGATGACCCTGATCTCGTGATCTTCATTCAACCCTCATCCCGGCCACGTCGTTGCGTCCTTGGATAAAGCACTTTACTATGATTATCTCTGATTGGTGGCTTCGAGCAAACTGCAAATTCAGTGGACAAGGATTTGAAAAAATTCAAATTAACTTAGGTGTGGTTTTAGACTCACTCGGATGTGGCAAATTCATGTCCATAAGCAGGTGACAGAGGTGGGCATTGGGTACTTTTAAAGTACCGACAATAATTGTACACTTTTCCAAAAAAGTACCGACGGTACAATTTTAGGTACTTTTTAACAAAAGTACCGGCAATAACGGCACCTGGTACCGGTCTTGGTTCTTTTTAAAATTTGTCCTTAAAATTGTAAAACATAGGTAGGCCTACTCATTTTTAATTAAAAATTTCTTATTTCTTATTTTTTCTGAAGGGTAAATCTTTCGATTGATGTTATTGCTGCATTTGTTGTTGAAACGCCGAATGCTTTGAAGCTACGGCATGTAAGTCGGCTGCGTGACGCAGTAGATAGGAGCGTCGTTTCAACGACGGCCGTGATCGCACGGCCAGTGATTTCAGGCCCGGCGCCAGAGTAGCGTGACTGGGGGGGGGGGACAGAAAAAACGTTTTGGAGGGGCACTGATAAATTTTTCCCTTTAATTCGTGAGTGAAGACAAAAAAACGATCTTCATCCCAAATTACGCCCCGTGGAGGTTTGCTTCTTTTCGGGGCACAACTCTCGCTCGGGAGGGGAGACACGTTCATTGCCTTGGGGCGCGACGGAATCTTAAAGGCGCGTATATCGGTTTTTGCCCACAAATTCAAGGGTGAAGACCAAAACAATTAAAATAAAAAAGGTTTTTGGCGCAAAAATTTTAGGCTTCGTCTTGGCGTTTACCCCTGTTTTTTGACCTGGATTAAGACTTTACTCACGTTTGGGGGGGGGGGGAGCACAGGTCCCTAAATGCACTCCAGTGGCACTGGGCCTGTTACTTTCTTTTGGGGCACAATCCTCTCTTGAAAGACACATTTCTTGTTTGGGGGGCACAAGCAGTGATTTAGTGGGCACGGCCCCGAGATGCCCCCGTGGCGCCGAGCCTGAGTGGTTCTACACTCTCCGAATCGTTGTTACTTGTTGCATCCCCGGATAAAATGCTTTGCGACGATAAAATGATAAAACTATCTCTGCTTGGTCGATCTTACGAGTACAAAATTAACGAAGAAAGAATCCAACCCGAAACCTCAGCAAGTCTGGATCTATCCTGTGTTTAGCGCCACCATCGCAGTCTCAGTAATAGGAGGATAAATATGACAAACAGAAAGAAGTGTAGCGTCAGCTCCAACGTAGCCACAAGTGAGAGATTAATCGGATCAAATGGTTATTAAGTCAACCCGGAGAGTAGCTCGATAGGTTGTTCAACCGAGCCAGTCGACCGCATTGGAACGCGTCCTTTTGACACGTACTTTACAGAAGTATTGTGCTTACCAGTGGAAAATGCAGTGGTTCTGTCGATGAATACCAACACTGTACTTTCATTTCCATGCATATTAATGCTGTGCTATATATGCGGAAATTGCTTTGTAGGATAACAGCCTAGGCTGGCTAATCGTCAATCGATAACGTTGTGCTAGAAAATGTAGGCTACCATATCTAAAATCTAACCTATGATTTCTTCAACGTTACTGTCGCGATCGTTGATACTTCACAACACAAAAATTACACGAGATTACGATAAACAAATTTTGACATAATTATGACGTTACGAACTTCAAGTTTAAATATAGCAAATAAAAGTCATAAACAACCCAAACATCGATAACTGCAGAAAATAGCAGAATGTACTAGAAAGGAATTATCTCGAATATTCTAAATCAAAAAAGCGGCAAAAGTTGTAAATCAGTCACATACACGTTAAAATACAGCAAATAATCATATATCAGGCATTTAAAATTACTATTCGTGACAGTTACAAAGTACTGCATTCATTTATTGAAATTTCAAATTTCCTTTCACAAACACCATCATCTGAGAATGTTCATCATTAAGTCCAGCCCTTTTTGGCCTGAGAACGTCTTTTCCTATCGAAAAGAGATAGGAAAAGAACGTCAACGTAGTGCCGTAGTCACATGAACCACATTACCGCAGCCGGTGGAGTGGGTCGACGATTGTCCTCACTCCTTCTCTACTTCGTTTGTACGGAGTTTGAATAAATCAAAGCTCCATACCGGACAAATCACAAAAGAAGTACCGAGTACCGACCAAAGAATCGAGAAAAAAGTATCAACGGTACCAAAAACGATACATTTTTAAAAAGTACCGACATTACCGATAACGGTACTGAAAAGTACGGCGGTACTGCCCACCTCTGATAAGTGAACAATAACGATCTACAGTATAAATTTTGCAGTACTACAGATAGCAGTACTTAAAATGATTTGCATTGTTACAGATAAAATTTTTTCGTATTTGGAAGAAAAGAAATACTTTGAAGCTTATGGGTACCAAGCTGTTCAGTACAGACTCGGGCCAAACATTCATTTCGCCTCAATTCTAGTCGACTTTTACATCACTGTGATGGAAACAAACCGATCGAGTGAAGCGGAAGAACTTCCGCACGAATTAGCGAAGTTGTTACAAGACAAGTTTGCAAATTCCACCTATGAAATTCACGAATATGCGAAAAAATTGTTGGCAGAAAAGCAGAATGTGAAGGCATTTTTATTTTACCAAGTGGTCTGGCATTTTGAAAAGGAAAAAGAGCATGACGAAACGACGTATCGGTACGTTCAGAACTGTGTTTTGGGGGCAAGCCAATGTGCTGTGAACATTCACAAGAAGAGGAAATCAGAATCAAATAATTCGATTATCTTCAAAATTGTGGCCTGGATGAGAACAGTTCAAGTTGACCTTGACAGAGCAAAGGCTGAAAGATTTTACGCTCTGCAAGGCTTTTGCTTGTTAAGAATTGGAGAAACTTTAACTGCTGTGGGTGAGCCTGAAGCGGCAATGAGTTTGTATGAAGAAGCGAGTGCATTGTTGACCAAAAAGTTCGGCGAAAACGTCCATAACTATTTGATACACGGATCTGTATTATTCAAGCTTGGCTACAATTGCGGCTTCATTTTTGAGAATTTTCAGGAATCTCTAAAAATTTTAAACAAAGCTCATTTGGCGCTGAAAAATGCACAAGACTACGTAAACTCTGATCATCGTCGTGCGATGATTGAAGGTTGCGAACGTTTTATTGGATTAGTACGTGAGCGGCTTCACACTGAGAATGCTGACTCAAAATCATAATTTAAACTTGCAAAAGTTTCGAAATTGCAAACCAAAAAGAACTAGGTCTACACTTCAAATCTGTTTTTGATATCGACTACATTTGTATTGCTCTTATCAATTTTGTTCTGTTTGTTTTTTGTTTTTTTTACTTACAGTAGCGCGCTCAGTTTTCACCTTTTTTTGTAAAATAAACTAAACCAACCCTAACACATTTTCTTGGCAATGTTTTATTTCACAAAGACGGTCGTTAAAAATTTGGCTACAAGATAGCTTGAATGCAAAAAGTACTAAAGTTAACGCAGCTAACAGGGACTAGTTGATGATAAACAGACCTAGCAATTAGGAACGAGAAGTATTTCCAAAATTAAGGTTTGGTGGATTTGAAACTTCTTTTGAAGACCATCCTGCGTTGATGTTGTGCTACCTAACGCGTCAGCTATATCCGCTCTAGAAACACAAAAATATTTGTTCGTTTGGTTTTCGGTCGTTTGAGCGTCTTGGCAATGTCTGGGCAGGTTTCTTGCAACCAGCTAATTGCATCTTCACCCAGTCGGATAAGTCCATATATACCGTGAGGTGGAGAGTAGAGCGGACAGTCTGTAATTGTTGTGTGATCTGGCGTTTGATTCTCAGCGTCGCATTAGCATAGAATAGCGAGCTGCAATTGTTGCCATACCCCAGTTGTGTAGGGAAGAACGGAAACGTCCACCACCAGAGCGTAAACAATTTAGCCGGACCCAGGGGGCTGAGCATCAATGTTGGGAATGAACGGATGGAATCTGGTGTTGCGATTGTCCCGTTCAGTGTTCCAGAAATCTTCAGGCCAGTCAGTTGCCTTGATATCACTTTGGTCAAGGTTTGATATTAGACCTTTAGCGGCAAGCACAAATTGGTGTCTTGATTTCAAGTGCCGAATATGTAACACAGTAATGTTAACGTATATAAACGAAGAGTCAGACAGGGTAAAAGATACAAAAGTAAACCGAAATAATAGAAAAAAAGCAAGCATGGCAGCAGGGTTGGAAAAATTACTTGTTATTTGCTTTAATTACAATTACAAGTACAATCACAACCTAAAATTTTCAATTACAATTATTCAAGTTCAAGTAATTGTGATGCAATTACAATTTCAATTACAATTACAATGAAAAGATTCTCGGAACATTGCAACCAATTCATTTCCATACGAAGCCTCGAGTTTTTCTTATGCCAACACTGTGGATTTGTTTTGTATTTCTATACCAGACCTACCAAAGCCCCATATTTCTCTATCCTTGTTCTTCCATCAATCTTTGTTTAACTTTAATTTTTGCAATACATTATTTCGTTTGTAAGCAATTGTCAAGTATGTTATTAAATTGATATCGCTTCCAGCAGCATTATGGTTTTAGCAAAACCGTGGTATCATACCGCAATTATTTGTGCAAAGAAAATAAGTTTCAACACAACTTAAAATTGTAAAAAAAGTTGAAATTGCGTACGTTACAACTTCCAGTTCCAACTATATTATTTAACACTATTTTAACTTTTCCCAATAAAATCACGTATTTAGCATGATGATACAAAATAGAACCATTAGTGTCGCTTTGACATGCACACAAGGGTAAAGAGGCAAAAAATCACACAAAATCTTAATATCACGAATAGCATTGAAGTTGCAGTGGTTAGCCGACTTACCACCGATCACAGTCACATCTGCCGCCGCAGGCCAATCCTATGTCAGGATATTTTTTGGCTTAGAGTTAGTACTCATATATTTTGAAAATGAATTAACTTGCTTCATACATCGATATGATCATGGCAAACTGCCATTGGCTTGCCAGATCTTACAAAAAAATAATGCTAAATCCTCCAAAACTAAATTGCGTCAAACCGAAAGCAACTCTAATTACATTCCTGCATATTGTCGAATCAATTTAACAATGCAATCAATTAAAGGCGGTGAATCATCCAGTCAATTCCGGTGGTTTACAATAGCTAAAATCGAACTATAATTTTTGATATTTTTTGTTTTGATTTGGGAGCTGCAGTTGCAAAGATATTCAAAAAATACAAAAAGATATCCCCCGAAAAAAGAGAAATTAAATAATTATTAATAATTCAATCAGCAAAACGAGAATTAAATAATTCAAATTTTTTCAATTGGCTTTGAAATGTCATTAGGCATTTGGTTTTTCCTATTTGTTGTTTACACCTTTTCCTAATAAAGAGAACTCTGGTTTTTCCACTAATAACTGTTTGGTTATTTGTAATTGGAAAAGTTTAGTTTGGAAACTCTAATCATGAGATTGTGAATTTGGTTTGGTCGAAGGGAAAATCCCTTGGGAAATTCTTGCCACATACCTACTCCTCGAAAAGGGAAAACATTAGCGTATGCTCTATCGCTACAGCCGTCGGTTTAATGTAGGTCTACAGTAGTGGCGTCGCTAAGGATGGTGACATCCGGGGCGGAATTTCGTGGTGTCACCCTTCATAGTTTATACGGTATTTTAAAGAATGTACATAGTAGTTAGTAGATACTGTATATTAATGCATAGTAAGCCCAAAAGGTTATGTTTTAAAGATGGCGGTGCTACTTCATTAGGCTACTGTAGTGTAGAGAGCGGTTGCTTTGGCTAGCTCAATAACTTCTCATTGTAAGATTCTACAACTTGGAAGTATGCGCGTTTATTATCACATCACACGTTTAATATGTGGCGAGTAACCAGAAATCTGCAGTGGGGAGGGGCTCTTTCTGGGATCTGGAAGCTCCGGCCTATCCGCCGTATACCATTAAGGGTCTGGGTGCGGAGCCCCCAGCGCTCAAAAAAAATTTTTTTTTTGCAGAAATAACTTAATTTACCCTTATTTTGATAAAAGTTAATGCTTTTAAAATCTGGCTTCAGGGAGAACTTTGGAGGCAAAAAAATTAGCAGTGCTAAAACATGATTAGACTCAGGCGCGTAGCCAGAAGTCTGCAATGGGGGGGGGAGGCGTTTTCGAAGGTCTGGGGACGGAGCCCCCAGCGCTCGAAAATTTTGTCTATTTTTGACAAAAACCAACTTAATTTTAGGCCTATTTTGATAAAACTTAATGCTATTGAAACGTGGCATACAAATTAGCAGTGTAAAAACATGATAATACTAGTTGCAAAAATGAGCTATGTGGATGGTAGCTATTGCCAGAATTTAGTTCTCTTATTTACAAGCTGATAAATCATGAAATCCTATACTAGAGTTCAACAAAACTCTGAAAGAGTACTCTTTTTCATCTATATTTTATAGAGAAAGATATAATTAGGGGGCTAATGGAAGGAAGTTTGAGAGAAGTTATTGGTAATTGACTAATACTGAATAGCCCCTCTCCTCTATTTCTCATCTTATATTTCATTTTTTGATGAAACCTATGTTCAGGGATGTATAGAAACAACAACATTTTTTGATAAGTGATCAAATCAAAAGACAATTTTTGGCCATTTTCAAAGTTTTTTTTCTGATTTATGAGCTTTGTTTTTAATAAATTAGCTCTTTCTCGTAAATAAATGTTTCAAAAAAAGCTTTAAATCATTTTTTGAGTCTATTCCAATGCAAAAGATGGTCTCAGAAGTGCTAAAAATGTGGTATTTTTTTTATTCTGCATTTTGGCCGACTGGCCAATGGGAGCAAGGGAAAGGTTGTATTCCCCTCTCGCAACGCTACAGGTTCAATAAAACTCACAAGGAGTAATCCATATCGTCTATATTTAATAGAGAACAATGATTAGGAGGCGGGCTAATGGAACGATATTTGAGTTGAAGTGCTCGGTAATTAACTATACTGAATAGCCACCCCCTACCATATTCCTGAGCTTATATATTTTTTCATGAAACCTACATTCAGCATGTTTCAACAAGCAATCAAATGTAATTGCTTATTTGGCCATTTTTAAAGGTTTTTACTAATTTGTGAGTTATATTGCTACAAATTAGCGCTTGCCCCTTCTAAATAATTTTTTCAAAAGGGCTTTAAATCAATTTTTAGTAAATTTTAGAGTGCTAAGCATTTCCAATGATATTAAACATATTCTTTTCTTTTCTGTTTGACTTGTGTTACAAAATGGTGTCACCCCAAAATGGTGACACCCGGGGCGAGCATCCCTCCCCCCCCTTGCGATGCCACTGGTTTACAGTAGGCTAGTTTTCAAAATTGGCATGTCACCAATTTAGGCAGATGAGCCTACATGACAATTGATGTGGTCAAGCCACTGATATCACCTTTGCGGTTCCTACTGGGCTAGTTTATGTCTGCAGTGTCAATGTCACTCTGGCAGTGATTGGTAGGCCTTATGGTAGGCTACTGTTTGACTGTAGACACTAGAGTAGACAGGTAGACTCGATACTAGACTCGCAGTGTAGACTCTCAGCTCTAGGGCTGTAGACAGGGCCACCTTACAACACTATAGCTTGCTCTGATTACAAATTTTAGTCCTAAGTTAGTACGGTAAGTGTTTCTGGTTTTAATCCTCCGGGCTTTGCCATGTTTTCGTGACGATGTTCTACTATATATACGCAGTGTTTTCATAGCATATTTGTCTTGCATCTTGGAAAAATAAATTTGAATGTGAATTTGGTTGTTAGTGACTACAGCTGACAGTACTGGTACAGGGCACAGGGCACTGTACGAGCTTTGCAGTACTGGCACAGTCAGACAGTCAGCACTGAGCAGTGCGGACAGTGGCACTGGCAGTAATTCAGAATTAGGCTAGGCCTAGCCTACTACAGTAAATTAACCACTGAATAGTTGAGTTAGCTGGTTATAAGTTGCCCTTGTTAGTCTATATTCTACTCAAATACCGCTACTGTGCAATTCAGAGTTATCACCAGCAGAGTAAATCTACTGGCACTATGTGTATCTTGAATTCAGAATTGTCATCTGTTATAGACTGTTATCAGGTAATTCGTAAGTCAAGGCTATCTAAGTAACACTGTTCAGCTGCTACTTCTAGCCTGTCTTGCAGCTTGTCGTACCAGCCCCACGTCTGGAGTGCGAAGGAGCTTAGAAAATCTGAAAATTATAGGCTCAGTAATTTATCTTGTATCTCAGATCTGTAGCATTGCTAACACTGAATATCTGATATGTTGTGTGATTTGTGATTGGCTATATTTTGCTACTCTTTTTATCATTGTCGGTTTATTGCTTGAATTAAATGTATTTCAAACTGAGGTCATGATGTTAAAGAATGCTTGGAAATGAAAATACTTTTGCCATGATTGGAATGAGAGTTGTTCGAGGTCCAGGTTGGAAGTGGAATGAACAGGTACAAACTTATATATAATGTGAATCTAAAATAAATATATATTTTGCTTATTATATATATCGTTATATTTTCATGTTCATTTTGCTCTTATGTGATCTGTTATTACATCTTGACTCAGTATAATGAAAGATTTGATTTGATTTTTGACTCACCTAGGCCCTCAAGTTGTCTCAGCTCGAAGACACCAAATGAACCTTTCAGTTTCTATGCCGTCCTATCTACCCCTTTGCACTGTCCCTTTAAATGCGGAGCATGGAGCAGGGAAGTTGTAAACATCACTTTTTATATTCATTGGTTTGACTTGACCAGGAGCCAAATTTGTGTCTACTGTTCTATTGCAGATACAGTATGTACTCTTTTTTGCCTGTGTAATCTGGCAATGGTGTTGTATCAAAGTAAGTTGTGAGGCTTTACGAGGGGATTTGCATGTCAAACACCCTTCATCAATTTTTGTTTAATTGTTCAGCTGTATGACATTGCACCTCCATAGCTTGCATTTGGCAGTAGATCTGATCGAATACAATCTAGTTGGCTTTGTGTTAATCCAAGTAAAAGCTTTCATAGACAGCAATAATTTGAGTTTATTTTTGGTCCAATGCTTTTGAATTCTGAATGTAGTTTTGAAAGACGTTATTTTAGTGTAAATTTCTATCTAATTTTTTATTAATCTGACTCAAAAATATTCCAAACTTAATTCATTTTTTGAAACTAACCCCAAATCTGATTTTCATCCAAATCCTAATTAATGCTCTAATCATAAACCTTAAAAATAAAAAATGCATAGTTGAATAATCCTCGGTTTTGTTTGGAAGAGACTGTTTCAACTAAAATTTTTCATTAATTTGATCCAAATCTAACCCAAATTCAAATCATTATTCTAAAACCAAACTCAAACCATAATTAATACCTTTAAAAACTTACGGTAAATAAACAGTGTGTGGATGAATATTACTCATTTTCGTTTTTTAACTAAAAAGTTTTGAAATAGTCAGTTTGTTTTTGTTTCACTCTGTAACTTAAAATTTAACCATAGCTTTAAATAAAACCGGATTCATCTTTTATTGATTGGGTAGCCTTGAAAAAGGCTGTTTTAAGGTTTAAACGCTTTCGTCTAGCTCTCTTCAGAAACCATTGCTAGAAAAAGATAGAATGAAAATAAAACAATGCGGATTCATTTATAAAGGCAGAGAAAATCGCTGATTGGTTGAATAATCATCGCTGATTGGTTGATTTGTGTCGTTTCGTTTGCGTACAGAAGTGGCGCTGTTGCGAAGAAAACAAACTTTCATCAAGATAGATGCTGATTGGATCAAATCGTTGCGTTTCGTTTGCGTAAGAAAAATAAATGACTTTGTGATGAATCTAAAATAAAACCTAAAACAGAATTTGGTAAATTGTTAAGTTTCGTTTGCGTTCGAATTATCAATGAATTAATTGAAGGGAATAAACAAATTTATTCCCTTCAATTAATTCATTGATAATTCGAACGCAAACGAAACTTAACAATTTACCAAATTCTGTTTTAGGTTTTATTTTAGATTCATCACAAAGTCATTTATTTTTCTTACGCAAACGAAACGCAACGATTTGATCCAATCAGCATCTATCTTGATGAAAGTTTGTTTTCTTCGCAACAGCGCCACTTCTGTACGCAAACGAAACGACACAAATCAACCAATCAGCGATGATTATTCAACCAATCAGCGATTTTCTCTGCCTTTATAAATGAATCCGCATTGTTTTATTTTCATTCTATCTTTTTCTAGCGATGGTTTCTGAAGAGAGCTAGACGAAAGCGTTTAAACCTTAAAACAGCCTTTTTCAAGGCTACCCAATCAATAAAAGATGAATCCGGTTTTATTTAAAGCTATGGTTAAATTCTGTACCACCAATCAATTATTTACGTAACTTAAAATCTTTGAGTAAAATAGTCACTCCCTTTAGTTTTTTGTCATTTCAAAAAATTTTTAATTTTTTTACTGGAAAATTATATACATTCAATCAGGGCATGGTATGGAATGGAATGGAAGACGATTTTTCCATATTCCATACTGGCAATTTTCTTCCATTTCCATTTCATACCAAAAATCTTTCATTCCATATTCCATTCCATACTAAAATTTTCTTCCATATTCCATTCCATACTTCCATACCAAAGAAATTTTAGACTGGAAGCAATGCAACGTATATTTTGTTGCTTTGCACCTTTGCAATGTTGTAAGCAACCGCTCGTAAAGTTGCGCCAACAATACTTAGATGCAACTACTGGTGTCTGGTATGCATAGTGCACATGGTTTAATGCATAGGCGTAGCCTGGATTTTGAATTGAGAGGAGGGCTAAACCGCAAATCATGCAATGACGCCATCAGAAGTTTTTGAAAAGAGGGACTTTTTATGGGACAAAGAATGAAAGATCAAAAGCTTGTGTCTGATTTGGCTCGTAACTTGGATTTGCTATAGAGGAAGGACTAGAATCGCAAGTTAAAAATTTGTCTATCCTATCAAAATTGGGAGACGTGGTGAGCAAATTAGTGCAACTCAAACATGTCAAAGAGGGGGCATGGAGGTGGAGCTCCCGGCCGCTGGGCGATTTTTTGGAAAAAAATGGCTATTTTAATGTGATTCGGATCACATTTCGCACGTTTTCAGAGCCATTTGAAAGCACAAAATTTTTGATGTTTAAAAGCCAATTGAAAAAATCACTCTCTTTGCTTTAGGTCAAGTCCAAAACACGTTTAAAATCTTGCATTTTGGGGTTAAATTTTGTGACTTGGCCCAAGTCAGGGAAATTAAGGTGCATTATTTTCTGCAAAATTTTTTGCATTAAATAATGCACTCAAAGATTTGCCTTTGAAGATTTTTGTTTTGTTGTGAAAACAACCAGTTTTAGGAATATATTTATGACCAGGGGCCCAGGCACCCTCGATTCAAATTCAATAATTTGTTCAATAAGCATTTCCTCTAACTAGGTTTTTTCAAAAGCATTTTGTCGCGTGAAAACTGACGAGATGGAGATGGATTGTTATTTAAAGCTGGTAGTTTAAAGTTATTTAAAGTTGGTACATTAGATGCCATAAATGGTCACTAATCATGTTATTGTAATATAAAGTTAGCGTGGGGCCTAAAACATATTATTGCATAAATAAGTTAGATGAGTGCTAGAGATTGCACCTTTTTAGAACAAAAACACAGAATTTTTCCCGACTTGTACATTGAAATTGGTTGGTAAAAATTTAAATTGAGAGGGCATAGGCCCCCTGATTGTCAATATTAATATTAAGTTATTGCTAATTGCCGTTGCATGCATGTAATGTTGCACTCCAAAAATTCTAAAAAAACTGAATAAATAGGCTTTGTGTCATCATTTTTATTATTGGTAGCTTTTCAATTGGGGGGGGGGGGGGGCAGAGGGCCTGGTCCTTTTAGCTATGCCTATGGTTTAATAATTACCGTACAAGTTTGCCCTCACATCAACTAGAACATTTACCGCAATAGAAATACCAAGCTTTAGCACCAAAAAGAATTACTGTAAGCTTAAAAACTAAAAATATAAATAGAATTAAGCTGAAACAGGGATGAAATAGCAAATACGAGTTTTCGGGACGATGTAAGAAAACAAAATTTACGACTGGGCAAATTGTCAGTCTCAAAATAAAAAAAACAAGTCAAATCTATGAAGGTCGTCAGCTGCAACATCAATGCTGCAATTAAATTGCAATTTACTTACAATGATGCAATACGTACACTGTTTGCGCAATGTAACCAACCAAAGTACCACAATTTGTCGACAAATAATATGCGTTGATATTGAAGTTGAATACTTCTGTGACAATATTATTTGACACTACACCACATCGATATGTATTTTTCTGTAAATACAATGTACGAAATCTAGTTTGGAATTGATATGGAAGATGATTGTCTTCCATTCCATTCTTGAAATCTTCCATTCCATTCCATTCTGGCATCTTCCATATTCCATACCGAAATTTCCATTCCATTTTCCATTTCATACCATGCCCTGCATTCAATTAAGCTGAAATTTAGGGTTCATATTCAAGTGTATGATTTGAAACTGCTTTTAATTTTTAATCACTTTAACCAAAATGATAATGTGCATATATGTACTGTGATGGCAGAGCTTTCTTTGGCCATTGAATAAACATTTGTTTTTATGTGCAATGATTTTCAAATGGATGAAAAACTTAGTCCTGTAAGATTTTTTCTAAATCATCTACCATAGCTCAGATCTAAGTTTTTGATCTAAAAATATGTTATATGCTGCTGCTTAAAGTTAAATGTAATCAAAATTAAAAACTAAAAAACATTCTTCTTAATAAAAAGCAAAGAGCCAAAATGTGAGCGAACATTTTTTACTAAACGTTTCAAGACATTACTAGTCTCATCACCAGCAGATAAATGATATTACCAAAACATCAATTGGAATCGAAACGACAGTATATAAAAAGCTAACATTTTCAGGATTATATACCAAATGGGACAGCTATACTCCAACCAAATACAAACGCAATCTAATTAACAATTTATTGCATCGTGCTCATCAAATCTGCAGTTCTTTCACATTGCTTCATAAAGAATTTAATCAAATTTCTTTAGTTTGGGAAAAAAATGTCTACCCCAAAAACTTTCTAAACAAGCACATTAACCGTTTTATGGAAAAACACTACAGAAAAGACATCCCCAAAGAAAATATTTTCAAGGACCCTCGAGTTAAAAAGTTTTTTATGCGGTTACCATTTATTCACAAAATTTCACCGCAAATAGAAAAAGAAATTAATTCTTTTTTTGCCAAGCTTGATTTTGAAACCAAATTTTTATTAATTAACAATACGTATAGTTTAAAAAATATGTTTAAACATAAAGAGCAACAACAAATTCTCCATCAATATGGCGTTGTGTACGAAATAAGTTGTAACTGTGGCAGTTCAAACATTGGCCAAATGTCACGGAATCTAATTACCCGTATCAATAACCACGATCCTTCTTCTAAAACACCACAGGATACAGACGTCACTCAGCATTTAACCGATAACCCTAATCACGCAGTTTGTTTTAATAACCCCATCATCCTAGCTAGATCTGACCATTGGTGAAAATTATTAATCAAAAAAACCTTAATGATTCAACAAAGAAATCCAGATCTAAACTCCGACAAAGCTTCAATTCCATTATATTTATTCAACGTGTGAAAACAATAATTGCTTTTAATTTTACACTCACTTCCTCTTTTCTTTTTCTTTTTTATACGTCATTGCTTTGCCTTTTTTTTTCCTGTGCTTTGCTTGTGACAAGTTGCTGTTGCCTATATCATTTATCTGCTGATGATAAGGCTAGTAATGTCTTGAAACATTCAGTAAAAAATGTTTGCTCACAATTTGGCTCTTTGCTTTATATTAAGATTACTTAAACGTTCCAATCATTATGCTCCTAAAAAACATTACATTTCTGCGTTATCTGATATCTGTAGTGTTTTTGTTTTGTTTTTTGCTTTTTTTGTGTAAAAAAACAAACTGATGATATGATAAATGGATGACTCTATTTCACCTGAAATATCTGTCACCTTTTTTTATTAATTCTGACTCAAATCTGATCGAAACTTAAATCCTTATTCTATTACTAACCTAAAATGTAATCCTTACCTAAACACTAACTCAAACCTTAATTTTGACTCATAAAAATGCACGGATGAATAATTTCAGTTTTCTTTATTTTTTCAACTTGAAATTTTCCTGTGAAATAGGCACTCCCTTTTATAATTGAGTGATTTCTACAAATTTTTAGGTATTAATTTTTGTTCTTTACAAAATACAATATTTAATACTGTGGATTACACTTTTTTTATAAGAACCAGTAAAATTTTAGTTGAGGCTGGCTATTCTTGATTTTTTGCCCATTTTCAGCCACATTTGTGTTTAAGTTTTGAAATCATTGGCATCAATGTTAGTCATCATGTTTGTAAAACTGCTTAATTTCAAATGCTTTGTGAGCTTGAATAAACACTTTTTTGCTGCGTTTTGCAGTGCTCATCATAACATTAAAAAAGTGAGTTTTTTGAACAGCCAAAAATTTTCTTAGTTGCCTGCTCAATGCGCCATTTTGAAAAACATAGATTAAACCACTACATCAGACATAGTCTCTGAATCGTCACCAGTTTGGAACAAATTCTTGAAAAACACTAGAAATTTATCATTTTGGATCAGTACAGATTTTTTTTTAGGTTTAGATATTCATTTTTTTTCGTTTGTAATTACGAAAAAAAAAAAGAATATCGTTTCAAACAACGTTGATGCCCAGACCTTACTTATATTATTTGGTTCCTGTTTAAGTGTTTAAAGGTTGCTTTTTTTTGTAGTTTAAACATTGGGAAATCATTACAAATTTTTTTGACTTCAAAATTGTTGCCGATTTTTTAGCATAACTAACATTGCCCCATGATGAAAGTCTTGCTATTTCCTATTTTGTTTGTTCGGCAGTGTGTCATGTTGTTAGAATGCAAAGTTGATCTTAATTGCAGCCACTAGTGGATATTGTGACTCGGAGTTAGTGATGCTGCAGTTGCGGCAAATTTTTGTATTGGAAATGAAATGTGATGCAATATGCAAATATCACGTGGCAGACATGAAATATTGAAGTGCTGTAGAAAGCTATTTTGGGCATATACGAGCATTTGTTAAGCAGTATTATTCTCTTTTAGTAAAAGGATGCCAAAATCTTATTGAAGTGCTTGGCAGAATCGTCAAGTGCAATACCTCTCATCACTTCAGAAACACCAAATCGTAAAATGAGTCGGGTACTAGAGATGCACTTTTTGATTAATGAACAATTAATTGTTGAGTTAAAAATAAACAGATTCAAATTAAAAGTAATTTTTTACTTCAAGTTTGAAGCTGTATGGGAATGATAAGATTAAACCACGATTGATTGTTTTGCAATAATTGCTTCAAACAATTAAGAACAATATTATAGTTATTGTGGCAGCTGTTGCTCTTTGAGTATGAAGAAAGCGCATTCTACTTGACAATTTAGTGCCTTCATATCTAATACTGAATGACTCATTTTTGATATTTTTATCTCTTCCACTTGCAGTTCTATTGACAAGTATCTGGATGTATGATGTCATTATGATTAATCATAAATGCAAGCTGCCCAGGCGCCAGTGGGTGATTGTGACTTGATAATCATGTTTTTGATGCTAGAAAGGTCCTTGTAAACAATCTCATTTGCCCAGCGAAAAAGGTTTTATAAGTATACAAGCGTCTATTTTATTGCTCTAGATCATGCATTATACATAGAGTCAGTGGCTAATAAACATAAAAGCTCAACAAATAGGCAGTTCATTACAAGCTGGCTTTAGAGATTAAGAGTTGAAGGTTAAAGGCATTGAATGCTATTTTTTTACATTAAGAAATCTTCTTAATCTCGCATGTTAATCGTTAGAAAGAATTATAAAAAGTATGAGGACTTATTGTTTCTTTCTTTTTTTGTGTTACAAATTGCAAGAGTTGGTAAATTGAAAAAGGAAATTTTTTTGCTTTCACTTCATTTTCGACATTTCAATTATTTTTAATTTATCACATGATTGTGTTTTTGTTTATTATTTGAAAAAATGTTAGTAAATGCCTCCAGTTTTTTAGCTCTATTATCTTCAGATCTTGTTAAGATTAACTGCTGGTAGATATCTGTTTGACGGTGAAATACCTGCTGTCATTTATTATTTGCATTCAGTGTTATGGGGCAAGTTCTTAAGTGTGTGAGAAATAATGTGAGTGAGTTTTGTGATTTCAAGCTTTTGTGGTGATGTAACCTAAGGGTTTTGTATTCAATTGAAAAAGCGAAAATCAAATTGAACGTGAAATAAAACCAAGAGCCAAACTTGAGCGAATATTTTATTGAACTTTGAAAACATATTGCTAAACGTTTGCTGTTTGTTGAGATTACTGGAACGTTTCTGTCATTGTTTTTCAAACTAAACGTTTTTCGATGTTTTGGGCAGCATGTGCTCAGAGGATAAAGCCAGATGGGCTTCGCAAAACTCGTTACATGCTTCGGCGTAATACAGCGAGTATAATAAACGTTTGATTAGTTGAACTGGCACTTGGATCCAACTTGAATGAAGATTTAGTTTTGAACTTTTGTTTCTCAAGTCTGAATTGAACTCTCATAATCTTAGTGATATTGTGACGTCACGCATTCGTTTCACGGCAGTTTATTTTAGCGTCAATTACAAGGGCTCAACAAATCTTTTTCAGGACGGTGGGGAAGGGCATGTCGGGACGATTGTTGACATCGGCGGTTCTGGCAAGGTACCGAAGAACACTGTGCTTGTGCAATGGGATGAAGGGAGGATCTCGAACTACAGGGCAGGTCTGAAGGGAATCTTCGACCTCTATGTGCTCGATTCCGCTCCTGCAGGTTTGTGACGTCACCAACAAAATTTCTCAAAATTCAGCTGTGCTATACGTTTAGTGGTCTTTTCAGCAAATGACGGTTGTGTTATTTTGAAATCGCGAAAAGAGTGAACAAATTGATACGTCAAAATAGCCTGCATTGTAACTAATAAACTAAATCACTATATATTTAGTTAAGAAGAGAACATTGGTGTGTCTTTTTTAAGTACAGTGTATAACGAATGGACTTATACGGCTACCCAGAAGGGCTTTAAACTAATTGGTTTTATGCAATGCGAAGCTTTTCTCTGTGAAAGGATCGTAAAAATGAAAGACTAAAGTTAGTGACGTCATGTCAGCCAGGGAATTGACCTGTTTTTGTCAAATTTTGGTTACCACTAACCCCACGCTTCCCAACTGCTATGCATCGCCACTGTGCGCAGGTATCAAGCATGAAAAATACGGTTGCGATGAATGTGGAGTCGGAGTTATCCGAGGTACTAGATGGCATTGTGCGCAGTGCAAAGAAGACTTGTGTTCAAAATGCTACATGAAACCAGCCCACAACACAAATCACAAGTTTTTACGCCATGACATCGCCACCTCCGAACCGTGAGTTGTTTAACAAATGCAATTGTAGTATTTTGTGCGGTAATTTATGCTGCTTTGGTGTCCGTCAGTACACTTTCATCCAAAAAAACATTAATTTTCTTATAGTCAACAATGCTCTAATAACTCCGTGTCCTTAAATTTTGACTCTGTAATGGGCGGAGTAAAATGGTTCAATTGTGGATATTCTATTTCATATCTCAATCAGCAGCTAACATTTCTTCAATTTACAGTGTTCTGGTGAAAGCCAGGGCTGATGAGAATTGCTTAATTCAAAGCTTCGGCCTTTATTTGGGAGCAAGGGTGGTCAGGGGATACAATTGGAAAGCGGAATGGGGGAATCAAGACGGTGGAGCTGGGAAGCAAGGAACAATTGTTGCGTTTCGGTGAGTGGAATTGTATTTTACTTGCTTGTGCGAAGCAAATGAATGAAGGACTTGTTGTTACGGAATGGATTCACGCAACTGGTTATCAAAGTAAAAATTTAACGAATTACTCAGATTTGACTCCTGTTGAAGAAAATTTGCTTGATAATTGCACAATAGAGCGAAAAAGCCTATTTGTTGAAGATCTAATAATTTCATCAATCTTTGTAGTTTACTTTTCTCTTTTGCAGTGTGTGGTTTGCTTTACTTACACAGATAGGTCTACAGTAAATTAGCCAAAAAAATTTGGTTTTTGTCTGACAACTTTGCAAAACAATTTTTTTCAAAAGAACCAGCATAAGTTCAAAAAGAACACGGCAATTTCTTCAACGCAAGTTTTTCACGTTCTCGCGGAATTTGTGCGACAGCAAGGAACCAAACCTTCACTCTTGGGGGTGTGAGTGCAATTTCTTACCGCAGGAAACCAAACCTTCACCCTTGTGGGTTTGAGTGCGATTCCTTAGGGAATCAAACATTCACCCTTGCGAGTTTGATTGCGATTCCTTAATGCAGGGAACCGAACCTTCACCCTTGTGGGTTTTAGTGCGATTTCTTAGGGAACCGAACCTTCATCCTTGTGGGTTTGAGTACTATTCCTTAGGGAATCAAACCTTCACCCCTGTGGATTTGAGTGCAAGTCCTTACTGCAGGGAACCGAACCTTCACCCTCGTGGGTTTGAATGCGATTCTTTACCGCTTCGCCATCCTCATGCCCCTTATATCCTTACGCGCTTTATGTCACTGTTTAGTGCCTGTCCTGTGTTGAAGGATGCTGCGACTTCGAAAATTGCTCTCGGTTTGTTTTAGCTCGTGATGTTTTTCCATCTAGTGTCGACTATTTTTAGGGGTTCTTCCTCCCCCAGCATCGAGCCTGGTGTTGCCGTGGTGAAGTGGGACGTGGGAAACCAGGACCGGTATAGGGTCGGCCTGAACGGGAAGGTGGACCTGCAATGCGTTAAATCGGCGAAGGGGATGCTCTATTACCGATCGCACTTGCCTTTATGCGGTAAGTCGATAGTTATTTGCTTTCACAAGTAAAGACCAGGTGCACAAAGGCTAAGTAGGCTTGGCAATCATTTTGCTCGTTCGCTGTTCCTACCTGAGCGTATTGTTGCGTTTTAGGTAAATAAATTCTGATACTCAGCGCCTGTCTCACCATACCAACGCAGAACACTGTATTCGGTTCTGTTTCTGTTCGTCTATCAAGCTGGTCCACTGCGAAGGCTAAACGTCTTGGGTTCAATGGGAGATAAGGGTTAAGTGTCCCAAATGCTCAATGACGCATTACCTCTTCAGGAATTCGAAGGTTTAATAACTGAGCTGCGCCACCACGCCTTTCTAATGTTTGTCTTTTCGGCAGCAAATTCTCGGATTCCTATGCATTTAAATTTCACCGAATATTACTTAATTTGGCCTTTATCGTATTCTGCGTACCCACAGTGTACTTCGTTCTCAAGGCTTAATGTATGCACTAAAATGAAATACTGGCGAATTAGCAAAGGATTTGCAAGACTCGATTTCATTAAAAATGCCAATTGATATACAGGGTGATTCGAAAGTAACTCCCTATCGTAAAATAACTATAATTATTTTTGAAGCGTGATTTCGCCAATTAATGAATATGAGAAGAAAATATATTGCATGGACTTTTATTTAAAATTCAATTAAAATTCAATATGCATGGACTTTTATTTAAAATTCAATATGGGCACCATTATTCATCACCTGCTTCTCAAGTCGACCATGAACTGCATGAAGTGATTTCACGAGAAACTCTTTCGGGATGGAACTCATTCTTAATTGTAAAAACTGTGTTATAAGTGGACTTTCCTTTAGCTGTGTACGTAATGTGCTCAAAAATGAGCTTAAATGGCGTGCTTGGAAGCCACACTACTGCCAAGCACTCTCTGCCGAAGACTGCAACATTCGTATCGTATGGAGTTTGGAGAGATGTTGGCTTGGTTTAGAGATTGGCCAGATCTCTCAAAAAAATATTTTCTTGAGTGCTGAAGCTGTACTTCACATAAGCAAGTTTGTAAACTGTTATTACTGCCACTACTGAGCGGTCGCAGATCCTCGTGCTACCTGTGAAAAAATGCTGAATTGACCCAAGATAACGGTGTGGCGTGGAATGATTTCGGAGAGGATTGTTGGTCCCTTTATCCTTCATGATATCATGAATGCCTGACTTAAAACCTTATGACTTTTTTGGGGGGTTGGTTAAAAGTACTAGTCTACTCAACCAAACCAAGAAATTTGGAAGAACTTGAAGGGAGAATGCGTGAAGTTATGAGTTCCATCCCGCAAGGGTTTCTTGTGAAATCACTTGATGCGGTTCATGGTCGGCTGGAGAAGGTGGTGGCGAATGATGGTGCCCATATTGAATTTTAAATAAAAGTCCATGCAATATATTTTCTTTTCATATTCATTAATTGGCGAAATTACGTTTCAAAAATAATTATAGTTATTTTACGATTGGGAGTTACTTTCGAATCACCCTGTGTGATATGTAGCATTGAATATTTATTGCTGTAGTTAAAAGCAAGTATAGTTCATTGCGTGTTAATCGGTATTTTTCAGACAACAGATAGGTTCAAAGACGTTTACTCAAGATGCTGGCACCGAAATTCTTTAAAGTGTTTGCTCTCATCACTAGTCGTAATACACTTTTTTTGATTTGTAGGAAAAACGAGCGCACCGAGTTTGATTCTTGCCTCTCAAAAACCAATACCGACTGGTACAAAACATTTCGACTTTGCGGTGGGGGACCGCGTGCGATTCACGCTGCCTGATGACGTACTCAAAGTTCTTCTAGTTGGACACGGGGAGTGGAACGAAAGGATGAGTCTGGTGAGTCTGATGAGTTAGTGACGTCATACTTTTTCCATTTGACCAGCCCACTTTTAAAGGATAAATATCGTAGGCTACACTTTTTTTATCAGAACAATTTCATAAGACCACGAGGGTCGTTTTTGCTCAAAATTTAGGAGCAACAACAACCTCAACATGAAAAAATAATTAAAAACACGTGCTAGTACGATGCAAAGTTTGCACGTAATCTGCTGAGTTTTCGTGGTTTTTTCGATGGTGTTATTGTTGATTTGCTCAACAGTAATAATCATAATCTTTAACAAAAAACAACTTTAACCAAGCATGAATAAGTTGATGTCACTTTATTCTCCAATAAAATTTTTAAAAAATGGGGCTGAAAATTTGGGAAGATTTTGGAACAGCCAATTTCAATCCAAAATTTACTGGTTTTTATTAGAAAAAGTGCAGCTAGTGACGTCATACGTCTACCGTTTTACGAGTCCTCTTTCTTGCTTGTGTTGTTTTGAAGAATAAAAAGATCGAAAAGAAAACAAGAACCAATAAATGAGCCAGAAAGTCGACACGTAAAAAGTATGTTCAATTTTTCATGCATTTTTGGCCGCATCTTATTTGGAAGTCGTTTGTTTCACCGGACAGTCGACCAAGTAATTAGTGAGTTTGTAACTGAAATTTAAATTTCAGTTTGCCACGGAGGCCCATCAAACCAAATCGTTAAAATTAGTCACCCCTGTTCATCATCAGCTTAAACAGCCCAGTGTGGGCCTTAACCGCTTATTACCAGTAGACCCAGTTATTCTTGTCCTGATAGTCCAGTCTAAACTAAAAACAATGCCATGTGCTAGAGTAATTTAATATGGTGCGTCTGACGATCTGCGTAAATATGAAAACCACGATGAAGCAATCATTTGCAGTTCAGAGGCGAGGTTGGGTTTGTCCATCGCAGAACTGACAGTGGAGATGTGAGGGTGCAATTCAAGGATAACCCCCGAGACAGATTGGGTCGGAAACCACCCAAATTTACCTTCCATCCCGCAGCACTTGAGTTGGTTGGTAAGTGGTCACCTGGTCATTATTGGTAGTAAAGTAATAAACTGCTATATTGCATGATATCTTTGTCACATGGCCATTCCAACACGTGTGATTACTGAAAGAAAGATAATTAGCGGGTTGTTGTTACTGCCCGGTTCTTACCTTTCGATGAGGGCGTGGTACAGCAGAAATGCTATACCACAGAACCTCAGTTGAATTGGAGAACCCGAGAAAGAAAAGTGGCCATTTCCACACCAATCAAAGGGTGGGCGCCCCATCATTACAAAGGTGGTCACCGCTGATGAGTGCCCATTTTACGACCCACTGGGTAGACGGCTTTGCCGCGAATGAAATTGAGGGTTTGGTAGCGTAGTAGGCAAATACGGAGTTGAATGCTGGTAGTTTTCGGCAAAAGCAATGCTTTTCCTTGCGATTAATCAAGCGGTTGCGCATTTGTGTTAAAAACGGCTCTGGGTTCAATTTTGAGGCCGTTCAAATTAGACGCAGTGTTGCCAACGGTTTGCCACTTCTGCAACGGCTCAATCAGCGAGTATGACGATGATTTGATTTCATCAAAGTAATTAAGGGTGGATTTGCAAAGTATCCGTTTTTCGTCCGCTTTGGTTCGTTTTTGTACGCTTTTCTCCATAAAAAAGTATCTTCTTTTTCGCCCTGCTATATCAGACTGTTATATACCTGTAAAAGTTTTGCGAACTTTTTTTTTGAAAGGATACAACTCTATTTTAAAATATCGCTCTCATCGCTCATACCCGAAATTTTTGAACAAAATTTTTATCAGTATCTCTACCAGTCTACTTAGCGCGTATGTGGACATAAATGCGGACGGTAAAGCGCAAACTTTTTCATGGAGAACCAAAAGCGGACAAAAATGGATAGTTTGTAAATCCGCCTTTGCTTGCATTTAGATCCTCAATCTGATCTCAATGCGGTCAGCAGCAGTGGTCTCTTTCAGGACTTGCCCTCAGCCGAAGTCTTTTCCGATCAGGTTTGTTTGACTATTGGAACTGTAAACAATTTTGACTTATTACGGACCGGCCAGTTGGTCGAGCGGTGATGCTTCAGTTTTGAAGCGAGAGGTCTGAGGTTCAAATATCGGCTGGCCAAAACGAACGGTGTTGCCAATTGTTCACCATCGCAGCGACATTTCTGCGAGAATAGTTGTGTTTCCCGAGCGCAGTGGCGCAGAGATGAGCCCCGCAAACTCGATCCACGCTCCGGCGTAATGCGGCGAGTTTTGTTACTTAGCATTCGCTGACTTCTTGGAAAATGCGTAACGATATTTATGAAAAGCTTAATGCTTTGACTTTGTGGCATCAGCATAGACGATCCGACGGTTCATTTTAGAACTCTGCTTTTAAAAACATGTTATTGTTAACAGAGTAGCAAATGTGACGCAACAAGTTGTCAAAGAGCTAATAACAAAGACACTGCAATGATAAACGGTGAGTTCATTCAATAAAGTCTTTGCATTTTGTAGCGTTTTGCATATACAGTACATTAGGGTATTTCAAAATTGCACCACTTTCAAATTTTTTAACGGCTCAGCAAATTTCTGATGGAGTTTTGGCCGCTGATTACGAATTTGATATTATTTTTTAATTATGACGTCATTTTGAGGGTTCACGCCTCCATTGTTTGCGTCATTTTTCGACTTTTTTGTGATATCTCACGAACTACATACCGTAGAACCTTAAAATTTACTTCAAACGACGCAGAATCCACGATTTCCTATAAGTGCTCTGTAGATAAAAAAAGCTTATCTGCAACAGAAAATAAGTTATATGCAAAAAACGGTTTTGATCAGTTGCCAGATATGACGTCACAAGCCATTTGGGCAGTGGACACTTTTAGTTGCTTAGAACAGTTTTGGTTAAAACGAAACATATTTCTGATGTAGCCAAGCGTTATGTAGCCGAGTTGCGTTGTAATTACGGAGGGGTGTGGATGGGGGAAGGGTTATAAGTGAGGGGAGGGGGTTAGGTGGTGGGCTAAGGTAGCGAATTCAATATCTATTTTTCTGACCATGGACTTAATTGAGCTAAATTTGCTGCACTGCCACAACAAAATGTTTCATAGAGTGCATTGAATTTTTTTGTACACTTAATTCCGCACTTGGCAACAAAACAGAATAGACAAGATAAGTAAATATTCCATAGCTTTTTATGGAAACCACTGACCAGAAGTCAACACATAACAAAGATTTCAAGAATTTTCAAAAACAATAACTGACCCATGAAGCTGAAAGATATCAGCAAAATCTGAAACACCTGAAACGTTAGTATAGCACCATTCCAGGACTTTTAAAACGGCATCTGCAAACGATACACAAGCATACAGTAAACTTTTTGGGTAAAATGCTGTGTACATAGCAATTTTCTGCAACTTTTCGTTTACTGAAGGATGTTGCACTGACTACGTTAATCTCCACTTCGTTGCGTCGTTTAACTTTAATAGCTGCCTTCTGCGTGCGTTTATTGAAACTTTTGTCTTTCGGCGATGTCATCCGCCTCGAGATCTTTGATCCAGTAATATTTAAGCTCAGCTGCAGGGATCCTTTTTCAAATTTGCATGAACTAAGACATTTATCTTTGTATACTTGGCAAGTTTTGCTAATATCACACCGGCGCTTACTGATATCGAATAAAATTTCCAGCCAATCTCATCAACAGTCGCGCTATTTAATCTTTTAGATCTTTTACTTGCAGCATCAAATCAATCAACAACTCGCATAATTTATTTTGAACACTTTTAGAATTTATGATGGGCAAACCGGCCTTTTTCCACTACCCTGCAACCTCGGCTTGAACTAAAACTTACACATCATTTAAACCAGAATTTTTTCTGCAAACAACTTAGGATCAGTATCCATCAAAAGCTGACGAAAGTAATAAAAGTGTTCCAAAACCTTCCTTGTTGTCGGTAACGTGTTTCCTGCTAACTTGTTTTGTACAATTAGAGAGCTTGCTTCAACTGACCGCAGCATTGTATCCACCCTTATTTAAACTCAAAAACTACTTTCTTACTTTGATAACTCAGGTTTTACGGAGCTGAACCACCAGAACTGCTTGCAGCTAAGTAAAATTAAATAAAATGTCAGCGAATCGCCCTATGATGCCCTGCTTAATATTGTTTTAAAACAATCAGTTTTTATGAGTTTTTCAGATGCGATAAATATTAATCATGACGTCACAATACTTTTTTGATGCTGAGTAATGTGTAAATTCGTGTACTGTTAATGCAGCAAATGTGCGCAAAACCGTTTTTTGCGTATAACTTATTTTCTGTTGCAGATAAGCTTTTTTTATCTACAGAGCACTTATAGGAAATCGTGGATTCTGCGTCGTTTGAAGTAAATTTTAAGGTTCTACGGTATGTAGTTCGTGAGATATCACAAAAAAGTCGAAAAATGACGCAAACAATGGAGGCGTGAACCCTCAAAATGACGTCATAATTAAAAAATAATATCAAATTCGTAATCAGCGGCCAAAACTCCATCAGAAATTTGCTGAGCCGTTAAAAAATTTGAAAGTGGTGCAATTTTGAAACACCCTACAGTACATGTTCCAGGCACTGTTCTTGGTTTCAGTGCCAGCTTACTGCTGAGACATGCGAAAAGTGCCAACTTTGAAAGAACCGTGCCAACCAAACAGTTTATGTGCCACCCAAAACAGCGATATCAACCACAGACTGCAACCGAAAGATAGTCTCTAACGTATAAATTATTTGATTGGCTCGTCTCTTGTAATTTTGGCTCTTGTTTGACACGCAAAAAGGCTAGTAGTTTAGGCATTAGTAAAGTCTAAGAACGTGGAACAACATTGCTGTATTATGTGATTGCAAAAGATAGTGTTTTTTAACGCAGTCTGTTAATTTTTTTATTTAGATTTGCTGTTATAAAACTGCTTTCTGCATCAGTACTTGCATTGTGTTTTTATTTCAGAACATTCTATCGCCGTACAAGCTTTTGAGTCCGCCTCCATCGGTGACGTTATGAGTTTACGTCATTTTGTGGCTGCATGTTCTTCGGTAAGTTTAATATTTTATCAGTTTGTACCATAATAATAGTTTTGACAACGCAGTTGCTTTGTCATTCAACTATGATCAGACCAAATGCTGCTGTAAGTTGCTTTCCCCAAAAGATTGTTGTTTATTTTGCTTACTTTAATCCTTGTTTCACAAGCAGATGCTGCAGTGGTGGCTAGCTGTTGGCAACATGGTGTCTGTTTTGACCGGATGTGGATTAAATACAAATCCCTGTTATGAACTGTTATCTCTAAACAAGGAAAATGCGCGTTTGTGTAGAAATCGGATGGTGGATGTCTGTCATTTCTAGGCGAGAGTTGGAGTTGATACTAATGGAACAAATTTGGTTCGTGTCGCAAGAATTTTATCTTTGGCTTGTACTTGGAATCGAGATCTTGAAAACAATTGATATATATAACAATTTTTTGACGTGATGCGTTTTTTTTAAGGTGGTTTAGAGTTAAGAACTCCGTTTTGTTTTAGTCTCTACTCCGCTCGCACAAGGGCTTACTCCCTATTCACATAGCGGCTAAGAACGGACACGACTCCGTGCTACACTTGTGTAAGGAAAAAAGGATTGACCTGGGTATCCTAGATTCCAACGGCAACACGGCTATGCATTATGCGGTGTCCGGGTGAGCGTTTTGGATATTTTACTTAGTAGTTTTGCAAGGTGAAATTTCGTAGAGTGTTGGTGCGTATTTCACTCATTTTTTACTGAGTATTAAGTAGCAATAACGCAAAATTTTGTTACTTGGTAAGTGTAACCTCCGACATTGATTTTCAAGATTAAGTTTGGTAGTTGACTCAAAAAGCATTGTTTATCTTTTCAACAACTGGTTTTAAACATTAAACAAGGTTGTGGCATGTGAAGAGTGGAGACTTGAAAGCGGCTAAAGCTTGGGGTTAAGCTAGATCGGGTTAAATGCTAGAACGCGGTGCTCGCATATATTTAGTGCAAGACGCTTTTGTTTTTCGAGCCAGGTCAACTGGCTGCCAACCAACGGTTTCGTCACAGTGATTTCGTCACTAGTGAGGGTTCGGGCAAGATGGCTCTGGGGATAGAAAATATGCTTATGATCGCTCTTCTCAGCTAATCTGCTTCATTTGGTTCGCGATCAGTTAGTCGCGGTCAGTTGTCGTGTGGACCCTTGTTCTTAACTTATTTACCATTCGTTACGCTAAGTTTTTCATTGTTATTTGTTATCAGCGTCTGAACTCCGCCTTTTTGGTTTTAATGTAGCTCATGTTGCTTTCAGAAAACAGCTCTCTACGTTAAGGCTGCTTGTCCGCTTTGGAGCGAAGGTGGATTGCACTGGGGAGGATGGATGCACTCCCTTGCACGTAGCTGCGAGAGAGGGGTACGTGGACGGTGTGGCTACGTTGCTGCAGCTAAAAACGGACCCCAACAAACAGGTTTGTGAAAAGTTCAGAGTACCCATGGTTTTGGTTCTTCCTAGTTTTTCATGTGGATGAGATCACAGCGATGGAGAACTCGGGACAGAAGAGCTACTCTATCACGACATAGGCGACCTCTGTCTGCATTGCTGATGAGTACCCCATTGGTCGCTTCTTCCGACCAGTTTGGAAATCGCTACTCTGACGGTAATTCTGCGACATCTTTATTTTGTTTGCGGTTTTTGACAAAAGTGATCTGTCGTTATTTGTTTCGAGTTAGGTTTTCTTCTCCACAGTCTAAATTTTTTCAATTTTTATTATTTTTCAGAATGTATTTGGCAACACTGCGCTACACGTCAGTTTGAAAGAGGACAGAGAAGCCGTGGCTGAGCTCCTGTGTTCGAGTCCTGCTGTGGATTGCAGTATACGTAATAAGAATGATATGACGTCATTACACCTTGCAGCACTTAAAGGAAATGCCAGGTATGCGCTGTTCAGCATAAACGCAATTTGATAATGTCTGTCTGTACTAGTAGAAAGCACCGCGTGATGAAGACTGATTTTTTTACGCTTTGGTCGAGCTTATTGTTTCAATAATCTCCTAAAGGTTCACAACATTTTCGACCAACTAGGACAAATGAAAACGGAATATCAAGTTAGCTGGGTGTGTATTATTCCCTAGCCGATCAGTGGTCGAGTGGATAGAACGTCTGCTACTGAAACGGTAGACTCGGGTTCAATTCCCGATGGGGTCAAATTAAAGACTATAAAAAAATTGGTATTTACAGCTTCCCTGCTTGACGTTTAGCAATTTCAGGGACAATGTGAAGCCTCCACCGTGTGTGGTAGACAGGAGGGCAGGTGGCAAGTTGACTCGAAGACCAAAAGGTCCCTTTGCTGACTCCTGGCCAAGGCGGTTTGGTAAATAAAATGTAAATTACATTTAAAATCAGGACCACTGATGCTTCATTTTCACGATTTGGAAGAAAAAAGTAGGACTGTTTACTCACTATGTATTTCAGGGTTGTTGAGAGCATTCTTACCAAATCGCCTTCCCTTGTTGATTTGCCCACCGGACCAGAGCAACACGCGTCTCTGCATATCGCTGTGCAGAAAAGAAACAAAGCGGGTGTAGCTGCTGCTTTGATAAACAAGGTATGGTATGTGGGGAAAAGTTTCCGAGCTTCACCGGGACAGTAATTTGTTGCAATGTGATACTCTTTTACTGCTAATAGTCAGTTACTATAGCAATGTAAATGCTTTACTTCAAAATGTTTCCTTAATAATTAGTACAAAGAATAGGTACATGAAAGAGTAATAGTGAAAATTAGATTTTAAGTCCTGTAAAAACAGCCTGGAACAGTCCTGAAAAATGACCTAAAAAGTCCTGAAATTTAACTATGCAAATACCCTGAAAATTCACCCCAATTGCGTTGTTTCGAAAATTCAATAACAGCTGAAATTTGAAATTGTTTGCTTGATCAACATACCTCATTGGAGCGTATTTCTTCCCGACAGGATCAGCCAATTACAATGTTCTCTCTCGTGGCGTGAGCGAGTTCCTCTCCATTATTTTGTTTGTTCGGATGCTGTTGAATTATTTATGATGATACGTTGTAAATAACACCATTTTGCAACGAACGAAATAAATGACGTATTGATGGTGGAATTGATGACATCATGCTTTCAGGGAGCGAGCGTTGACGTCTTGAATGGGAAAGGAGATACCCCACTGCATATTGCGTGCGAGAACGCATGCTTGGAGTGTACGGAGTTGCTTTTGCGGAATGGAGCAGATGTAACGAAACGAAGTGGAAGCGGATTCTCAAGTCTTCACCTTGTAATAAATGCTTCGAGTCCACTCCAGTTTATAGCACTGCCACAAAATGACGCATACAAAACGGTAGGGTTTCTTTTTGTCAACGTTAAGCACATTGTAGCGATAGCACTCATTGCCGCTTGCATAAATTGCGCTTTTGTTTTTAAACCACAGCGCACCAATCAAATTTGCCCATTCTTTTTATAACTATGACGCTTTTGGTGTAACCATGATATACAATGGCGGTTGGTATATCATGCTGGAGCGAGCCGACGTTGATACACAGTCAGAGAGACCGAATTCGTATCTTAGTATTTCTTTCGAATAAAACTAGAATATGACATCTCAAGCGATATTCGGGGACTTCGCGAAAGTATTCAACTTACTGAACTTAAAGTGCTTCACAATTGCGTTGAGCTTGTTTATAGTTGTTTAGAATCATATCTGAAATACATCGCTTTCGAATTTCATAATGTTCCATTAGTCAATTTGTGTTTAACGGCTTCCAAAATTTAAATGTCTAGAAAAGGCATCTATAAGTATATATCAGATCTCGTTTCAACTTTTAAGGAGTTAGTTGAATTTTCGATTAGCAGCGCAATTGTTAAAATTACGACTAATAAACCCTCGTAAAACAAATATTTCGACAATAACCTTTTGCTACGATTGAAACACAGAAATAAAAACTTTTGATCTGAAAATGCCAATAAGATTTTTTTTTGCAACTTACATTATCTTGACCAGAAATTTGACACACTACCCGAAAGATCAAATCTACACCTGTACTAGCCCACTGCAATGTTTTTTTAAGACGAATTTTATACCAGCACATGTATGAACAGTTCGACAAATTTTTCTCAAAATCTAAAAACTAAATTAAACAATGCCTGCCTTAGCAATTAGCATGGAACGAGATACATACACAAACAAAATTTAGAAGCAAAAAATCAAATTCTTAGACTCTAACTTTACTATGACGTCACATGGAAAACTTATAATAATTTACTCAACTCTATGCTTTCCAAAACACTTGGGGTAATGTTAAAGTCGAACAACTATTTACCGAAAATCATCTACTTCTTTCGCACATTGCGCTCTTTTTAGTTCATTTTAACAGCTTGGAGGTCATTCGCTCCCAATGTTTAAAGGTCTCAAAAAGTTATTAGAATAATCAAGTTACGTCAATCAAAAAGCTATGAGAAGTTCAAACAGTTTTTCTCTTTGTTATGAAATAAACTAGAACGATCTTTAAAATTCCAGCGACTTTATTACATCAGCCAAACTTAATACTATCCACTGCCTAAAATAAGCACGCATTTTACAACTATTTTTATTCTGAGAACGCTATTTAGCAGTGCGACCCAACGGCCAACATATTAGATAGTGTACAGTCTATTGTATTACATCCATTATTCAGCGCAAAAGCTTTCTTAATAAAATTGTTCAAAAACTTTGAAGAGCAAAAAGATATTTTCAACGCCATCAGCGACAGTTGAGTAAAAATACTCGGCAATGCAGCTTAAATCTAGCAAAGCCATTAAGCTCAAGTACTTCAATGTGTTGCAGTAATCCCATAGGTTTTACTCTTCTACTTTTCTGTGATACCAATTTATTGTGAGAATTTAACGTACAGTTTGAAGGTCCATTTAAGGGCTAATTGTCCAACATGGTATTGCCAAGTTTGGCATGTTATATCTTTGTCTTATATTAGCCTACCGGTACTCTTTGATTATGTCTAGCTGGAGTACTTAGTAACAAAAATTTTGAAATTTTAAGGAGCCCATTTGGCATGGTCTCCTCAATGCGGCCAATTAAATTTGTTATCTTTAATCTTTGATTCATATTAACTTATCCAATAGATTTAGTTTGTTTCGCTTTTGTAGTTAATGGGGGGGAGGTGCCAACACAACTGGACCACCCCTATAGTATGAGATCCTCTTCTTTTTTGTCTAGCTTAAGTTGTTAAAGCTTTTGAAGGACCCGTTGGAGGAGGACTCTCTAATTGTGGCACTTCAAATTAGTGATATTTTATTGATCTATTCTGATTTTCTCTTATCTATTCTGGTTTTCTCTTTGTTTCATATTTACCTATTCTGAAAGTTTCGTATGTCTAGCTTGAATGGTTGAAAAGTTTGAATTCTGAAGGACCCCCGTTTTCCTGCCACAAACTTTTAGTCAAATTATATCTTTTCTCATATTTGCTTGTGTATCCTGAAATTGTGACATGTCTAGCTTACTCAAGTAAAAAGTGTGAATTTTGGCATCCTTATTTGAGGGGGACCCCCATTGTGGTACTCCCAAATTTTGTCAAATTTTATCTTTTCGTATTTGCCTATTCTAAAAAATTTCGTCAGTCCAGGGTGAGTGGTTCAGTTTTGAATTTTGGCGTCCTTCGTTGAGGGGGATCCCTTCATTTCGGTACCCCCAAATTTTGTCAAATTTTATGTTATCTTTATTTTGTCTATCCTGAAAATTTCATTAGTCCAGCGTAAGTGGTTTAATTTTGAGTTTTGGCATCCTTGTTTGAAGGGGATTCCTTCATTTTGGAACCCCCAAATTTTGTCAAATTTTATCTTTTCTTCATATCTGCATATCTTGAAAATTTCATGTGTCTAGCATGAGTGGTTAAAAAGTTTGAATTTTGGCGGCCCCGTTTGAGGGGTACCCCCCATTTTGATATGCCCAAATTTTGTCAAATTTTATCGTTCTTTATTTTTGCCAACCTTAAAAATTTCGTGTGTCTAGCGTGTGTGGTTAGAAGGTTTGATTGTTGTCGGCCTCATTTAAAGGGTGACCCCCATTTTGGTACTCCAAATTGTTTTAAATTTTATGTTTCTTTTAAGTTTACTTACCTTAACAACTTTGTGTGTCCAACTTTAAAGGTTAAAAAGTTTGAATTTTGAAGGTCCTCGTTTGGGGGTAACCCCCTATTTTGGAACCCATAATTTTTCTTTGGTTTAGTTTGTTTTTGATATCTACCCACTCCAAAAATTTGATTTATCTAAATGCTTTAAAAGTTCAAAATTTTGGCGGCTTCATTTGAGGGGGGAACCCCCCATTTTGATACCCCCAAACTATGTCAAATTTGATCTTTTTGTAATATATGCCTATTCTGAAAATTTCATGTGTTTGGCGTAAGTGGTCGAAAAGTTTGAATTTTTTCGGCGCCGTTTGAGGGGGACCCCTATTTTGGTACCCCCAAATTCTGTCAAATTTTATCATTCCTTTATATTTACTTACCTTAAAACTTTCATGTATCTAGCTTAAAACGGTAAAAAGTTTGAATTTTGGAGGGTCTGTTAGGGGGAAACCCCCAATTGTGGCTCCCCCAATTTTTGCTGGGTTTAGTTTATTTCTAATATCTACCCATTCCGAAAATTTGATTCATCTAGCTACAACGGTTTAAAAGTTCAAAATTTTGGAGGACCTGCTTGAGGGGGATTCCCCCAACCTGGCACCCCCAATTTCATTTGGGCACTAGTTTTCCCTAATATATTCAATCGCTCAAACTTTGAATACTGTGCGTTTAGCGGTTTAAAAGTAAATAGCCGGAGAAGAATAATAAAAAAGAAAAAAAAAAGTGAGAAAAGAGAAAAAAAGATGAAAAATAGTATTCACGTTGGGGTAAATGAACATAACCAAAAGAAAGGCAGTTGATAGTGTGCTCAAAAATCACAAACCATTTTTCATCAATATCGGTAATTACCAAGATATATCGGTTCAAAATCGTTTACTTGCTGCCCACTTTTGGCCTGTAAAATTTTGGTCACGTGACTGGGCGCCCCCAAACTTGGTTTGCATAAAGCATTTATAAGCACACATATTGTGTCCAAATTTCAGCTTTGCCAGTCAAGTGGTTTTGGAATTATAAGCGATTTAATAACTTTTCAAGCCAAAAATTACCGTTTTTTTATGTTTTTTTGTGTCTCAATTCACGATCACGTGACCTAGCATCCCCAAAATTGGCACACAAGATGCTTTCATTAATTATTCTGTTGAGTCCAAATTTCAACTTTCTAGGTTTTACCGTTTGTTAGTTATAAGCAAATGAATCCTCATCTGCCAAAATTCGCGAACAAAACCAATGGTACTACGCACTTGCGCGAAGTCCCAGTAAGTGGTTTTAACAAATTGGTTTGCTCGACCTTTCACTAGAATACTGTAGAACTTATGGGGCACCGTTTGGAAAAATATTATTTATTTTGTAACATTGCTTTTTTGAGCTTATTTACAATGAAATTTGTCCGACATATATATATATACGACAACATACACTCCTAGTTGGAACAAAAAAAGCCTGCAAATTATATCGGAAATTTCCGATATATATATACGACAAAATACACTCTAAGTTGGAACAAAAAAAGCCAACAAAATATATCGTAAATTTCCGATATATATCGGAAGTTTACACTCTAAGTTGGAACAAAAAACGCTTACAAAATATGTCGGAAATTTTCGATATGGTTCATATGAACCAAGTCGGAAATCTAGCAGAGGTCTCACGTGACTTTTGTGACATAGTCTCGTGAGCAAAACAAATGGCGGGAAACCTGAAGTCTTGAACACGAAGGTAACCGCAAGCATGTCAACAATGCCAAATCTGACAGAGCTCCCACAACAGAAGAATATCGTTGACATGCTTGCAATTACTTTTGTGTTTGCTCACGAGATTATGTCACAAAAGTCACGTGAGACCTCTGCTAGATTTCTGACTTGGTTCATATGAACCATATCGAAAATTTCCGACATATTCTGTAAGCGTTTTTTGTTCCAACTTAGAGTGTATTTTGTCGTATAAATATATCGGAAATTTCCGATATGTATCGGAAATTTACGATATAATTTGCAGGCTTTTTTTGTTCCAACTTAGAGTGTATGTTGTCGTATATATATATATATCGGACAAATTTCATTGTAAATATGCTAAAAAAAGTGGTGTTACAAAATAAATAATATTTTTCCAAACGGCGCCCCATAAGAACTGCTAAAACATGCATTTATAATTTATGCATATATGTCTTTGCTTATATTTGTAATTTGCTGCGCTAGTAATTTCTTGTAATTGCAACTCAGTTTTAAAGAAAATTCAGTACTCTAAGCACTAGAAGAGAGCGTGTAATTTGCGGTTCTTACTCTAAACATAATTCAAACTTTTGGACGATTTTGTAGTGATTTTCAAACTTTTATTTTTCAACTTTTTTTAAACTGTTATTCGTTTGCAAACTTGAAAGTCGTCAAACGTGTGCTTATTTTTCGAACTTTTTCAATCAATTACTATTGATTCTTGGCTGTAGATTGTTCAATCTATTCTTCGTCATAAACTAAACGTCAATGACCAGTGTGAGGTCACTTTACTAATTGCGTGTTTGCTCTCCCAACATGGATGCGCACTGGACTCTGGGTTCGATTGTCAATGGAGGAATTGTTTGCTGGAATGTTCCAACATAAAGCACAAGAACAGGTAACGCTAATTATGATCCAAAAGTATTTGGTCTCTTGGATTTTATTAGGATACGGAATCTGTCGCATGTAACAGTTAATCTTTTATTTAAAATATATTTAAATTACTTGCATACTTGCATATTATTTAAATTACTTGCATACTAATAACATTATTCTTATCAGTTACAAATCGAGTTGCGACAGTTCAATTTTTAATCTAATTCGATTTTCACATCTATCATTAGCAGAGTAGCAGATTTTTTTAGTTATTCACTACATAACAATAGATTTATGTGTGAGTTTAAAGATATAAATAATGTTCTCATAGAAGATATACATAATGTTCTCTTAAAGTTCTCATAAAATAAGAGCGATTTTTAAGTTAAAATTGCTGTGTAATGCAAGGAAAGCGACAGACAAACAAAGCTTATCAAGTAGCTAACAGCTGCTGATGATTTTCAGGTGAGAAATATTACATTGAGCACTTGCGAGTTTGTTTGTTTTTTTTTTCAAATGAAGTTTCCAACACCACCTGGAATATATTTTTAATCAATATTTCAATGCAATTGATAATTTTTCAGTCAGATTAAAGCTTAAGGCATATTCAGATAAGTTTTAGGGAAGACTGTTTAGATACTGAGACAGTGAGATAACATTCAAAACTAGTTTACATAGGGAGTCTGTAGTGTATAATGTAAATGTGCGTCAGCAGTTCAGCACTATTAATATTGCAGTTTATTTGTGAGGAATTGTACTCGGCGTGGCACCAGTAAACGTAGTTATGATATAATAGAGCACCCGACAGGTACGGAATAGACCAAAGTGCAGCTGCAATCAAGTTGGGAGAAACTGCAAGGAAGAGAAGGTCAGTATGCACTTAAATGTTAATGTGATTGCAATCTTAAAGCAAACATCGATGAAAGATTTTTGAGTCTACTGAGCTTTCCATAGTTTACACGTTTATGGTTTAGAATTTAGATGTACTGAGCGAGAAGTATTAAGATGGTTCTAAAAGCTTTCTGGGTACATTTACAAATAAATTGCGGTGAGCAGTATACTCTCTAATTTTTCGTATCTCCAGTTGGAAACGAGTTAATTTGCTTTTATTTTTGATTGAGAAGCTTTCTTCTAAAATTTCCATTTGTAGACAGACTGCGTCTAGAGGCGCCCGCAGAATTTTTTTCAGGGGGGCAAGCGGCATATCCATTATGTACAGGATCAAATAAAACCTTACAGCTGCAACCAGGATTTTGCTAAGGGGCTTGGAATCAAAAATTAAAATAATCCTGCTAACAAATGTTGCAATTGGGCAACATGTTGAACAAACTGATGCAATTCAAGTGCATTGCATTCACGGGGATCTGGGGCAAAGCCCCCAGTCGCTGGGCAATTTTTGCAATTCCTTTGCAAAAATAACCATTTTACCGTCATTTGGATATCATTTCAAATATATTTAAGCCATTGAAAAGAACAAAGTTAGCGAGATTAAGAATCTACTTGAAATTCTTAAATTGCCTAGCCCTTTCAGCCCTCTTTATTTGCAGATTAAATTCATACCACGTTTAAATGCTCGCATAGTTATGTGAGTCAAGTTTTCCTAGTGACTTGGATGAGCATTAGGGGAGGCTAAGCTCCCTTAGCTTCCTCGGTTGCTCCACTGGACTGCAACCTAAATTTTGCTAAATGAGTGGGAAGGTGATGGGGCTTGATTTACCTAAAGATTGAGAGTTTTTACTTCAAAAATGCCTCAATTCGGTAGCGTGTTTAGCAAACTGGTGCAACTAAAGCATATCACAAACTGGGGTCTGGGGGCAAAGCCCTAACTGATGGGCAATTTTTGTGATATCTCAGAAACAAAAATTGCCATATTAGCGTTATTCGATTCAAATTTCGCATCCTTTTAGAGCCATTTGAAAAACTAAATAGATACAATTTGAAAGCCATTTAAAAGAATTGAATAGCTCAGCCCCTTTAACCCTCTACTTTACTCACAGGTCAACTTCAAAACTCGTTGTAATTAAATAAATTAAATGCTGGATAACTCCTCCCCCTATGCTCCTTTTTTGTGAAGCTTGCGTTAAGCATTTTGTATTAAGCGATCAATTTTGACTGCTGCCTCCCCTCCCCCTAAAAATAGCAATTATAATAAATGCTTTGAAAGTGGCTTTGAACCACTCTAGAGGCTATATCACTGCAAAACAATGCCTCTGAAGGGCAAAAGTTGTGGTATTTTCCTTAGCGTGCACTTTGGTCTTCAAGTCAATGCAAGAGGGCACAGCCCCCCTGGCTACGCTAACGATTAAAGTTTGGTTTTGATTTCGGTTTCTGAGTAAAATTAATTTAACGGCGGAGTAATTATTGTTTCAGTGTTTATATAAGCACAGCGTAAATTTGAAATATTAAACGCTGTATTGTATTTAGATCCTGATAAGAGCTCAATGACACGGGCGCGTAGCCAGAAATTCGCAATTGGGGGTCTGGGAGCGGAGTCCCAGCGCTCGAAAATTTTGCATTTTTCAAAAATAACTTAATTTTAGGACTATTTTGATAAAAAAATAATGCTTTTAAAACGTGGTTTAGAAATTGGTAGTGCAAGAGCGATTAAACTGATTGCAAAGATGGGCCACGTGGAGGTTGCTAATGGTAAATTTTTTTTTTTTTTGTTTAGATGCAGGTAAATCATAAAATCGTAATAGTTCAATAAAACTCACACGGAATAATCTATTTCGTATAGATTTTAAGTAGAAAATAATGGGGGGAGGCTAATGGAAAGAGATTTGAGAGAAGTGATTGGCAATTAATTGATACTGAATAGCCCCTACCCCTCCATTCCTGAGTTTGCAGCTGTTGCTGAAGCCAGCGTTCAGCATTTTTGTATTAGCGATCAAATTTGATTGCTTATTTTTGGCCATTTTTCAAACTTTTCGTTGATTTGAGAGTTTCATTTTTGACAAATTAGCCCTCCCCTTCTGAATATGTGTTTCAAATGATGCTCTAAATCATTTTAAGTCCGTTTCAGAGCAAAAGACTGTGTGAGAAGTGCTAAAAACGTGGTGTTTTTCTTATTCTGAATTTTGGTTGATAGGCCGATAGGAGGGTGGTTATAGCCCCCTCCTCTTCTGGCTACGCTACTGCAATGACAGATGCTGAAACGTTTAATATTGATTATTTAATCAAACGATTTAATGCTTAATCCTAGAGTGTTGCTTACGCTGGTTTTTAGAAAAATGCTGTATGATAACTCACGTAAAGTGGGCAATCCTATTCCTTCTGCCCCTGCCCTCTGCACCAAGGCAAACGTGGTAAAAAAGCTATACAAACTGTTGTTTTCTTGGTTTAGATAGATATATTTAATTTTATTTTTAGATTGATATATTTATATACAATGAATAATAGTTTAATTTTATTTTTTGATGCTTTTGTAATAATTACTAGGCTTTGTCAATCTTTGTTGTGTAATAAGGTTTCATTGTTTAGATCGAATTCTTCAACAGAAGCAACACCTGCGGATGACACAATACAACTACTGCAAGATCAAGTTAGTTTTGAAAATTATTTCGAAGAGACTATTTTTCCGAAAATTTCCGTCAACTTTTAATTAATTCCTGCCCAAATCCAGCCCAAGCTGAAACGTTTGCTCTACAGCTAACCCAGAGTCTAACTCGAAACCTAATCTTAACTTACTCTTGGAAAAGTAAATGAATAATGTGCGGATGTATACTCCTCATTTTTGTTTTATTCTCTTAAATTAAAAAATTTCGGTCAAATATTCACTCCCAAATTATTTTGCTAACTTAGCATTCTCAACTCTACCAGAGTTGTAAACGGGCCGACTAGTTCAGGCCCGAACCCGAAAACTAATTTGAAGCCCAAATCATGCCCGAAAATACCTTATTGAAGTCTTCATTCAACAATGTTGCCAAGTTATTTCGAATATATTTTTGTACACCTAAGACAAAACGCACGTTCAGGCCCGAATTGAGCCCGAATTTTCGTCAACTTTAGGCCCGAACCCGACCTGAAAAGCAATATAGTTATAAAGCTGCTTCGCGACTTGGCATACCGGTACTTGATTGCTCTGTTTCGTAGGTTCTCAAAGTGCTCCGTACGCAGCTACAGGGCTCCGCTAGAGAAACCTAGGGGCTCCGCAAGCTTTTCGTTTTTTTTTTTTTAATTTTTATTTTTGAAATCTATTGTGGGTCTATGTAAATAATGGTGAACCTCTTCACGAGCTCCAAAACACCAAAAGTTTGAGAACCACTGCTCTATTTAATACTTTCTAACGCGTCACGTGAGCGACGCCAGGCAATCGTACGGCTTGTCAAAAGCGATTATGTTTCTGTGATAGAACAGTTTTATCTCATTTTTATAAAAAGTCAAAGTTTATCTCCTGCAGCTGGTGCGTGTCGTCATAAATGAAAGTTTTTGTAAAGTTACGGCGGTGGACGTCGGGAATATTCAGTATTCACCCCTTTTGCTTTTTCTGCTCAAACAAAAATAATTTTTCAAGTTTTGTACCACGTTGGCGTAATTTGATTTGGAACACTTTTTCGCTATTTACCTCGCCTCAGTCCACTGCAGGGACATTTACTTGGTATAGGTTATCTTCCAAGCAGTGGCGGCTCGCCCATAGGAGCTGCAGAACCCCAAAAAAATTCGAAACTTGTTCTGGCTCCAAATTAAGCATTTTTTTATTTATTTTACTTTTATTGAAATGTTTGAAAATATTGAAAATTTACTTTTATTGAAATATTTTACTTTTATAGAAATTTAGTCAGCAATGTAATGGTTTAAAGTTTGTCTTTGCTTTAGACTCCATAAGCCAGTCAGAGTATATTGGGTTATTTTATGAGTTTCAAGAATGAAGCTCTTGCTAAATTCTGCGTGTCAGTTTGACTAAACCAACAACTTTTAAGCTCGGTCTATCCACTGGGCGTAAAATCGTGAGCGTGTTCTTAGTTTATTTTAACCAACTGGCAGCTTGTACCCTGGGGAAGGCGGTGCGGCGGGCGTATCTTAATTTCTGCTAAAATAATCAAAATACACTTGCATGCTAGCGATATTGCACACAGTGGAGACCGGGCCTATAGAGCTCACTTTCCGGCCTATAGGTAAGTTAAAATTGTAGTGTAAAGTTGTAAGTGTCACAGTGTTGGTGCAGCTTTCATGAGGGGGTCTGGGGCTCTTTGCCCCCCAGACGTTGGTATGGCAATACGTTTACAGCACCAACAAACTTTTTTATCACCAGCCGCCACTGCTTCCAAGCGCTTTTTTGCTGAAGCACATTATTTTCATCTAAGTATAAGTATAATTATAATATAAGTATATATCTGAAGTATATATCTAAGTATAAGTATAATTTTCTAATTTCTCAGGATATTCCTTGTTCAAGGAATATCATCTCTTGTCAGCTAGGCTCTTTAGCTAGCCTAGCTGACGAGAGGTGATACTACTTGAAACAGCAGCTGTACTACGCTGCTATATTTTGTGGCTAGGCTATCATGAGTTTCTCACGGCAGACATGTGGTGTAACTCATGGAGCGGTTCATTTATTTTTGACGTCTAGACTATTACAGTACAAGCAAAAAGTAGATAAATAGCTTTCAAACAGAAATGTCTGCTCTTCTTTACAATTTTGTTCCGGCATTAAGAATAAATTGAACTTTTTTAATTTCTGTGATGATGCAATTGTTCAGGTTAAGAAGCTGACAATCAAGTTGGAGGAATTTCAATGCCAGATATGTATGGATGCTACCAAGGACGTCGTGTTTGAGCCTTGTGGGCATGGTTCGTGTAAGAAGTGCGCAGAAAGACTTCGACTTTGCCACAATTGCAGAAGAAAAATTGAAAAGAAAATAACTTCGTATAACTGACCACGAAACGGCATTTCTCATACTGGCGTAAAAGCGCCACTAGAGTATTGACGAAATATTAACATACTACGTTATCTGTGCTTTCGCGATAGGCTTTAATTGAGTTCTAAGACCTTTTCCAAATTCGTGGCTGCATCAAATCTTCATTTGGTTGATATTTGATGGCGTAATGCTTCGTTTGGCATAGCGTTAACAACCGCAAGGAACAGGGTTTTTACATGTAGAAAATAAGATTAGTGCCTGATACGAACGACTGGAGGCAAAGCGAGAAGCCGCTGAAAACTGGTTAACCTCGTATGACCTGGATAGCGCAAGTTTCGTGTTAAGGAATCTTAATTTGTGGAAGTGATTGGCTTATAACAACAACATGCTAACTTGCCGGACGAGGTACCAAAAGTAGTGCAATAGAAAGCAATGATGGGGCTCCGCTTAGGCAGCGGAGAATTCACGTTGATCAACTCGAGTTTGTTGGCGATATGTGAAATAAACAATTATTTCGATTTTCGCAGTCATTACTTTCTTTGCTATTTGGAAAATTGACGTCATGTACTCGCTTTACAGCATTGATGTTGTAACTCTGCGGAGGGTTGCGATTAAGAAGTAGGTGAAAGAAATGGTTCCCCAAGAACAGCAAAACTGCCTAAAGCGAAGCAGCGTAGATTGTGGCTGTTCTGCTGTTCAGCAAGTAAGCTTATAGCGCCGCTTCCTCGTGCGTGGACTGAGGCTTAGTCCGTTGTCGCGGAATCGCTTTCCAAGTTGCAGAAGATATTTTTATCTGTTAGTTATAGCTTTGCTTTTGCTGCATGGCGTTCAACAATACTAAGTCTTCAAAACTTTCACTGTGAGTTCTAGTCATACTGACTCTGACACCGCGAGGCTATTTTACTTTCTACTAAAATACTGTAGAAACAATGTTTACTACAGTTTGTTTACTTGTTGTATTGGGTTGTCGTTACAGGAAGATATTTGGCAATGGCTCTTGTATGTGCAGTATTCATTTATGTCTTTCTCCATTACGGTTTATATCTTGTTTATTTATTCAAATTACAAGTCGACAGTGTTTGCGAAAAATCAGATTTTGTTAATGAAAATCGCGTGCGACAGTGATGGTTCAATAGAAATCGCATGTGACAGCAATGGCTTAATGAAAAAATTAGTGTTATAGTCCAACTAAATTTGTTTTTCTGAAACAATAACGTAGAGGCCCTTGCCAGATTATTAATTACGAAAAAGTTTTTATGGTTTAACTATGTTATTGTGGTTGTAACGTCGCTTCTGTTTTCTTGTTTATACCTGATTTCGAACACTCGCTTTACTGCATTTAGCTTTTCGTGTCTATTTGGCTGCTAAGGATTTCCAATGATGTAATGCTACACAACGCACGTGATGTCACCGATTAAACGATTTATGGCGCCTTTTCTACTGCATGCAAATTATCTGTGGCCCAACTTTTGAAACTGTTTTCTTGAAATTTTCGCGCTATAACTGTTTTGTTGAGAGTCAGTCAAATTTGGTTGTAGTCGAGGAAGGACGTTAAATTTTTACACTCGAAATTAGCAAGAATCTTTGAAATTTGAAATCGTTAAGTATCTGATTGTTTCAGAAATTTAGCAAGTTTTCATAGTTTTCAGAATTGCAGTCCTTCCTCGAGGTCTTAAGCTTGTCCTGGGTGGGTCCCATCTTATAAATATTTGGACCTTTTGCCCCCTGAGCTGCTGCTCAAATTTGAGAATAATTATTTTACTGGACTATTGTCCTCTCATCAAGTGCTTCTGTACCGTTTCCCGGGGGCCTACTTCAGAGATGGCGTTCTTAGAACGATTGGATTTGAAGCTTACTGTCTGCCTGAAGACGAAACCATCGTTGAGTTTTGGTTATTTATTGCAATTATTCTGATCAGTATTCTCAGTCTGATTCTTAATTCGTAATTATACCGTAGTTGTTACTTTCTGTTTGGATATTTGACGTACTGTATGTGTTCAAATTGTGTGAGTTATTTGGTGCAGCGCAGTAATATTTACGTTCGTTTTTGATTCCGAAATTGCTAATCGGCGTACTTACAGAAACCGTTGACAATATAAGAAGAGAAGATGCACAGAGCTGGACAGCGCTGTTTCGAGCTTTTAGCTCTCATCGGCAGCCCTCAGCTTTTCCAACAAAGGTATTCCCCAGCTGGACAAGGCTCTTGGCCGAACTGGACAAACCTTAAGGGCTAACACAGCGGCAGAGGGTTTGTAGGGAATAAACGATTTTTTACTTGTGGTACTTGAAATAAACAAGTGAAAAAATCGCTGAACCCTTGCAGTAAGGATAGCCATAGGCTAGTGGAAGTCGTTATGATTTCCCAGGAGTCGACCACGAAGGACGTCAAACTTTTCGGTTATGATTTCCGTGGTCACAAAAGGGGAACCCTTGTAGTAGGGATAGCCTATGGCTATCCTTACTGCAAGGGTTCAGCGATTTTTTCACTTGTTTATTTCAAGTACCACAAGTGAAAAATCGTTTATTCCCTAGAAACGCTCTGCCGCTGTGCATGCCCTTAAGGTTTGTCCAGTTCGGCCAAGAGCCTTGTCCAGCTGGGGAATAACTTTGTTAGAGAAGCTGAGGGCTGCCGATGAGAGCCAAAAGCTCGAAACAGCGCTGTCCAGCTCTGTGCATCTTATGACTCGAGCTGCTTTGTAGCTGCAGGGTTGGTGGTTGATCAGGCCACCTAACTGCCAGTGGAAGTCGTTATGATTTCCCAGGAGTCGACCACGAAGGACGTCAAACTTTTCGGATAAGAAGACAAGTTAACGCGTGTAGAGGCGTAAGATACGGCAGACAGAAGAGACTTCGCGTCGTCTACAGTGGTAGTGGGAAGACACCAAGCATTTTGTTGGATGTGGTACAGTATGAGAAGAAAAAACAATTGCAGATTTGTTTAGGTAAATAGCGAATGTCAAAATTAACTGCAGCAAAAATATCAAAGTTACTCTCGCATATCAGTATTTGAGTGTTGCGTAGTTTCTAACTCGCAATATTGTATGCCAAGTCTTTCTTTTTACAATCAATGATTTGCAGTCATCAGGTCATGAATGAAGTTTGGATGTTGTGTTCCACAGTGTAGAAGTGAACTTTTAATAGGAAGTCAACATCACACACGGTAATTTGCTCGACATTCGTAACCAGAAACGAACATCATATGTACGGTAATTGTGCGAAGTTCGTTATTACCTGGAAATAACGTCACATACCACTCATACCAGCCACACCGTGACGCATATTAAGAAAAATTTTTCTCAGAAAACTTTCATCAAGAGATTATTCAAATTAAAACAAGGAACATCTAGCTGCTGACAATCGCAAATTTTCAACACGTCCAATCATAGTTTCGTCACTATTAAAGTCAGGTCAGTCATGTTGGTTCATAATTCCACATTCGCCAAGGCACATTTTCAACAAAAACAAAGCAAAACATTTCTTTTTTTTGATAACGTCAAACTAAATTGATTGAAAATGACACTTCGACTGATTAAGAACACAAAAAGTTTTAAATTCTCAAACATCGCAAGCCTACAGCCACCAATTTTTTTTTTAATCATAATTAGCTCTACCAGAGCAGATCAACGGTCCCAGGGTGAACCAGCCTTTTTCGTCCACATTTTCTATGTTGGCCGACAAATCACCGAATTGCACCTCAGTGACTGGTAGTTTATCTTTGTCCGTCAGGAATCCTTCGTCTGATGTTTCAGTTGAATTGTTCGCATCACAATTGCATTTCCACTAGTTGTCCACGCAACTGTCTACGAAACAATAAACGCAAATTCATGCATGGCTTCAAACTTGAACTCGAATGAAACTGTTCGATTTCATGGAAAAGAAATTTGAAAGATTAAAAAGTGGGAAAAAAATTTTTGTTGTTGATCAAGCTGTGTTGATTGAGATAGTGGTTATCCCAACAGCTGAGGTATTGTTGTTAACCTGTAGTCCGGTAGAAATACGACAAAATACACTAAAACCCGAAAAAAAATTTATAATAAGCTGAAATTTGACTCGATGACTCCGATTTCAGGACCATATCTTGAGCCACAAAAAAAAACATGTTTTCGATGTGGGACTTGCCCCTTTTTCAGCCTTTAAAGTCTGTCATCTAATGTCAAAGAGTCATTACTGTCCAACAGCTAATCCAAAAGTTATGAAAGAGCCAAATTTTGAATCGTAATTGATTTTCAAGTGCAGGTATGAACAAATTTACTTTAAAATTGATGACCTCATTGCCAAATTTTTGAAAAAATGACGTATTCTGAGTGGATGACTCGAATTATGAATGAGAGTTAGCTGATTGGCTCCAAACCAAAAATGGCTTAAGTCAAAGTGATGACGTCACAAACGTTTTTGATGACGTCATCTGTCAAGAGTTTGATCGTAAATTTGAAAAAGAGTGTTTGACCAAACGAAACATTGCAACACTTTTAAGAATATCAGTATCATCATCATTTTTAGGTTCTAAGACATCTTTAGTCCTTGGCCGGAAACTTGAATCTTCCACCTGTATGCAATGGTTCTAAAAAAATATTAACTAGCGCAATAATTATAGGTAAATTAATTGGAATATGTCCCGAGCACGATAATATATCCGATAGGAACTAAATTTCTGCCGTTTTGCAATGCCTGACAACATAGGTGGGCAAGTTAATGCAAAACGTTAGCTTCGTTAACCACTAGTCCGTTAACAAACTTTAGACCTCCGTTAACGTTAATCCGTTATTTTCAACTTTAATTAACGGAAGTTAATAAAGTCCGTTAATTCGTTAATATTTTGCGCGTAATTTTTACATTTCGTTTTATTCACTCGCTTCTATAACACGTATTGACGCTGTTGAGCAGATTGTAAGGAAATAATTATTGCTATGGTGGTCTTTTTGTGTTTTGGAAGTTACATTTTAAAGTCTAATCTAATTTCCAGATAAAAATAAGTTCAAATGCACTAACGAAGCTGCGATCAGAAAATCTTAGGAAATTGCAAACTGCGATAATTAATAGACCTTTAAGGCTGCAGCCTATTATTTGTCACAAAAAAGAGCTGCTTTCTTCTATAAAACTCGAGCTAATACGCATCAAGTGCTACCCGTGCAAACTGGTTTGTACCGGTAGGATAAATAAATGGTGCAAGATATTAACAATAAAAACCTTAACGGAAGTTACTTTAGTCCGTTAACAGAACTTAACAAAAGTTAATTTAGTCCGTTAACATGAAAAAACTTTTTAACGGATTAACGAGTTCAAGAAAAAGTTGGCTTCGTTATCAACGGATTAATGGACTTGTGCCCACCTATGCCTGACAATATTGTTATCTTATGCAAAATACTATGTTAGCATACTTCTACAATCTGTGGTACCGTACTAAATCTATTCTAAAATAGGCCTGGCATTTGAACTAAACTTATCTAATCAATTAGAATAACATTTGAACAAACTTATATGATTAATCTAAAATAATACCTTATCAAAAACTTATTTAATCAACTAAGGTTCTTGAATAACATCCGAACAAAACCTATTTAATTGATCTATAATAACCACAATAATATTTGACAATTTGCAGTCTTAATATTTTTTTATCTTTGCTAATAATGCTTGCATTTTAAACTAAAATTGCCGATTAACTTTAACCCTGTAGCGCCCACGCATACAAATATTCGAAAAAAAAATACTCGAAAGGTTTTTTCAAGTCAAATAGTGATACATAATCAGACCTTAGTGAAATTTGGAGATATCATAATTAATTACCATATTTGGCAATGTTGCAAATATGCAACACTGGGTATTACAGGCTGCAAAGATGGATTACAACACAAAAAGAAAAAACAAAGTTTAATCACACAAAAACAAATGATTTCCATGCAAATACCACATAACTAAATTACTATTTATAAGCTGCACAAAAAGGATTTAGCATAATCGGTGAATAATCTTCACGCAAAGCAACTTTATACAAAATTAGTACCCATTTTGTAGTTGCAAAGATCAACAATAATTGACCCTTACTCCAATCAAAACTTTGATTTCAAAATTCTACAGCCTTACCCCTAATTTAAACTCGGAAACCACTATCTTTGAAAAAGTATTGCATGAAGATGTCCTACTAAGTAACCGCTGAATATTTAGTTGACACTCTCTGTAACTACTATAGTGCTGATGTACAATGCAGCAAATACTACATCGTCTTATACAGCCACTACACAGTACTTGCATAAAATGACCAAACTAAATCACTTTTTGAAACCAATGCTATTTTCGTTCAGCAGCCAGTGATGCCAGCGACCGCTGTTCAAAAACATCAGATTTTTAAAGAAGAAACATCAGATTACATTTAAACTATAAAACCAATGCAGTAAATTTCCTACAGAAAAGTCCATGCAGGCCGGGTGCCACGGGGGATCATTTGGGATCCGTGACCCCCCAGCGAGAAATGTGGCCCCCCAAGCCAGCGAGAATTGTGCCCCAAAAGAAAGCAACAGGACCGACGCCACTGAGATGAATTTGCGATCAAGACCTTTTTTTGGTCTTCATCCCCGAATATATTTTTTCCCCACCAAAATTTTCTGTGCCCCCCTCATCCCAAGCACACTACTCTGGCGCCGGATCTGCATCCATGAATAGAAGTGAAATAGGGCTGAAGATTATTTTTTTGGAAGATCACTATATCACATCTCTTTCAACCGTTTGTTTAATAGGCTTGGGTGAAGATCTTTTTCTTTTTTGTTTGGAGATCATCTCATTTCCAAAGCTGTTTTCCAAATTATTAGCTATAGGGTGGATTTAGCTTTTTATGATCTATTTTGGTAATTCGCATCAAAATTTTGTCAAAAACATCAGATTTCCTCCTAAAAGCAAATTACCGCAGATTTCCATCAAAAACATCAGACATAAGATTGCAAGTCAAAAACATCAACGCTGGCATTACTGTCTGCAGCTCAACTGGCTTGATTTAGGTTTGGATTACATGGAATGCACTAATTGGTGCTATTTTAAATATTTGAAGACAAGCCAGGACCTAAAAAAGTATACTGAAGAATATGCACTGTACATTTGTAATACTAGCTACCTTTACTCAGCATCTACACCAATTTGCCAATCAACCCCTCAACGCCCAGTGTTGCAAATTTGCAACATCGCTTCAAATGGTGTTGCTCCGAAACCCTTTGTTTCATGTCTGACAGTTTTGCGCGTTCTAAGTGACATTTGGGTAGTACTAATTCAGAAAACGCAAAATGCATTTTGATTTCTACGCTATCTAAATCTCAAAAAGGAAACAAAAATTGGTCACCAGAGCTGTAGGTCTCAAGACCAATTTTTTGTGGTCTCGGTCTCGGTCTTGGTCTCGGCTGTTTTGCACCGGTCTTGGTCTTGGTCTCGAACCGTTATGGTCTTGGTCTCGTAGCTCAAAAATTGGTCTCGAGACCGGGTAATTTCTGTAAGTGAAATAAAATAGCTAATTTTGTAATGCTTGTAAAAAAAATAAAATAGCGAGATCGTGTAAATTTTGTAAGTAAAATGTAGTTTTGTAAGAAGCTAACGAAGCGGTTACATTATCGATAGGACAAAGAGGTTTCGCACCTGGAAATCAAGATTGTCGCATTTTTACATGAGAAAAGACGTAATTCACGCGTAGCAGTTTTGATGACAAGGAACGAAACTAGAGTCCAAGCAAAACTACAGAGTTCTTGCCCAATTTTAGCACTGCAGATGTTTTTGCGACTTTTTTGATCCCCATGTGGTAGAAGTTTTTGTGTCAAAGGATGTACACAATGCTACTATTTTGAGATTGTAGAGTGCTGCACAAATAAGTGAGAAATTTTTTGGCAGTCGTTTAAGCAGTTGTTAAAAAAAGTTCGTCTTTTCGCTTTTGCAATTTGACGACGCTGTTAAAGAAGCAAAAAACCTCAACTCGAAGTAGACAAGGCTATGGGAATTAAACTGTTTTACAAACATAATCGCTAAAATTGACGTCGATGCTCTCAAAATTTAAGAACAAATCAAAAAACAAATGAGGCTGAAAATCGGCAAAAAATTAAAAACAGCCAGTCACAATTCAAAATTTACTGATTCTTTTCAAACAAGAGTGAATACATTGTGTACATATTACTTTATTGTCGATTGCAGTCGCGTAGCCTGGATTTCGCAAAGGGGGGATGGGGGGGCTTTTTTGGAAGTTTGATACAACCGAAAACGAACTTGACCCAAATTTTCATTAGTCTGAAATTAGATTCAGGTGGTTTTTCTGTCAAAATTAGGTGATCTCCAAAAAAAAAGGTCTTCACCGAAATTCAAAGGATTTTTCCGCCCGAATTCAGAAATTCAAGGGTTTGTTTCCGGCCGAAATCAGAAACTCAAGGGTTTCTTTCGGCCGAAAAAAAAAAAGGTCTCCACCGAAATTCAAAGGGTTTTTCCGGCCGAAATCAGAAATTCAAAGCGTTTTTCTGGCCGAAATCAGGTGATCTCAAAAAAATAGGTCTTCACCGACTTTGGGTGAGCTCCTGAACCAAAAAACTCCACTATTCTGGTCCAAACAACGGCAAGTCCTTCACAACTTCGGCTCCCAAATCTCTTTGGGGGGGCTGTTTTCATTTTTGGAGCAAAAATTGGCCTCAAAAGCACTAAAAACGTGCTATTTTGCATAATTTTCAGGGCAATGGGGGAGGCTCGAGCCCCCCACCCTCCTCCCTGGCTACGCTACAGGTCGATTGTCGACAACAGTTGTGTACTAACCTACAGTATATATTTTGTCTCTTTGTCAACAGCGAACAAACCCACTACTTTAAAATTGGCAAATTTTGCTTGTTCATGATGTCTAGGCCGAAGCTAAACGTAAAATGGCAAGTGACGCAAACAGAAGGGCAAAGTGGGCTGCAGCTCTCCTCTTTTTAGTCATATCACAAAATTTGATTCATGAATGCAAGCATTTAAACGTGTCTTGGACTTGACCTGTACAGGTAAAGAAGAGGGGCTAAAGTGGTTGAGCAATTTAATTCTTTCAAACGGCTTCCGAATCTTAGCAATTAGGTTCTTAGCGATTTTTGCAATTAAGAATCTTAGCTATTAAGCAGTTCTAAAAACGTGCGAAATATGATTCAAATGTTTTTTTTTTACAAAAAATCATAAAAATTGTCTAGCGACTGGGGCAAACCTCCGGATGTGATACGATTAAGTTACAACAGTTTGCTGAGCGCGACGACAAAACAGTGCTGCGAACTCGAAAAAACTCGGTATTTTTGCCGAACTCGCTCACGAAAAAATAATTTTGCTGAACTCGAACTTAAACTCGAATAAAACTGTCCAAGTTCGTAAAACGAAATTTAAAGATTAAAAAATCGTTTGAAATTTTTTTTTTTGATCAAGCTTTGTAAATTCAGATTGTGCTTTTCCCAACAGTGCATGTTTTCCACTTTTTGTACTTAGGCGACCTAGAAAAACAGCTAAGAGTATAAAAAAAGAAACGATTAAGGTGGAAAAGCGACGCAACGTTTTATCTTGAGTTAATTAAGTGATAAGAAATTTGTCTCTTGTATAGCGAAAACTTTACTATTATTGTGTTAACAGTTATCTACTCCATGATTCTCAACCTATGGGTCGCCTAAAAATTTTTAGGGTAGTTTTTTTTTAAACAACTACAAAGAGTAAAAGTTGCAGAAAGCAATACAGTAATAAAATAAACGCATATAGTAGTCAACCCTTGTTGCATTTTTGTAACAAAAAACTCCAGCAGTGAAATTTTGAGTTTCTCAAGATCACATAGGTGTAAAACGCTTAGAAGTAGTAAACGATATATTTTCAAATTTAATCTTTCATTATGCTCGCTGTAATACGCCGAAGCATGTAACAAGGTTACTGGGTCTATCTCCGCGTCATTACGCCCTGGCAACACAGCTCTTTTCGGAGAAATATCGCAGCGGTGGCGAGCCGTTAGCAACACTGTGTCCGATTTGACCGGCCCGAGATTTAAATCTCACACCTCCCGCTCCAGAGACGAACGCGTTACCGCTCGACCAACTAGCATAGAATTCACGCAGTGAAGAAGCTTTGTGCTCGTGGAGACTAGAAATCGAAGGTCATGTATGTCAGACTACGTAAGGACGTTATTGGTAAGGATATTGAAAGCTAAATAGCAATTACTCATAAACATTTCAGTGAAAACTTTTTTGTACGATTTTCAACACAGTTCTGTCATCATGAAAAGTTTTTTTTTCTACATAGCTTTTAATTTAAACTATGCATCAGAATATACATGGGCCACAAAATTTTACACCATTGATTTTTTCAATAAACTTAAGTCTCATTGAAAAAAGATTGAGAAGCAATGGTCTACTCTACTGTTTGTAGAAAAGTACAAAACTTGGATAGTATTTGCAGCTCACTGGAATAAATCTGCGAGTTTAATTTTTGACAAAAAATATGCTATTATAAGAAATGAGTTTAAGATTGAATAGATTCACGATACATGAAATAAGTCGCTGTGGTTAGTTATTGCAGCAAAATTAATTTTGGTCACACTATTTTCGAATTGAACTTTATACAAAATTTTGTATTAAATAAGTTAGCGCAACGCAAAATAGTGAAGTCTTTGTGAAAATAACTTTTAAGCAAATTAGTGCGGTTTATTCTTGACAGAAAAGTACGTTGTTTATCGTATTTAATGAATTCAAAAACCTATATTTTACTTTTAACAGAATATTAAACAACATATGATATTCCTTAAATTATCATTTATTGTTTCATTAATTTTGTAGTGGCAAATATTCATAGCGTAGAGCCATTGATATTTTTGAACTCAAAAAAAATTTAAATTTTTGAACTCGAACTTAGACGTGGTAAAATAGACCGAACTCAAATCTGAACTCAAATAAAAATCGATCGAGTTTGCAACCCTGCTACAAAATATCTTTCGGGTAAAAATTATATTGTTTTGTTTAAGCCTTCTCTTAGCATAATCGTAGTTACGCGCTTGGAAATCCCCCCCTCCTACTTGAAACTCCTGGCTGCGTTTTTGTAGCTATATCTTTATCAAGGTACTTCAAATATACAAATAGCTTTTTACAATTTTTTTGTAATTTTATTTCATTAAGTTTGCGTCAGTTTTATTGACATGTAATTTCTGACAAAAATAAAGGAGACCAGGCTTCGAGCTTAGAATAAGAGGCATTAAGTTTAGTTGAAGGATCTCTTTTTTTGGTGAAAATCTACATAAAATGATATATTTAGATGTTTTGATGAAGTAATTGTCGCTTTGACTAAAGCACTGTGTCATCTGAATCAATTTATATAATCATAAAACCAACTCATGAGCAAGTATGAGCTTCAAAAACTTTTTTTCAAAAAATCGAAAAAACTCTTGATGACGTCGTTTTTTCGGTCTCGGTCTTGGTCTCGAACTTTGCCGGTCTCGGTCTCGAAGCCAAAATTGAGATCGAGACCGGTCTTGGTCTCGAAAAAATTTTGCTGTCTCGGTCTCGGTCTTGGTCTCGGACGAGTCGGTCTTGACTACAGCCCTGTTGGTCACTAACCAAAGTTTTACAAAAAATGCTAAGCAAATATGAAACAGGCTGCTTTTCGCAGCCAGTGGTAGGTGGAAGTGAAGTAAAGTGCACATTTGTAACAGCGGGCGTATTGGTAACTAGCCAAATTTGTAAAATTAATTTATTCAATCTCAAGTTCATGTTCAACGCTCTAGAATCTATGTTGCATATTTGCGACGTGGGGCGCTACAGGGTTAACTGCGCGAGGGAGTTTTTCGAAAAGCATTCATACGCTTTCTTGCTGTAACTGCAAAATACATTATTTTAATCCCATATTTGGAGGTGTAAGTTTTATCTGCTTGACTACTCTACCACCGGTGTAGCCAAAATTATAAAAAGGGATGGACAAAACTTTTTGTTATGATTAAAGCGTATATGCAAATTGGAAAGTTTTTATTTAGGCAAATAGTATCAAACTTTTGTAGAAAGGTTAAGCCATAACAAGTTGAAGTCCTGCCGTCGTTCATGCAGCAGACGCGTAACAAATTAACAAATGAAAAAGAATAGAATTAAAGTGGTTTCAAGTGCAGCGTTTATAGTTTATAGCTTATAATTTTAATTACATTTTATTCACCAAGTTGCCTTGGCCGGGAGACAGCGAAGGGACTTTCGGTCTTCGAGAAAAGCTTCAACCTGTCTACCACAGTATATTGTAACAAATTAAGATCAAATGAAATGCACAATTCGCAAAAACATTCGAACAACCCCCGGCTACACGCGAAAATGATTGGCTTTTAAAAAAGTAAATGCCATTATTTACGTTAATTGACATTTGACACCACAAACTGCTTGCTATCTTCAAGCAGAAAAAATGCTCTGTATTGTGGTTTGCCAATACAAAGTTTCTTGTAATTGATAACTGTGCTGTTATTATTATCGTTGGTAGGAAATAGGGATCGAAGCATTAAGCAAAAATAATGTGATAGCGACCGACCATGCAATTCCTTATATGCGGTTGTCTCAATTTAATAATGCGTATCTGAACGTGGCGTTCACAGAAAAATGGTCATAACGAATTACAATGAGTTTATTTTTATTTGGCACGCCCGCGATCAAAATTTGGTTCGCACCGAAAACAGCGTATAGAATGCTTCCTGAGCAAATTTTAGGCCCGGCCATAAAATTGTGAACGTACGGGCATATTGTTAGTTTGTTTAAAACAGCCGGCTGCTTGTACGCTGGTATGGCGATACGCCGAGCGTACCGAATTTCGGTTTAAACTAAAGACGGGCTTTTGCGCTCACGATTTCAAGCACAGTGTAGATCGGGATTTGGCGGACGGCTTCTGCGCGACTTTTTGCTCGCAACCAATCAGCGCGCTCAATTTAGACTACAAAACAATTTGGGCTACGTCGCCGGACTCGCTACTCTGATAGACAACGAAAACATGGTTCATAATCAACACAGCTATACGGTGTAATATGCGGACATAGTAATTGATCGACGAAGATTTCCTGAAAATATATTAGCGTACTATTTACTGTGTTAAACATTAGACATTGCGCAGATTGAAGTTGTTAGATTAATTCAAACCAGCCGATCGCCGTTCCCCAACTCCAGCTGAAAATAAAATTAAAAGATCTAGCTGACATCGTAGTTTCGCGTTTGGTACTTAACAAAAACTTTTTGAGCAATATTATTTTGATTCCATCGTTTTTCAGATAAACGGGCTCACTAGACGGTACGTTTAAATGTAGGCCTACATAAAGCGGTTTAGACCAATTTCGTCTGATATTTTATTCCATGTAAACGCAAAAAAAAAAGAAAAACATGTAAAATGCATGCAATCAAATGACGTGCGTATATTTGAACGCATAAATACGCGTGATCGGTAAAACGGACCAAACAAAGCGTAAAAAAATCGATTTCTACCTTCAAAATAAACGGAGAGTAATTTCGACGTTCAAATAGATTTCGACGTTCAAAATAAACGGAGAGTCATTCTCTTAAAAAGAGATTTGCTTTCCTTTTGTGAATAGTGTTTTTTCCGAATGTTTTCAACTAAAATATTCTCGAAATTTATTAGGGTGGAAATACAATTCGACTATGGTGACATTTAATTATCGTACTGATAGGCCACAGATCTCGGCCTCTCTAAATGTCGCCGGTATCTGATTCTATTTGTTCCGTTTTGGAAATCGATGAGTTTTGAAACAAACGGATTGCGTTTTCGGTGCGAAATCGCGCTGGTTTCTGCCTCGTTCGCGTTCTCCCGCAAAAGCAATGTGGTGTGTTGACGAGACATTATCATTCCACGACAGCACGACACGGGCTACGCAATGGCACTTTTACAACTTTTGGATTGGCAGTTCGATAGTAAAGACTCTTTGATTCTAGATGGCAGACTTTAAAGGCCAAAAAATTGGAAGTCCCATGTTCAAAATATGGAAATTGTTTTTGGTCGATCAGTACATGGTCCTGAGTCATCGTGCCAAATTTCAGCTTATCATGATTTTTTCCAGATAAAAGCTATTTTTACCTGACTACTACTACGGTACATAGGCAAAATAGTTTAATCTGTTTATTTGCAATAAGCACCGGCAGTGAACACGTATACTTAGTATTTTTGTCAACCTAAACTCGAACTTGAAAAACTTACTGCTTTTACCTAACTTGAACTCAAACTTGAATACGGACCTGCTGAAACAGACTGAACTCGAATACAAATCAATCGAATTTGCAGCTTGTCTAATTATCTCTTGCTTATTGATGAAATAATGAAGTTGTTGAAATAATCTTTCGCTAATTTAAAATTATGCATGCATTGTTTTGCATTATCCAACCTGCTTATTTGATTTTTGCTATATAGTCTGCTGTTTGGTTTCAACGCTGCACTCTCAATGCCGCACTCACATTGCGTGCTAGTTGTGTTTCATTGCGTGTTATTGAGGAACTAGATTTCTACCACCCTTTGCACTTGTTGGATAACTTTGAGAGTAGCCGTGTGCGCGATTCCCTAAATTGCGCAAATCACTAAACAAATAAATATGACAGCTTATCAATAAGATAATTTTTTTAACACAGCTGTCTACAACAAAAGACTGACATTGGATCAAAGCAATGATGAACATTTTTCGGTTTAAAATTAGAGCCAGATATTGAATTAATCATTAAATTAGAAAAATATGCAATAATCGGGTATAATTAGGGCAGTAAGCCTATAATGAAACTTTTGACAGACTTTGATTTAAGAAGTTCTCTAATTAGCTATGCACTAAACAACAACTTTAAATACAGTCGAAATGATCAAAATTGATCACACTTTCAAATTACGGTCAAACAACATTCAACATGAAAAAAACATTTATTTGTGTGTGCCAAAACTTTGATGTCACTGTGCTACACCTAAATATTGACAATTTTTTACAAAACTTGACCAAAACGGTGTTTGTGCGAAGCCTACATCTTGAGCTAAGGTAGAAGTTGTCACAATCAAATTTTCAAATTTGTGGGGCGGCTGCAACATCCTAGTGACCAATAGCGTAGCCAGGGGGGGGGCGGGGGGGCTATAGCCCCCCCCATTGGCATGTCGACCAAAATGCAGAATGGGAAAAACACTACGTTTTCAGCACTTTTGAGGCTGTTTATGTACTGAAGTGGACTAAATAGTAATTTAAATCATCTTTTGAAACATATATTCAGGAGGGGGCTAATTTTTTAAAAATAAAACTAAAAAATAAATGAAAACTTTGAAAAATGGTCAAAAAAAAGCATTTAAATTTGATTGCTAGAGTGAAAATGCTAAACACAGGTGTCACCAACAAATATACTATAAACTAAGGAATAGGGGGAGGAGAGGCTATTCAGCATTAGTTAATAACCAATCATTTCTCTCGAATCTTTTTCATTAGCCCCCCCCCCCCAATTATTTTTCTCTGTAAGCTGTATACGAAATAGATTACTCCGCGTGAGTTTTATTGAACTATTCGATTTTATAATTTAACAGCATCTACACAAGAGAACTAACATTTTACCATTAGCCACCTCCGAAATAGCTCATTTAGTGCCACCAGTTTAATCACGTTTTCACTGCCAATTTCTAAGCCACGTTTTAAAATCATTATTTTTTAATCAAAGTAGCCCTAAAATGAAGTTATTTTTGCAAAAAAATACAAAATTTTCGAGCGCTGGGGGCTCCGCCCCCAGACCCCCAAAACAGCCCCCCATTGCGAATTTCTGGCTACGCGCCTGCTAGTGACTATCTTGCAACTGAAAAGTTTATCTAAAAAAGCAAAAACGATTAAACATCACATGAATCACTCCGTAGTTCGTAACACTGTGTGCTTATTTACGAGAAATCGCCCAGCATCTGAGAGCTTTGCCCCCAGACCCCCATAGCCACCGGTGGCTGGGGGTTCCACCCCCAGACCCCGTCTGTGATACGTTTGAGTACACTAGCTTAATCAACACGTATCCTACCAGTACCATATGCGTAGCCAGGATTTTTGATTGGGGGAAGCCAAACCACAGATTACATGCAATGACGTCATCAGAAATTTTCAAAAAACGAACTTTTTTGGGGGCAAAGATATCGCAGAATGGAAGATCAAAGCCGTAGCCTGTTGGCACTTAACCAGGATGTTAGTAAAGGGAAAGGGCGAAAACTAATTCTTAAGAAGTGCTTATTTCTAACTTAGGAGACGTGTTGATTAAGCTAGTGTACTTAAACGTATCACAGACGGGGTCTGGGGGCGGAACCCCCAGCCACCGGTGGCTATTGGGGTCTGGGGGCAAAGCTCTCAGATGCTGGGCGATTTTTGTAAGTTTTTGGAAAAAAAAGCTATTTTAATCTCATTGGATCACATTTCGGACGTGTTCACATCTATTTGAAAGAACTATATTTTTAACATTTCTAAGCCAATCGAAGAAATTTAATTGTTCGATCCTACTTTTACTTGCAATTAAACCCCAAAACACGTTTAAAATCTTGCATTATGGTGTAAAATTTTAATTGTAAGTGATTTGGTCCATGTAGGGGTAAGTGAGGCACATTGCCTCCTGCAATATTTTAGCAGTAAATAGTAATCCGCTCAAAGATTTTCCTTCAAGATTTTTGTTTTGTCATGATGTTAACCAGTTAAAGGAGTACGTGTATGGCCAGGGGGCCGAGGATGCGATCCCATGCCCTCTCCCCCCAGTCGTTGCCAAAGTCTGTTAAACCCAATACCACAATTGGAGACGTCACATCTCTCACTCCCACCTAAACTTCCAAGTCCCGAAGTCTCTTCGGAGGAACCGCTCCTTTCTCGCCCCATTCGCTGTAAGCTTTCCCGTCTTCGCTGCCATGGCCACCGTCTTCTTTTATCCTCATATCTTCACAGGATCAGTCGGAAGGAAAATTCTGCTTGTAGTTCTTGTGGACACCCTCTACAGGACCTCAATCATATCCTCCTCGACTGTCCTGCCTCTGAACCTCTTCGTAAATCTATCTTTGGCTCCTCTCTCTCTCTTCTTGACCTATTGTCCAGACCTTGGGGTGTGGCCCGACTGTTGGGTCTCCGCGGGATTCCTCCTCGCCCCCATCCCTCGGAAGGTGTCGGGTAATACCACCACTACCACCAGGTCCCCTCAATTGAAATTCAATAATTTGTTTAATGAGCATTTTCTCGAGCTATTTTTTTCAAAGTATTTTGTACGTAAAAACTGGCGAAGTGGAGGTGAATCGTTATTGAAAAATGGTACAATAGATGGTTACGCTTACTGAACATGTTATTCCTGGGCCGGATTTACATTGCGCGGGGTCCCTGGCACTTAAGGGATTTTTGCAACATCATCCTGCCAAATGTAAGTGAAGACCAAAAAAATTCCTACTATCTGAGCGCGAGGCCCTGGCACTGTGCCATATGACAAATACGGCGCTGGTTATTGCATTACGTTCACAAAAAGTTTAGATGAGGGCCTGAGGTAGCAACTTTTAGGACAAAAACCCTTGATTTCATCCTGGTTATATGTTTAAATTGGTTGAAAAAATTGAATTAAAGGGGTGAACCGGGCCCCCTGGTCGTCAGTATTATTTATTGCTAATTACTGTCGTACGCGTATACTGTTGTACGCAAAAATGCTAAAGGAAACTAAAAATGAAGAAACAAGGTATTTTTGTTAAATGTTTGTCATTGGTGGTATTTCAATTAAGGGGCCCGGGCTCCCTGTGCCACCCCCATGGCTACGCCTATGATTTTGAGATAAGATCGCACCCTTAAATTCTTTCATAACAAAAAAACATTTAAAGCAAAATCAAAATAACTTTTTTTCCAAAACGTGGAGGACTAGAGTCAAGTAACGTGACAGTTTTTTGATACGTCCAACAATTGCATGACATTATAATGACTTGGACACGTGGTCGTCATTATTTCTACTTACTTTTGTACGCGTAAATCCTAAATTAAAGAAACAGCAGTTCCGGACAAGGACAACATACTGGCTATGCTTTCATTATATTTATTATAGGTAGTATTTCAATTGGGGGTTTGCATTACCTCCTGTGTTATAGGCTAGCATTAAGTTCATAATAACGTTAACGAGGGCCTGAAGTTGCAACTTTTAGCAAAAAACTCTTAGATTTTTTACAGGTTTTGAGTATAAATTGTTAAAAATTTAAATTACAAGGCCCCTGGCCTGGAATCCTTGGTCATCAATTAGAGGCCCCGGGGCATCCTGGTTATCTGTTAGGGGCTACGGAACCCCCTGGTTCACGGTTAGGGGCCCCGGGGCCCCTGGTTGTCGGTTAGGAGCCCCGGGACAACCTGGGCCTTAGTTTGGGGCCCTGTGTTCCCTGGTCATCAGTTAAGGGCCCTGGGGCCCCCTGGTTGTCAGTTAAAGGCTCCAGGGCCCCCTGGTCGTCAGTTAGGGGCCACCTGGTTGTTAGTTAGGGGCCCTGGGGGCCCTTGGTTATCAATTAGGGACCCCAGGGCCCCCTGTTTGTCAGTTAGAGGCCCGGGAGCCTTCATTTGTCAGCTAGGGGCCCGGGGGCCCCCTTGTTGTCGGTTAGCGGCTCCCGGGCCCTCTGGTTGTTAGTTAGGGTCCCTGGGACCCCTGGTTGTCGGTTAGGAACCCCGGGGACCCCTGGTTGTCGGTTAGGGGCCCCCAGGTTATTGGTTAGGAGCCCTGGGTCCCCGTGGTTGTTAGTTAGGGGCCCCGGGGCTCCCTCGTCGTCCGTAACTGCAACTAAACATCGCTAGGCTATGTTGTCATAATTTTTTTTCATTGGTGTTATTTTAATTGGGGGGGGCGGGCCCTCTGGTTCCCCCCCCCCCTGGCTACGCCTATGACTTGGGGCCCATTCTCGCCTCCGTAATTACAACGATCTAAACGCTCTATAATGCTTCATAGAAACTTACTTGTTTCACCACAAGCGCAGTAGCGATCTCTGCGCGACGTAGCTCCTCCCCAGTAAATTTGAGGTGTTCCATCACGTGACAACCAGGTTGCATAGGTGAGGTTGTAGTCTTGAAACAGCAACGAATGAATGCATCGATACTGAAAGTAAAGTGAGTGACTGAAAGAAGACCACGTTAGTAAAAGCTTACCAGGTTAATAAATGTATAAGCAGGTTAGTGCAAGTAAACCAGATAAGTGAAGGTATGCAAAGTTGGTGAAAGTGCACCATCTCAGTGAAAGTAAACTAAGTTTAAAAAAAGTAAACCAGATTAGTGAAAGTAACCCAGGTTAGTGAAAGTAGACCAGGTTGGTAAAAGGTAAAAGCATACTAGGTTAATAAATGTAGACCAGGTTAGTGAAAGTATACAAAGTTGGTGAAAGTACACCATCTTAGTGAAAGTAAACCCGGTTAGTAAAAGTAAACCAGATTAGTGAAAGTTAGTGAAAGTAAACCATCTCAGTAAAAGTAAATTAAGTTAGAAAAAAAAAACCAAGTGAATGAAACTAAACCAAGTTAGTGAAAGTAAACCAGGTCAGTAAAAGTAGGCGCAAAGCTAATTTGAGCTACAAGTAATGTTGTCTCTTCAAGACCCACCATTCAGAGCAGCACGAAGAAGCAGGCAGTCAATCAATGAATCTAAACCTTAAAGCTTTTATGGTGCTTCCGAGCGGTAACTTCGAAAAACATGTAAATGGCGACAAATCTGCTAAAATCTAACTATGCAAGTTTTTGAGACAATGAAACTTAAAAGGACAATCAATTCGAAAAATTTTTGCTCGTTTTTTTCTCAAAACATTTTTACCTAGGCCTATCTTAAGTGTATTCAGGTCAGAGGTTTTTTGCTTGGTTTTCTTTCGAAGATATTTGGCAGATCTGAAGACCAACTTCACCAAATTTCAGCTTTCTACGACCTTCCGTTGTCGAGATATAACAGCTTAGATTTCCCTTAGAGAGGCCTTTTTCCTTAGAAGTTTTGCCCGGGTTACCAGTTAGAAACAAAAGTTACAGCATGTTCTTAATTCTATGTAAATGTTTTGTGGGAGAGCTGTTGTGTAGAAAAGTAAAGTGTTAGAATTTTAAACTAGCTGCTTTTCAAGTAAATGTTATCTAGCTTTACAAAAGTTAATCTTCTGTCACAATACTGACAAAATGGCAACAATGAAATGAAAAAAAAAACTTGTTGATTTTGAACTGCAATATCTTGAAAACGAGAAGGCGTAGAAAGTTCAAATTTGAAGAGAATGCATTTTAGGATTATCCCGATATAAGTCAGTTTAGATTTCCCCTGAGAAAGGCTTTTCCCCTTAGAAATTTTGCCAGGGCTGTCAACTACAAACAACATTTCAATAAAGTTACTACAAAAAGGGTCTAATCAATACCGGTAAGTGTTTTGTGGCAAAGTTGCTGTCAAGACAAAGCAAAGAATGAGAACGGTAAATTAGCTGCTTTTCAAGTAAATTCAAGTCAACTTTCTAACAGTTAAACTTCTTTTCACAATACTGGCAAAAGGGCAACACTGAAGTACCGGTAAGAGAAAAGTTATTAGCTTTGAACTTCAATATTTTGAAAACGGCAAGACGTAGAAAGTTTAACTTTGGTGAGAATGCATTTCAGGCTCATCCTAACATTTTAGTCAGTAATGAAAAAGTCGAATGGAATGCCCGTTTAAAATTATGTAGATCTGTATTCAAATAACATTACTTAATCTTGATTAGGTTTTTCCTGGCACCTGAAAACGTATGGAGAGAAACTTTTGTTACTCCCTGTATTTTGTTACTTTTTGCGTCCTGACTATTTTTTGCAAAGAATTTAATGTCTGATACTGGTATGGTTAATTAAACAAATTGTTTTTACAAATACCATCTGTCGCCATTCAAGGCAAGTTTAAAGTTTTTGCGGGAGCTGAGGCGTAGCCTAGAGGAAATCAGGTTATTGTTGTGTCATTTCTCTTTAACTTTGCTTTGTTCATTGTTGCAGTTGAAAAGAGTCAGCAATGCTGAAGAGAAGTTTTAAAGCAGGTTTGCCTAAACTTTTTGAGCTTTACTCTTTTTCTGAGCTTTAGCGGGCAGCACAATTTTCGTGAAATGTTTGGATAATTTTTACCCCAAACCAGGTGTGCTTCCAAGATTCTACAAAATGGGGGAAGGAGCTTGAACCAAAAGTTAAAATAGTTTAGTTATTTTGGCAGCATGCTGAGCAAACTGATGCAACTCATAAAAGGGTTACAAGCGTATCATAAAAGGGGGTCTGGGGGCAAAGCCTCAAGTCGCTGGAAGTTTTTTTGATTTTTTTGGCAAAAAATAGCCATTTCGATTGTTTTTAGAGCCGTTTAAAAGAGCTAAATTTCTGAAATTCGAAAGTTTTTTAAAACAATTAAGGTGTCCAGTTTCTTCAGTCCCCCCTTACGTACACGTCAAGACTAAAACAAATTTAAACGTTTTTATTTTGGGATCAAATGTTTTAAGTGACTTGGCTAAAGTGAGAGCTGAGGCCTCCTTTAGTTCCCCTGGTTGCGTTACTGTGCCAAATACTGCTCATTCAAGTTTTGCATCGTCCTATCAATAATTATACAAAGCAAACGCAATCCTATTTATTACACAGCACGATCATATTCGGGATTCTGCTAAGAGAGATGCTACAGCTTAAACCAAAAGCTAACATTTCTCTATATGCCAAAGTTTGTGCTGTATTTAGCACCCGCCGTTTTGAATAAACTACTGCTCGTCGAAAATGTATCATTTAAGACGTCTGGGGGAAAACTCCCTCGTCGTCGAGTAATTTTTGCAATTTCATAAAATAAAATGGCCATTTTGAGAAAAATTTCGCAATTTTTTAGAACCATTTTAAAGGATCGAATGGCGAATCTAATTGACCCCACACTCACACACTTATAGATCAGGTCCAAAACACGTTTAAAATCTAGAATGTTAGGCTGAAATTTTGAAACTATTCAGCTAATGAATTAGACTTTGACCTCCGCAACGTCTATTCCGTAGTTGCATTAGTGATTATATAGTGGCCGAACTATGAAGAACGTATTTGAAGCTGTAAACTTGTAAACCTGTACAGCTGTAAACCTTCGTTTTGAAATGCAAACTGTGCGACGATGAAAATATAAGGAAACAAAGAAAGTTACATGGTAGCTTATGCAGTGGCCGACAAAATGTAAATTTGCTACTGTTTAATATACTCGTAGAAGCGTTATTTACCAAATAGCATTCACGATTTTACGAAAAAATTGTTTGAAAAAACCGAAGTTAAAAAATTTGACTAAATGAGCTTTTTGTGAAAAATTTAGGAGTATCGAAAGAAATTTGTAGCAAATGTCGAGACCAGTCGCGGACCGCAAAAACTTATTGTGCGGGCTGCACTTTGGGCTGCCCTGTTATAAAGAATAAACTAACTTCTGTTACGCTCCGCTCAACTTGAGCAGAAGCTATAGACTTGCTTTAATAGCTTTCGCTTTTCAAAACAAAAGAAAGTTGCTTTTCGTTCTTTTTTTTTTGAAAATAGTTTTAAAATGTTGAAAGACATTGCTACGAAATATTTTTAAAGTGATTATTCTCGCCAACAGTACGTTGATAACAGGAAGACATGGCTGGTGCTTTACTGAGGTTTTACAGTTTTGTTTTCGTTTAGTTTCCACTCCGCCGGACGAACGGACTTGGAGGAAACAGCCTGTAGTGGGTTTTTGAAGTTTTATCATTTTTAATTTTTAACTAAACTTTCTGAACCGTATATTCTTCGCATGTATATTACGCTCCTTCAAAAACAAAGGCGACGCTTTCCGATTCTTCAAATACCTTAATAAATTGACGACATTCAGCTGATTGTTCAATCAATGCGATTATCTGCTCCATTGTGGTGCCATAGCCAACTGCGAATTTAGCACATCTTGGGTTCTCACAATCTCCAGCATCAACTTCGTTGAGAAAGTTGTGGTAGATTATCGTTTCTGTTGATGAAAATGTGAAGTTTGGATATGTTATTGAGTGTAAAAATTCAGCAGGGACCGTCAACTAAATGTTTCTGTGTTACCATAAACCTATTCAAGTAACTCATTTCGTTATCATTGTTTTGCTGTGTAAAGTTTGCAATAATGTTGCTTGTTTAGGCTTGCCAGTTTTATTTAAACGAGGACTGAAGGCAAAATGAATATAGAGTACCGTCTTCAATGTTAGGGCAGTGTTAAATTGCATTAAATTGGCGTTGAGTTCATCCTTCTTGACGTGGTTGTTCCATAGGTACTCTACTTTAAATACCAGGACTGTATTGACCTATATGGAGAGGATATAAGTCTTACATAATTAGATACGCTTATATACCAGGCCTATATTAATCTATATAGAGGTTTGGAAGATAAAGGTTAATGTAGGTTAGGCATGGCCACAAGTCTGCTTTACAGTACAACTAGAATTGTGGCAGTCTAGCGTACGTAAGGTATCTACAGCAAAGATAAAAACTCATTGAAGGACACAGATATAAAAAGAGAGAAGGTGGTCCAGATATAGCATATCGTCTGAAAATTCACTCGCTGAAAACCAGTAAAAAGTTTTATTACTGCGAATAAATACTGTAAAAAAACAGCAAATTTTAAATGTATTTTGTCATCAGAAAGTAAGTTTCTGCAACAAACGAATTTACATATTAAGTGACGCATTGATATAATCTTTTGCTCTGTAGTAATTTGGGGAGCAGTTTTTCCCTTAGTTAAAAAAGGTGAGAAGGCTTACTATTATCTTAACCATACCAGACTAGATCCCCAGACTTTTACTTAACTGTAATTTTGAACTTAATGTTGTAGGTATGTATAAATAACATTGTTTTTTAGATATTTATTAAATTATTCCGTTCAATTTTTGGTCATTGTTTAACGCCATAATGGCATAGGTGGGCAAGTTAATGCAAAACGTTAGCTTCGTTAACCACTAGTCCGTTAACAAACTTCACACCTCCGTTAACGTTAATCCGTTATTTTCAGCTTTAATTAACGGAAGTTAATAAAGTCTGTTAATCCGTTAACATTTTGCGTGTAATTTACATTTCGTTTTATTCCCTCGTTTTTAGAACACGTATTGACGCAGTTGAGCTGATTGTAAGGAAATATTTATTGCTATGGTGGTCCTTTTTTTGTTTTGAAAGTTACATTGTACAGTCTAATCTAATTTCAAGATAAAATTAAGTTCAAATGCACAACGAAGCTGCAAGATATTAACGATAAAAACTTTAACGGAAGTTAACAGAACTTAACGGAAGTTACTTTAGTCCGTTAACAGCACTTAACGGAAGTTAATTTAGTCCGTTAACATGAAAAAACTTTTTAACGGATTAACGAGTTAATGAAAAAGTTAGCTTCGTTATTAACGATTAACGGACTTGTGCCCACCTATGCATAATGGTGAATACTTGTGTTATTGCCAGTTGCAAAACGGATCACAAAAAATGCCAACATAAGGTCGTTTTTATTCCTGAAAAATTTCCAGTGTTTGATTTTCCATTAAAAAAAGAAGAATTGAATAAAAAGTTGATCATTTTCGTAAATCACAAAGACTGGATTCCAGTGCAACAAGTCTCGAAACGAACTACATTAAGATGGGATTTAGAGCCAGTTCCCATCTATTCTGAAATTTGACTTATACCTCTATCAGCAGTGCTGGGCACCGCAAGTTTTTTTTAAGTCCGCAGTCCGAAAATCCACAACGGAATTTCAATTTTCTTAATCCGCAACCGCAAGTCCGCAATTCGACGTTTAAAAGCTTAGTCCGCAACCGCAAGTGCGCAACCACGTTTCAGGATTCTTGAATCCGCAACCGCAAGTCCGCAACTTCGTAATTCTTGAAGTCCGCAACCGCAAGTCCGCAACTTCGTAATATTTGAAGTCCGCACCGCAAGTCCGCAACTTTTTATGAATCAAGAGAAGAGTTTTGCTGTCAATCATGTCCCGAAGTGATCTGCTCAGAGTTGATTAGCAAGCATAAGTCAAAAGTTGTGGCTTGTGCCCACGCGATAGAAGGAATTACTCACAATCTTTGATTGTAGTGAATGTACCACAGCATGACTTGTCATTGAGTTGCTTTTTCGGATGGCTTCTTCTTCTTTCTTCATTGCCCGCTTTTCCGTGAGGGTTGCGGGGGCAGTAGCTCAAGATTGAGCCGCCACACCTCACGGTCTTCCATCACCTCCATCATTTCGCTTGGGCGAAGTCCCAAGCGATTCCATCCAAGATCCTCAATGTAATCGGTCCATCTAGTTCTAGGTCGTCCGACTGGTCTTCTCCCATTTGCTTTGGCATGTAAAGCTTGTTTGGGGAGTCTTTCCTGAGGCATTCTGCTTACATGGCCAAACCATCTAAGCTGTGATCTTTCAATTCGGAGAAGTAACGGCTCGATGTTAAGAGATTTTCGAATTTCAGAGCTACACACCTTGTTAAACAGTGTAACTCCTTCGATTCTTCGTAAAAACCTCATTTCGGACGCTTGCACTTGTGATCGCATTCTTTCGGTCATTACCCAAGATTCATGACCATAAGTGAGAATGGGGACAAAAACTGCTTTGAAAATTGAGAGTTTTGCCTTTTTCGACAATTCTCGTTTCATGACAACCGAGTAGTGCAAAGCTCGCATTACTGCACTAGCCTTGCCTATTCGGGTATCGAGTTCTTCGTCTTGCCTTCCGTCACTCGTAAATGCAACCCCAAGATACTTGAACTTCTCTACCTGCTTTAGTGTCGCTCCATTCACTTGTAATACGCACTGATCAGGGTTTCTTGAAAGATGAAGTACCTCAGTTTTGGCCGTGCTTATTTTCATTCCGGCGGTGTTGCATGCATCTGCAAAGCTATTTAATGCGCGCTGGAGGCCAGATTCTGTGGAAGAAAGCAGAACCAAATCATCTGCGAATAGCAGACGACTAATTTTGCAATTTCCAATCGTGGCACACTCATCAGCTTGGCTGCATTTGTCGATCCAATTCATGTAAACAATGAAAAGGAGAGGTGACAAAACGCACCCTTGCCGGAGTCCACATGGAACGGCTTTGATTGCTTGCCATTTACCCGAACACAAACCTCCGGTCTGCAGTAGAATGACTTAATAGCGCGTAACAATTGACCATCAACGCCATACTCCTGCAAAACCTTCCAAAGTTTATCCCGAGGAACTCGGTCATATGCTTTTTCAAGATCGACAAAGCATGCAAAGAGATCTTTGCCATACTCCCAAGATTTCTCGAAGATTTGCTTCAGAGTGAAGATTTGGTCCGTGGTGCTGCGACCCGGACGAAAACCGCACTGACCATCTTCCAGTTTTGATTCCACTATTTCTCGGCATTTCCTTTCAAGGCATTTGGCATATACTTTCCCTGGCAAACTAAGGAGAGATATCCCTCTGTAGTTTGTACATTGCTTGCGATCTCCTTTCTTGAATATCGGAATAATCACACCTGTTTGCCAATCTCTGGGAGTTTTGCCAAGCTTCCACGCAACTTGACACACTCGCGTTAACCAGAGAATTCCTTCTCCAGTCAGCGCTTTCAACATCTCGGGTCTGATTTCATCTTCACCAGCAGCTTTTCCAGATTTTATCCCTTTAATTGCGGTTGCCACTTCTGCTGCAGTGAAAACTTCGTCCTCCCCTAGATGTGTGACTTCGTGTGTGTCACGAGTCGATGCCTTTACAGGATTCAAAAGATCTTCAAAGTATTCTCTCCATCGTGAAAGGATTTCATTCTCATCCGTTAGAATGTTACCGTCAGAATCCTTGATGGAGTACGTGATACTCGATCTTTTGCCACGTAAACGGCGGATGGTCTGCCAAAATACTTTGTTTGCCGAAAAATAGTTGGAATCCAACCGACGACCAAACTCTTCCCATGACTTCTCCTTGGATTTCTTTACTGCCGAAGTTGCCGCTTTTCGCGCCTCAGTGTACCGGGATTGCAAATCAGATGACGATCTGTCCTGCAGCCAGGCCTTGAACGCATCTTTCTTTGCTCGAATAGCTTCTTTAACCTCTTGGTTCCACCAAGGCGTTCTTTTCTCACTATCGCCCGCCATTCTAAGCCGTTTTCGCCCACAACTTTCAGCAGCTGATGAAATGATTGCTGATCTGAACAGCAGCCATTCCTTCTCGATGTCCTCGGATACATCAGGAAGTTGTCTGAACTTAGATGATATACTGGATGCAAACTGTTTTCTTACTTCTTTGTCCTCCAAAGCCTCCCATTTGATCCGGTAAGTCACAGACGACCGGTTGGATCTCTTGTTTGGCCAAGGTTTCGAAAGTCGTAAGGAACATACTACCAGATGGTGATCAGTTGACAATTCAGCACCTCGCTTCACTCGAACGTCCAGCACATTAGAAAACAAATCTGACGAAACTATGCAAAAATCTATCAAAGATTTTTGATCCATACTAGGTCGATACCATGTATACTTGTGAACCTCTCTGTGCTGGAAAAAGGTATTCATGATGCGGAGTCCGTTGCTACAACAGAGCTGCAATAAATACCTTCCGTTCTCATTCAGTCCAGTGACTCCATGTTTTCCGATCACACTCTTCCACGTATCTGTGTCTGTTCCAACATGTGCGTTAAAATCCCCCATAAGGACTGTAGATTCAGTAGCTGATACTCGTAGAAGAGCATCATTTACTTCATCCACAAAAGTCTGATATTCACTCGTGGCATTGGGGGCATATACCTGCAACAGGCACAATGACCGATCCAATACCTTAAGCTTCAACATACAGACCCGTGATCCCAAAGGAATCCAATCTGACACACAGTCTGACAAACGGGGGCTTGTGAGAATCCCCACACCCGCTTGTGCAGACATACTAGGATCAGCACCAGAATAGAAGAGTTTCCATCCGCCATCCAGATCCACAGTTCCAGAGCCACGTCGTTTGGTTGAAGAAACTCCAATAATATCGAGATGATACCGCTTTGCTTCCTCAACCAATTCTAGCTCTTTTCCTGTGAGGGTGAGGATATTCCAATTGCCCAACAGCAGTTGGTGATGGTTGACCGGTGAGTGTGCGACATTATCTCGAGTACGAATACTCTGCGCTGCCTCCATTCGCCTCTCCAAACGTGTAGCGGGCACATTGGTGGAGCTGCCACTAGGGCTGGCTGGTGGAGATTGTCGCTTATTTTTCGAACGAGCCCCTCTGCCTAAGACTCGAACACTATAGGGGTTTCGCTGAATGACGACCTGGGAGTCCCTAGGCGCTCCCCTGCAGGACGAGGTTCCACTTGTGAAGGTGGCCCCATTAACGTCGTTCACGTAATTTTCATTATTTGTGCTCATCATGATTTGTTATGCAGTTTAATCTAACTGCGGAGAGGTTTTATATCAGAGTTGTCCTTCTCCTAGGTTATATGCTTACCACAGCTGATGGGCATAACCAACCCAGGTTTTAAGTTTTCCAACTATTTTGATTTGAACTATACTTCGTCTCGCTTCTACCATTAGACCTATCTGGCATGGGTAACCCTTTCAGGAGAATTGAATCTCCAGCCAGTACAGCTCTGCAGGTCATTGAGGCACATAGACTTTTCCACCTCGTTACGGTGATAGTTTATGGAAAAGCTATGCATTGTAGGTCTAATTGCCGAGCTATGTTATTCTATGCCTACTGTGCCATAATAAGCCAATTATATGTCATACTATGCCTACTAAGCTACGGCGCCCACTTTGGCTTACTATGCCTGTTGTGCCATACTAAGCCTACTGTATGCCATACTATGCCTACCAGGGTGCCATGTTATGCCTACTATGTCATACTAAAGCTGCAGCACCTACTGTGGCACACTATGCTTACTAATACTATGCCTATTTTCCATAACAAGCCTCCTGTATGTCATAATCTGCCTACTAAGGTGTAATGCTATCCCTACTATAATATACTACGCTGCAGTGCCTACTGTGGGATACTGTGTAATAATAAGCCAACTATGCCTACTGTGCCATAGTAAGCTACAGTGCCTACTGTGACATGCTATGCTTACTAGGGTGCCATAACAAGCCTACTTCATGTTACACTATGCCTACAATGCCATACTAAGCCTACTATGACATAGTGCTCTTACTAACTTATGGTGCCAAAAGCCCACTTCAGTATATTGTTGTTGTAGCTCATATTTATCCTCCAGTCACCAGACAGCATCAGACGCTAACTTATTGGACGATCCGCACATTTTTTTTATTGCAGTGACTACTTCGTGATTGGAGAAATCCACATCTGCTTAAGGGGTTTCCGATGATCCAACGTTCCTGTAGATTTCTTCAAATTCTTGCCCCCCGAATTTGCTGCTTGTTCAAAGCCACCAACCAGAGATAATTATCGTAAAACGTCTTATCCAAGGACGCAACGGCGTGACCAGGGTGCGGGTTGAACCCAGATCATTCAATCAAGGTCGTCGTAAACAATTCGCTTTTACCCATTTGGCCAAGCTACCAACTATACTACACTCGAATGCTATAGGCCTGTTATGTCTACAATGTCATACTACACCTACTATAACATACTAAGCTGTAGCGCCTTCTGTGGGATACTATGCCTACTGTGCCATAATAAGCCAACTATATGTCATATTCTGATGTTGTACTATGCCTACTAAGCTACAGTGCCCACTGTGGCACACTATGGCTACAGTGCCATAATCAGCATGCTATGTCTATTGTGCCATAATTAGCCTACAATATAGCATAACTATACCCATTGTACCATAATAAGCCTACGATATCTACAATGTCATACTAGCCTGTAGCACCTACTATGGTTTTTAATAATATGCGTACTGTTCCATAACAAGCCTCCTATATGCCATACTCTGCCTAATAAGGTGTCCTTCTATCCCAACGAAGTATACTAACTTCCAGTGCCTACTGTGCCATATTAAGCCAACTATGCCACAGAGCCTACTGTGACATACTATGCCTACTAGGGTGCCATAATAAGCCTACTTCATGTCATACTATGCCTAAAATGCCATACTAAGCCTCTTATGACATACTACGCCTACTGTAGTATACTATGCCTAATTTGCCATAAGGCTACTACTGTACATGCCATGCTATACTCGCATGCTATACTATGTCTACAATGCCATACTACGTCTACTATGACATACTAACCTCCAGTGCCTACTGTGCCATATAAAGCCAATTATGCCACAGTGCCTACTGTGACATACTATGCCTACTAGAGTGCCATAATAAGCCTACAATATGTCATACTATGCCTAAAATGCCATGCTAAGCCTTCTATGACATACTACGCCTACTGTGGTATACTATGCCTAATGTGCCATAAGGCTACTACTGTACATGCCATGCTATACTCGCATGCTATACTATGTCTACAATGCCATACTACGTCTACTATGACATACTACGCTGCAGTGCCTACTGTGCCATAATAAACCAACCAAATGCCATTCTATGCCTACAAAGCTACAGTGCGCACTGAGGTATACTATGCTTACTGTGCCATAATCAGCATACTATGTCTATTGTGCCATAATTAGCCTACAATATAGCATAACTATACCTATTGTACCATAATAAGCCTACGATATCTACAATGTCATACTAGCCTGTAGCGCCTACTATGGTTTTTAATAATATGCGTACTGTTCCATAACAAGCCCCGTATATGCCATACTCTGCCTCCTAAGGTGTCCTGCTATACCAACTATGATATACTAACCTCCAGTGCTATATAAAGCCAACTATGCCACAGAGCCTACTGTGACATGCTATTCCTACTAGGATGTCATAATAAGCCTACTTCATGTCGTACTATGCCTAAAATGTCATACTAAGCCTCCTATGACATACTACGCCTACTGTAGTATACTATGCCTAATGTGCCATAAGGCTACTACTGTACATTCCATACTATATCGCATGCTATACTACGTGTACAATGCCATACTACGTCTACTATGACATACTAAGGTGCAGTGCCTACTGTACCATAACAAGCCAACCAAATGCCATACTATGCCTTCAAAGCTATAGTGCTCACTGTGGCATACTATGCTTACTGTGCCATAATCAGCATACTATGTCTATTGTGCCAAAATTAGCCTACAATATGGCATAATATACCTATTGTGCCATAATAAGCCTACTATGTACCATTCTATGCCTACAATATTGTACTAGCCTGTAGCGCATACGTGGCATATTATCCTTACTAATACTATGCCCACTGTTCCATAACAAGTCTATTACAGTATATGCCATACTCTGCCAAACTAGGATGTCATGTTATCCCTACTGTGACATACTAACCTTCAGTGCCTACTGGTCTATATTAAGCCAACTATGCCATACGCCTAGTGTTACACTATACTATGCCTACTGTGCCATAACAAGCCTACTTTATGGGTGTCACGCTACGCGTACAGGCCCAGCCCCTCTTACTTTCAGGTCTAGCTCAAAACAGATTTAAACGCTTGTATTTTTGGTTAAAGTTTTTAAGTGATTTGCATAAGGGAGGTTGTAGCCCCCAGCCCTCCTGGTTGCGCTACTGCTTATACAGTAGGTGCCCAGACTGCATGGAAGCTTAATGCACAACCCACCGACGAACCCTTAAAAATGCTACGATGAAGGTAGAGATTCGAAGATTAAAAGTCATTGGATTACAGTGAGAAGCCATCAAACAGCAAAGCACAATCTTTATTTCCGCTTACAATAAGATATTCTAATAAATAAAAATTTTTTCAAGGCAGGAAAAGACCAATGCAGTAGAAAGCAAAATAACATTTATATCATTAATCGTATTACTAAATTTTTAGTCCCAATTTCTATAAATACTGTAGGAACGAGATAGCCACGCGCTACCAGCAGTGCCGTTGCCAGAGCAAACAAAGTGAGGGGGCCTTACCAAAAAATTGGGGGGCACTATAAAATAGAATGAACTTTCGTACATAACAACTGATAATTTAAAGCTACAATTTTTTATCCATCTTTGAAAAACGAGACATATAAGCCCGTCAGCATTTATTAGCTCGTTTCGTATGCGGCCCGTATAATCGCTTGAAAATACATCTGCGGGAGTGAATGCGACCAGAAGCGCAACCAGGGTTTTGCTTAGAGAGAGGGGGCTTGAACCAAAAGTAAATGGTTTTTGCACAAAAATCGTCTAATTTAGGTCCGGTGCTAAACGAACCGTTGCAACTCAAGAGTGTCACAGAGGGTGCAGAACCCCCAGCTGCTGGGTGATTTTGCGGCAAAAATAGCGATTTTAACGCAATTTAAATCACATTTCGCACGTTTTAAAGCCGTATCAATAATTACAGTAAATTGCTAAAATTCAGAAGTCATTGAAAGATTTAAATTGTCCAGCTTCTTGAGTCCCCATATACTTTAGATCAAGTCCAAAACACGTTTAAACGCTTATTATTTTCATGGTTATATTTTCTAAATGACTTGACTAAAGGGGGCTGATGACCCCTTAGCCCCTTTCCCCTGATTGCGCCACTGACTGCGACCTAAAATAAATCTTGAGTGTGCTGTAAAAACAAAAAAAAAACAGCTGGTCTTTTAAAAAAGTTTTCACATATTGTTTCAGGTCATAATCACTTACGAAATACGGGTAACGTTTTTGTAGATATGCATCCCTGTTTCGCGACACATCCGTAAAGGCATGTTGATATGACAGATTATAGGGTCACGTTTATGTAAAGCTGTTGGTGGCCAGCACTTTTGCAAGCAATCGAGAAAACTTCAAACGAGAATTATGCTTGAAAATTATTATTCCTTTTTTCATTATTGCCTGTTGTTTTGTCGTTACGTGATGCTTCGAAAAAGCATTCTGAGACAACCGAAATGGGGGGCACAAGCAGTCGTTAGGGGGGTATGGCGCCCCTTGCCCCACAGTAGCGACGGCACTGGCTACCAGTATAAAAAGTGATAAACCAGTGGCAAATTTTGTAAACTCACAGCAAAAAAACAAGCCATACTTTGAACCAGGGCTTGAAATTCGAACTTAAACTCGAAAAAAGTCGGTTGCTTTGCCGAACTCGAAAAAACAACGTGTCAACAAAAAGAAAGCAATTAAGTTGAAAAGCAGACTTAGTATTTTTATCAGCCTGAACTCAACAAAATCGATATTTTTGCCGAACTTGAACTCGAAAAAATTTAATTGATTTTTTATGTTTGACTGGGTAAAAAACATAAATATTTTACAAAAATAGAAAGGAACTTCAATATTTGCGTAAAACTAGCAGAATTGCGGACTAAAATTAAAAATAGTCCGCAACCGCAAGTCCGCAATTTAAACTCCCAAAGTCCGCAAGTCCGCATGTCCGCAACTTTTTTCGTTAGTCCACAATTGCGGATTTGCGGACTAACTTGCGGACTTGCCCAGCTCTGATTTCTGAATTTGAAAACTGTGGTTTAGTTGAAAGCTGAACTTAAGTTGCCGCTGTTGTTGCTGGCTGCATCGCTAGAAACGTAGTTGCAAAAAAAGTAGTTGCAAAAAAACCAGCTTAGATTGCAAAAAATGCTTAATTTTTAATCTAGAAGCTGAAAGTCTCTCTGCGTTTGAATGGCTTTGAATATTTTTTGTCTTTGTCTCGTGAGCGGTTAACGCTAGTCTCAGGTTTGACTCAATACGTTGGCAAATCTTCGGCAATGCTGGAGTTTTAAACTGAATTTCACGAGAGGCAACGCTGAAAATATGATAAAATGTAACGATTTGCTCTGTCATTTTTAAATGAAACCGATTCATAAGCAATCAAATTAATTAATCGCATAATTTGCAACGTTTATTTCAATAATGCTCAGAAACATGTTAATAATCAAGTTCGACGAGAAGTAGTAAAACAATTTAAGCAAAGGCAAAGAAGCGCGAAGAACAACCAAACTAGTACTGTTTTTTACGGCTCAAATTTAAGTTCAAGTCATTTATTTGTCGCAAACCATCAATAAGCGTAAATATACAGCTGAAAATAATACTCTGCATGCAATGGCTGCGACAGGGTGGTTGATAAGGGACCGCTAAGGTCTTCGAATCGATAGCAGGCCCTGTGCCAGGATAGCGTGACTGGGGGGCATAAACAATTTTTTGGGCGGCACAAAAACTTGAGTTCTTTGAATTCGAGAGTGTGGACCAAAAAACAAAGGTGTTCATCGCGAAATTCCACGAATGCTTGGGTAAACACCAATTTAAAAAAAAAGGTCTTCACTTCGAAATATGCGTGGATTTTCGCGAATTCTGGGGTGAAAACTAAATAAGGTCTTCATCAAAAAATTTGTGGCGAATTTCCACAAGTTCTGGGGTGAAACCACAAAAAAAAATGGGTCCTTATTGAAAAATCTTAGAAAAACAGTTCTTGCTCACGACTTATAAGGTGATAACCAGTATTTTGGGAGTCTCAGGCCTTGAACTGCACTCCAGTGGCACCGAGCCTGCTACTTTCTTTGGGGCACAATCCTCGCTTGGAGGGGCACAAGCGGTGATTAGGGGGGCACGACCCTGGAATGCCCCCCGTGGCGCCGGGCCTGATCGGCCGCCACCCTATTTGTCATAGGCGTAGCCAGGATTCTTGATTGGGGGGGAGGCCCAAACCACAAAACACATGCAATGACGTCATCAGAAATTTTCAAAAAAGGAACTTTTTGTTGGGCGAAGATTTCATAAAATGGAAGATCTGAAGTCGTGGTCTATTGTCACTTAACCAGGATTTTGGTAAAGGGGGAGGGCGAAAACTAACAGTTAAAAAGCGAAATTGTCTGACTTAGGAGACATGTTGAGAAAGCTAGTGTACTCAAAAGTATCACGGACGGGGGTCTGGGGGCGGAGCCCCCAGCCGCCGGTGGCTATGGGGGTCTGGGGGCAAAGCCTCCAGCAGCTAGGCGATTTTTGTAAGTTTTTGGAAAAAAAGCTATTTTAATCCCATTAGATCACATTTCGCACGTGTTCACAGCCATTTGAAAGAACTCGATTTTAAACATTGAAAGCCAATCGAAAAATTTTGATTATTCAATCCTCCTTTTATTTGCAATTAAATTTCAAAACACGTTTAAAATCTTGCATTATTGTGTAAAATTTTAATTGTAAGTGATTTGATCCATATAGGGGGAAGTAAGGCACGTTTTCTTCTGCAATGTTTTAGCAGTAAATAATAATCCACTCAAAGAATTTCCTTTCATGAAGTTAACCAGTTATAGGAGTACATGTACGGTCAGGGAACCTAGGACCCCTCAAATCAAATTCAATAATTTGTTCAATGAGCATTTTCCTAGCTATTTTTTTAAAAGTATTTTGTGCGTAAAAACTGGCGAGGTGGAGTTGAATCGTTATTGAAAAATGGTACAATAGATGGTTACGCTTATACTAAACATGTTATTCCAGGGCCGGATTTACATTGCGCGGTGCCTCTTGCACTTAGGGGATTTTTGCAACATCATCCTGCCAAATATAAGTGAAGACCAAAAAAGTCCTACTATCTGAGGGCCGGCCCCTGGCACTGTGCAATATGGCAAATCCGGCGCTGGTTATTTCATTACGTCCATAAAAAGTTTAGATGAGGGCCAGAGTTAGCAACTATTAAGACAAAAAATTTGACTTCACCCTGTTTTTACGTTTAAATTAGTTGGAAAAAATTGAAATAAGGAGGTGCGCCGGGCCCCATAGTCGTCCGTATTATTTATTATCAATTACTGTTGTGCGCATGTACTGTTGTACGCAAAGATGCTAAAAGAAACTGAAAATGAAGAAACAAGACTTTTTTTGTCAAAATTTTGTCATTGGTGGCATTTCAATTGAGGGGGCCCGGGACCCCTGGGCCACCCTCCTGGCTGCGCCTATGATTTTGAGATAAGATCGCGCCCTTAAGTTCCTTCATAAAAAAAACGTTTAAAGCAAAATCAAAATAACTTTTTTTCCAAAACGTGGAGGACTCGAGTCAAGTCACTTGACAGTTCTTGAAACGTACAAGAATTGCATGACATTATTATGACGCGGAAACGTGGTCGTCATTATTATTACTTACTTTTGTACGCGTAAATCCTAAATTAAAGAAACTGCCATTCCAGACAAAGACAACGTATTGGCTATGCTCTCACTGTATTTATCATTGGTAGTATTTCAATTGGGGGTTTGCTTTACCGCCTGTGTTATAGCATTAAGTTCATAACAACGTTAACGAAGGCCTGGGGTTGCAACTTTTAGAAAAAAAACTCTTAAATTTCTGATAGGTTTTGCATATAAATTATTAAAAATTTGAATTAAGGGGTTCCTGGCCCGGGATTCTAAGTCGTCAGTCAGGGGCTCTGGGGATCCCTAATTGTCAGTTAGAGGCCCCAGGCCCCCGGTTGTCAGTTAAGGGCTCTGGGGCCCCATGTTTGTCAGTTAGGGGCCCCCTGGTTCTCAGTCAGGTCTCCGCTGATTGTCAGTTAGGGGCTCCCTGGTTCTCAGTTAGGGGCCCCCTAGTTGTCAGTTAGGGGCCCAGGGCTCCCTGGTTGTCTGTGAGAATCCCCGGGGCTCCCTGGTTGTTAGTTTGGGGCCCCGGGGCCCCTGTTGTGAGTTAGGGGCACTGAGGCCCCCTGTTCGTAGGTTGGGGGCCCTGGCCCTCCTGGTTGTCAGTTAGGGGCCCCTGGTTGTCAGTTGGGGCCCCAAAGCCCCTGGTTGTTAGTTAGGGGCTCCCTGGTTGTTATTTAGGATCCCTGGGGCCCTCTGGTTGTCATTTAGGGGCCCCCTGGTGGTCGGTTAGGGGCCCCGGGGCCCCTGGTTATTAGTTAGTAGCTCTTGGGCACATTGGTTGTTAGTTAGGGGCCCTAGGGCCCCCTGGTCGTCAGTTAGGAGTTCCCTGGTTACCAGTTAGGGGCCCCGGGGCCCCCTAGTTGTTGGCTTTGGCCCCATAGTTGTTAGTTTGGGGCCCCCTGATTGTTAATTAGGGGCCCCGGGCTCCCTCATTGTCATTAATGTTATTGTTAATTACTGTTATGGGCGTAATTGCTGAAAAAAGCTTCAACTAAGCAGCGCTAGTCTAATGTTGTCGTAATTTTTATCATTGGTGGTATTTTAATTGGGGGGGGGGCGGACCCCCCCCCCCCTGGCTACGCCTATGCTATCCGTCGCGTTAATGGACATGTACGTGATATAAATCACTGAAATTTCGTGGCTAACGACAAACACAAATATGAAAGAAGCATAAAAATCGCTAAAAGACAAAGAGCAACAACAACAAGAGAACTAGAGCAGCAGCTACTGGTACACGGCTCACCAAAGAAAAGGCCGTAGCACTTGATAAGAAGATATATTTAGACAAGAAACAAAAAATTTCATATAGCACAGGACAATAAAAAGACTTTATACTCTTTTTTGAACTTAGGAAAAGAATAGTTTCTCTTGTATTGTAGAATAGAGTAAAAGTTTTCTAGAAAAACACTGCGTAAGTGTTGGGGTGTTAACATTTACACTTTAGGTTAAGTTTTCTTCAAAACTGCTTCATCAATCTCATGGAAGATAAACTATAAATACTTTAAAAACAATTTTAAGCATTTTGAAGTGAACGATTGATTTTATAAAGCTGTGCTCTTTCTTGGTATCGCCGACATCCAGCAGCGTTTTGCGTGTTAAGGAAGCAAAGCGATGCAAAGTTACCCTTCTAATTTTCTCGCTGTTAGGTGAAAACCCGGCGGTCTTTTAGTAGGCCATGGGTTAGGTTCGGAATTATATAGAGGTTAGGAACATAGAGGTTAATACCCTATACAGAGGTTAATATTCGGTCTCCGTAACCAACATTTAAATTGTAAAATATTACATGGGGAGGCGCTTGCGCAGCCGTCTCCAGACGCAATCGGGGTGTGGCTGCAATCAAACAAAATTCATTCATATCCGGGTGAGGACCAAAAAAGAAAAAAAAAGGAAAAGGTCTTCGTTACAAACTGGTTCCATCTTCACCCGGAATTTTTCTTCTGATTGTCCAGGAACCTTTTTTTTTGGTGAGGGGATTGCTGAATCTCGATGGGAGACGCTAAGTTTCGATGCGCGTCCACCCTACAATTTAAGTACTGTCTATAACCTGTACAGAAGTTAATATACGCCTCTATGCTGCTTTGGCTCAGGCGTTGGCTTAGGATGATTGCGGCGTTGGCTTAGGATAGAGCGAAGATGGCGTCGCCGATGTTATCATCGTTAAGGTCAAAGGTGGAATCGAAGACACAAGGCTCAAAGCCTAAGTCACAAAAAAATTCCAAGGCCCGACTTTCTGAGGACAGACTTTCTCGAGGCCAAGGACAGGATTGCTCGAGGGCAAGGACCAAGGACACAACGCGTAAGTGTTCTCCAACAAAAAAAGGTGTTTGCTCAAAAATCGTAAATTTTTCACGAAATTTTAAGCGTTCTCCAAAAAAAAACAAAGGTCTTCGCGGAGAAAATCTTAAACTTCAGACAAAGAAAAAAAGGTCATGACCTAGGTTCATTTGTAACAAATCAAAAAATAGTGCAGTCTTCTGCCGAGGACTGGGCATTTTCGAGAACTTGGAGGCTTCGAGGCCAAGGACTTTAAAATGTGTCCTCGAGACCAAAGACTCCACCTCTGGTCAAGTTTGCCAATAAAAATTGAGATTAGAAAGGCCCCAACGTCGTTTTGAAGTATAGAATATTCCTGGAACAGATGGGTCAAGAATGATGGAGTGAATGCCAATCTAATCTAATATCATTGGCCTAACTTAGAACAACCCCATTGATTTTGTTTCGGTCCTCGTTTAAGTTTATTATGATGAAATTCCATAGGTGGGCACAAGTCCGTTAATCGCTAATCCGTAATAACGAAGCTAACTTTCATTAACTCGTTAATCCGTTAAAAAGTTTTTTCATGTTAATGGACTAAATTAACTTCCGTTAAGTTCTGTTAACTTCCGTTAAGGTTTTTATCGTTAATATCTCGCAGCATTCATTCATCGTACCGGTACAAACCAGTTTGCACTGGTAACACTTGTTGCGTATTAGCACGAGTTTTATAGAAGAAAGGAGCTTTTTTTTGTGGCAAATAATAAGCTGCAGCCTCATAGGTTTATTAATTATCGCTGTTTACAATTTCCAAAGATTTTCCGATCGCAGCTTCGTTAGTAAATTTAAACTTATTTTTATCTTGAAATTAGATTAGACTTTAAGATGCAACTTCCAAAACACAAACAGACCACCATAGCAATAAATATTTTTTTACAATCAGCTCAACAGCGTCAATACGTGTTCTAGAAGCGAGTGAATAAAAAGAAATGTAAATTACACGCAAAATGTTAACGAATTAACGGACTTCATTAACTTCCGTTAATTAAAGCTGAAAATAACGAATTAAGGTTAACGGAGGTGTGAAGTTCGTTAACGGACTAGTGGTTAACGAAGCAAACGTTTTGCACTAACTTGCCCACCTATGTGAAATTCCTATTCAGTATAGTTACAATTGTATACGTTGAAGTGGTTGGGATAGAAATATTGGTGTAAGAATGAACGAAGTATTTAGTTTAACTCACCCATTGACAGCAGGCAACAGCCGCTTGGAATTTGATTTTTGTTTGGGATTGAAAAAAAAACAACGGATTAAAAAAAGTTCGAAACATGAATAGAGAATTTAATATTTTTTGTTTCGAATGATGTTACAAATCAACGCTGCAAAAAAATTATCGTAGCAATTACTTAGTTAATTACTTATCGTAGCAATAACACACTTAAATGACGGAGGCTGCGAAAAAGATTATTGAAATAAGCTTAAGATAACAAAGTCGAAATAACATGATGTTGTTGCTACTGGGTAAATTATAAACAACTAAGCTCAACTGGTACAACTTATCTTTTTCAGAGCTGAAAATTTTTTGGCGAATATAGGCATTAGAGCTCTTTAGCCTATCTAAACGTTAGCGTGTTAATTTAGGTTTTTGTTTTGAGTTTCTACTACAGCAGGCGCTGCTAATACGACCACCATGGAACCAGACCATTTTGTTCATAATAGCCAAATGGTGATAAAACCGAGGCCGCCGTAAATGTACCTAAATCAAAGTAAAAAGCAGTTCAAGTAACGTTTAACCAAAATAACACATTAAAGCATCGCAAAACAAATTCAAAATGTTACGTTTGTATGTTACTGTAGTTAGTTTTTGGTGTACAAAAATTGTTAATGTTTTGTTGAACAAAATCTTTTTGCAAAAATCACAAATTTGTCAAGTGAAAGTATCGAAAAACTCTTCCATTGACGGAAAATATAAAAGTGTGTGGCGGGAAAAAAACAGTGTTCTGTAAAAAGAGAAATGAAGACAATGTTTGTCATATTATCCGAAATTTGGTCTTATTAAACGGAGAATTTTATACGGAGAAATTCTGCATACCGTACCAAATTGGTCATAATAAGCGGCTGGTCATATTATCCGTGGTCGTAATAAGCGGCGCGTAATGTATTACCATTCCCATTTTACTAGTTGAGTTAAGTTGTTATTAAATTCGAAATAAATTCATCTTGTTTCTTAAAGTGGATTTACACAATACACAGCAGTTTTTGTCCGTTTTCGTACGTATTTGCTTCTCCCTGAAAAACTAAGCGCTTTTCGTCCGCATTTTTGTAAGTCCATATCCACACTAAGTAGACTGTAACAATGGGATAAAAATTATATTCAAAAATTTCGTGTATGAACGTTAAAAGAGATATTTCAAAATAGCGCTGTCCCTTTTAACAAAAAAAATTTTCAGAAAACTTTTGTTCAGAATGCGATGGTGTGGTTGAAGAGGATTTAGACATATAAAAATGCCGACGAAAAAGAACATGCTTTTTCATGGAGAAGCATATAATCTACGTACGAAAACAGGCAAAAGCGGACTAAAAACGGAGAATGTGTAAATCCACCTTTAGGAGATATTGTTCATTTTGTTACTCACCTTGTTTATTGTCCTGGGGTGACGTGGGCAATTCTCACTGCTTTTGCCTGTACAGTCTTCATCGTTTTGACTGCTTGCTCCACCGGTTTCGCCAATAGCAATATTAATGTAATTGGAACTGTCATCCGTGCTCTCAATGTTAATATATATCTCGTTATAGGCAGAAACATCACCAGTTGTCGGTTTACTCAGCACCATGGTTGGTTTGTTCAAAAACATACAAATGAAAGAAGTTGTCAGCAGTAATTTGGGGCTCAATACCATTGTTAGGCTGGTTTTGAATTTTCAAACGTCCAAGAAAATCAACAACAATTAAACATGTACAAGTTTGTGTGCAAGCGCAGTACTTTTATGGTCACTGAAATATTAAATGATTTTCAAGTCTAAATCAAGTCACCATTTTTTTGTATTTCCCAACCACTGTTTTCCGCAGTTGTAGGTTGTAAAAAACAAAAGTTTTTCAATGAAATAAATTATTTTGCTGACATGATCCTTGGTTTGTTCTTGGACAAAAAAACAGATTAAAGAAAGCAAACAAAATAGAAATAAAAAATAAAACCGGTAGATATATCGTAAGTACGCTCTCTCTTTCAGTGCAGTGATTGTCTAATTTTTTTGGATCCGATCCTCTACAAACATCAAAACGATTTTCCGGTACCCATCCCCGAGCCTCAAAACTTTCGCATTGAATGCATTCAATTTTAAGGGTAAGTTTGAAATCAAATAGAGCACGTCCAGTGGACGAGATTGCGGTTAAAACTTAATATTCTAAGTACACCCTGCCACTGGGTAATTTTTGAAACTGCCAATGGCAAAATATCCATTTTAACGCATTTTTTTTTAATTCTTACGCTTTTAAAGCCTTCTTAAGCCTTTTGCACGGGCTATTTAACCGACGTATTTTACACAGGGGAAAGGCAAAAATGCCCGTCTTATATAACTTCTGAACCAAAAGTCATGTGAACATCAAATTTGGTAAGCGGATTTGTATTCACCAATTTTTTTTTGACTAGCTTTAACTTAATGACATTTTCAATCATATCGTCGGGCATATTTTCGAAAAATGACGCCTTAAGTAGGTCAAATTTTACACATAAGTTTGTTTTTGAAAATGAAATGATGAAATGCCAAAATCAAAGTGCTTACGTCAAAAATGTCTTTTTACGTCATTTAAGTTAAATATGGGTGAAATGCTCAGATTTTGGAAAGTAACTTCGGCAAATCTCAAAAACGGGAACTTCCCCTTACCTTGGCAAAATCAAATTTTCAGGGGTTGTTTGTAAATAGATTTGACTCAAAGTCAAGTTGATTTAAATTAAAGAAATTGTTGTTGAAGGGATTTATCGAAAACAAAAACAAAAAAGAGAGGTCGCATTTTTGCTCCTCCTATTCGTGTAAAATAGGATTAGAATAAAATTGCCACATCAGAAAGGTTTAAGCTCCTTCAGCTCTCCCTTCGCTTTTTCTTTCCTACTCTTCAGGTCCAATCCTACGTTTTAGAATTCGCATATATGGCCTAAACTAAATGTTCTAAGTTACTTGGTTATTATGTAGAGTATACGACGCTACCGAAATTGTCAAGGCACCACAGTGAACTCGAGAACTGCATTTAATCAAAGTGTATACCTTTACATTCACAAAATTTTGCTTTTTTCTTATTTCTTTGCGAGCTCAAATTCGATGAAAAAGTTTGCTTTGTTTTGTTGCAACTATAGCTTTCTTTACTTAAGTAAAGTTCAGTGGTATTAAAAATTAGCAAATGGTGAATATCTGCTCCTTAACTAACTTGATGCAAAGCACTACTGTACACACTAACTATATATTGTGTAGGCCTAAGACCAGGAATAATACCTATACAAAGATCACAGATTGTTGAAGAAACGGTTTAGCTGTGCGCCGAAAAAATCAAGACATCCGCTAATTGTGTTGAAGCTATAGATTGTAAGTATCATAACAAGCTAATTCAGTTATTCATAATGCCGTTTGTACTAACGTATTTTGACTGAAGAGATCGTTTGGCATGTGATTGTGTCAATTCTATGATTGATTAGTACATTTTTGACTTTAGTGCACAACATCAGGAGCACGTTGCTTGTGCTTGCGAAGATGCCGGGAGGAACCAACCTTAAAATCTCGAAGGCACATTTCGATAGCAGCCACTTTTGTAACAGGTTGGTTACTCTCATCTTAATTCGTTTCATACCAATTGTTATCAATTTGACGAAATTTATTTAGTCGCTCAGTTTAACAGAACTGTATACTTATGGCAAATAATCTAGAGTTGTTAAAATTGCGACAGGAAGGCTGCGAAAAGGCCTTGCAGTCATCGATATAAGCAACCCAGGCTGCAAATTCGATCGATTTTTATCCAAGTTTAGCATATTTTAGCAAGTCTTGAGTTCTCAAAATTTTCCGAACTCAAGTTCAGCAAAAACATCAAGTTTTTTGAGATCATATCTTGAAACTTCTTTTTCATAAACTCGAACAGTTTTATTCAAGTTCAGAAAAATTAATTTTTTGATTTCGACAAAACAACCAAGTTTTTTCAAGTTCCGGTTCTCAAGCAATCATCCTAAACGGCAAAGAGAAACTAAACTAACCAGTAATATTGAAGTTTGAAATAATATTTAGTGAAATTCGCTGATTTTGTATTTTTGTGCTTAATGTCATGTTATCGTTTTAAACCGCTCAAGTTGCGGTGGGATTGAAAGACGCTAAATGGTTTGTGCAGGATGCGCAGGTGAATCTAATTGCGATTGGGTTAACAGAAAATATTTTTGTTAAGAATTTCAAATCTTGTACAATTATGATGTCCTAATTTCCTAAAAGCAGGGTGTCGAACCAAACCTGAACCCGAACCGTAAACCCGAATGAACCGTTTCATTTTGGTGAACCCGAACCGAACCTGAACCAGCAAAATTTTACTTCAGTGAACCTGAACCAAACCTGAACCCTCAAAATTGCGCTCAAATGAACCCAAACCGAACCTGAACCCCTTACAAAAGTAAGAATATATTTTTCCATATCCGGATGCCTCTGGCGCTGGTACACGCGCAATAAGTGCAGTGGTGATCATCAACAGAATCAGCAATTTCTCCTTTTTTTGCTGGATTCATGTTAACTTGCTGAACTGATTTTTTTCTGGACGAAACGAGTAACGACAGTTAAATTTTAAGTCAATGAACCCGAACCGAACCTGAACCAGTAATATTTTACTTGAGTGAACCTGAACCAAATCTGAACCTCGAAAATGGTGCTCAAGTGAACCCGAACCAAACCTGAACCGCTAAAATATTTTGAGCAGGAGCTAAACCTGAACCCTAACTGTTATTTGAAACGGTTCGACACCCTGCCTAAAAGACGGTATTCAAGAGTTTGACTTCGTTTGACTCCGTATTACCTAATACACTTTCTCAATTTTAAGTTATTGGATAACGGGGTATGTTCTTGTTGTAGTGGCGTTTTCATCCTATACTGCCATTGGACAACGACAGGCGCTAACTGTTGGGTGATCCGCATACTTTTCATTGCGATACATACGAACTAATTGCATAGACGAATCTGCCCCAGCTTAGAAGTTTTCGGTGATCCAATATGCCGGTGAACTTCTTCAAATTTTTGTCCACTAAATTTTCTGCTTGTTTGGAGGCTACCAGAAAGATAATCATTATAATGTGTCTTATTCAACTTATCCAATAATGCAACAAGGTGACGACGAGGGTACAGGATGAACCTATGTTGTAGTAGGCCATGGTTGAACCCAAATTATGCGAACAGGGTTTTCGTAAAAACGACGTCTTTACCTTGTCGGCTACCCAACAGACTTGGGAAGTTAAAAATATCAAGAAATTGCAATTCTGTTTAATTTGAGCTATGAGTGTGGATATGCGATACTGTATGATATAATAATGCAATTGTCGAATTTCATTATTTGCCTTACTTAAGCTTTCAGAAGATCTACCATTGAGATATTTTTGAACAGCATTTTAATTGTTACTGTTGCGAAAATTTTGCTTACGAGAATGTTCGACAAAATTAAATATGTTGCAGCTGGAAAATTTACCAATCGGCAGCGTGGCTGAATGGGTAAAGGCGTCGTTTTTACGACGACTCTGATCGCAGGATCATGAGTTCAACCCGCACCCCGGTCACGTTGTTGCGTCCTTGGATAAGACGCTTTACGATAATTATCTCTGCTTGGTGGCTTCGAACAAGCAGCAAATTTACGTGGGAAGAAATCAAAACGTTAACAGGAAAGCTTGGAAAATGGTCAACTCCTAAGCGGGTGCGGATTCGTCCAAAATATAGCGCACCGTCGCTTTCTCGTGATAGGAGGATAAAGATGCACCAATCAATCAATCAATCAATCAATCATGACACTCAACCTTAATACTTATTATGACAACAGAAGTTCGTTTCAGTTATGTGATGGCAATTTTTTTTTTCGTTTTGCTTGCAGCTCAATGCTTATTTATTTTTTGAATCTTTTTGACCCAATGACAACAAAATCGTAAGAAGAACACAGAAATTTCTAACACAAGTATTTACATGCGTTTACAACCTAATGGATATACACAGTGGTGACGCATTGTTTTTTTGTTTTTTTTTGAATCTATTAAATTTACTTCGGCACCAAGTCATTTTTCATGTTTAGACAGTGATCGACTGCAAGAGGTTTGCCAAATCACAGCAAAGAAGGTTTAAAATCTTCTCTCAGCGGGTTCATTGTCTGAAGGTGAGAGAGAAATCACTTGATTCCAAAATCAGACCGAAAAGAATTTGATTTCCTAGAGTTGCAGAAAACCAACATTGCACAAATAAAGCGAAATAAAGCAATAAGATAAAACAACGTACTGGCTGTCAAGTGGTCAATATTTTAGGTCTTCGCGTCAAGCAGCCATCCTGAAATTGCAGTCGCTTAAAACATCATGAATTTTAAATAAATTGCTTGCTAATGTTTGATACTATATTGTAAAATGATAATGTAACGAATTAACGATAATTGTAGAAAAGTTTCTTCTCCGTGTCGATCTTATGGAAGATTGGTTTTCAACTTCAGTTGAGATGGCATTACGTTGCCATTTCGCAGTTCTCTTTTCTGCTGTTGCAAAAAAATATATAATTAAGAAATGTAATCGCAAGTTAGAGCCGTTTCACTCTATTGGAAATTATCAGTTGGGTGCAGATTGTAAATGGCTTTGGTGATGAACAAAAGTGCAGTTACCGCAAATACAGTTACAGCAAATGATCCGCTAAAGTTTGTGGGACTAAAAGCTTTTCATCACAGGCTAAGGACCAAGGCTAGAGCGCTTTACCTGAGCAGGGCCCACATTACAGAGCACTTTAGCAAGATGGTAAAGGCCATTCTCGCTCGCTAAAAGGCGTTAACGAACGAAAAACCTAGACAAACTGTTAATTTTCGAACCGTCTTGCCCAATGTGCGTAAAAAATGCTCGCTCGTATTTCTTTCCGCGATGTTACGTAACCTGCGTTGTACGTAACAAATCCTTCATTGCGACGTCAGATGCATCTCTACTTCTAAGTAATGCCTTCAAGCATACGTACTGCAATTGTTATAGAAAACGATACTATGAACCATTCATTGGTTAACACTCTAAGCTTTCAAAATCCTCGATTGATAATAATCAGTTTATGAACGACAGAATTTAATCATATTTTTGGACCAATGTAAAAAAAAGAACAATTTTTTCCGTACTACAGTACATTTTTTAAATGACGGAAAGCGCTCGCTCTTGAGGTTGTTGGTGGGTAAACTTATATTTTAACAGTGCAGCATTAGATTGTAACGTTTTCCAAAACTGAACAAGTCGAAGTACACTCTTCTTTTTTACAACCAGTAAATTTTGAATTGAGGCTGGCTGTTTTTAATTTTTGCCGATTTTCAGCCTCCTTTGTTCTTGATTTTTTCTTATACCTAAATTTTGAAAGCATCGATGTCAGTTTTAGCTTGTTGTTGCTGCTGTAGCGCATAGTTATCCTCCTGTCACCGGATAGCGTCAGACGCTAAATATTGGAAGATCCGCACACTTTTCATTGCATTGACTACTGCGTGCTTGGAGGAATCTACACCTGCTGAGGAATTTCCAGTGATCTAATGTTCCTGTGGATTTCGTCGAATTCTTGTCCACTGAATTTGCTACTTGTTCGAAACTACCAAGCAGAGATAATCATCGCAAAGCATCTTGTCCAAGGACGCAACAACGTGACCAGGGTGCGAGTTGAACCCAGATCATGCGATCAGGATCGTCGTAAAAACGACTCCTTTACCCATTCGGCCACGCTGCCGACAATGTTTGTAACACTGTTTAATTCCTAATGCTCTGTCTGCTTGAGTAAAGATTTTGGCAGCATCGTGAAATTGGAAAAGCAAAAAAGCTAGCTTTTTTCAAGTTCAACGATTGCCAAAAATTTTTTTCAGTTGCTTGCATTCTTGGAATAGTTGCAATTTTGCTTGCAAACACGAGAAAATTACTAAAATTTTGTTTTGGATGAATGCAAGATTTGGCTTCTTTTTTTGATTTGAATTTTTTTTCGTTTGTTTTTGATTTACTTGGCTGTCTAGGCTAGCATTGTTTTTAAATTTTGAGCAAAAATGAGTGTCCTGTACGTCGAAAATTGTTCTTATAAAAAGAAAAAGTGGATTGCTATTTTTGACAACTGGCGCTATTCAATAGTTCTGTATCAGTCGATACAGCAAATATCGACTGATACGCTTTTTTCGTGGAAGTCTTATAGCAAACAAAACGGCGACCAATTTTAATTAATTTTTAGCAAAAATTCGCTTAGGTTAAAGTTTTCAACATTTTGCCATCAAATTTCCGAACTAAAAAGGATTTCTCGCGCACCTAAAGAGTGCTTCAAAATGTTTGTTAAGTTATTTCGCAATCGATCCAAGTAACTTAGCGAGCGAGCGAGAATGACGATACCAAACTCGCAGCACTTTAAACGCACCTGCAAAAACAACCTCTTGCTTTTAACCAGTATTTCGTTCGGTAACGCCTCTTAAAAAATTCTCATTATTAATGCGAGCGAAAAAATTTCTGTAATGCTGGCCCAGGGCGTTACCAAGCTTGCAGAAAATTTCTGTAATGCGGCCCAGTGCTCTCATTACAGAAATGTCCTCACTCGCATTAATAACGAGATTTTTTAAGAGACGCTGCCGAACGAAACACTTGCTAAAAGCTAGAGGTTATTTCTGCAAGTGCATCTTAAGTGCTGCGAGCTAGGTAGGTATCGTCATTCTCGCTCGCTCGCTAAGTTACTTGGATCGATTGCGAGATCGATAGCTCGCTAACACGTTCTGTAATGTGTTCCCAGATCAAGGAGATAATATAGTTCACGCATAGTGGAACTGTTTCATTCTATTGGAGATAATTATGTGGGTGCACACAGCTTTGGAAACCCAACTACAAGCGCATTACGTTGTACCCGGTTAGGTAAGTAATAATAAAGCGCGTTTGCACACTCTGTCATATTGCAAATTGTCCGGATTCTTTGAGAAGGAATTTATAGTGAAAGCTGAGTTTGCTACAGTTATAATTGATTTAAAATTGCTTAAATACCCACTTTTTTGAAGATTTAAGTACAAAATTTGTTGTTGAAAATTTATCAAAAATTGCAAGCTAGTATTTAAATCAAGGAGCCAAAAAACTAACAATTACGTAACCTTAATTTTCCGATCACTCGATAGGGTTTGATTTTCCGTACCGTAATTCACTACGTAAAACTAAGGAGCGGAATTTTTTTTAGATTGGTTGCTTACAGGCTGCGAAGTAGAACTTGAAAAATCTTTGTTGTCTTGCCGAAGTCGAAAAATTACTTTTTCTGACTCGAATAAAACTGTTTGAGTTTATTAAAAAGAAGTTTTAAGATTAAAAAATTGTAGGAAAGAAATATTTGTTGTTGATGATGCCGTGTAAAAAGATATTTTCGTTCATTTGTTTGTGTCATGGCGACCTTGAAAAATAGCAGGTATTGTATACAGAATAAGAGCGGCTAAGTCGAAAAGTAGGCATAATTGTAGTTTTGTCAGCCTGAACTTGAAAATTTTGATGTTTTTATCGAACTTGAACTCGGATTAGCTAAAATAGGCTGAACTCGTACTCGAATAAAAACCGATCGAGTTCGCAGCCCTTGGAGTAGATGCGGAAAAGTATGGTATGAAAAAAACATAGCCGAACTTCTCTAAAAAATAACGTAGGTATTTTTGTACTGTATTTTTTCCAAAAATTTAATCGTACCGCAATAACCCATTGATTTTCAGACAAATCAAATCTTTCATTATACTTGCTGTAATACGCCAAAGCATGTAACGAGTTAGCGGGGCCCATCTCCGCGTCATTGCGCCAGGGCAACACAGCTCCTTTCGAAGAAATGGCACAGCGGTGGCGAGCCGTTGGCAACACTGTACTTGATTTGACCGGCCCGAGATTTGAACCTCAGACCTCCCGCTCGAAAGACGAACGCGTTACCGCTCGACCACGTTACTGCAATTTAAAATGGCTTTAATATTTATTACGTATGCTGCTTTGATTATAACACTTTTGCAAAAAAAGCAGATCTTGTGTGATGCAATTAAACTGATGCAAATTAAATTTGAATTTATTATCCAATAGTCATCTACATTTACAATCCTTTCCGCCTTCCGTTTAAAGCAATTCAATGTTATACAAATCACTATAAGATCGTTCTAGAAATTGCATTCAACGTTAATAAGTTTGTTCAATTGCAATACTTGTTGAGGCACTTACTTTGGAACTATTAGGTCTAAAAAATGGTCCTCTGCGTCGAGATGGTAGTTTCCTCTTGGATCCAGGTGGTCCTTCTGGCGCTACTGGTAGTTTCCTCTTGGATCCAGGTGGTCCTTCTGGCGCTTCTGGTAGTTTCCTCTTGGATCCAGGTGGTCCTTCTTGCGCTTCTGGTAGTTTCCTCTTGGATCCAGGTGGTCCTTCTGGCGCTTCTGGTAGTTTCCTCTTGGATCCAGGTGGTCCTTCTGGCGCTTCTGGTAGTTTCCTCTTGGATCCAGGTGGTCCTTCTGGCGTTTCTGGTAGTTTCCTCTTGGATCCAGGTGGTCCTTCTGGCGCTACTGGTAGTTTCCTCTTGGATCCAGGTGGTCCTTCTGGCGCTACTGGTAGTTTCCTCTTGGATCCAGGTGGTCCTTCTGGCGCTTCTGGTAGTTTCCTCTTGGATCCAGGTGGTCCTACTGGCGCTTCTGGTAGTTTCCTCTTGGATCCAAGTGGTCCTTCTGGCGTTTCTGGTAGTTTCCTCTTGGATCCAGGTGGTCCTTCTGGCGCTTCTGGTAGTTTCCTCTTGGATCCAAGTGGTCCTTCTGGCGCTACTGGTAGTTTCCTCTTGGATCCAGGTGGTCCTTCTGGCGCTACTGGTAGTTTCCTCTTGGATCCATGTGGTCCTTCTGGCGCTACTGGTAGTTTCCTCTTGGATCCAGATGGTCCTTCTGGTGATTTGGTTTCACTTGGCATTTTGGTTCCAGGTGGTCCTTCTGGCGTTGTGGTTCCAGGCGGTCCTTCTGGCACTTTAGTTCCAGGTGGTCCTTCTGGTGCCTTGGTTCCAGGTGGTCCTTCTGGTGATTTGGTTTCTTGTAGCCCTTTGGCTCCAGGTTGTCCTTGTGGTGATTTGGTTCCGCGTAGATTTTTTGGCACTTTGGTTCCAGGTGGCCGTTTTGGAGATTTGATTTCAGGTGGTCCTTCTGGTGTTTTGATTCCAGTTGGACCTTTTGGTGCTTTAGTTCCAGATGGTCCTTCTGGTGATTTGGTTACTGGTGGTTCTTTTGGCACTTTAGTTCCAAGTGGTCCTTGTGGTGATTTGGTTCCTCGTGTCACTTTTGCTCCAGGTGGTCCTTTAGGTGATTTGGTTGTAAGTGGTCTATTTAGCGCTTTGGTTCCAGGTGGTCCTACCGGCGCTTCGGTTTCAGGTGGTTTTACAAGCCATTCGAATTCAGGTGGTCTACTTGGTCTTTGGAGTCGAGGTTGTCGATTGCCAATTAAGTCTGCTGTGGTAGAGTCCTGGCAGTTTACGTGAACAAAGAAAATTACCACAAAAACTAATTTATACATATTTTTCTTTTGCTTTAGTGGCTTGGTTAAGGCGAGTATTATTCTCAATTCTGTCACAAAATATGGGAATAAATAGTAAGTTTGCAAAGAGAAATTAAAAGCGCACATTTTTACGCTTGCAGTTTCCTTCTGGCACTTTAGTTCCAGGTAATCAACCTTTTACACGGAAAATCAACGTTCTACACGGCGATTCATAAGCAATTTTTCGAACGAACATTTCTCTCAATATTTTGTAAGTCTGGCAACTAACTATATCTATATAATGTATGCGCTTAGAACCAGTGGCTTAGAACCAGTGGCGCTTAAAACCAGTGGCGCAAAACTATTAAAAGTGATAGGGAGACGATTTTCACCCTGCCGCCAACAAACGTAATACTGAAATAGTATTTTTTGCGTTTTGGCATATCCTAACAGCTATAATATGTTATAGGTTGAGTACCGGAAATTTGCCTAGGAGGGACTTGAATCTCAAACTACGTTTTATCTTTCTCGGCAGCGTTGCCGAGAGGGCAAAGGAGTCGTTTTTACGACAATCCTGATCGCATGATCTGGGTTCAACTCGCACCCTGGTCACGTTTTTGCGTCCTTGGATAAGATGTTTTACGATGATTGCGAGTCTATGCTTGGTGGTTTGGAACAAGCAGCAAATTCAGTGGACAAGAATTCGAAAAACTTCACAAAAACATTGGATCACTGGAAATTCCTCTGCTGGTACGGATTCCTCTAAACACGAAGTAGTCAATGCAATAAAAAGTGCGCGGATCTTCCAATATTTAGCGTTTGACGCTGTCCGGTGACAGGAACATAAATAAGCGCTACAACAATAACAACAATCTTTTTCGAAAAATGTATCCAGCGTGCAGCTTGTTGAGTAAACTGATGCATCCCAAACGTATCACAAACTAGACCTGAGTTGCGGAGTTCCCAGCCGCCGTAAGCCATGGGGGCATGAGAGAAAAGTCCCAAGCCGCTGCACTTTTTGCTGGTAAAACTGTAATAAGTATGCTATGTGGATGACATTTAGTACGTTTTAGAGCTATTTGAAACCACCAAATAAGGGCTGCCTAAAGTGCAGCCTCCACAACAAATTTTTGCGGCCAGCGACTGGTCTTGAGATTTACTTTAAGTTTCTTTTGGTGCTGACAATTTTTGCCAAACATTTTTTTGTCAATGTTGCCGCTGTTTTTTTTAAACAATTTATTTCTTACAATGTTTCGTGAACGTTATTTACAGTGTATTTATATTTTTATCGTTTCATTATTTATATTTTTATTGATTGAGCCATATTTGTCACCGCGCAGTTTGCATTTCAAAACAAATTAATGTTTGGTTTACAGTAGCTGTACATTTCATACTTCGTCCAAAATGTGTTCAAAAGTGCAACTGTTGGGAAACAGGCGTTGAGGAGGCTGAAACTTTCATCTTTTGCCAAGTAATTTAAAAAGTTTCACTCAAACCTGCTAGCTTTTAGGCGTGTTTTGGACCTGAACTATAAATGGGTAAATGCGATTCTTTAAAGTGGTTTCAAAAGGTGAAAAATTTCTTTCAAATGACTTAAAAATGGCTATTGTTTTCATGAAATCGCAAAAATCGCCCAGCGGCTCGACGTCCATATAAATGCATTTTACACCCACAGAAGTTTTTTCAATACGTAGGGTGCTGGATGCTGTACAAACTTCGCTACAGAAAAATGTTAGCTTATTGGTTCAAGTCCCTCCCTTAGCAAAATTTTAGATATGACGGTGAAGCTGCGTAATAAACAGGATTGTGTTTGTTGTGTAATAAAAAGTTCTTTTACAGTATATAACGTAATTGAACGAACTTTGATTTTCGGTGAACAGAAAACGAAGTTTAATTTTATTAGCCAAAAAGTAAACTCCGGCGTAGGAATTACTTAATTGGTAGGATAGTATAAAACTTATATGAGCAGTATTCGGTATAAAAATAATCCAAACATTTTATGAGAATCGTGCTGCCCCCTCCTCAAAAACTTTGGCCACCCCTGCACTATATTGTTGAGATTTGGATGCCACTTAAAGAAAAAAAAATTGCTAAGCAACTTTGATTCAACCTCACTCTAAATGCTGGTCAAGCCAAAACACGTTTAAAAACTTACGTATCTGGGTTAAATTTTCTAAATAATTTAGCTAAGGGGGACTTTAGCTCAACTCTTTGTAGCATAAGTTCAAGTTTGTTTATTGACGTCACTGGATAAAAAACAAAAACAAATGAAACAGATTACGTAGAGTTATTATTAGAGAAGGAAGTAGCGCCGGAGTGACAGCGAAGGTACCGAGAGGTCTTCGAGTTTGCAGCCACTGTGGGAAGCCATAATAGAAATATATGGCATCTTAATTCGAGCTGCAAGAAACTGACGTAAAGAAAACACAAGAAAACAAAAATACAAGAGCTACAATAATATGATGAACAAAAGTAAGCAAAACTTGGTATTTTTAAGCTGATGGTTTTGATATTTATAACTTTTAGAAGGTTATGTACGAGTACTATCAATACGTCGTAGTCGTAATTCAAGTCAACACTTTACAATTTAAAATATAGAGACAAGAAATTTTATACCAAGTTCTATATATAGTGCGCAATGTAGCGATTATATCGTTAACTGTGGAACAATAATGCCGTATTAAACTATAGTTTCGTTTGCTCGCAAACATAATGTTTAAAACGGTTTATTCATATCTGTGTAGTTATATCTGCATCTTGTTATGTACCGTACCGCACACTGTTCGCTATAGCTTTAGCTTCAAGACTGGCGCACTACCACGATTTTGCTAGGAGGTGGGGGAGCTTGAAGCAAAAGTTTAAACTTTTTTCTTCGAAAAATATTTCTGTTACAGTAGCTAGGGAATTGAGCAAACAAGTGCAACTCAAGTGTATCACAGAACGGGGGTCTAAATTGCTACAATTTGGAAGCCAATTAAAAGAATTAAATTGTCCTGCTCCTTTTGCCCCCTTTACATATTAGTCAAGTCCAAATAAGTTTAAACCTATGTCATTGTTTAAACGCTTGCATTTTTTGTTTGAAATTTTTTACGTGACTACGCTAAGGCCAAAGGGAGCTAAAGCCCCCTTAGCTCTTCCTGGTTGCGACACTACTCCAAGGTGATGTGGTTATAATCAGTACTTGAAAGTTACTGTTTTTGGCCGGAAAAACCGTTTAAATTTCTGATTTTGTCCAGAAAAAGCCTTCGGATTTCGGCGAAGACTTTTTTTTTGGAAATCAACTGTATTTGGCCGGAAAAACCGTTTAAATTTCTGATTTCGGCCAAAAGCCTTTTTTTTTTTTGGAGATCACCTGTTTTTGGCCGGAAAAACCGTTTAAATTTCAGATTTCGGCCAGAAAACGCCTTCGGATTTCGGCGAAGATCTTTTTTTTTTTCGGAGATCATCTGATATTCACTGAAAATTCGTCTTAATCCAATTCAGGAATAATGAAAATTTGGGTCAAGTTCGTTTATGAAACGCACTTCCAAAAAATCCTGGCTTCGTGCTTGTTCTTCACTAAGCTTCAGCCAACGCTGAAAAAGCGTCCCCCCATGCAAAATTTTACAATTTAAGTACTGGGTATAATTAAAGTAGCCTTATTTCTGAAAACGCTCGCGAAAATCTTGTTTCGAAAAATAAACACAGAACTTGGAAGCTGGATAGTTCTTCCTCCCCCTGCTAAATTATCCTTGCAAACTCTTAGGTATAAAACCGATTACTTCCAGTAAAAATAAAACTGAAATTAAACTGTATAGTTACTTATTACATTAAGTTGGGGAGGACAAAAGCATTGGCGTCCCCTCCTGCTCCAAAAGTTTTGCGGTCCTGCTTAGAACTGTTTCACAACCTCCCGCTCTGGTTCCGAATCTGTTGCCTTTGCATTGACAGAATTTCATAATTTATACGTTTCTCCGAACGGTATATCATTCACGGTTAGGCAGTACACCGGAAGAATCAAGACATCCGCTAATTGTTCCGAAATTTTGGATTGTAACACAACAAACTAATGGAGTAATTCACAATGTTGTTTGTATTAATTTAGTGATTCACAATATTGTTTATATTAATTTAGTGATAGAAACGTTTGAAAATTCTAGATTCAAACATAACAAGAATATTCAGTGATTTCACAATTTTATTTATATTAATTAAATGATTCACAATGGTGTTTATATTATTTAAGAAAATTATATTACATTATTATATTACACTGCTTGAAATCGGTTTTATTGAAGAAATGAGAACTGCTTGAGGTGATAAAGAGGTGCTCCAAACCTTTTTCCACACTTCCCTTTATTTGTGAAAATACGGTTTAATCCGTTTGACTCAGCAATATTGGCAACCCTGCATTTTGCAATGCTGTGACATCACAAAAGGCATAAGTTTGCAAAAATTCTCGCAGAATAAAGAAACGCGATTACCAACTGCTAGCTATGAGTAGCCTAGAACCAAAACTAAAAATTGGGCTACTGCTACTGTAATCTGTAGACCTAGGTTACCTGTACTGATCTATAGTACGCCTTTTGTGATGTCACAAAATTGCGAAATGCAGGGTTGCCAATGGTACATAAGCAAACGGATCAAAACGTATTTTCTTGAATAAGGAAAATTGTGAAAAAAGGTTTGGGCACCTCTTTATGACCTTAAAGAGGCATTGAAGCCTAAGTTTTATTGATTTATTGCATTTGAAACAAAATTTGTATTTTTAAAACAATTTTTGAGCTCAACTTCAGAATTCTACGATTACTACATCAAAAGATTATTGCATTTATATTTTCCCTTATTTCGTAGATTTTCTTTCACCTTTTTAAAAATTTGTCTACGTTTGGTGTCGCTGTTACTGTTACTAGGGCTACTACACGCTAGCTGACATTGATCATTACTTACGGTATGTAAGCCTAGCCTATTAATGATGACATTAATCATTACTTACGGTATGTAAGCCTAGCCTATTAAGAAATTATCAAAAGCAGTAAAGTCTAGTGTAACCTACAGCAATTTAAACAGGTTGATTAACCCTAATAATTACAAAGAACAACTAGGCCAAAAATAAGCCTACTTTTCATTTTTTCTTCTAAGTGCAATAAATCAAATATGCTTGTGCTAAAAGATGCAAATTTAAAGTACTAAGATGAATTCAACTTTTAAAAACTCATCTATGACAATGTGCCAGCAAATGGGAGAAGACCAGTCGGACGACCTAGAACTAGATGGACCGATTACATTGAGGATCTTGGATGGAATCGCTTGGGACTTCGCCCAAGCGAAATGATGGAGGTGATGGAAGACCGTGAGGTGTGGCGGCTCAATCTTGAGCTACTGCCCCCGCAACCCTCACGGAAAAGCGGGCAATGAAGAAAGAAGAAGAAGAAAAACTCATCTAAGTACCGAAGCCACAGCTGAAAACCTGCCGAAGGCACATTGTCACTCCCAGACCTATAATTTGGCAAAGTTGAGTTTGAAATCGCTCATGCAAATTTGATGTAGTGTTGCCCCTGCAAAATTTTTTCCCTTATTTCAAAATCTTTTCCCTTAAAGCTATTTAACCTCAAACAATGAAAAAACGGGACAAAAACGTTGCTAATCAATTATTTTTTATAAATTTGGTGTTAAAATTCAAAAATTAGACTTCAATGCTCCTTTAAGTTGTTTTACTTTCTTCAATAACACCGATTTGGAGCAGTAGTTCTTTAAGTGATTCGCAATGCTATTTCAACTTATTTGCATTTCGACTGAAAAGATTAATCGGCTAGAGATTGCGTCTATTCGACACTTGATCAGTATTATTACAATAATTTTAGGTCACACAGGCAGAAGCACGTTGTTTGTTCTAGCGAAGATGCCAATCTGGTAACCATAGGTGGGCACAAGTCCGTTAATCGTTAATCCGTTAATAACGAAGCTAACTTTTTCATTAACTCGTTAATCCGTTAAAAAGTTTTTTCATGTTAACGGACTGAATTAACTTCCGTTAAAGTTCTGTTAACGGACTAAAGTAACTTCCATTAAGTTCTGTTAACTTCCGTTAAGGTTTTTATCGTTAATATCTAGCACCATTCATTCATCGTACAGGTACAAACCAGTTTGCATTGGTAATACTTGTTGCGTATTAGCACTAGTTTTATTCAAGAAGGAGAAAAAAGGAGCTCTTTTTTGTGGCAAATAATAACCTGCAGCTTCATAGGTCTATCAATTATTATCGCTGTTCACAATATCCAAAGATTTTTCGATCGCAGCTTCGTTAGTGCATTTGAACTTATTTTTATTTTGAAATTAGATTAGATTGTGAAATATAACTTCCAAAACACAAAAAGACCACCATAGCAATAAATATTTCCTTACAATCAGCTCAACAGCGTCAATACATGTTCTAAAAACGAGTGAATAAAAAGAAACGTAAATTACACGCAAAATGTTAACGGATTAACGGACTGGATTAACTTCCGTTAATTAAACCTGAAAATAACGAATTAACGTTAGCGGAGGTATGTGAAGTTTGTTAACGGACTAATGGTCAACGAAGCTAACGTTTGGCGTTTACTTGCCCACCTATGCTGGTAACAATTGAAATCTTGGGAGAGGCATTTCCATAGTAGCAGTTTTAAGAAGAACAGAGGCTGGTAATTCTTGCTTTGCTTTGTATTATATCCGCGTTTGTGCTCCTATTAATTTTTTTTTAAGACAGTGTTCTTTAGGACAATTATTTTTGAATATTAGATTCAGAAAAACAGCAGCTTTGGTTCTAAGTTTCAGCTTTTGATTGAAGCTAGTTGGAATTATTTCAATGTGGCAAATGCCAAATCTTTTTTTTTTAGCTTTTATTTATTTATGTATTTATTTATTTTTTGAAAGTATAGTCTAAGATTGGAGATTAGAGAATATGGCTAGATCGTTTATCGTCCGTCTTCTATTATTTTGTGTAATAGTTTTCGTGCTGTAAGTGTGGTTTTAGTGCTGCGGTGTAGTGCAGGGGTCGGCAACGTTATCTTTCCAGCGGGCCAATTTGTAAAATTCAGTGTCAAAATATACGTTCGCGTGCCGACAAGGAATTGCGCACACAAAACGAAACAAATTTTTTTCATATCCGGGCGAAGATCAAAAAAAAAGGTCTTCGCCGCAAAACTGGTTCTGCTTTCGCCCGAAGTTTTGAAAATTAGCCCCAAATTCAGGTAAAGACCAAAAAAAGGTCTTCTCCACAAATTGAATTTACCCTCGGGCGGATTTCGGATTAAAAGTTTTGATAGTTAGATGTCTTCAAAGTTGCTTGCGAACCACAGTTTGGGAACTACTGTTTAAAAACGACGCCGCGTGCCGTATGAAATCACGTCGCGTGCCATAATTGGCACGCGTGCCGGGGGTTGCCGACGCCTGGTGTAGTGTATAAGCCAGACTGATGAAAATTACAAGTTGCACTCAAATGTAATAAATTATTTTACTGTAGTGGTATTTTTTTAAACAACTTTGGTTCAAGCAGATGCGTATTCCAGTTGTTTTGTTCCTAACACGGTGGAGCTTAAACCAAATTTGTTCAAAAAATGATCAAAATGGCGGTGTAAGCCAGACGTGGTGAAAAAACGTTCTGAGGAGACAGTTGCAACTCAAGTGTATCACAAACGGGGTCTGAGTTCTGATTTCGCGGAAAAAAAATTGCCATTTTTAAGCCGTTTATGTTTCATTTTGTACATTTTCAGAGCCATCTGAAGAAACTAAAAGCCATCACAAAATTAAATTGTCCAGCCCCTTCAACTCCCCTTTACTTACAGGTAACTTTCAAACAAGGTTAAACGCTTGCACTTGGGGGTAAATTTTTTAAGTGACTTAATTAAGAGGAGACTGATGCCTCCTTAGCCGCTAAACCCTTCCTGATTGTGCTAATGGCAATACGTGTAATTTACAGTGCTGTATAGATGTGTAGCATTTAGCGTAATTGTTACATTCCATACGGCTTGATATCAATCTAGCGTTCTAAAGATGTTCTTGATAGTGTTACATTTGCGGATTTTGCTCTCAATCAAGTATTTTGCGGTCAAAAATCAGATTGACTGGTGTTCCCTACCATTCGGTAAGGGAAAATTTATTGTTAAAAAAAAGAAGTCAAAAACGTGAATGAGCTATGCCATCCCATGAGTTACAGTCGGCAGCGTGACCGAGAGGGTAAAGGTGCCGTTTATTCAACAACCTTGATCGCATGATCTGGGTTCGACCCGCACCCTAGTCACGTTGTTGCGTCCTTTGATCAGACGCTTTACAATAATTATAATTATCTGCTTGATAGCTTCGAACAAGCAGCAAATTCAGTGGACAGGAATTCGACAAAATCCATTGGAACACTGGAAACTCCTAAGCAGGTGCGCATTCCTCCAAGCACCATAAGTATTTAATGCAATGAAAAGTGTGCAAATTGTTCAACAGTTAGCGCCTGACGCTGTCCCGTGACAGGAGGATAAATATGCAGTGCAACAACAACAAACTACATTATCACATGACTATCAATAGAGTTAGTCCCCAAAATATACAGCAGCTGTTTCAGGAATATCCTTTCTCGCTCATCAACTTCTAATGAGTGCAATTGACAAGCCCTGCAGTCGGAAATTAAACACCCTGAGCAATGCCGTTGAATTTTTAAGTTAATCAAAGCTGAGTTGTCTCTGATTGGCGAGCTCTGAATTTCCACGTACGTTTTTCTTGTGTTGTGACTTTCACGACTACTTTCGTCTGGCGGGACGACTTTTTGAATGTTGCATTGTTGTTGGTGCTTTGTTCGCATGAGCATGATCTCGCCAGATCTTCACTTTCTTCATCTTTGAACATGCCAATCGATGTGTCTGTGAAATCACAAACGTTTAACAAGATCAGAAAACACTTTTTTAAAATAAAATTTGGTCTAATTTTGAGTCGGATTTTAACCCAAAATATATGCAAGTTCTATTTCGAGACTCATATTTTCCTCAGCCTTAAAATTCAAATTCTTGCAGGTTTGAAGCTGAATTTTGCCACTCAATCAATTAACCCCACTATATTATTCTTTAAAACACAAACTTAAAAGAGGACTGAAGGTAAAATCGATGGGCTTGATTAAATTTAGGCCAATCGTGTTACATTAAATTTGCTTTGACTCCATCCTTCTTGACCCAGTCGTTCCACAGTCTTTTTTTTCTCTTGAAATTTCAAACATCACTTTTACTTCAAACACGACGTAGGGATCTCTTTAATCATAATTTTCATTGCCAACTTGGACATTGATAACATTGTCAACGCTATTTTGGTTCTTATCCTTGTGCAGCGCCGCAATTAGGTTAAACCACAAAGGCCTTTAAATCTATGTATAGGTTAATATAGGCCTCTGTGAACTACGCCACTGCAATGAAACGTCAGGGTTGCCCATAAAAATTATAATTGGGGATAACCCTACGTGGTATTTGAAGTAAAGATATCTCGAACGGCTGAGTCAAGAAAGATGGAGTCAACGCCAATCAAATCTATTACGATTGCCCCAACTGTAGATATAACCATTGGTTTTTGCCTTCAGTCCTCTTTTGACGACATTTTTAGGATTTATAAAAAATCCTGGATTTATTCAAATACTTGCCTGACATTCTAGGCTTTCTCGAATTTCTGATATATTCGCAGATTTTGACTTTGCTTTGGATAGAATTCGACCGTGAATGAAGTGAATAGGAGTTTCGATGACACCTTATTCCGTTTCTGCAGAGCGTATAATTTAAATCTTGTCAATTAAAACATGCAGGATAGTCGTTTGAGTGTCCTACTGGGTAGAGGCGTCGTTACACGCCCACTGCTAATGAATGATTTGATTCCAATCCGCTCACTGGTCACGTTGTTGCGTTCTTGCATAAAAATTCCACATTGACGTTGATTATGTTTGTTCAGTGCAGTGGTTCTCAACCTTTGATGCTTTGTGGCCCCCTTCAAGACTCTCTCAATACCCGTGGCCCCATCCGCGGCTATAAAATTGTCTATCTCAATATCAAACCGTTTGAAGACAAAAAATAAAGAGATTTTACCTCGAATTGTAATTGAAGACCAAAAAAAAAAAGGTCTTCAACTCAACTAGAAGGGTATATTTCCCAAATGCTAATTGAAGACCAAACACAAAAAAATTCCACATTGAAGGATAAAATAGAGAATTTTTTCGTCCAATGTCCCGTGACCCCCTGCTTAATGTCCGGCGGTCCCCCGTTGGGAACCCTTGGTTTAGTGGATATCTATAACCAGAGAATTCAGTGGTCAAGAATACGAAGAAATGCACAGCAAGGTTGGATTACTGGAAACTCCCTAAGAAGGTGCAGATTCCTACAAGCATTGAAACGAAATGAAAATTGGAACGAAATTGATGAAAATCTTTGCAATGAAAATGTGCGAACCATCCAACAGTTAATGTCTGATGCTGTCCGGTGACAGGAGGATAAACTCTCAGCAATAAAACATGATAGTTCAGAATTTCCAAGCCCATATTCGCTGTCTAATAGGATTGAAATTGCTTGAACTTTCTGTTTGTGCGATTGCCAAGATATGGTTTGACATAAGTCAATAATAATAAATTTTGAGAAAGGCTAAGACAAGGGTCATAATCAAGAGATTCCTAAACCGAGAGTGCTCAAACCATAAATTTGGTGAGCGTAAATCAAATTCAGTTAAGGGCAGGGCCTACAAGAGGGGGGGGCAGGGGGGACAATGACCCCGGGCCCCATGGTGTTTAGGGGGCCCATGAATCCAAATGACACTGAGAAGTGAAAGGCCCATCGAAGTTGCATGTGAACAGCTTGATTTCGGCCGGAAAAACTGTTGAAATTTCGGAGACCTTTTTTTTTTTTTGGAGATCACTTGATTTCGGACGGAAAAACCCATAGGTGGGCAAGTTAATGCATAGCGTTAGCTTCGTTAACCACTAGTCCGTTAACAAACTTCACACCTCCGTTAACGTTAATCCGTTATTTCCAGGTTTAATTAACGGAAGTTAATAAAGTCCGTTAATCCGTTAACATTTTGCGTGTAATTTACGTTTCTTTTTATTCACTCGTTTTTAGAACATGTATTGACGCTGTTGAGCTGATTGTAAGGAAATATTTATTGCTATGGTGGTCTTTTTGTGTTTTGGAAGTTATATTTCACAATCTAATCTAATTTCAAAATAAAAATAAGTTCAAATGCACTAACGAAGCTGCGATCGAAAAATCTTTGGATATTGTGAACAGCGATAATAATTGATAGACCTATGAAGCTGCAGGTTATTATTTGCCACAAAAAAGAGCTCCTTTTTTCTCCTTCTTGTATAAAACTAGTGCTAATACGCAACAAGTATTACCAATGCAAACTGGTTTGTACCTGTACGATGAATGAATGGTGCTAGATATTAACGATAAAAACCTTAACGGAAGTTAACAGAACTTAATGGAAGTTACTTTAGTCCGTTAACAGAACTTTAACGGAAGTTAATTTAGTCCGTTAACATGAAAAAACTTTTTAACGGATTAACGAGTTAATGAAAAAGTTAGCTTCGTTATTAACGATTAACGGACTTGCGCCCACCTATGGAAAAACCGCTGAAATTTCGGAGAAGACTTTTTTTTTCTTTGGAGAACACTTGATTTCGGATGAAAAAACCGTTGAAGTTTCGGAGAAGACCTTTTTTTTAATTTTTTTTTTTGGGGGGGGGGATCACATCATTTTTCGGACCAAACAACAGCATTTTTTCCGTCAATTTTGGACTTTACAAAACCACAATTCCGTCATATTTGAGCTGTCCCCGGGCCCACGTTCGGCTTTTGGTGCTCCTGGTTAAGGGGGTTCAGGACAAGAGCACTTCGGACATTGTTTTACTAAATGAATAATGATTTAACGACAATAAATGGATTTGAGCCGTCGCAACGCGTTTCGTCCTTGCTCAAGGGACTCTTCAGGCTACAAAGGTCAATTTTGTTTTGTTAGCCAAAAAAAAAAAAATTTTAGAATTGCCCCCTTACCTTTTCTAGGCTATATGTCTTCCAGTGCAATATGGCCACTCCAAAACCTTTCGCCTACAACTTACCGACCACCATAACCCAGCAGGCTACCAACTCGCAACTTGAAACCTTTAAAATCTACCAGTCGTAAAATCTGCTGTAATATAAGTCAATAATATAAATCTGCTATAATTTAAGTCAATAGTATAAGTTTTTACAAGGGTCAAATTGCTTAGGCAAAATATTATTCTGCCTTGAACAATATCTTTTGGCTGGTTACGCTACAGTACCTGCCAACATCACTTTCTCTGTTTATTTTTCGTCTGATCAGTTTCTTCAACTTGCTTCTGTACTTGTGAGCGAGCAGGGAATAGAGGATAGGGTTCATCATGGAGTTGGAAAAGCCCAAGCAGACTGTGATCAGATGAACGTCAAGAAAATCTCTGATAAAATATTAGCATTTCACTAGAAAACTTTTCCGTGATGGCGCAAGTTTTTGTGACGATCGTTAGTTCGCATGAATCAGACACCGTGCGTTTGTCTAACCTCACCATAGGCGTAGCCAGGGGGGGCCCGCCCCCCCCCCCCCCAATTAAAATACCACCAATGATAAAAAGTAATACAGCATAGCCTAGCGATGTTTGGTTGCAGTTACGGACAAAGAGAGAGCCCCGGGGCCTCTAACTGACAAACAGGGGCCCCGGGGACCCTAACCAACAGCCAGGGGCCCCCGGGGATCCTAACTAACAACGGGGGTTCTGGGGCCTCTAACTGACGAACAGGGGGCCCCGGAACCACTAACCGACAACCAGGGGGCCCCTAACTGACAACGGGGGCCCCTAACTGACAACGGAGGCCCCGGGGCCTCTTACTGAAAAACAGGGTGTCCTGAGGCCCCTAATTCGACAACCAGGGCCCCCCAGAGACCCTAACTAACAACCAGGGGTCACTGGGGCCCCTAACTGAAAACCATGGGTCCCTGAGGCCCCTAAATGACAACCAGGGGGCCCTGAGGCCCCTAACTAAAACCCAGGGGGCCCCAGGGCCCTAACTGACAACTAGGGGGCCCCAGGGACTGTAACTAACGACCAAGGGGCCCCGGGGCCCCTAACTGACAACCAGAAGACCCAGGAGTCCCAAACTGACAAACAGGGGGCCCTTAACTGATGACCAAGGTTTCCGGGCCAGGGGCCCCTGATTCAAATTTTTCAACAATTTATATGCAAAACCTGTGAAAAATCTAAGAGTTTTGTGCTAAAATTTGCATCCCCAGGCCCTCGTTTAACGTTATTATGAACTTTATGCTATAGCACAGGCGGTAATGCAAACCCCCAACTGAAATACTGCCAATGATAAATGTAATGAGAGCATAGCTAGTATGTTGTCCTTGTCCGGAATTGCTGTTTCTTTAATTAAGGATTTACTCGTACAAAAGTAATTAATAATAATGACGACCACCTGTCCACGTCTTGTTAATGTCATGCAATTCTTAGAGGTTTCAAAAAACTGTCAAATGACTTGACTCGAGTCCTCCACGTTTTGGAAAAAAAGTTATTTCAATTTTGCTTTAAACGTTTTTTTTTTTATGGAAAAACTTAAGGACGCGATCTTATTTCAAAATCATGCCCTTAGCTAGGGAAGGGGCCCAAGGGTCCCGGGCCTTCTCCATTGAAATGCCACCAATGACAAAAATTTGACAAAAAAACCTTGTTTCTTCATTTTCAATTTATTTTAGTATCTTTCCGTACAACAGTAATTAACAATAAATACTATTGACGACTAGGAGGCCCGGCGCACCCCCTTAATCCAATTTTTCCAAACAATTTAAACGTATAACCAGGGTGAAATCATGGGTTTCGTCCCGAAACTTGCTACCTCAAGCCCTCATCTAAACCTTTTATGAACGTAATGCAAAAACCAGCGCCGTATTTGCCATATGGCATAGTGCCAGGGCCCAGTGCTCAGATGGTAGGACTTTTTTTGGTCTTTACTTATATTTGGCAGGAAGATGTTGCAAAAATCCCCTAAGTGCCAGAGGTCTAGTGCAATGTAAACTCAGCCCAGGAATAACATGTTTAGTCAGCGTAACCATCCATTGTACCATTTTTCAATAACGATTCAACTCCACCTCGCCAGTTTTTACACACAAAATACTTTTAAAAAAATAGCTAGGGAAAGTGCTCACCTTTTCCTTCCCACCGTTGCCGTGCAGCAACACAAACTTTCATCTTTCTTTTCTTCATCGATTTTTTTTTTTTTTTTCATTTTGGTAACAATGGTAAGATGTGGCTATGAACATATATAATGAAGCATGTTGCGTCATTTTTTGGCTGGAATGATTTTTGGTCATGCGATATTGTTTTGTCAAACTCACGTGGTCAGTTAGTGAGTAAGATGTGCTCAAAGTAGAGGTACGTTGGAGGTAGTTTCAAAGGTGCCAACAGATTATATTTCTCTTTTTTCTGTATGAACATGTTGCTTAGTAATGTAACAACATATATCCAGTAAGAAATGTTTCGGTTTCGCGTAATTCGATTTTTAGAAATTTTTGTATCTTCTTGTTGCCGCACGGCAACAATGGTAAGAAAGGTGAGTGATAGTAAGTGATCTGTTGAGATTTGGTGAGGTAATTTAGCCCTGACTTTTCAAATTTTTTGTTGGAAACTACGTTGTTTTCTATCTTGTGTTACTAAAATTTGAGATGGCTGAAAAGTTTGACATTTTTGAAGCAATTTGTCACATTTTGCTTCCCGTTGGGAACGAGTCCGACTTTGAGAATGGTGGTGAGGAGCAAGCAGAAGTGCTGCAACTTACTGAAAATCATCTTGACCCAAATTATCTCATCTCAATCTTGATTTGAATATATTGGCTTTTTCAACCAAAACAATAAAGTCAATTTGATGGCAAGATGGCATAAAACGTGAAGACTAGGCCTCCTAATTGGAAAATTAGGGGGCCTAGACCCCTTTGTACATCTCTTCGATTAATCATCAATGGGTGTGGTATACGAAATTAGCAACAAACTAGGAAAAATTGAAAATTTATTTTGGATATTTTGTGTGAAATTCTTGCTGTGAATTATACTTATTTTCCCAATGTTGCCGTGCGACAAAATTACGCTGTTGCTATGGTGAACAATAAATATTAAATGTTTTTTTTCGGATTTTACGTAAGTAGGGTAAAAGTAACACAGAATGTCCGTTTCAGATTTTTTGCGCGAGGGGAGGATAATTTGGGGATGAAAAGGTATTATTGAATTTCAATTGAGAGGGCCTGAGCTTCCTGGCCGTAAATGTACTCCTATAATTGGTTAACTTCATGACAACACAAAAATCTTGAAGGAAAATCTACGAGTGAATTACTATTTACTGCTAAACTATTGCAGGAGGTAATGTGCCTTACTTATCCCTATATGGACCAAATCGCTTACAATTAAAATTTTACACCATAATGCAAGATTTTAAACGTGTTTTGGACTTTAATTGCAAGTAAAAGAAGGATTGAACAATTAAGTTTTTCGATTGGCTTTCAAATGTTCAAAATCTAGTTATTTCAAATGGCTGTGAACACGTGCAAAATGTGATCCATTAGGATTAAAGTAGCCTTATTTTCCAAAAACTTGGAAAAATTGCTCAGCGGCTGGGGGCTTTGCCCCAGACCCCCATAGCCACCGGCGGCTGGGGGCTCCGCCCCCAGATCCCCGTCTGTGATACGTTTGAGTAAACTAACTTTCTCAACACGTCTTCTAAGTTAGACATTTGCACTTTCTAACTATTAGTTTTCGCCCTCTCCCTTTACCAAAATCCTGGTAAAGTGCCAACAGGCTACGGTTTCAGATCTTCCATTCTACGATATCTTTACCAAAAAAAAGTTCTTTTTTCGAAAATTTTTGATAACGTCGTTGCATGTGATTTGTGGTTTGGGCCCCCCCAATCAAAAATCCTGGCTACGCCTATGAACCACACCAACGCAGAGCACATTTGTGGCATCTGTTTGCAAGTTCTGTTGCAGGCTGGCCATCTAACCCGGTTGGCCTCAATGGGAAATCAGGTAAAGTGTCTTTCCCAAGCGACACAACGACGCATTGCCAGTTCTGGAATCGAATCAGGAATCGTGTGACGATAGTATTGAGAAAACGGACAAATGCATTTGAAGGATATAAGTGGCACATTTTAAACCTTATACCACGTGCTGTTTGCTCTTTCTTATGCTATGCGTGATGGACTGATGGTCATTGCATACAACTAGAAAATTTGAAAAAACTACTACTTGTACAAAAAGGCTAATAACGCCTTTGCGAAAATAACGTATTTGCGGTGATGTTATTGAAGATAGAATATTTATATTATTAGTTGTTATTTCGATTAGTAATAAACATCACAGTAGAATTTTATGTTTAATTGATGACTTAACAATAGCAGACATACGCTATATTTGTAAATACTTGCTGCAAAGTATTGAATTGTTTGCGATGCTGACCACTGATCCAGAATCGTCAGTAACTGATGACGTTTGCCAAGGATCGACCGAAAAATCCTGAAAGAATTTGATAGAAAAAGCGTAAACTAACTATTAGACCATTGAAATGAAACACTACATTGGTCTAATTTTTAGTTTACGATTTTCTATGTATGTGCAGTTGGTAGCTTGACAAGGGACCTTCGTACCGATCTCTAGTCAAGCTACCAACTGCCCACACTTGGTGAAGGCTTCACACTCTTCGTTTAAATGCTGACGTCAAGAAGGAAATTAAGCTGAGAAAACTAGTTTGATTGTAATAATAAGTCAATTAAGATGTTTTTTGACGTTTGCAGGCCAGAGTTTTAATATTTTAATCGTTTTGCGTGCTTCTGGCCTAAAGGCTACCAGCTCGGAAGCCTAGGGAAGAGCCACCAGAACGGCGACTACTTAAAGCAAGCAATGCGAAAAATTGTCTTCCCACAGGAATCGAATCTGCAGCCTTTGGATTACCGGTCCACTGCTCTACCACTTGAGCTAGAGAAGACGCCTCCTCGCATGCTTAATTTTGGCTATTTAAACCCAGCAACTTGCTTCTTGTATGATTGTAATAATAAGTCAATTAAGATGTTTTTTGACGTTTGCAGGCCAGAGTTTTAATATTTTAATCGTTTTTGCGTGCTTACGTTAATCGTTTTGCGTGCAAGCGTCAAAAAACATCTTAATTGACTTATTATTACAATCATACAAGAAGCAAGTTGCTGGGTTTAAATAGCCAAAATTAAGCATGCGAGGAGGCGTCTTCTCTAGCTCAAGTGGTAGAGCAGTGGACCGGTAATCCAAAGGCTGCAGGTTCGATTCCTGTGGGAAGACAATTTTTCGCATTGCTTGTTTTAAGTAGTCGCCGTTCTGGTGGCTCTTCCCTAGGTTTCCGAGCTGGTAGCCTTTAGGCCAGAAGCACGCAAAACTATTAAAACACTAGTTTGAATGGTTTTTGGCTCGACCAGACCGCGAATGGAACCCGAGTTTATTGTTTCAGTAGCAGACGCTCTATTCATTCGACCGCTGATTGGTGTAAAATCTACAGTAGTGGGAGCCAATCATTTGGGCCCCGATCTTTGGAGGATTCGACTTTGAAAAGCTCCTGGTTTTATTGACCATACTTGATTGAATGTCTTCGAACAGTAAAAACCTGTTTTGGTAAACCGAAGAGGTCCAAAGCAATAACCTTTCTCGGTTTTCTTTCTTTACTATTGCAATATCTGGGTGAAAAAGACGCGTCCCAATGCGGTTGGCCTGCTTGGTTAAACAACCTACTAGCTACTCTCCAGCTTGAGTTAAGAACCATTGTATCCGTACTTTCATTTGTGGCTATGTTAGAGTGTGACGCTACAATATAATTTGGCCAAAGAAAGTCCCAATTCGGAGTTTTCCTTGGCTCCAAAAATCTTAGATTTGCCACTGAATCCTTGACATTCACAAAAATCAAGAATTTGACAAAAAACTGTGCAAATCAACCTTAACCTGAGAACAAAATTTTTCCATAAATTGAAAAAGAATACAGATATAATATGTAACTCGAGAGCACTAAGCAGGTTTTCATATCGAAATTTGTTCGTTAATGACTATCGAAAGCGCATGTATTATCATGCCCCTACGTACATCACAAACTTACCGTGAAGTTTGGGGAAATTGTGGAGCCGCTAGGTGGTGGAAGAGTCTGGCTTTCTGAATCGCCCGACTGGCACTCCAAATTGCATTGAAATAAGCCAGTGTGCTTTAACAGAGTTAAAACATTCGTGATCTACAACAAAATATTTTTGACGTGCAATAAATATTTACAAAAAAATGTTAACGAGCTGTGAACAGAATTTTCAAACACGAATCAAAGTAGTTGCGTGCACACTGGCTAGATTCCAATAAATGTTGGCCAATTTATTCAGCCATATTGGCTAACGTTTGTTTCAATCCAACCAATATGCACTCAACTATTCTGATTCGTGGTTTAAAATCCTGATCACAGTTGATTGGTTGATTGATACATATTTATCCTCCACTCACGAGGAACGGTGGCGGTTTTATTTTGGACGAATTCTAACCCGCTTAGGAGTTGACCTTTTCCAAGTTTACAGTTGATGTTTGACTTCTTCCCACGTAAATTTGCTGCTTGTTCGAAACCACCAAGCAGAGATAATCATCGTAAAGCGTCTTATCGAAGGACGCAACCACGTGACCTGGGTGCGGGTCGTCGAAAAACGACGATTTTACCCTTCCGCCACCTGCCGACACACACAGTTCGTTCTCAATTTCACTTGAGTCTGTTGGAAATCGTTTATATTTACCAATAAATGAAGCTTGGTTTTATAAGCGGTCTAGCGAAAAGCGCATCTGCTACTGAAACAGTTAACTCGGGATCGATCCCCGGTCGGTTTAAGTCAAAGACTATCAAAGCTTTCATTATACTCGCTGTACCACGCCAAAGCATGTAATGAGAAGACGGAGCCCATCTCCACGTCCTTGCGCCTGCAGGCAACACAGCTCCTTTCTAAGAAATGTTTTATCGATGGCAACCGTTGGCAACACTGTTTCCGGTTTGACTGGTCCGAGATTTGAACCTCAGATTTCCCGCTCCACAGACGAACGCGTCATGGCTCGGCTAACTGGCTGGTGTCAAAGACCATAAAATTAGATTCACAGATTTCTGATTGGCGTTCTGATAGTGCAAAGCGTCTACGGTGTACGTGGCAGCCAGACTCGAAAAGCAAAAGATATCATTGCTATTTCGTGACAAAGGGAACTTAATGACCTAAAAAAAATTGTAAGTAGATTTTATTCACCGGCCAGGAGACGGCGAATAGACCTTTTGGTCTTTGAGTCAAGCTGTCACCTGTCTGCCACACACGGTGCAATTTTAAAGTTGTAATTACATTTCATTCACCAAGTTGCCTTGGCCAGGAGACGGCGAGGGACCTTTCGGTCTTCGAGTCAAGCTGCCACCTGCCCACCTGTCTACCACACACGGCGGAGGCTTCACACAGTCCCTTTGATAGCTGAACGTCAAGCATGAAAGCTGTGAATACCAATTTTTATAGTCTTTGGTTTGACCCGACCGGGAATCGAACCCGAGTCTACCGCTTCAGTAGCAGACGCTCTATCCACTCGACCACTGATCGGTTATCTATCCACTGATCTATCCACTCGACCATTGTAATTAACCGATAGAGGGACCATGTGCAGGCTTCGCATGGTCCCTTTTAATGCTGAACGTCAAGCAGGGAAGCTGTGAATTCCACGTTTAATAGTCTTTTGGTTTGACCCGACCTGGAATCGAACCCGAGTCTACCGCTTCTGTAGCTGACGCTCTATCTACTCGATCACTGATCGGTTAATTACAATTGCTGTCCATTTTTAAAAAGAAACTAAAAATTTAAAAGTGAAACAAAAATATTAGGTTCAGATAGATTTATTTAGTTTAATTTAAAAACTAAAAATTCAAATCATCATTATACTCCATGTATCGTACCATTGTGTGTTTCATACATAGCCAGTGCTGCCCATTTCAACTGCAAGCAACTTTTTAGTTTTTACGAAAATGTGTTGCAGCGCTGACAAGCTATTATGTTCTTGATTTATCTCTTCCATCGAATCTTTCATCATAATACTTGATGTATTACGCCGAAGCATGTCGCGAGTTTGCTTGGCCCATTGCGTTATTGCCAGGCCCGGCGCAAGAGTAGCGAGACTGGTGAGGCATAAAAAATATTTGGGGGAGGTACAGATAAATTTATCCTTCAAATTCGGTAGTGAAGACTAAAAAAAAGGTCTTCGGCGCGAAATCTTAGGCTTCTTGGGGTTCACTCGTGCTTTTCGTCCTGAATCGAGACCTTACTCACGCACAAGCAGTATTTTAGGGGAGCAGGGGCCACGAAATGCACCCCAGTGGCATTGGGCCTGTTACTTTCTTTTGGGGCACAATCCTCGCTTGGGAGAACAAGCAGTGATTTGGGGGCACGGCCCCGAATGCCCCCCGTGGCGCCGGGCCTGGTTATTGCACCCTGGCATTACAGCTTCTTTCGAAGAAACGTCGCAGCGGTGGCGATCCATTGACAACACTGCGTTCGATTTGACAAGCCAAAGATTTGAACTTCAGGCCTCTCGCTCCAGAGACGAACGCGCTCGACCAACTAGCCGGTTCTGTTCCATTATTACAGTAATATTGATGCATCGTGATATATTTGCTTGTTGGGCTGGCCTGAACCGGGCGATCGTAAATAGTAATGCTTCAGTCTCTCTGCCTCCGTGTCGGCCGGGGTTATTATCTTCCCCATTTAGCAGACCGTAGCTGACGTTCGGAGCTAAAAATGGCAAAACAAGCAATAATATGCAATGGGCTAATGATCAAATGACTACATCTGCTCTCCTCTGAAACAATTGCTTTGAGGCACAATTTTTAGAACTGCCCATTGGTCAAACAGGAATAGTCAACATTACTTAAAAATAAAACAAAAGAAGACATTTACTTGGTTTGGCAGCCAACAAACAATGAAGCATATTATGACGCCAGAGATCATCTTTGAAGCTCGTAAGTTTCCTAAAAATGGGGAGCGTAAAAAAAGCGGACTTTTATGCGCGTTGTGTATAAAAAGAACAGATCGATAGCATACATTAGAGACGTTTCGGTTTACCCCTTAAATCAGTGTGTTAAGAATTAAATTGATAATCACTCAAATGGAAGGTCAAATCTTGCCTAATATTACAGCGTGCTTGGTAACCGTTTTGACTTTTTACCCTTTATTCACAATATTGAAGAAGCAATAAAATAACCTCATACCATCAACGAAACTGAGTGAGTAACTGACAGCGACAAAACACTGGAACAAGCAGGTTATTTGATTTAAATCAAATGTTTCAATTGAACAAGATTTCCTCTAACGATTCCGTTAGTGCGAAACAGGCTGTAGGCGTGCGTGGGCAAGTGCAAAACGTTAGCTTCGTTAACCACTAGTCCGTTTACCAACTCCATTCATCCGTTAAAGTTAATTCGTTATTTTCAGCTTTAATTAGCGGAAGTTAATAAAGTCCGTTAATTCGTTTACATTTTTAGTGTAATTTACGTTTCTTTTTATTCACTCACTTCTAAAATACATAATGCCACTGTTGAGCTGATTGTAAGAATAAATTTAATGCTATGGTGGTCTTTTTGTGGTTTGGAAGTTACATTTTACAGTCCAATCTAATTTCAAGATAAAAATAGGTTCAAATGCTCTAACGAAGCTGCCATCAGGAAATCTTTGGAAATTGCTTACAGCGATTTAATTAATAGACCTATGAGGCTGCAGGTTATTATCTTCTCTTTTTCAGTAAAGCTCGTGCTGATACGCGACACAGAGTTGTAAGTCGGGGCCGGGTTCGGGCTTAAAGTTGACAAAAATTTTCGGGCTTAATTCGGGCCTGAGACGTGCTTTTGTCTTAGGTTCACAAAAATATATTCAAAATAATTTGGCAACATTGCTAATTTTTTCAGACCTAACTTAACTTTCAGGTTTTTCGAGCATGATTTGAGCTTCAAATAGTTTTTGGGTTCGGGCTTATATTTTCAGGCCGAGTTCGGGCCTGAACACTAGTCAGCCTGAGTGCAATTCTGACGCAACAAGTGTTACCAGTGCAAACTGGTTTGTGCAGGACGAGGAATGAATGCTGCGAGAAATTAACCATAAAAACCTTAACGGAAATTAAGGAAATTTAGCGGAAGTTAATTTAGTCCGTTAACATAAAAAAAAAACTTTTTAACGGATTAACGAGTTAATGAAAAAAGTTAGCTTCGTTATTAACCGATTAAAGATTAACGAATTGGTGCCCTCCTATGGCTGTAGGACAGTGGCGGATTTAGGGGGGGGATGGGGGGATGCATCTCCCCCACCAGCCTAAAAGTTACGATTTTGGCCGAAAAATCAGCCCTTATTTTGAATAATTCGGCTCCATTTCGGGATGCATCCCCCCCACCGACCTAAACGTAACGAATCCGGCCAAAAAATCAGTCTCAATTTTGGTTAAGACCTTTTTTTTTTTTTTTTTTTTTTGGAGACCACCTGATTTTGGGCGAAAAAAACGTTTGAATTTCCGATTTCGGCCAAAAAATCAGTCTCAATTTTGGTGAAGACATCCGAATTTTTGAGGTTTTGGCTTCAAATCCCCCCACCAAAATTTTCTGGATCCGCCACTGCTGTAGGAGTTCCCCATCTCATAGTTAACCGCCCTTTGTACCGCATTATTCTGCTCTGAATTTTTCATTGAGCATTTTTTTATGGTGGCTACGTTAAACTTCGCATAATTAAAGTACATTTTGGATATATCAAATCAAATCTTTCATTATACTCGCTGTAATACGCCGAAGCGTGTAACGAGTTAATAAGGTCCATCTCCGCGTCATTGCGCCCGGGCAACACAGTTTCTTTCGAAGAAATGTCGCAGCGGTTGCGAACCGTTGGCAACACTGCATCCGATTTGACCGGCCCGATATTTGAACCTCAGACCTCTCGCTCCAAAGACGAACGCGTCACCGCTTGACCAACTGCCGGTATTCTGGGTATATAAATATTATAATTAAAATAAGTAAAAACACCTTATTGGAATTTAGTACCATTACCAACGTGTTTGAACTGATTTTAATTTTTTACTAATACTGACCAAACGTCAATGAGCTGTTTATCTAGTTTGCGGCAAAATTGCAAGATTTATGTATATATGATGCATTTTCGAGGGGTTAAAATCTTAAATACATAAAAACTAGAAATTTGTCTGCTGGAACATCCTCATATGCAAAGCCTTGTCCTAAAAACCACGAATAATATATTGAGGTGTAGTAACTGTCTGTCGTTGATATCAGGGTTTCAAAAAGTGCTCTATAATGGAAAAGACAGTCACTTTTCATATTGTTTAGATTTAAGGTGAATTTACACAGTATCCGTTTTTCGTACGTTTTCGTCCGTTTTTTTACGTTTTTGCTTCTTCTTGAAAAAGCATGCGCTTTTTCATCCGCATTTTTATTAGTCCATATCCGCACTAACCAGACAGTCACATATTGGACAAAAGTTTTCCGAAAAAATTTTTTTGTAAAGGGGTACTGCTCGATTTTGAAATATCGCTCTTATCGTTCATAGACAAAATTTTTACCTGTATACAACAGTCTACTTAGTGCGGATATGGACTTATAAAAATGCGGATGAAAAAGCGCATACTTTATCAAGAAGAAAGCAAAACGTAAAAAAACGGACGAAAACGTACGAAAAACGGATACTGTGTAAATTCACCTTTACCTCCGATGATCTTATTTACGGGTGAAACAAACTGTTAGGTTTTAGAGGTTTTCAATATTTTAACATTGTGGTAGCCTTTTGAGGATTGAAGTTTACATGTAGTTGTGTTGTTTTAAGCTTACTTTGATTTTTTGCTTTGTGTTCCAGATTGCTGTTGCTGTAGAGGAACGCAACTAATTTTCCGTAAAAGAACAAAATGACCAGAAGTGGCACGAAGAAGCCGACGCCGACTCGGATTATGTTGTAAGCAATCCACAGATTAAATGCGTTGTCCTCTGGAAATATCCAAGTACAGACTGTTCTGTAACCATACGAGCTGTTCTGTAGTAATATTCTACTATCATAGATGTTAAAAAGGCAATCAGGTTGTGACTGTTGGTGAAATTGTTGTAAAAAAACAAAAGTCTGTCACCAAAATATGGGCGATATACTTCTTGCTGATTTTAAAGCTGCACTAAGCGATAATATAATCTTTTTTGCGTTGCATCGCAGTCATGTAGGAGTTCCATCGATTTATAAACAAAAAAAGGAATCATGACACGGCTATTATCGCTTAGTTATAGGAAAATATCTTCACTGTAACCAGGGGCGTATTTAGGGGGGGGCCATTGGGCCATGGCCCCCCCTTTGGGTCGCCAGGATTGCAAAATTGCATAAAAAAGTGAGCTAAATTGGGGCATGCCCCCCCCCTTTTGCAAGTTGGACATCAGGCTTTGGGCTTGAAATCACCTGATATTGGGCAAAAAATGGGACGAAATTTGAGTGAAGACCTTTTTTTTTTGCTCTTCACCTGATTTTTGGAGAAAAATGGGACGAAATTTGAGTGTGACAATTTCAAATTCTGATCTATGTTCCTCTCAAATTTTCTGAAGTTTCTGGCCCCCCCCCCTTTTCAAAATCCTGCGTACGCTACTGACTGTAACCTGTGATATTTTGAAACTTTAAGGTACAATAGTAAACTGCTGAAATTCGGTGAAGATATTTTGGAAAGTTTTCAAGCTTTTGCAAAATAAACCTGCCAAAAAACTTTCGCTAGTGCGTAAATGTCGTATTTATAGCCTACTATCGCTGACGCCTGGCTAAGAAAGCTTATAGTTTGTAATTAAGATGTAATTATACAAAACAGTTGGTTGGATATATCTAATGCAATTTTATTGAACCAAATTAAAATTTAAACCAGATACATACAAGCTGCTATAAATCGTTTGTGTTCCTCGGTATAAGAAGGGTGGGATCATGGAGGTGCACCCGAGAATCCACACTGCAATGCAAACCACGATGGCGTTCCGGTGGCTGCGATACGATCGGAGGCGACAAGCGGCAGACTAAAAGTACAATTGGGTAAGAATTTTCCCGTTTCCAATTTTTGTCTCGAAGACCAAAAGGTACCTTCGCTGTCTCTAGGCTAAGGCAACTTGGTGAACAAAATGTAATTACAATTACAGTTTGTTAAGTCGTACAACTCAGCCAATTTCTTGACCGAACTATATTCTGCTGGGTCTTTTCCGAAAGAAGTAATATTTGTGATCCCCTAGTTTGTAACTAATCCCATCTATTCTTGATGAATGTCCAACCTTAACACTATGATGCCAGCGTTGATGTTTTCACACCAAATCTGATGTTTTTGACTTGCTATCTGTTGTCTGATGCTTTTGGTGAAAATCTGACTTGAATTACTAAAAAAGATTAGGCTATAGATTTCTAAATCCACTCTATTCCATTGGACAAACAGCTTCGGAGATGAGTTGATCTCCAAAAAACAGGTCTTCAATCAATTTTTCTGAAAAAACGGTTGAAAGAGAAGTGATTTTAAAAAAAAAGGTTTTAGCCCAATTCTACTTCTATTTACGAATACTTTTGTAGGAAATTTGGTGCAAAATTTCGGTTTTATGGATTTGATGTAATCTAATATTTTTCTCTAAAAATCTGATGCTTTGAAGAGCCCTCGCTGGTATCACAGCTTTAATACTAATTTCTTTTTGGACAGAACTCTTTGGGAACGATTTCTGTTAGAGGGTAAAATCCGTAAAGCCTTTGACGAAAACCATGATATTGACTTTGATGAAAAGTCATTTTGAAATTCTGCACTACCTCGTAATAATTGTTCAAACACTGGTATTCACCCACATCTTAAGAAATTGATTATTTTGGTTCGGCAATTTTACTTAGATTATTTTGGCAGGATTTTGTAAGTTATATGCAAATTTTGGTTCTGCCTAACAATGTTTGTTTTGTTGGCAGACAAACATGTGACGGAATCTTAGCAATGCCAATTGCAGTTTCAGCAAAAAGGTCACAATAATGAGCTTTTGAATAATTAAGCAGACGAAATATCTGTGATTACATAAAACAATTGAAGGCTCTAAAACTGTATCCGTGTCCACGCTGTCGCAATCTTAATTTCTTCAAATTGAACGTCACAATAGTCTTATAAGACTTGTAGTGACGTTTTGATTTCTTAAATCAACCGTAAAATATCAAGAACGTTAAAATCTCAAAAATCGTCATCACATTAAAATTTAATCACCACAAGTTTGTGGACATCAACAAAGGGTCGACAATTGACAGATGACAAAAAGAGCAATGTAGGTAAACCACTGGTCAAAAGCATAGGTCGGCACAAGTTTGTTAATCCGTTAATAACGAAGCTAACTTTTTCATTAACTCGTTAATCCGTTAAAAAGTTTTTTCATGTTAACGGACTAAATTAATTTCCGTTAAGTTCTGTTAACTTCCGTTAAGGTTTTTATCGTTAATATCTTGCACTATTTATTTATCGTACCGGTACATACCAGTTTGCACTGGTAACACTTGTTGCGTATTAGCGCGAGTTTTAAAGAAAAAGCGAAGAAAGGAGCTCTTTTTTGTGGCAAATAATAACCTGCAGCCTCATAGGTCTAATTATCGCTGTTCACAATTTCCAAAGATTTTCCGATCGCAGCTTCGTTAGTGCATTTGAATTTATTTTTATCTTGAAATTAGATTAGACGATAAAACGTAACTTCCAAAACACAAAAAGACCACCATAGCAATAAATATTTCCTTACAATCAGCTCAACAGTGCCATTATACGTGTTCTAAAAGTGAGTGAATAAAAAAAATGTAAATTACTCTCAAAATGTAAACAAATTAACGGACTTTATTAACTTCCGTTAATTAAAGTTAAAAATAACGAATTAATGTTAACGAAGCAGAGTTGTAAACGGGCCGACTAGTTCAGGCCCAAATCCGGCCCGAACCCGAAACTATAAGCCCGAACCCGGCCCGAACCCGAAAATTAATTTGAAGTCCAAATCATGCCCGAAAAAATCCGAAAGTTACTGTAAGTGAGGTCTTAAAAATTTAGCAATATTGCCAGGTAATTTTGATTATTTTTTTGTACATCTTAGACAAAAAGTACGTCTCAGGCCCCAATTAAGCCCGACATTTTTGTCAATTTTAGGCCCGAACCCGGCCCGAACCGGAACCCGACCCGAAAAGCCTGGCCCGACTTACAACTCTGTAACGGAGGTATGAAGTTTGTTAACGGACTAGTGGTTAACGAAGCTAGCGTTTTGCATTAACTTGCCCACCTATGCAATTGGCTTAACTTTAAATGACCCCATTGACTTAGCCTTTAGTCCCCGTTTCAGGGCGTTACTGATTTCGTCTTCCAGTTTACATGGGAAAATACTGTATAACTCTATGTTTTTCATTTTTTTGCTTTGAATCATGTCAAGATAGTTTTATGGAGCATTTTGGAGGGTGGAACCATTTTAAAGTGTGGCTTAATTGTTGTTGCGCAGTCCAAAAAAGCTATTAAAATTATAGCATTTTCTGCTCTATGAACATTTGCGTTTGTTAGAGTAAATTTTGAACTACAAGAAACTCTCCGTGTAGCATTACGACCTTTGACTATATAAAAAAAATTGGTTTTTACAGCTTTACAACTTGACGTTCAGCAGTTAAAAGGACAGTGTGAAGCCTCCATCTGTATGTGATGGACAGGTGGGCAAGTGGCAGCTTCACTCGAAGACCGAAAGTTCCCTTCGCTGTCTCTTGATCAAGGCAACTTAGTGAATAAAGAAAAAGTATGTAATTACAATTATTGCAATTTATTTCTATTAAAAAAATGATTTTACTCAAGGCTTTGAATGAAGTAGGCTTCTTGTAATATTAGCTAATAGCAGACAACATTTCTAAGGCAGTGATATTTCAATAGCCTTAATTAATCGTATGAAGTGTAAAACAAGATCTATCCTTGATAATAACTCCATAATTACGTCATTCATTATCAACATGCAGAAAAAATATTGTAAATCCAGTGCGGCAACGACGGTTTATGAATTATTAACTAGCTTTGTATCCCGTTGCGAATTGGTTCTATGAATAGGTCAGAACCAACACGATTGCCGAGATTATTGCATTCGCAATTCAAACCTGCGATAGGATTACATGGGATTGCAGTCCAATTAACGTCTATATATGATGTTAATTGATCTTGGATTAGAACCGCAGAGGTGCTGCTTTGGTGAAACCGTCAGGACAATAATTGCTAAAAACCAAGCAACGACCAAAATTTTTGAATAACTTTTTCGCAATGCTTTGTTTCAGCAGTCTTCTTGGACTTATTTTTGACAAGTTTTTTTTAATTAGGTGTAGCAAAATTTTTTTGGAAAAACATATTTTAATTGTGATGCTTTGACCTTTGCAGGCCAGGGTTTTAATCTTTAATCGTTTTGCCTGCGGTAATCCAAAGGCTGCAGGTTCGAACCTTGAGGGAAGATAACTTTTTCGCATTGCTTGATTTTAAGTAGTCGCCGTTCTGGTGGCTCTTCCCTAGGCTTCCGCGCAGGTAGCCTTTAGGCCACAGAAGCAAACAAAACGATAAAACATATTTCGCTAAAAGCATATTCGGAAATGGCTAAAGGACCAAACTTCCTACCTTAAAAGCGAGAGCCTGAAGCCATGCCGTGTTGTCATCTCCAAGTCTGTTCTATTGCCTGTTTCCAGCTATAACTGCTTTTCCAACTTTTGGGCGAGAAAATATCAAAACGTCCAATCAAAATTAAAATGCTCATAGGATGCTGAGCCCGAAGGCGTTCGTTCGTTTGTTCGCGTGAACCAGACACTCTGCACCTGTCTAACCTTTTTTTAGACGCAGAGCACCCTTTTTTGGTTCCGTTTGAAAGTTTTTTGTCAGGCTGGTCCACCACAACGGGGCCACCACAACGGGTAGACCGCAACTTGGTCCCATGAAAAATATGCGCTATGTGTCTTTTCCAAGGACACAACAACGCATAGTTCAGTTTGGGAATTGAACCAGGAGCCAGTAAACTTTTTTGATCTTATATTCGAAGTTTTACAGTATTAACCAACTGAGCTGTAGGCGCCGCTGACAGGCCTAGACACTAAAAATAACATCATTACCTTTTTACATCCATTGAGGTCATACGGACAGAGTTTACGATATAATCTTTTTTTGTTTTCAAACTTGATTAAAAATGTCTATGTTTAATTTGATTAATTTGATTAAAAACTGTAAAGCCGTTTTCAAAATAGGAAAATTTTCAAAAATTTCAGACTTACTTACATCAATCATTAGTCAAAATTGAATGTTATTCAAATTGAATATTTTGGCTGATAATGGATGTAGTCAAGTCCGAAACGTTTGAAAATTTAACTATTGTAGATAAGGCTTTACTATTTGTTTGAATTCAAGCTAAAAACAACTGCCATGCAATCAGTACCGAATGCCTAATTCCTTGCACAATGGACAGCATGCCAAAAGCACATTTCACTTACTTTTGCCACGGCCATCCACCGATCAATGCTCATAGCTGCCAGGAAGAATATTGAAGCGTAGAGGTTGAGATACGTCAGGCCACTAATCACCTGGAACACTTCGCATTATCAACGTGCTAGAGCAACGTGCACATATATACAGAAAAGCAAAATGGATTACTTGTAGCAAATGGGAAAACTTTGGAGATACCGAGTGTGGTCATTGTACTTATCGTGGGAGAACGTGGAACTGCCCACACAGCTAGTCTAAAATGGCAAGCAGTGGATCCACGTTTTGAGATTGCTGACGTTTCAAACAATCACTTACTCAGTGTGAAGCATAGACTCTGACTGATTGGTCAAACCAAGAACAAGAAAAGTTGGCATTTACAGCTTCCCCGGTTGATTTTCAGCAATAAAAGTGACAGCATTAGAAAGATAATGCTCATAGATCCGTTTTATTGAAAAAATGAGAACTACTGAGGTAATCAAGAAGTGCTCTAAAACTTGTTCCACTGTTTTCCTAATCTGCGAAAATAGATTTAATCCGTTGACTCAGTACCATTGGCAAGTTTGCGTGGCATTAAAAAAAGATAATTTTGCAAAATTTTTTGCAGAAAAACCAGAGCGATGTTAAATGATGCAAAGATACGGAGTCAAACGGATTAAATTTATTTTCATAGATTAAGCGAATAGTGGAAAATAGTTTAGAGCATCTCTTTATTAAGTCAAGTAGTTTTCGTAATTTTCTATAAAATCAATCGTGAGTAGCATCTCTCTAAGCCTCCTCTGTATGTAGTAGAAATGCGGGCAAGGGGCAGCTTGACTACAAGATTGAAAGGTCCTTTCGCTGTCCCTGGCCTAGACAACTTGATCGACAAAGATATGCCATAATTACAGGTTTTAGAAAAGATGCTAAGTATAGGTTCTCAATACTGTAGCGCCAGTGAAATTTAGCGCTGTAAAGATTTTGTTACCGTGTAGCAAACAGTAGTAGAATTTTATTGCATTTTCACCTAATTATGCATTAATATTTAATGGCAAAGAAATTTCTAGCAAACTTGCGTTGAATGGAGCTTCTGTAAAAATCAAGGCAAGCACAAAATGCAGAAAAAAGTAATTTTTGGGTTTTTATTTTTGGATTATGATTGTGGTTACTAAATTTTGATTTAGTACAATTTCGCGTATATGCAATTGTGTATTGATGTTTTGAAAGCAAACGGATGGGCTGTATTGCTTGATGTAAAGGCTTTGGCTTGTTGGGGGTGCTGATAAATCTCCAAGTAAATTTTTTGAACGAAAAAAATGATTTCACGCCAGTTGGCTGGCCGAGTTGCAAATTCGCTTACTTTTGGAAATATGGGTGGAAACAAGTTTTAGAATAATGTACTAACGTGATTTATTTTCTGCCATCTTCTATTTATATTGATGACATAGTTTCTCTAACTTTGTTGTTAGAATTCAAGCGTAATTAAGATTTTTTCGCACAAATATACCGCTTTGATTTTAAATGAGATTTCTCATCTCTGAAACTAAACTAAAACCATACCTTGCACATTACATTACCCAGCAACCACTTCCCAAGAATTAGGTCCACCGCCCAAACGGGGAGAGTACTGAGAAGTAGTATGTCCGCCACGGCTAAGTTGATCACAAACAAATCCGTAATCGTGTAAGTCTGCAATAAAAATCAATGAGCACGGTGACGCACTGAACCGGACAACGCTGTTTCGAGTTTTCAACTCTCATCAGCAGCCCTCAGCAGTGATGTCAGCAAGGGCTTTTTAAAAAACATCAGATTTTTAGAAAAAAACTATCAGAAAACACCAAAACCACAAAACCGGGATTTTGCGCAATTTCCCACAGAAACATCCATAAACAAGGTGAATGTTTGGAGATCACCTTTCTTTAACGCGTTTTTCTGGAAGGTTTTTATTAGATACCCTCATTTTCAAAGCTGCCTGCCAAACAGAATCGGGTAAATGTAGTATTCTATTACCATTTTTCCCCGAAAATAAGACCTAACCCGAAAATAAGACCTAGCCCAAATTTTAAAAATGATTTTAATATACGCCCTACCCTAAAAATAAGACCTAGGCGATACGACAAAATTTTTTTGTCCTCGAATGTGTTTATACCCCTTAAAAAGTTATTGTGAAAATTTAGGATAAAAAGTAGAGCTAGTTAATGAATAGATTAGCTGAATAATGATCATATTCCCATCATTAATTTAAAAGGTGTGGGAGAGGAAAAAGTTCAATGACCTGAGATAACATGAAGATCACGCCACTATTCAATCTATAAACAGCTGTTTTTAAACAAAAATGTGTTATTTATAAGTAAATGGATATCGGTTTTCATATTTTGTGTATTTGAAAATCTCGTAATTTTCTACTTTGCATTTTTGTTTTTGATAAATTAAAATAAATGATATCCCCCTAAAATAAGCCCTGGTGCTATTTTTTGAAAGAAAATTAATATAAGACCTTGTCTTATTTTCGGGAAAACACGGTACCTTATTTTCATCAAAAACATTAAATTTTCATCAAAATCATCAGATTTGCTTCTGAAAGAAACTTACGTCAAATTTCCATAAAGACATCAGACATTAGATTGCAGGTCAAAGCATCAGATACGATGTGAAAGCAATCAAGCTGGCATCACTGACCCTCAGCACTTGTAAGCCAAGTGTATTTCCCGTTTCTTTTTCTTTTTTTTTTTTTTTTGTTTGTTTTTGTCTAAATTGAACCTTATGGCATGTACAGTGGCAGAGGATTTACAGGAAAAAATCGATTTTTCAATTGTGGTACTTCACAAAAGAACAAAGGAAAAGCTGATAAACTCTTACAGTAAAGACAGCCATGAGCTATCCTTAACATAAGGGCTCTCTCTCTACGTGACCGTGGAAATCAAAATAAAAAGCATAGTACTCGGGAAGTCGTAACGTTGCATGATTGCCTCCAGCAGCTGCAGATTTGGTGGTTGAATTTGCAACCGAAGTGTCAGTGGAAGTCGTTATGACTTCCCGGAAGTTGACCACGATGAACGTCAAGTTTTTTCGTTTAGAGTACGGTAACCGCTATTTTCGTTGCCTGTTTTTCCGTGGTGTTTTCGAGGGCAGCGGCTCGAGAATCTTTTGTCATCGCAGCCTACACTGCATCAGTATCCCGTCACATCCAAACCCTTAGTCCCAACTACGTAATTAGCAAGAACATTCGAACTCCGGGTTACTGGATGAAACACCGACTGAGACTGCAACACCCAAGCCTTGAAACTCGGGGCTATTTTTTTGTGTTGAGCTCCTTAGGACCCGCCATTTCGGCCCAACTTATGTTTGCGGAAGGGAGCACATCTCCATTTTAAAGCAGCACCTTAATGGCGTCTGTCTTAGTTTGTCCTCTGCACCTCGGGATATAAACCGAATGTTGGGCGTTTCTTCCCCCATCACTGCCAAAGAGTCGGGTTTCATATCGCCATGACTCAGCTCTTTTTAAAATCATGGTTTGGCACGCGACCAGGATTTTGCTGAGGATGGGGCTTGAATTTAAATCTAAGATTTGTCCGAGCATCACAGACGGTCTGGGGGAAGCGTTCATTCGACATAGAACATGGGAATCTGTCGGCGAGTTTTGTAATTTTTTTGGGGGGAGAATAGCTATTTTAAAACTATTTGGATAACACTTTGTACATCTACAGAGCCATTTGAAAAACTAATATTATTAAAATTCGGAAAATCTTTTACAGAAACAAATTACTGAACTCTGAACCTCTTCAACCTCTTTCTAACTCCCTCCCCCCCTTGCATATAGGTCAAACCCAAATCAAGTTTTAAATCACGTAAGGGTTTTATTTGGTTAATTTTTTTTTTTTCAAGTAATTTTGCTATGAGGGCTTCAGCCTACTAAGCTCCCTTAGACTTAGTTGTACCCCTGGACGTGGTTTCAGTTAGTCGGCATTCGCTGTGAAAAAGCTTTCTCTTACTTTTATCATTGTTGCCATTATGTAAAGAACCACACTGTTGCCGCATAATCCCACCACCGTGATGACGAAATAAAGAGTTGGGATCACCACTGTCTTCATGAGCTCGCTTTTTGCTTGCGACAAGTTTTGTGAACTCAAAAGGTCAGGTAATTCCAATTGTTCGTATAGCGCCTGGACGTTCAAGCTTTGATTTTCATTCATATTCTTGATTTCACCCCGCTTCATTCATTTCTTGTTTCTTTGTTAGGTTCTTCTTTATTATTCGTGGCAAATAACTCATTGCTACTACCTAGTTATAGCTTATATGGGCAACTTAATTAGCTGTGGAAATTACAATTTGAAAATAACAGCAAATCAGCATGGTATATCTCACAGCTTTAAAATTTTTGCAGAAAATTCCAACAGCTATTAATTAATGTGGTGAATTTTTAATAACAAATCAGTATGTTTTTTTTTTAATATCCTTAAAAGTTTGATAAATCAATAAATGAAAAAACTTTCTAAAAGTGGATTTATACAGCATCCGTTTTTTTTCCGATTTTGATCGTTTTTGTTCGTTTTTCTTCGTGAAAAACTACATTCTTTTTCGTCCCCGTTATATATATATCCTTATCAGTGGCGGATCCAGAAAATTTTGGTGGGGGGGGATTTTAAGCGCAAAACCGCAAAAACTCGGATGTCTTCACCAAAATTGAGAGTGATTTTTCGGCCGAAATCGGAAATTCAAACGATTTTTTCGCCCAAAATCAGGTGTCCTCCAAAAAAACAAAAAAAAAAAAGGTCTTCACCAAAATTGAGAGTGATTTTTCGGCCGAAATCGGAAATTCAAACGATTTTTTCGCCCAAAATCAGGTGTTCTCCAAAAAATAAAAAATAAAAAAAATAAAAAAAAAAAAAAAAAGGTCTTCATCAAAATTGAGAGTGATTTTTCGGCCGAAATCGGAAATTCAAACGATTTTTTCGCCCAAAATTAGGTGTTCTCCAAAAAAAAAAAAAAGATCTTCACTAAAATTGAGAGTGATTTTTCGGCCGGATTCGTTACGTTTAGGCTGGTGGGGGGGGAAGCATTCCCGAAATGGAGCCGAATTATTCGAAATAGAGGCTGACTTTTCGACCAAAATCGTTACTTTTAGGCTGGTGGGGGTTAAGGTATCCCCCCCATCCCCCCCCTAAATCCGCCACTGATCCTTATCCGCACCTACCAGACTGTCACATACACTCTACTGGAGAAAAGTTGTCCGAAAAACTGCTTTGTGAAAGAGTACGGCCCTATTTTGAAATATTGCTCTCATTGTTCATACACAATTTTTTTTTCAAAATGTAACAGTCTATGCTTGGTGCTGATATAGACCTTTAAAAACGTGGACAAAAAAACTATAATATTTTCATAATAAAGCAAAAACGTCAAAACAAGGACGAAAAACGAATATAGTATAAACTCACATTTAATCATCAAGCTACCTTGGCCAGGAAACAGCAAAGAAACCTTTCGGTCTGCGAGTCGATCTGCCACCTGCCCAACAGTCTACCACACACGGTGGAGGCTTCACACTGTCCAATAATTGCTGAGCATGAAGCAAGAAGATGTAAATACTAGTTTTTATAACTTTAAGTTTGACCTTACTGGGAATTAAATCAGAATTTACTATTTTTTAGCAGGACCCTCAATTCACTCGACCACTGATCAGTAAAATCCTTGGCGCTAAAATTGTGAATGCGTGATCAATTTGCAAAATTTTCTAAAGTAAAACGTCGTATTACAGCAACGAATTACAATCAAACCAGATCGAATATCTTAAATCAAATATCAATGGTAAAAAGTTTGAGTACTTTCTGCTGCATTAAAGATATGGATTTTTTAGTAATGTTAACGACGCAAATGTTGTAAACTTTGCGATTGCATAATATTTTATTATAACTTTTTTCAGAATAAAATTAAAACATTTTAAAAGCATGCAACTCTGCATGGGCTTGCACTTATCGAAAATGGAGTAAGGAAGCGAACTTTGAGAGTCAGAGTGTGGTAAAAATTGTTTGCTATTACGCCATTCTTTACCATGACATTACGCCATGTTCTTCAACTATTTGCCGATAACAATTAAGCTAACGTTTAAGTTTTCTTGAATTACAAATCAGAAAAAAATTAACCTTTTGAGAATTGTAAACCAGCTGACTTGATTCAAATCTATCCCATCACAATAATTGTAATGATAATCACATCTTTATTTATCGAGTTGCCTTGGGCCTTTGGCCAGCAGGGGACAGCGAATGAGTTTTGCGATCTTCGAGTGAAGCTGCCAGCTTTCCACTGCACATGGTGGAAGCTTCATATTTTCCCTTTTTAGGCCCGGTCTGGATTGGCCGTATATTCGTGATCGTACGAACGTAATATTTACTAATTTTAGTTAACAAAAAGTCGGAACGCTTAGCATACCACTTTACAATCGTACCAGCAGTTGGTTAAAATAAACAAAAAATATGCCCTTACGCTCACGATTTTACTCACAGTGTAGACGAGCTTTCAGTACTGTTGAATGTTAAGCAGGGAAGCTGTGAATTTACCAATTTTTATAGTCTTTGGTTTGACTCAACCCGGAATCCAAATCTGAGTCTACCATTTCGGTAGCAGACACTCTAACCACTCGACTACTAACTTAATCGGTTTAAAATATAAAAATTTTGAAAATCAGAGTTAACGTATTATTATTCTTTATAAGGTTTTCTGGCCTGAATTTGTTTGTTTCAATTTACGATTTTGACTTGCTGTGAACTTCGCCACTTCGCTAATTTATAATCTAAATTATTCAAACCTCGACCACTTGGCAGGGTTGCCATTATTATTTTTTTAAATTAGCTTATTTTTAATTAAGTTTTCATGAATAATTAAAGTATATTTTTTGCTTATGATTACGAAAAACCACAACGATTAAGAACATATATAAGCTAAATGCACTTTTTTGGGCTTAGTTTAAAAACTTCGAGTTAGGGGATAATTTTAATAGTGAACGATAATCTAATACTGCACTTTTGTAAATAGGCTAAACACTAAAATGATCGTCCTTCTTTGGAACAATTTTACGTCTCTTGCTAAAAATCTTGCGTTTAATGGGTGATTAATTTACCTAATCAAAAGGATGGAAGAAACGTGGACATTCGTTCCGTGAAGTAGAATTCGGAATTGTACCTATTCTTTTTCACATCGATTTTATATTTCTCAAGCTGGCAATGCTGCTCAAACCCTAACTCTAAGGCAAGATTTTGCTGATAAAACAAGAAGAATGCAGCTCGAATCGACTCAAAGCACGATTATAACCATAATCAATCTACTTTGGAAGCAAAAATGCTACCGTGGTATGATTTTTCGGGGGAGCACAAAGCACTCACCAAACTTGCTGGTCCCTAAGAATTTTTTTCAATTTTCGCTCTAAAAACAAGTTTGCCGAACAAAAATCTTTTAGTGCTGTACACAAGAGGACGAAGTAGTTTATCTCTCCCTCTAGAATGCTGTCCTCCACGGTGACGAGTAAACTTTCAAAGATTCACGCTTCGGGAAATTCCTCTTTCCTGGTTAACTTCAAAAAATGATTTGCTAGCAGGTATGTAGCCAAGGCTTGGTTTTTGGTTTCCGTACCTCTTCCTTCAACTTCCGACTAGAGTTACTTCTTAGAATTCATCGACGCTTAAATAACGAGAAGGAACGTAAGCTGTCCTTCATAATTCCTCAGCAATAGATTAGAATTTTAAACAAAATATATATAATTGTAATATATAATTGTAATTGTAATTTTTGTAATAACGAGAAGGAACGTAAGCTGGGGACAATTAATTAATCTAGAGCTAAAGGACCAAAAGGGTTAATTAATCTAGAGCTAAGGGACTAAAAGGGACCAATTAATTAATCTAGAGCTATCAATTGAACAAGACTTCAACATTTCTTAAACTTCATTGGAACAACCGACACTCGCGTCGAAATCGAAATCCTACAGCCGAATTTTGTACTATTTCTAAGAGGAGGAGCAGACTCAGCGACCGTGTCCCTTGATTAAGCGACGTTCTTATTTTGGTCTTTCGCTTCTTCTCGTCGTGCTAATTCGTGTCGTCTACTGTTTGCTGAATAAGCAATATGTGTATTTGTTTTTGCTCGACAATAAAAGAATACTACCACTAAAAGAATACTACTACTACTACTGCGTCGCGTGTTCCTTTGTTTTTACTCGGCCATTTTCCAACCAACGAGTGCGAAGTTTCAGACTTTTGCGTATAACTCAAGAACGGTTTGGTCTAGCTACATAAAAATTTGACAGCAGCTTGAAATTATCAAGCTATATGTTTGCATTAAATTTCGAGGCAATAGATCACGTGACTTTGGTTTTACAACCCGAAAACTCCCCCCGCAAGTTTGGCGTAAAAAGCGGTCTTAGTTAAAAACGGCTTAAGTACGGCAAAAAATATTTCACACGGTTGTATGTCTTAAGATACCCTTTCATCCCAACCAACCCACTTTTGGCCGCGATAAGGTTTTTTTCTTTTCGTTCCTTTTTTTTTTCTTCCTAAATCTTGTATGCTCTTCTTCTCCTAAACCACAAAACATCGAAAACTAATTTTTGTGTAAAGTTGTTGAGCAGCAAACGCAATTTTTTCTGCCGAAAGTTTTTGGGGCGACTCCCCCAGAAACCCCTACTAAATGGGGCCCCAGAAAATTAATTTTTTTAACAGTTTAAGCTAGGGCGCCATTTTTTTTTATATCAGGAGTTATTTAAGAGACAAATATTTTGACATACTTTGGGGGTTTCATCCCCCCCTGGAGACCACCAAAAAATTAATTTTTGGAACGGCTCAAGCTAGCGTGCCAGTTTTTTTTTTAATATCAACAGATACTTAACAGACAAATATTTTGACATAGTTCGGAGGTGCCCTCCCCCGGGGACCCCCCAAAAAATCAGGCTTAATTTCGGGTGCCAGTGTTGTTTGATATCTGCAAATATTTGAGACAAATATTTTGACATGGTTTGGGGGGTCGCACCCTCCCCCCACGGAACCCCTCAAAAATCAATTTTTTGAACGGCTTACCTTGGGCGTCAGTTTTCTTGATATCAGTAAATTATTAGGAACCAAATTTTTAGACATAGTTTAGGGGGTAGCACCCCCCGTAAACCTCAAATGGTACCCCGAAAAATCAATTTTTTGGAAGGCTAAAGCAAGGGCGTTAATATTTTGATATCAGCAGTTGTTTAAGAAACAAATATTTTGAAATAGTTTTAATTACTTAGGCTTGGATAGGATGCTTTTTAATATGATCAGTTACTATATGTTGTCAATTAAATATATATATTGACAATGTTTGAAACACCAAACTCTCTTTTTCTAGAAAGTATTTCTGATTAATTTTTTAACGGGAAAGCGAAACCTTCTTTTTTTTGAAAATCTCATTGTTCAACATGCGTCGGTCGTTCACTGAGATTGCTTCTCAGAAAGCTCCCGTCTAGTTAAAATCGAAAATTTGTCCATGGTTAACACTGACATTTCTTTCAAAAATTTATAAAATTTAAGGTACCGGCAACTCCTTTACTTGTAGTTTGCCTTAACATTTATCCAAGCATGACCAAAATAGACTTGACTCGTTTTTCAAATTTTGTCAAAAAATTCAAATGTAAGTTGATCAAACGAAATCTTTCATTATACTCGCTGTTTCATGCCGAAGCGTATATGGACTTTGCAGTTCCGCGTTATAGCGCCGGGCAACACAGCTCCTTTCGAAGCAATGTTGCTGCGGTGGAGAGCCATGGTAACACAGTGTCCAATTTGACCGGCCCGAGATTTGACTTTAGACCTGCCTTTCCAGAGACGAACGCGCTACCGCTCGCCAGTTGAGTTAAGTTAATATTTTCTCAATTTTTGAAATTATAAAAATCCACGAAAAGTTGACAAAAATTGTGGTTCAAACTTTTTGCCAAAACTTCAAAATTTACGTTGACTTTTGAAACCAAATTTTGAAACTTTGGCATTTTTTCTAAAATTGACGAAAAATCAACTCGACTTGATTTTCAATTTTTTGGCAAAATTTGAAATTTTACTTAACCTTGTCGAAATTTCAAAAAGTGACTTAAAATGCTGTCCAAGTTTTCCGACAAACTTTGAAAACTTAAATTGTTTGTTTATTACGGTTATTTTTCCACTAGTTTCTGTGCACTCAAGCGGAGCCAAAACCCATCAAGAGGACGTAGAGTGAAAGTCATTGTCATAAGATTCCTCTCATCCAACGTAAAAACCCTTTGGTTCGTGCGGACGATTCTGTGCTTTTTCTGTGGTCTATCCGCTGTTACGTTATAATTACAATGCCATAGTTCGAAACTGTAGTAATAGCAAGTAAATTAACAGTAACAGTAAATTCAAGTCGCCTTAATGTAACAGTAACTTCAAGTCGCCTTAATGGTTGCGAATTGGAATGTTCCAATCATTCACTCTCTTCATCGTGGTACGCTATATCTTTTTGATTTTTCAAAAGAAGCTGAAAAATGGGTAGGATATACTGTTCTACTAGAGTTACTTCTATTTCCACTAACTGCAATAGTAACAAATCGTCTTTACCTTTTGCTGTTTGAACGATCACAATTGCTTGACAAGTCGACATTATTGCACTTGGTTTTATATCCATACCAAATCACCAGAGAAATTTCAGTAAGAACCAAAACACTTAGAAAATTACTCCATCGTAGCACATTTCGATGACAAAGCATTGAAAATATTACAACTAACTGGGCAAAGTTAATTAAAGGCATTGAACTGGAAGCAATCAGTAATTATAGAACCAAAATAACTTCAAAATCATTTCATTACAGCAGTATTTCCATGAAAAAGCAATGGAAATATAACAACAAACTAGGCAAAGTTAATCAAAGGTATTGAACTGGAAGCAATCAGTATTTATAACCGATCTTTGTTTACGTGCAAAATTTCTCGTATGGATTGAAACTCTTCCACAAAACTAGTTGAGTTTTTTACATGCATATTTTCCTCAAATTTTTTGCAATTTTTACACAATTCAAAGAGTGGGCAGCCCATTACCAAAAAGATAACCACCGCCAATGGGAAGCCTCCGCTCTCTTCTTATGACCGGAATGGGTGGAGCGAATTAGAAAAACGTGCTCAGAGATTAAGCGGATTGTCGTTTAGGACAAAATGTTCACTGAACATTTTACTAGCACGCTAAATTTTCACACTTAAGCAATGCGCATGCTCTTAAAATAAAAAAACTTTTAAACACCCAAAACTTGAATGAACATTTTTACATTCTTTTGGTCTAGAGTTTCGATGCCTCTCTGCACATCCTATTGTTTTACAACGAACAGAGCAAAGTCTTTGCGTAGGTTCTGGCTCTTTGCTTTCTGTTCAAGACGCACGTTCCTTGCACTATGTTTCAAAATTATTGGTACGATGTATTTTCAAAAAAACGTTTACCGTTGTAATAAACCCCTTATAGGGTTGCCACACCTTGAAAGAGTCCTTGATTTTTTCCTGTCTTGGAAAGTTCTTGAATTTTGTTTTTAGGTCCTCGAAAGTACAGCAAAATATTCTGAAGGTTTTCCCGTCACTTACCGGGACGGAAAAGTGCAATTTCTTATAATAACTGGTACTTTGTATTTGTACCAAAGCTATTGCTGTAATAATTTCCATTGAAAAGTTCATTTTAAAAAGTTAATTGTTAAAATGCAATAACGGACACTATACAGTCAGTGTAGTGTGAACGAATTATTGAATATTATTGAGAAAAGTGGATCATGGACACTTATTTATTGCAATGAACTACTCTTTTACTGCTAGTACCAGTAGCGTAGGAAGTGATAGTTCCCCCATTGGCCTGTTGACCAAAAAGCGCAATACGGAAAATACGACGCTGTTTGCACAAGTTCAAAAGCAGTCTTCTGCAGTATTATGGACTCTCAAAGTAATTTAAAGCCACTTGTAGAACATTTATTTAGGGGAGAGGGGCTAATTGTTGTCAAAAATAAAATCAGTAACAACTAACGAAAAAATGGATAAAATAAACAATCATTTCAATTGCTTGATGTAAAATGCTTAACGTAAGCTTAAAAAAAAATTATACTGGGGGAGGGCCTTTCAGTATTTAATTCAGTTAATTCCTAATCACCTCTCTCACATTTAGTGTACTTACTGATTATTGACAACTATTTCTTGGTTCATTTGTCGCAGTCAGCGAAAACTTTCCCACGAAAAATTCATAAATTTATGTAATTCGTTAAACTTTCTCACACTGTTTGACATAGTTTCAGCTTCAACGGTGGAAACTATAAACAGTTGTGAATTAAATTCTGTTTTCGCTTTGTTTCCGCTGTACAGTTTAACTGTTTTTTCAGCAAATTCATACATTCATATTGATGTTGTTTGGTCGTGAAGAGCACGCATAACTCAGAATAAAAATTAACCGAGAAATATTAGCTTGCAACAACGACCTAACGACACGTTTTCTTTTGTTTCATTGTTTTAATTTACTTTTCTTTTTTTCTTCATGGCTCTTGAACCACTGCAATTGTTTTTGCATCTTGCCAAAACCTATGGTTTAACTTCGCGAAAGTCCTGGGTGCAATGTGTAATTGATTATTACGCTGACGTATGTTTTTCATTACTGTTTATTGCACCCAAATGCAATACAATACAAATCACATTTGATTAGCCCCTCTTCCCAAATTATCTTTATCGATAAAACACAAACGATACAGATTAATACTTGCAAGTTTCTTCAAATAATAGCGTTTTACAGTATCATTTACAGGCTGGAAATAAAGCTACGACTGAAGCTTCAGCATCAACCATCGCCTGCAGTGCCCATTTACACAACCAGTTTAATCATACGTGTAAATTTTTCTCAATTTTAAGTACAAAAAAGTAGGTGTATGGAAGAGTAATACAGACAATTAAATTTTAAGTGCTGTAAAAATCCCTTAAACAGTCCTGGAAAATAACCTTTAAAAGCCCTAGAATTCAATTTTGCAGTTTCTGTGGCAACCCTGCCCTTACTACAACTGGCATTTAGCCAATGTTAGCTTATAACTTTTTGACGAAAAAAATGAGCTAAATCGCCAAAAAGCACAGCAACTCTTAATTTAATTGCACTGTGCAAAAGTAGACTAGCACAAACAGTAATGCAACGTGTAGCGTTGTGTATGTGCAGTGCACTGTGCAGTATTTAATACATGCGCACAACTAACCTTTGCAAAAGTTAGCAGCATAATTTACTAGCTACTTCGACTTCGTACAACTTACAGAAAGGGGAAAAAAACTTATCTATACGCCAATTCCATTTAACCAAAGACATTAACACAGAATTTAATTTTTTCGTCCAGAAATATCTCAGAAAGAAATGAAACAAAACAAGTCAATGTCATCGAAACCAAAAATTAAACCTTGCAAACAAAGTTGTTACCCGGCAACAAATAAAAGCCTTCTACCAAGAGTTATTTTGCTAGCACTTGGTAACAAGTCATTCAAAGCAGTTGGAAATTCAAAAACAAGCGGAAAATATTTTTCAACGCAATTTGGCAAAAACTAAAAAAAGAAACTCGATGTTTTCGTTTTCTAGCTCCTTTGGTGGACGGAAGCCTCTCTAGATGTTTGCTCCATTGCAGGGATTCGGTTTCTGTGGGGCCCGTTCAGTCATTTGATACCCAGTCGTTTGAATTCCTCTTCCAGCAGCTCCTTGTAGGTATCGAAGCCGCCTTCTATTGATTTGACTTGTTTGTTTCCACACAACCACAGTTCCTTGCAAACTTGACGAATCAAACGTTCGTCGTGGGAAACCAGAACCACGCCGCCCTAAAACAAACGGTTTTACTGAAAACTGGACGGAAACTTCGGAAATATTTGATTCACAGATTCGTTTATCGACCAGCATACAGAATATGAATCAATGTTTCGTTTTCCTTGTCCCACTTAAAGTTTTATGACGTTCTAGAACAAAACTTGAGTGTTCCTTAAAACCCAGTCGTGCGAGATAAAAACCCGAAACAAGGTTGGGTCCCGGAAGCAGCGACAAACAAGGTGTGGTACGATAATATTTCTATGATTATTTAAAGCACTTCGTTTACTTCCATAAAAATAAATTAAATCTGCGATGCTTTGGCTCTTTAATCGATTCTTTTAAACAAGCCTTTAAACTGCGTTACCATTTTTACGTCTTCTCTTTGCTTCGAGTCACAAAGAATCGCAAACCAGAACTAAAAAAATGATGTCCAAGCAACACTGATTTCTCGGCTAGGATGATGAACATATAGATATAGCACCAAATGCAGTATAAAAGTCCTTTAAAAGTGATGTAACTAAACTATATTAATCGCAAATCAAATCTTTTATTATACTCGCTGTACTACGCCGTAACGTGTAACGAGTTTGCAGGGCTCCATCTTCGCGTTGTTGCGCCCGAGGAACACAGCTCCATTCGAAGAAATGTTGCACCCGTTGGCAACACTGTGTCCGATTTGACCGGCCCGAGATTTCCCGCTCCAGAGGCGAACACGTTAAACTTCAATTAAAAAAAGCTAACGGCTACTCTTTGTCTTGCAGCAATTATCAAATGCTTGTATTTAAATGATAGGTTTTAATTCTGCACAAAAATCTAGAGAAAATGTTGGTTTTTGTGTTGGAAAATGTTGTTTACTTTGAGACTGCCAACACCGAATAGCTCACGCTGCTACTCACTTTAAATTCATTAATTGCAACGCCTAATGCTTCGATTGTCTCCATGTCCAGATGATTTGTAGGTTCGTCCAAAATCAGAAAGTTTGGTCTGAAAAAGAAAAAATATTTTTTGTTGATTGTACAGCATCTTATGTGTAGGGTACACAGTACACACAGCGGTTTAAACAACCAGAAAAAAATAAACATAACGAAAAAAGGCATGAACGCTGCTTTAACCCATGTCATGAGAAAGCGACGCTATTCTTAGGAAGAAACCACACACACTTGGAAGTTGGAACTTATCAAAGGCCCAAGCAGAGAAAAGCGATTTCAACGATCAAACATGTTCAGTAAATCGTTAAAACTGTTTTTTTCTTGAGAATGACAGAGTGTTTAATAGAATATCATTCCATTGAACCCTGGAGAACGTGCAAAAAAAACTGAAACTGAAGTGGCAATCTCGACAACGCAGCTGATAGGTACAAAGATCTAGAGAAAAAAACTCTCGCCTTTCATTCATATCCTAACTTATTTATAAAAACCCAACCATCTCTAGGTTGCATCTGCAATTCGCACGTGAAACACAATCTTTTCATTTTTTTTTTCGATTTCTTGACGTAATCATCACTTTCCCTCGTGCCCGTCCTATCTTTTGTGTTTCCTAATCACATTATTGTTTGTCTTCTTCATTTTGCTACTTCAATTGTGCCCATTAGTTTTCTGATCATTGTTCACACACCACAAGAGCTTATCAAATGGCATTAGTATTGTGTGGTTTGCTTTCCTGCTGTCTTATGACAAGTAAAATGGAGTTCTGAATTTGTTACCTTGGCACGCAGAGTAGGGCAAATGCGAGTCGACTCTTCTGACCACCAGACAGGCTGGCGACGGACTGCAATGCGAGGTCACCGGTGACACCGAAGCTACCAAGTTGATGCCGGTACTCCTCCTGGTTGCGACCTGAACAGAACGGTTTGATGGTGCCAATCATTAAGGCATAGGACATTTACATGATCTGAGCGAATACAACAGCGAACCAAAGGAAACAGCGAACTTTGGAAGGACTTTGTAGACGCTCGATCATCACCATGATTGATTGCAGTGCTTTGCTTGGATATTATTTCGGTAAAATTGTTTTGTCGGTAGTTTTTAGGGATTTTACATGCAGTAGCTCGAGACGAAAAAAATGTACATGAGCGTAACTACTGGTTAATCACTTGCTTCGGCAAGACCACACAAACAAGTTTTCAAAACTGACACAAATATCAGCTTTTTAAAACAGACTTACGTAGACTGTAGTTTATCTTAAGAAAACAACATTGATAGATCTCACGATTTAAGCATTTGATTCCATAGTCAAAAGTTACAAATTGAGCAGTCTAAATATTAACAAGGTGTGTGATTCTGTTTGCCCTGAAATACGGCTTTGATGCTGAGAAAAAAGTAAATGCAGCGCAATTGATAAAGTGGACTATAAACCTGGGAATCGGTTTGCGATAAGTTCCAAGCAGGTCACTCCCATATCGAGTTGGTCGATGTGGTGCTGTGTGAAATAGCCGATACGGAGGCTACGGTGGCAATGGCGGATTCCATCAACAGGTTCTAAGGAGCCAGACAGTATCTTTAACAATGTCGTTTTTCCTGATCCATTCTCGCCTACCTGCAAAATTTGAGAAATAACATACTTAGAAAATTAAACGATTCTTTGTCAGCAGCGAGCGTAAAGGCGTCGTTTTTAAAACGACCCTGGTCACATAATCCGGGTTTAACTGGCACCCTGGTCACGTTGTTGCGCTCTTTGGATAGGACGCTTTACGATAATTATCTCTGCTTGGCTTCAAACAGGCAGCAAATTTACGTGGAATGAAATCAAAACGTCAATCAGAAAGCTTGGAAAGAGTTAACCAGGTGCGGATTCGTCCAAAATAAAAGACACGGTCTATTCTTCATGATTGGAGAATAAATTTGGATCAACCAATCAATTCTAGAATGTGTGATGTTTTTCATCAGAAAAGCATTTTGACAAGCTAAATTATAGATCATAACTTTATAGATTAATATTTGAAAGCGTTACAAACATTCTTCACTTTTTTTCTTCATAATAGTGTTTCAACTTTTCCGTGCAGATGCCATACACCCAAACGCTGCTGATCTTTGAAGTTCAAAACATACAATAAATTATGAAAATCTGAGTTATTGGTATCTCTGTGATATAAGAAGATGGCAGGTAGTTGATTCGATACGTCAGAGGCTTTTGTCATCACAGCTATCAAAAAAATGTTTAGAAAATCAGATAACTATAAACTACACGATCAGAAAAAAGAGCAATGTTTAATCTGAAAATTGGCAATCAATTTAATTTAACAATTACGTTTTTTTCTCAGCCTGATTAATTAAATTTTATACGCCAGCAGAAAATAATAATACGTCATTATAACGCACTTGCTACTCACAATGCATATTCTTGAATCATAACAAGCTGAGATGTCAACATTTTTAAAAATCGTTTTTTCTTTGCTATAATGAAAATTAACTTCGTCCAAACGCAAAGCGACACCTGACAGATCGGAATGGCTTGGAAATTTTATCACTGTAGGGCGCTCTTTCTCAACAGGGGTCAATTTTGGCCTGAAATAAATTTAAACTGATCAGAATTGTTCTTCACCGCAGATAATTTTACTCAACATCAGACTTAAATGCTTATAAATTATTTTTTCCCATTTTACCAATTCTTGACAATCAAATAAAAAAGAATAATTCAATCTCAACACATTCAATCAGTAAGTTTTTGTTTCTTTGTTTCCTAAACCCTAAAACTAAATTTATAAGATCAGCACCAAAACCCTTTGCCAGAGTTACAGCCAGTGTTCCCACCCAGCCGATTTTTTTCAGCGACTCGGCGATTTGTTGGAGCAAGGGCAAATAATTTTTCCAATATAGTGAACATAGCTTTAGAAAATTTGACAAATTTGTGGAAATATGACATTTGGTGTACTTTAATACTGAATTGGTACAAAATTTAGGGCACATAAACGTCTTTTTAGAGCTTTGGGCGCAATTGTTTAAAAAAATTTGGGCACTTGCCGATTAGCCATAAAGTTAGAGGGAACACAGGTTACAGCACCGAAATATGTAGCATTAGAAACTCACAATTTTTCTAGAAGTTTTAATTTGCTTTGCACCTGTGAGGCACGGTTGGCGTTGTAGCGAAAACGATCGATGAAAATCTGGAACACAAAACGTTTATATCAAAAATTGAAAGTTTTAAAGATTAAGAATTATCAAAGTAAGTTTAATTCTTCGGTTATTAACATTACTTTTAACAAAAGACCTCAAAAAAATTTACTATTTTTTGTCAAAAAGACCAAAAAATGATGAGGATTTAAAGAGTTTCACACACAATCATTGAAAATTATGGTTAAAAAATATATGAATGTATGAAGTCCAGGCCATTGCCTACTGCTACATGATCATAATCACCAGCTGAATCAACCAGTTTTTACCCGGATCCGTTTTGCACTTGATAAACTTGAAAAGGCAAGGAAAAAGTTATTTTTAAACCTAAATTCAAAATACATAATGTTTTGGACTTCAACCATAACTGCAAATTCGTCACACATGGGAATAACGCTTAAATAAATCAAACATCGAGTAATGCAGATTAGAAAATTGAATCACTTGAATATGGTCTCTATATTGCTTCTGCGCTTCATATTCTTTGATCCGGTGTTTTAACTTCTCCTCTTTAGTGACGAGAAATTGTTCGAAATCTCCTTTGTAAACATCGATTTGTCGGTTCGTCAGATGCAGGATGTCGGTGCAGATTGACGTCAGAAACTTCCGGTCATGTGACACAACTATCATCGTTTTTGGCCATTCCTGAATCATTCACAAAACACTTCATTTCACACAAATGTACTTCTCTACGACAAATTTGTTTTTGTCTCTTCAGAGTTTTGGTTTTGGTACAAATTTCATATGGTTATGAATGAATGACTATCAGAGGCTCGAATGAAGCTGTTAGAATAAAAACTAAGCTTACTTGAAACAAATAATGTGAAAACCTGTTTCTGTACAAGTTTGATCTTAAAGCTACAAAACTGCTATAAAAACTTCAACTTTTGGTGACCAAACAAACACGCATGGAAAATAACGTTCTGTCCTTGTCAAATATTAGTCCTTTATTTGATCCGCTGCAAACTGCTGCAACTGACCTGCAGGTAATCTTCCAGCCATAATATCGCCCGCAGGTCCAACATGTTTGTGGGTTCTGGAAACAAGATTCAGCCTGATCACAAATCTAATATTCTCATAAAGTCACACCAATATTTTTAGCCGCAACACCATTAAAATTTCAATTGATCTACAACAACTGAGCCACCTTTAAACTTTTGGATGCTTATGCTGAAGAATACCAATAGTGCTTTGAGCAAGAATAGAACCAGGTTTCACAATCAGTAAGATTTAAAGTCCAATCACTTAACCACTACACCACAGTATAGTTAAATTAAACAAAAAATATGTAATAAACAGTATCATTGCAGCAAAGGCTTCAGTGAAGTGGCACAATGATAGTGAAACAATGCTTTAAAATCGACGCAATCTTCATGCAAAGACGGACTAAAATAAATTAAATAAAATAGATTATATTCAAGTAGTCTTAGTTAAAGTGAAGTTCGTAGTCCAACCTAGTAAAATTAAAATCGAATTTTAAAATTCCTAGCGCTTTGCAAGCCAGAGCTCTGGCAAATCTAAATCGCTACGCCAGAATTTGTATATTAATTTTTTTGAACAAAACGATTAAGTAGCGACTCACCGTCCAGAAGTAACAAGTCGGGTCTGGAAATAAAGTGTTATCATAATTATTCACAATAATTTATTTAAATTTAGGAGCATCAACTACTCTGAAAAATATATACTTAACGAAGCAGAGGCAAACTGCGAGTCGCCTAACAACGAGCGCCTAGCAACTATTGCTGCAGGTAATGTTCATGCGAATACGTAGTGTGAATGTTTATGCAGAAGTGATGAGACTATGATGAAATAAAATATGACGTCAAAAACCTCGGACAATGGGCTGGAGAATCAATTCCTTCAATACGTGTTAATTTCACACAACGAGGCAAAACCACACGCGATAACTTTACAATTTGACAATTTTGTGATGAAACTATACGTGAGGCTGTGAAGCTGCTCTCACTTCGTTACCGATAACTTATTAATTTCTCCACGCCAGAGAAGACAACAAAGGCACAAGGCAGCTAAAACAACGCAGCGGCAAAACGGCGCGAAATACGAGGGTATTAGAGAACTTACTTCGAGAATAAAGCACGAGCCAAGGCAAGCCTCATTCTCCACCCACCAGATAAATCTTTAGTGCAGAATTTCTGAAAAGTAAATCCTGCAATATTCAAATCAACATTGCTGAGAAATTATCACATTCTTTTTGGGAGATGTTCATTCTGTTGGGATGCTATTACTATTTTGAAAAACGAATTAATATGTTTTGTTAGAATTTTAAACGCTTTGCAGAAAAAACTGCAAGCAACTTAAAGAATCGCATTGCGTAATCGAACATACCACATGGGTTCGATACAGCTAAGGATGGTGGAGAGCATCATTTACATTCATGTTTATTTGACTGTTTTCGGTTTGAAGCGAAAAAAAAAGATCAAAAAGTAGAAGCGACTGCATGCCCACCCCCACAGTCGCTATTTCGTTACTGCTGTGCAGTCAAATTTAAATGTTAGTCCAACTTTTTAAACAGCGGCAATCCATAGCTATTAAAAATTATGATGTAATAAGAGCAAAGCAGAATAACAAGAAATGGCACAACGAAGAAATTGAGTCATTAATGAAAACCGAAAAACTAACGCCAGAATATAAGGAACGTAAGGTGAATACAAACTGTGTATTTGAACCGTTACAGAAAACGCACCTGCATGTCGGGGGTGAATCCCAAGCCATGGAGTATCACAGCAGCCTTTGCAGGGGCGCGATCTGCTTCAATGTCCGACAAACTCGTGTAAATTTGCGCCAGCCTCTCGCTTAGACGGGGATCGTCGGCCCTATTCAGCATCAACGATCACTTACTATTAGGCAAGCTCGAAATTTCGACGGCAACGAATTTGAAATTCATGTTTGTAAATGTTTTTAAGTTCCCAAACTATAGTTCGGTGCAATATAGTACAGGCGGCCAACACTACTATAGACTATGCACCACAACAAACATCTGATGTTCCACGTTCTACATTTCCACGAAGTCAAAAAAAACAAAAAAATAATAGGATTTGGCATATTTCTTAATACAGCAATTTACGCTTGCAGTGACAAATGTGGCCACATCAAATTTTGAAATGATCGACAAATTATTTCCAAAATCCGACATCTGGTTGAAAATTCTGAGCGTAAAAAAGAATTGTTATGCGAGCGCATACTTTGAGCTGTTAATTTTTTGCTGCAACATTTTTTCTTCATCTATCAGTTTTTTCCTCACTTCATCCGACTCCAAAACGCTCTCCACCGCGGTGGTCTCATCTCCCTCAACCTCCTGCTCCACATGGAGGACCGAGATGTGAGAGGGAATCGACAAATTTCGACTGAAAATAAGGAATGATGAAACCAGAATTCGACATGCAACTAAAGCTAACCAAATAACTAAAGCAACTAGCTATACCAGAATACGTATGTTTTACAAGTTGATGCAACTGTCAAGCTATACCAGCATTAGATATGTATAGCACATTTGAATCGTCTTTTCCACTTTTTTTCTGTTTCAACCAGGAATGTAAAAGTGCCAGTTATTGAGTCGCTTCCACTTCCATCACTTAGTGAGGTAATTTTTGTTTAAATTCTTTCCAGATACGTCTAGAATCAAAACATGTGATTGGTTCGTCATTGCAAGGATCTGAGCATAGGCGAAGTCAGGAATTTGGATTGGGATCAGTCGAAAAGCGACACGTACAGACGCATGATCATGTTTCGTCAGCTGAAACTAATTTTCCTAACCGTTAAGCCAAAAATTTGAAAAAAGGAGCGATTACTTATTGCAGTCTAGGGACGGATTTCCAAGCGCTCTGGATAGTAACGTTTCAATCGCATCTGCAGTAAAGTTAATCTTCACTTAAGGATTTAGATATCGGGGGCAAAGCTCAAAAAATGGCAGAATTTTTCTTTTGATATTCGTTTTTATATATGGCTTTGCTCCAAATTTCTGCATAGCAACATGTGTTTTTTTAAGACGGCAAAACAATTTTTTACCAATAGCAAGTTCTTTAACCATTGTTAAATTAAAAAATGAGTTGGTAGGCAACATGATTCATTTCTGAATTGATCGGGGTAGAGGGCTGGCCCTGATAGTAAACCACTAACTTTTAAAACGTTTTTTTGCAAATGCTGGTTTATCGAACAATAACTTTTTGTCAATTTATAAAAAATTGCACCACGTTAAGTTTGCAAGGTTTGATAAAAATGGCCAAAGTGGAAGCGGCACCATTTTAACGCTTCCAGCTTCCGCAAATTTGCCGTTTCCACCGCTTCCGCATCCCTGGTTTCAACACAAGCACGGTATTGCACAACTCAACTTCAAACATGGATTAAAAGTTGTTAGCAGCACGGCATGTCCAGTCACTCAGCCGAACACCTCTACTAAGACGACCTATTTCCATTTCCTGAATGGTACATCAAATCCGAAGTTCGATCACTCAATTTCTGCACCACCAAAAATACGAAAAAAGACTCGGAAAAACTTACGTCGATATCATCTTCAGCAAAGTCGTCTTTCCCATCCCATTCTTACCAACGAACCCGTAACGACGCCCGCTTGCAACATGTAGGTTAGCTCCCTCGAATAATACTCTGCAACAATTAGGATGGTTAAATCTTTGACTAAGATCAATTCGTATCATCAAAAATATGTGCTGGGAGTGACAGAAAAATTTTGAACACGCATGTTTTGAATTATCACGAAGTATTAGTGCAGGTAGAGTTGCAAGCCAGGACTTTAATGGCATATCTACCTATTTCATGAAAAAAAAAAATGACTTGCAGATGTAAAGTGACAACTGCAAGGTATTTCCGTGCTTTACTCAGTATACTTCTGAATTATTACTCTTCTGTTAGTAATTTTCTCTACTAACTACCCAAGAAAAACATCAGCAAGTCTCAAATCGAACTTGACTAGGACTTATCAGATTGGCAAATAGCGATAATCTTATAGGAAAAGCGGAACCAGCCCCAACCAGAAAGAGAAACTAGCAGAAAGCACTTTTCTGGGCCGTAGATTTTTGGCAATGTTGTCAAAATCTATTTGAATTTTAGATGGAAGACCTTTGTTTGGTCATCACTCTAGTTTTGATAATGGCGGACAGAAACTTGGTTTCTTGGAAGTGAAGAACAATTTTTGGTCTTCACTCCATTTAGATTCAAAGAGACAAAGCTTGCACCGAGGCCCGGTAATCCTAGATTCATCAAGCATCATTGGCAGCGCAAAACTAACTTGCTGCCAAACGAGACGTCAAAATTCTCGATATGGATTTCGGTCGATCTGTTCTTTCCACTGGCGTCGTTCTTTGCATCTTTTCGGCTCAGTGACTGGCTTGCAGAAGCTTCACCAATATCCCTGTAAATAATTTAAGAATTCAATCATCATATGTTTTATGCCGAAGTGAGTGACGAGATTGCAAGAGACGCTACACACGGTTTCAAACGAAAAGAAGTAGACAGCGTGGTCAGCAGTTGTTTAACAATGGTCTGGTTTGATCAGCCAGCAAAATCGCTACAGAAAATCTATGCGATTTGATAGAGCTTTTCATCCTTTAACGACAATATCTGTTTTGCCAAATGAACTTAGCTCTTTTACTATTAAAATTTATCTACTTGTTTCACGCTCAAAAAAAAGCACACCAAGCGTTACACAAGTCCCAACAAGTGGTACTGGTAGTCAGTTTTAAGAACCTGTTTAAATTTGGCCAAAAAAACGTTTTGCTGGCAGATGGTTATTGGTTAGTTCTAAATTTTTATTTTAAGTGAGTGGTTTATGATGATTTTCTTTGTTTGTTTTCAAGTCTTTACTGAAAAAAAAGAAATTCTTTGGCAAAGACCTGTCAAACTTTTAATATTATCACTAATGAAACCGAACAAATTTTTTATGAAACTGAAAATGAATACAAAAGATCTTAGGTCGAGTTCGAGTGAAAGAGAGAAATTGCACATCAAAAACTAGTAAGTTTTACAAACCTGGTAATGTTTTCAGATTTCGCCTGGTTGTCACTCGCTTTCTTTTCTTGCTTTTGCTTTATTTTAGCTTCAGCCTTTTCCAACTTCTTAGCATCAACAAACTAAAACCAGCATTTTCCATACAAAACATAGCACCAAAATTCTGTGCATAATCAACTAAAAAGACTTAGAACGCTTTTTATTTAGTTTTTATTAATTTAAATTTTCTTCCGCATTCACTTTTCTTCAAATAAAACCATCAAAAATCGCTTTGAATGGTAGCTCAAAAGGGGTACTGCAATTTCATTGAGCTATTACAATTTTAGCAATCAGCTAAAAACAATCACATCAAAAGGAAACTAACTATAAATAAATTGCTAATGAGAAACTGAAGAATAAGGTTTACAAAGTAAACGTACTTAAAGAACTTTATTATGTATTAATCAATGATATAACCACATATTTCTTACAGATTTCTTGTCAGCTTTCAGCATCCATATACTGGCAGTATCTTGACCAGAAGAAATATCTACAAAACATGATATGATTAAACAAAAACATGGACTTTACATTATAACTAAGATGGTGTTCATCAGTCATTACTCAAGAAGCCAGATCTAAAAAATCATTCCCTCGCAGCTTACATCTCAAACAAAGATAACATCAACTAGGTATTGTAGGCAAATCAAATAAATACACATATCAATTTTGTGAATATCATGCCATACGATTTTGCCTGGGTTTTCACAGCATACAACAGGTCATTTCACAGACAATGAAAATGACATAATTTTACACCAAAAACTGAAGATGAAAAATCTTTCGCATCCCTTAAGGCTTGGTTCCATTTCTGACTCCATCTGAACTGCTTATTCTAGCAGCAAATTCCATACAAACAAGAAGAATGAAAATGGTTTCATCTGGATATTGTTGTTTCAGCATCACCATTAAATTGTGAAGCATGCTACTTTGCCGTTTTTTACCTAATTTACATATAGTTTGGCAATGTTTTGGTTTTTTTAATTGTTACAAAGTTCTTTTGCCCAATCACCTTTTTTAGTTAACTTTGCGCACTGTATTTTGTACTTACGTCACACTCATGTGTCATGTTGGCCTGTCTTGCAAGTGTCGGTTGCCATCAGTTAAATTTTTTTTAGTTGTAGAGCAAACAGCTCGCCTTTCATCTTGTATTCTGAGAACTTACTTTGGAACAATTTTATTTCGCTGGCAAGATCTAGATTATATTTGGTTGCCTGTTTAGTCTCAATTTTAAAGAAAATCTGATAAAATACAGTCTTCACTGTATATTTGTATTACTGATTGCAGCCACGTCTGCGAAGTCTACCCTGGACCAGTAAGCCGAAGTCAAACTGCGCAACAAATATCCGTGTGGTTTCTCCGGGATATAAACTAACTTTCGAGTTGAAACAGTTGTACTATTATGCAATACATTTAAACGGTCCGCGACATCCTGACGTGACCAACCTGACGCGAGACAACTCACCCCGGGAATCCTGACGCCAGGGACATCCTGACGCTCGGGACATCCTGACGCCAAAAGCTCCAAACTTTTGCGCTCTGCTTTTCTTCTTTTTCTTCTTTTCGCTTTTCCGCGCTACGCCACAGCTACGCTTTTAACGATTAACGTTCGATAATTGTGACGTAAGTATATTTTCCGTTAATTGCAAACTTCATACGAATCTCTGTTTTGCAGAAACAACTCAAAAGCGAGGTGTATTTTTGCGACAAAAATCGTGATGAAATCAAAGTCAAGTTAACGAATATGTAAAAACGCTGGCGATAAGTTTCAAACGATGACCGAATGCCGCGATTGAAAGTAATACATGTTTTGCTGTTATTAAACGACCACGTAGATATTTCATAAACAATAATATGTGTGGTTCATTTACAAAAAAAAATGCTCTGAAAGGAATTGTATGTTAAAAGAAAATAGTAAAAATATAATTCAAAGTCAAGTACTGCAAATCGAAATTAATTAATGCGGCGATTAAAATTTAGTATTTTTGCCTATTATTATTGGATGACCACCTAGCAATTTTACACGCATTTTCATAAAAAAAATTGTTAGTTTTTGGTCAGCAATAATTCGTCGATAGACAACGTTTGAAAGCAAAGTTAAAGTTACGGCCGAGAAGGAAAATAGATTAAAAATATTGTGCAATAGTTTGTAATTATCCAACTAATTACTTTCCCAATGGGTGGTTTATTTGGTTTTAACCTTGATAAATGGAGCCATTAGTTTTTGCAATCGCAGTTTTTAACTTTGAATGACATTGAAAGAACAAAACAACACGGTCGCACGCTTCACATCAGCAAGCCAAATTATCGTAATTTCTCCGCTTGCAAAATCAAAGCATTTAAACAATAACAGGTTGCTAATTTGGATTAGCTCCAAAATTTTCAGTTCATTAAAGAGTAAGATCACAAAAATGACAACAAGCTGCTAATCGAAATGCTATCTATAACTTATTGCTAACCAAAAACTAACAATTTTTTTTATGAAAATGCGTGTAAAATTACTAGGTGGTCATCCAATAATAATAGGCAAAAATACTAAATTTTAATCGCCGCATTAATTAATTTCGATTTGCAGTACTTGACTTTGAATTATATTTTTACTATTTTCTTTTAACATACAATTCCTTTCAGAGCATTTTTTTTTTTGTAAATGAACCACACATATTATTGTTTATGAAATATCTACGTGGTCGTTTAATAACAGCAAAACATGTATTATTTTCAATCGCGGCATTCGGTCATCGTTTGAATCTTATTGCCAGCGTTTTTACATATTTGCTAACTTGACTTTGATTTCATCACGATTTTTGTCGCAAAAATACACCTCAAAAAAAGCAGAGCGCAAAAGTTTGGAGCTTTTGGCGTCAGGATGTCCCGAGCGTCAGGATGTCCCTAGCGTCAGGATGTCCCTGGCGTCAAGATTCCCGGGGTAAGTTGTCTCGCGTCAGGTTGGTCCCGTCAGGATGTCCTGCTTCGACATTTAAAGAGGACTAAAGGTAAAATCAATGGAAGTATTTAAAGTTTTAAGGCAATTGTATTCATATTACATTACATTGGAATAGACATCATTTTTCTTGACCCAGTCATTTAAGAGATATTCTACTTCATACACAATGTAGGGCATCCCTAATCTTAATTTCTATTGGCAACCCTTGATGGGGCTAACTCAGTTTTATCCTAAGGCAATGCTGCAATTAGGTGAAGCCATAGAGGCTTTTGAACTTATATATTGATCAATAAGCCTCTGTAGATTAGCTACTGCATTGATACATCAGGGACAAGGGTTAGCAATAAAAACTATAATTAGGGAGGCCGCTACGTCTTGTTTGAAGTAGAACATGTTTGAAGTTGAATGTTTGAAGAAGTAAAAGCTGGGACAAGAAGGTTGGAGTCACTGCCAATCTAATCCATTGATTTTGCCTTCTGTTCTCTTCTAAAATCTTACCAGAATCAACCAATAAAAATCAGAAAACTGCAAAGCATGAAAAACTGAAATGGTCTGAGTGCAGTGAACAAAAAAAAATTGAAATGCATTTGTCTCTGGAGCAAGAAGTCTGAGGTTCAAATCTTGGGTCGGTTAAGTAGGATGCAGTGATGCAAATATCTCACCACGATTGTGATATTTCTTCAAAAGGAGGTGTGTTGCCCTGGCAAAATGATGCAGAGATGGGTGCCGCAAATTCGTTACATGTTTCGGCGTAAAACAGGGAGTCTAATGAAAGATTTTGACAGTTACACACACCAGTAATCTTAGTCTAGTTCAAATGTATAGCTTTGACGACAATATACAGCAGCTTTATTATGAACCTAAAAAGTGCCGACAACCAATCTAGTTTGCAGTGAAAGACTTGATTTCCAACCTAAACAAGATATAATACTAGCCTACCATTTGCACTATTTCCAATGTGAACAGGAGCAATCAACTTCTTCATATCATTTCTACTGCCATCAATTGATCTACAAAAAAAGGGGTTAAACTGAATAAAAATTTACATTCTAAATCAATCTCGCAAAGCACTGGTAATAAACAATATATTATGCAATAAAATCCAAAAAATGAACTCAAGATTAAACAGTTGAAAACCATAGGGTACACAAAATAAAGTTTTCAGACTATAAGGTAGAATATGACTATTTAGTACAGGGCCTGAGTGTAAGAGACAAAGTATCAATTCAGAATTAATGGCTAAAGTGCTTTTATTTTGTACCGACATACTGCATATAAAGTGCACCAAATTTTATACTAATTCTTTAAAACCTTTCAAAAAATTTCACAAAGCTCTGAATGACTCTAATTTAAATTATGAAAAAAGAGTGTAATCTGTTTTGCAGAAATTTTAAAAAACTTCAAGTACTTCTATGATCTGAAAGAATTTGGTAAAGCTAATGGCTATTTTTGAAAGGCAAATTCATTTTTAAACGTAAGAGACCATTTTACCGAAAATCATAATTAATTGTTTTAAATTGTGACCCAAACTTGAATTCTTACTTGAAAACTAACCTCAAACCTTAAGTAAACGATAAATGCACAAATTAATGAATAATTTTGAGGTAGTGCAAAATTTACTATGACTTTTTTAGCAAAGTCAGAAGTTGACTTCATAAATAGTGCAAGATTTAAAAATTATTATCATGTTGACTATACAAAAAGTCATATTCAAAATTCTCATTCACATTTTATTCTCTTTAACTTAAAAATTTTCAGTGAAATACTATAGTCAGTCCATTTTCAATTTAGCAAAATCACTACACATCTAAAATGTATCTGCTTATCACCAGTTTCAATTTTTTTTGTACATATATGATAATGAGGCAAGTAAAATCATTTTTAACACATACACAGATAAAATGTCATAAATAGATTGGCAGAGATCATCAATCAACTTATCATCACATCCAGTAGAAGACTGTATGACTTCTCCGACTGCTTCATAAACGTCTGATGAACATGAGAAATCATGATAGCTGTGCTCAAGAACACCTGAAACAAGTTGGCGGATGATGTGAAAAAGAATGATTGGCCTACGGTACTGAATTCTGTCCGAATTAGGCTACAACACATACTGGTATCAATTCAGAATTTACATCTCTGATCTCAAATCCTACATTCACTGTCAATATCAATAACCTACCGCTACCAGGCATATTACAGCAGTAAATCTGCAGCACAAATTTTAGGACTTTAATGTAAAGATTTTGGATTTTACCGTTAGACACATTTTTATAAGGAAGGCTTTATTTCACCGAAAATTTTTATCTAGTTTTTTATTAATTCTGGCTCAAATCCAACCCAAACTCAAATACTTACTCAAAAACTATTCCCAAATCGAACCCTAACCCAAACCCTAACCTAAACCCTAATCTTAACCCCTAAAAAAGCAAATGAAAAAAGCGCGGATGAATATTTCTCGTTTTCGTTTTATTCTCTTTAACTTGAAAATTTTCGGTGAAATAGTCACTACCTTTATATAAAGAACAATTCTTTTTCCACTGACCAACAGGCTCGGGTAGTCTGGACTAAGAGATGCAGCCCTGAAAGTTGACTCAGGAAAAGGCAGTGGCTATTTTGCCTCTAGAGGCAAAATAGCCCCATGTTATTTTGCCAATTAGAGGCAAAATAGTCCTAATGGCTATTTTGCCGCAAGTGCCAAAATAGCCCTAAGCCTAATGCTAACCCAAACCCTAACCCTAACCCAAACTCTATCCCTAATCCTAACCCTAATTTCAATCCTAGCCCTAACCCAAACAGAAAAACACTACCGTATTTTGCCTCTAGAGGCAAAATAGCCACTTCCACAGGAAAAACCATGATCAAAACTATTTACAACAAGACTACGATATCAACACCAAGGTAACTGGTCAGAAAGTCTGCTCAAGAACTAAAGAACATTTGCAAACCCTACATCTGTACAGTAGGCCTACGGCGTAGCAGATATGCTTAATCAAAATAAACTTTTGAAAGTTTTAGCAAAACAGGATCAGATACAAGATACACGGTAGGCTACAGGGCTAGCAATCACATCTACCAGTATACACTGTACAGTGTACAAGCTTGAACTACCTACTAGCAGCTGAGTAACCTCAAGAACTGAAGAAGAGTTACGTACCTATGCCACTGTACCAGACCCTACTGTACCGTAGCAATTTCACAGAAATTTTGAACACCAACAGAACATTAGGGTTACATAAATTAGAGTCCAACAGACCTACAGTGTTGCATTTCATATTTTGAAACAAAAGAAAAGAAAAAAATTACCATTAATATTTAGAAACTCACTTTCTAAATAACTTTCAATGCTTTCATCATCAGTTTGCAGTTGTTGTCGAATTAGATCCATGCATTCTTCCATTTCAGAAAGTTAGTCAAAAATAATGATTGAAACAGATGTTCTTGTTTTAGTCTGTTCTTCTCGGCTGGGTCAGGACTGGGACTAGGGGCTGCAAAAGTACAAGTAAGGCTATGCAATGCTTAACAGTTGAGTGCAGCAGAGGGCTATGATACCCTTACACTTACAGTTCAGGCCTACTAAAATTTGTCTTCTTGTTTTTAGGTTTTTGTATTGCCAAAGACTTGCAGCTGACAGTTTAGGCTATTCACGGCTTAAGTACTATTCAGTAGGCTACTATTAGGCCTATTACCCCCAAAAAGTTAACAATAACATTTGGAACCGGATCCGGCGCATAAAATTTTCGAAGTGTCTTGGCGCACGGAGCGTGCGCGGTTAAATAAAGAAAGATTCCGATGACGTCACTCGTTTTCGGAAATTTTTATTTTGAGTATTATAGTTATAGGTTTGGGTTAGGGTTTAGGTTAGGGTTTGGATTAGGGCTAGAATTAGGGTTAGGCTAAGGCTAGTGTTTTGGGTTTGGTTATTTAGCCTTATTTACAAAATGTCTGCGCACTCGGAACGTGCGCCAAGCCTTTTCCAAAAATTTTGCGCTAATTTGGTGCAAAAACGCAAAAATGGTATTGATGGGGCCCAAATGCCCTTTTTCTCAGAAAGAAGCCTTAATTATAGCATGGACGGCAAAAATTCCCAAAATTCGCAAAACTTAGAGATGAAAACCATTTTCAGAATTAAGTTGCAGCGATAAAAAACACGCGAGAATTCACATAGCAATTTTTATCCGCCCTAATCGGCGTGCTTCTTGAACTTTGATCGCCGCGCCGCAGAAAATTTAGTATTGTTTGGTTGGCGCAAAAATCCGGCACAGTCAGTCAAAACTTTGGGTGAAAGTCAAATCCGGAGTGTGGGTGAAGCTGACTTGATGAGTACTGCTCCTTCGCTTCATCCACAGTATGCATTGACTGTGGTTTCGCATTGTTCAACTTTTACAGATGTCATTGTGTGCCTCTTTTTGTGCATACTGAAAGAATAAACTACTGACTGACTGACTGACTTTGCAACCTGCGACACTGGCTATCGGCCTTGTCTACTAGTCGAAATTACTAAACATATATCTTGCCATAGCTAGTTTCAAGGCTATTGTAGAGTGATGTGACTACTATTTTTTCTAGTCTCACCAGTAAAAAACTTTTGTTTCTCAACGCAGAGTCTTTGTTAACAACACTGCAAGCCGTTTATCTTTTCTACCACAATTCAAAAATTTATAAGAAAAGTCAATTGTATAGTAACATCCGTGTCAAAAGGAAGAGTTTCAATGTGGTCGTCCAGCTCGGTTGAATGAGCTATCGAGTTAATCGCGGATAAGACGCTTTGCGATGATTATCTCTGCTTGATGGCTTTAAACAAGCAGCAAATTTATGCGGAAAGAACTTAAATGTTAACGGTAAGCTTGAAAAATGGTCAACTCCTAAGCAGGTGCGGATTTGTCCAAAAGATAGCACTACCGTAATTACTTCCTTAATTATCCAAACTAATTATCCACTACCGTAATTATCCAAACCGAGCCGGACGACCACATTGAACTCGATAGGTCGTTCAACCTTAATTACGTCCATCACTTCCACGTCCTGTCGTGCTCGCAAATGTACCGGTAATGCACAGGTCAAAAGGAGTTGTCCCAATGCTTTTGTAATTGTAATTACGGTTGAACGATTGTAATTGTAATTGTAATTACAATTGTAATTATAATTATGATTGCAATTATAATTGTAATTGTAATTACAATTACAATTACAATGCAGTCGATCAGCTCAGTTGAACAACGTTTGAAGTATCCCTCCGGGCTGACTTATTAATCGATATTTCCAATTGCACTTCCACTTGTGGCTACGTTGGAGCTGACGCTGAGGTATATATTCTGATTCCCAAAAATACGCCATGAAAAAAAATCGAAAAAAAGGAAACCACGATACTGCAGCCCGGAGAGTAGCTTGCAATTATGATGATGCAATTACGAGCAATTATAATAACCTAACCACAAGCATTAGTGATTGACTGATGATTGACGCATATTTGTATATCCTACGATCACGAGTAAGCGACGGTAGTGCTATCTTTTGGACAAATCCGCACCTGCTTAGGAGTTGACCATTTTTCAAGCTTACCGTTAACACTTAAGTTCTTTCCGCATAAATTTGCTGCTTGTTTAAAGCCATCAAGCAGAGATAATCATCGCAAAGCGTCTTATCCAAGGAAGTAACAATGTGGCTAGGGTGCAGTTTGAACCTATCACCATGCAATGAGCTTGAACCTTCATTTTGAACTCGAAGCAAATGATGATTTACCTACAAGTAATTATGACCGAGGTGGTACAATTACCCCCGCCAATACGGATTGGAAGGATTGCTACAACTTCGAGGAAAAATAAAACAAAACGTGAATTTTGCATACAATCGAAAACTTCACAAAATTCGTTCCTTGAGAGCTCTTCTCTTGGCAACAAGTGGGCAAATGGCGAAGACAGCCGCACGAGCTAGTGCGTGACTTTCTGCTGAAACTGTGAGCAGTCAACCTTAGTGCAGGTTGATGTTGCGGAGCTGATTCTTTCGTCCACTATTAGCTGCAAACAGTACTTAAATTGCATGGGGACGCGGGGGGACGAGTCCCCCATCAAGAGTTAGCGTCCCCCCCATCGAGATTTAGCGTCCACTCATCGAGATTTAGACGTCCACCCATCGAGATTTGAGCGCTGGGTCATGAAACGCTCAAAAGCCAGCCAGCACAAATAAATCCTACAAATTCCGGCCGAATATAGTCACAAATTGCGGTGAAGACCTTTTATTTTTGTTGGTCTTCACTTGATTGCGGGGAAAAAACACTTCAATTTTCGGCGAAAACCTTTCTTTTTGGTCTTCATTCAATTGCGGGGACGGAATTACATAATTTCCACTGAAGTTTTGTCAAGGCTGCAAAAGCGTCCCCCCATGCAAAATTTTACAATCTAAGTACTGGTTGCAAGGCTGCGTTCAGACTTCCAGAAATGAAGGTTTGATCTCTCATTTAATCAAAGTGTCTTTTTTCGGTCGAAACATAAGAGTTGTAGACCAAAATTCTTTGTTAGTGGGTGCTTAGCAGTTAGGTGCTTTCGCATGTGCGCGTGTAGTGAAGCACGGTGAGGGGTCGAAAAATATCAACAATCAAAAAATTCATACTAAACTCAAATTTCAGCAAAAGTTGATGCAGCAATCGAATGCTCTTTTTCATGGGGTGGGGTGGCAGCAAAAAATGAAACAGGAGCGAAAAGAACCTTATTCCAAAAGAGATAGCAAAAAGCTGCTTGAATGCTCCCAACAAAACAAGCTGATATCTTTGCTGTACAAAAATGCAAGAAAATACAAATATCATTGTAGTAGTAGCCCGTTCGATATCTTTGTTTTTAGTATAACCGGTAACGTAATTTTCGCACGCAAATTGTCTTTTTTTTTATCACCAAACTATTCCTGAAGCATAAAGAATCACCTCTAGATGTTGCATTATTTTCTGTTCTATTGACTACAAGAATTTGGCGGCCTTGAATAACGTATTGGCATATAAAGCTCAGTAGTTTTTAATTTCAAAATGATGCTATTAAGTTCAAGTAGTTACCTTTTAAGCCAATACTTATTAACTTTTTCGGTTCCTTTCATCTTAGTTAAAAAGCTCCTCATTTCATTTTCTCCTGATAGAAATACGTTTATTAATTATTCTAAATAATTTCAAAAAGCTGGAGTAGAATAAGGGCGAACTACCCAGGATTGGAGATTTTGAATAAATTTCAAATAAAAATAGCTCAATTTTGGACTAATTTTTTTTTTGCAAATTGATGCTTCGAGACATTATATCTTTTAACAAAAAGCGTATTTCTACTGTTACTCACATTAACTTACTAGTTTCCATTTTTTTGATTTACCTCTTCATACTTAGTTAGTTAGTTAGTAAGTTAGTTTGTATTTTATTCCACGACCGCCAAAACACAAAGCAACAATACAAAAACTAGCAAAAGATCGAGGGAAAGGCAGAAACAGCAAAAACGATACACTCAGTACTTAAATTGTAAAATTTTGCATGGGGGGACGCTTTTGCAGCCTTGACTGAACCTTAGTGAAGATTACATAATTCCGTCGACGAAATTGAATGAAGACCAAAAAAGATAAAAGTCTTTGCCGAGAGTCTAAAAACTGATGTGTTTTTTCGCCGGAAATTAGGTGAAGACCAAAAAAAAAAAAAGGTCTTTGCCGAAAAACTGAAGTGTTTTTTCGCCGGAAATAAGGTGAAGACCAAAAACGAAACAAAGAAAAAAGGTCTCCGTCGACGGTTGAAGTGTTTTTTTTTTCTGAATCACTATTCCCGCGGAATTTGGTGTTATATTTGACCGGACTTTGTAGATCTTTTTCGTCTCATCAACCAGCGCTCAAATCTCGATGGGGGGACGCCTAAATCTCGATGGGGGACGCTCAATGTCGATGGCGGGACGCTCAATCTTGATGGGGGGAAGTGTCCCTTTTTTTTGATACATTTTAAGTACGTACTGGATATACCATATGCTTGTACACCCTTACAAAATTTAATTCACCTTGGATTGAGTCATTAACCCTATAAAAGAAACGCTGCCGTAAGCTTTTCTTTTAGTATAAAACGAATCAGATACAAACAAAAAAACACGTCAACATACGTCCACATATGTCATTACTGGATCGTTGTTAAACCAGATTGATTGAAGGTACGGTACGCAAAAAACGTATCGTACCAAGATACGGTATGCTTCAAGAATTGAACTGAAGTACGGTACGCTGGTGCGGTAGGGTTGAAGATATGAGGTGCGTAGTACTGAACTGAACTGAACTGAATTAGTACGCAAATTCTGAACATACCTTACCGTACTGCCATCCTTACTAGTGCCTTAAATTAACATAATTGAAGTGACTTAATTAAACTGAGTTTAGTCTAAGTCAGGTATATCTTTGTACTTTGAACGGTGTGGCGCGAATGATAAATCATGTTTGCGATTACTGTAGCATTGTTTGAAACTTAGGATTTTTGGCTATTCAGGGATTCCACAAGTTTTCTCAGGATACGGAACTAGTGTATGTCACTGTGCCGAAAGCTGTACGTATACGGTTTTGTGCCCTAAATTTTGAACCAATCTAGCATTGAAGTGTACCATAGCCTACTTGAAGTCGTATTTCCACAAATTTGTTCACTCTTCTAAAGTTCTGAGCTATTGAATGTTTATCAGAAGCCACAACAGGCAATAGGCTAATTAAACCGTTCCTTCATTGATAAAAGAAAGGAAAAGGCTTGGCGCACGTTCCGTGCGCGCAGACATTTCGTAATAAAGCCTGAAAAAACTAACCCTAAGCCCTAACCCTAGCCCTAACCCTAGCCCTAGCCCTAAGCCTAACCTAAACCCTAACCCTAATTCTAACCCAAATCTACAAGTGTAATAATCAGAGGTGGAGTCGAGGACACAAGGCTCGAGGCCAAGGCCAAGGCCAAGGACACAAAAAAAATCCGAGGCCAAGGCCAAGGACAGCCTTTCCGAGGACAGACACTCTCGAGGCCAAGGACAGGAATGCTCGAGGCCAAGGCCAAGGACCAAGGACACAAAGCGCAAGTGCTCTCCAAAAAAAAAAAAAAAAAGGTCTTCACAAAAATTTTTCAGGCGATCTCCAAAAAAAAAAAAGGTCTTCACAAAAATTTTTCAGGCGATCTCCAAAAAAAAAAAAAAAAAAAAAAAAGGTCTTCACAAAAATTTTTCAAGCGATCTCCACTAAAAAACGTTTTCCAAATAATTTTTCAAGCGCTCCACAAAATTTTAACATTCCAAAAAATAGTGCTGTCCTCGAGCCGAGGACAGGCCAATTTTCGAGGACTTGAGGCCTCGAGGCCAAGGCCAAGGCCAAGGACTTGACCTTCGAGGCCAAGGCCAAGGACTTCAAAATCTGTCCTCGAGGACGTCCTCGAGGCCAAGGACGTCCTCGAGGACTCCACCTCTGGTAATAATCAAAATAAAAATTTTCGAAAACGAGTGACGTCACCGAAATCTTTCTTTATTTAACCGCGCACGTTCCGTGCGCCAATTCACTTCGTAAAAGAAAATAGTCTAAAGCAAACAAATCTAAAGGATTAGCGATAGGATAGGCCTAGTACGTGAAGACCTGAAACCTTGGTGATGCATGTTTTACAAAAGAGACAATAGAAATGCAGCTGACTTACCGGTACTGCTCAGTGCTGTTTCCGTTTCTCAGTTCCTTATGGTAGGCTAGGCTACTGTACTTGTGGGCCTAGATAACGTTGAATGTGCACTGGGCACCAATTCTGAATTAGAAGACGAAAATGTTGTTATGAAAAAAATAGAAGTCGCACAAAACGTTCAAACATAAAAAATAGTGGCTGTGGCTTACGGTATATTTCCAGGAGGTGTAGGCTAATTTCGAGTTCTGAGTTAACACTGAGCAGTATATCCTGCCTTATAGCCTGATTTGGTGTGAAAAGTGGGGTTGGATAACATCCAAAAATGAAAAAATTGTAAATAGTAAAAGTTTAAAACAAATAGAAGTAAAAGTGAAATAAAAAACTTAACTATAAAAACAATTGAAAACAATAAAAAATTGGCAAAAATTAAAAAAGAAAATTAATGAAAAATAATAAGAACAAAAATTTTAAGTTTCATTGTGCCATTGGCATTCAAATTTTGAAAAAACTATATACATTGGTAGCCCAAAACAAAAGAAAGAAAATACTCTAGGGTAACCCACATAGCACAGCGCACAGATTTAAGTTGTGATTTCCATTCAATAGAGATTTGCAGTTGCATGTATCCAAAAGTTGCATGTCATATTGCATGTTCAAGACATGATCTACAGTAGTACAGTACGGTATTACGGTAATTATTATTCAGGTTGCAACTTGCAAGTCTGAGGTAGTTAGTACGGTATGTACTGTATAAACAGTTTAGTAAAATGTATATGAAACAAAAGATAGCCTATCTTCTGGTATGGTAGGTCTCTGGTCAATCAGAATTAACTTGAATTCAAGTCTATTACAGGCTAGCAGCTAGCTAAGGTCTAGTTAGAGTACCGGTATATTAATTGTTGTAAATAGCACAGGAGTTTACTGTGTTTCTGTTTGTTAATTTTGTTTGTAAAGTCCTATGGTACCTACTCTGCATTGATTCTGTGTTAGTCTCTGGTCTTAACATTTCGAGAACAACATAATACTTTCAATAGATTAGCTGAAATAGTCTGGCTAATACCAAACTGAGAATATGAATGAAAGCCAATCTATGCAGGACACTACTTCTCACAACACTGGAATTACTGACAACTCGATTGATGTACACAATCCTCCTTTAGATAATTTCAATCCAGCTATTTATCAAAGCAATGTAGGCCTATGCATTTGTTTTCTGTTTTATTTCAAAATTGCTTTTGTGTGGTGATGATATTGCCAATTTTTTGTGGGACTATGTTTATGTTGGTTTCCTAAGTATTTATCAGAGATAGTCTTTCTTAGCTTGCCTTGTAAATCTAGTATGCTTTAAGTTTAGTTAAATGTAGAGGGACGTTGTTAAGTACCAGTATAAGCCGTCCGCTTTTCGGAATCTCTATGACTCGTGTATGAGCGTGCACGTGCTTTTGCTCCTTTCATGCGTGTACTGATTAAGGCTAGAGCTAGATTTGGAAAATAGCTTAGATCAGAGAGAAGGAAAGAGCACATGTGCGCTCATACACGAGTCGCAGACCTTCCGAAAAAAAGTGACGGCTCAAACTTTACAACACCCAATGTAGAGTTTGTGCAGCTTTATTTGATAAAGTTTCTATATGCAATCAGCTTACAAAACTGAAAAGGGGTGCTCCTAAGACATACAGGAGCACAAGTATTACAAGAATTCTAAATCTTGTTCCTATATATTTTGGAAGTATCATTAAAAGTTATAAATCAAATGTTTTTTTTGGCTTTCTTTGATTGTTTACCAGTGCAGTACTTTCTCAATTATATGGTATAGCTGGGACAGCATTTCTTAGAAATCTAAACATAAGCGAAAAAACTGAATAATTGAATTTCTGTAGGCTATTTAGACTGAAACAATTCAGCGAAAAAACAATTCAAAAGCATTAAAACTTAAGCTTAAAGAAGGACTGAAGGCAAAATCTGAAATCAATGGGATTTCTAGAGTTGGGACAATTGTATTTAGTTAGATCGGCATTGTCTCCATCATTCTTAAACCAGCCGTTCCAAAGATATTCTACCTCAAACATGATGTAGCAGCCTCCCTAATTATAGTTTTTATTGAGAATACTGGTTTTCCAATGCAGTAGCCTAGCCCTTCGAGGCTTATATTAACTTATACATACCATTAGGCTAAACGGCTTCTGTGATTTGGCCTAATTGCAGTGTTGATTGAAATATGAAAAAACTAAGAGGGCATTATCAATAGTATCAACATCAGGGTTGCCAATAAAAATTATGATTCGAGAGGCCTATTCGTGGAAACAATATCAGTATTAGGCAATAATATTTCCACAAATAATTGGTTATTCATGGGGTTTAAGTGCTCTCAGTAAACTGGAAATGCATACTTGAGTTTATATTTGACTAACTTTTTCGATTGATTTATTACGGTGAAACACTATTTGGATTGTTTCAACAACTTTTAAAAAATCAAGTGGGATTGAAATAACTGCATCAGGTATTCTAATGCTAACTCTACTTGATATGATGTTTCTTTAGGCTTCATATTTGCACGACCCTTCTGGCCAGAATATGATGCAATCCTATACTAACCCTGCCACCATTATGGTTCATCAAATGGTCCAACAACTACAAATCTATGTCAAAGACAATCAAGATTTAAAAAAATCAATCAAGTAATTTTTTTTTGCTGTTTGCTATAATTTAATTTGTTTTGAGGTCATTTGCACCCTGTGTTCCATCTAACTTTTTGGCTTATTGGCAAGTGCCTGATTTTTCTTGAAAAAGTTTTCCCCAAACTTATAAAAATACATTTATGTGCTTTAAATTTTGTACTAAAAGTCATATTTTCACAAATTTGTTGACTTTGCTAAATCTATGATTATCATTTTGCCAAAAATTATTCGCCTGTGTTTAAACAAATCACTGATTCACTGAGAAAAGTTTTCTTAGTAGGAAGACTGATTGCACCCACATGGAACGGCCTTATTGTGCAGCTTAACTTGTGCTTGAAATTGGTTTTATTGAATACTACATGAGAACTACTTCAGGTAGTAGGAATGTAATGTCCAATAATCAAACATTGGGTTTTTTATTTTGTAAGAAATAGCCTATTTGGAAAATTTTTTGTGTAATAAGCTACCATGGTGCGTAATATTCCGCAAGAAATTTTTCTAAGTTATCCTTTTCTGATGCCATAAAAGTTTTAAATGCAGGGTTGCCAATGGTGCGGAGTCAAACAAATAGTGGAATAAGGTTCGGGGCACTTCTTTATTACCTGAAGTATTATAGTTCTCATTTCTTAAATAAAACTAATTTTGAGCAGTCAAGTGCAAATAGAAATGATTAATGAAATGGCTTTGTACTGTCATTAAACTAACAAATCAAACAAATGATATTGTTGTTAGTACTCATATCTGCCTATAATTTAATCAAATATTTTATTATACTCGCTGTATTATGTCGAAACCTGTAACAAGTTTGTTGGCCCATCTCTATGGCATTGCGCCTAGGCAACTCAACCCCTTTTACAGAAATGTTGCAGTGGTAGCAAGCCGTTGACAACACTGTGTTCGAATTGACTGGCCTGAGATTTGAACCTCAGACCTCCCGTTCCATTGAAAAATGTGTTATCACTTGACTATCAGGTATAGAAGTCTAGTTGTTAACTGTCTGCCAGTCACAATGGATTCAGATATAGGCTCCAGGATGTCATGGCGAACAGCCACACCAAACTGCTTAATACTGATACCATTACCAATTTAAAGTCTTTGTTTTGGGCCAACTTGACATTAACACTAAGCAGTTTGTTATTCTCTTACATACCTTTAAGTTTTGTAAATTGAGTTGTAAACCAACTCATCTGATCACTGCAAACTGACCACAAACCAACTGCAAACTGACCATAAACCACCATTAGGGTTGGGGCTAGTTGTTGACCAGTTGGTTCGCAGTTAGTTTGCAACAGTCAGATGTCATGAACCCTTAAATTGTGTCTTAAAAATTATTGATTTTCTGAGAAAAACTATGGAAATTAATCTGTCTGGCTTGCAATAAAATTCTAATTCTCTTGATGGTTAACAGAGTTTCAGTCTGATTTGAGGTAATGTTTTGTAGTAATCAGGGTAGACTTTTTAACCAATTGAGATCAGTATTCAGATTCAACTATGTTTAGTATTAGGGAAACTAAGGGAGTTTTGTCTTATGAATAGTTATCTGAACACAATTTTTAAGCTTGTATAATTCACAACTTGTAAAAATTATTGTTGACTTAAAAGTTTTACGAAAATTCATGCAGAAAAAACAAATTCTTGTCAAATTTTAGGCTAAACAACAGGGAGTTAGAAAAAAGATTTGCTGAACTTGAAGAATGGAAAACTTTACAAAGAAACGAAAAATTAAAGCTGAAGCAAAATTTTGAAGTAAGCTGAACGCTGTTGGAATGAACAATACTAACCTTCTGCTTATAATTTAGGTCAAAAAAAGATAAACCACACCATGAATTAAACTACTGTTATGCCTTAATGGTTAGGATCAGTGTTCCTTCTAAGCTGTGTAAATGCACAGATTTCAGAGACTGCGCAGTGTGCACACGCATAAATTTGCTGCGCACAGACTTGTTGTTGTTGACCATAGCATTACAATAATAAGACAGACAACAAAAATCGCTCCAATTCAGGCTGAAGACCTTTTTATTTTTTAGGTTTTCACGTAATTTCAGACACAAAAATCACTCCATTTCTGGGTGGAGACCTTTTATTTTTTTAGATTTTTTGGTCTAAACCTTGTTTCAGACACAAAAACCGCTTTAATACTGGGTGAATTCCTACAAAAAAGCGCACGCCGTAAAATTTCTGCGCACAGAGACCACAAAATATTAGAGGGAACATTGGTTAGGATAGCTTGGACAATTAACTCTCAAGTAACAGCTGTTTTGCAACTAGAATATGACATTGCAAGCGATATCCAGGGACTTAGCAAAAGTATTTAACTTTACAGAACCAAAGAACTTCACAATTGCGTTAAGCGTGTTTATGGTTGTTGATAGTCAGATCTGCAATACATCGCTTTCAAATTTCATAATGTTCCATTAACTTGATCAGTTTGTGTTTAACTGCTTTTAAAATTTAAATGTCTGGAAAAGGTATCTATAAATATATATTAGTTCTTGTTTCAACTTTTTAGGAGTTTGTTGAATTTTCACTAAGTATAATTGTAAGTACATTTTATTTACCAAGTTGCCTTGGCCAGGAGACAGCAAAGGGACCTTTCGATCTTCAAGCCAAGCTGCCACCTGTCTACCTCACACAGTGGAGGCTTCATACTGTCCCTTTAATTGCTGAACATCAAGCAGGGAAGCTGTGAATAGTAATTTTTATAGTCTTTGGTTTGAACCGACCGGGACTCAAACCTGAGTCTACAGTTTCAGTAGAAGACGCTGTATTCACTCAACCACTAAGCAGAGCAATTTTTAAAATTGCAGTTGCAAACAAAACCCTTGTTAGAACAAATATTTTGACAGTATCCCTTTGCTCCAACAGGAGCAAAACTTGTTGATCTGAAAATGCCAATATGATTTTTGGATTTTGTAACTTACATTATCTTGACCAGAAATTTGACATACTATCCTAAATATCAAATCTACACCCTCAATTAGCCCTCTGCAGTATTTTTTTTAGAAGGCTTTGATATCAGCTCATGTATGAACAATTTCACTGATTTTTCTCAAAATTTAAGAACTAAATCAAACAATGCCTGCCTTAGCAATTAGCATTCAAAAAGATGAGTACACAAACAAAACTTAGGAACAAAAAATCAAATATGCAAGCATTTTACAACTACTGTATTCTTATTCTGAGGAGGCTATTTAGCAGTGCAACCCAATGGTCAACATATCGAATATTGTACAGTTATTGTGTTTTGTCCATTACTCAGCACAATAGCTTTCTTAATAAAATTGTTCAAAAACTTTGAAGAGCCAGTAGAAAATTTTTTCAAAGTCACAAGTGATAGTTTAGTAAAAAGACTCAGCCATCCAGCGTAAATCTAACAACAAACCCATTAAGCTTTAGTATTTAAATGTAAATGTTGCAATAATCTCATAAGTTTGTCTTTTTCATTTTTCTGTGATTCCAATTCTTTGTGAGAATTCATTTAATAGTTTGAAGGTCCATTTAAGGGCTTCAATGTGGCATTGCCAAGTTTGGCATGTTTTATCTTTCTCTAACATTAGCTTATCAGTACTTTTAAAATTTGGTGTGTCTAGCTGGAGTACTTTGTAATAAAGATCTTAATATTTTAAGGGGCCGATTTGGCATGGTCTTCTCAATGTGGCCAACCAAATTTTGTTGTGCTTAATCTTTGATTCATATTAGCCCATCCAATAGATTTAATTTGTTTAGCTTTTGTAGTTAATTGGAGGAAGTGCCAACGTTCTTGGATGACCCCTATAGTGTAAGATCCTCAAATTTTTTCATGTTATATTTTTATCTATCTTGAAAATTTTATTCCAGCTTGAGTGGTTAAAAATTTTGAAGGACCAGTTTGAGGAGATCTCCCCAATTATGGCACCTGAAATTAGTCATATTTTATTTACCTATTCTTATTTTATTCTTTTTTATATTTATCTATTCTGAAAGTTTCATGCATCTAGCTTGAATGGTTGAAAAGTTTGAATCTGAGGAACCCCCATTTTGATACCCCAAATTTTATCTTTCCTTCATATTTGCTTGCGTATTCTGAAATTTTGATGTGTCTAGCTCACACAATAAAAAAGTTTGAAATTTGGTGACCTCGTTTGAGGGGGACCCCCATTGTGGTACCCCCAAAATTTTGTCAAATTTTATCTTTGGTTCGTGTTTACTTATTTTGACAATTTTAGCAGTCCAGCGTCAGTGGTTAAAGTTTGAATTTTGGCATCCTTGTTTGAGGGGTCCCTTTGTTTTGGTATCCCCATATTTTGTTTTATCTTGTCTATAATTACATATTTGCCATCCCGAAAATTTCATGTGTCGAGCGTGATTGGTTAAAAAGTTTGAATTATGGTGGCCCCATTTGAGGGGGACCGTCTTATTTTGGTACCCACAAATTTTGTGAAATTTTATCTTTTCATAATTGCCAACCCTGAAAATTCATGTGTCTAGTATGTGTGGTTAAAATCTTTGAATTTAGATGGTCCTGTTTAAGGGTACCCCCCATTTTGGTACCCCATAATTGTTTCAAATTTTATGTTTTGTATTTACTTACTTTAAAAATTTCATGTGTCCAACTTAAAAGTTCAAAAAGTTTGAATTTTGGAGGGCCCCGTTTGAGGGGGACCCCCTATTTTGATACCCCTAAATTTTGTCTTTGTATTTGGCTACCCTGAAAATTTCATGTATCTGGTGTGAGTGGTTAAGAAGTTTGAATTTTGTCGGCCCTGTTTGAGGGTGACCCCTCATTTTGGTACTTTTAAATTTTGTCGAATTTTATCTTTCCTTTGTACTTACTTACCTTAAAACTTAAAAATTTCATCTATCGAACTTAAAAGGTTAAAAAATTTGAGTTTTGGAGGGCCCATTTGGGAGGGAAATCGCCATCGTGTCACCTCCAATTTTTGTTAGGTTTAATTTATTTTTAATATCTACCCATTCCGAAAATTTGATCCATCTAGCTGTAATGTTTTTAATGTTCAAAATTTTGGAGGACCCGATTGAGGGGGATCCCCTCAACCTGCCGCCCCTATTCGAGTCTCACTCTAGTTCTCCCTGATATCTTCAATCGCTCAAACTTTGAATGCAGTGCGTTTAGCGGTTTAAAAGTAGATAGCTGCAGAAGAAAAAGAATAAAAAAAGTAAGAAAAAAGATGCCAAACAAGAAAAATAGTTTTCAAGTTGGGGTAAACAAGCATATTAACCAATAGAAAGGTAGTTGATAATGTTCTCTCAATAGCCTCAAACCATTTTTGATCAATATCGGTTATTACCGAGATATATTGGTTCTAACTTGTCAACTTTTTGCCCATTTTCGCCCTGCAAAATTTTGATCACGTGACCGGGCGCCCCCAAATTCGGTTGCATCAAACATTCATAACCACCCACATTGTGCCCAAATTTCAGCTCTGTACGTCAAGTTGTGTTGGAATTATAAGCGAATTAACAACTTTTCAAGTCAAAATTTGCGTTTTTTTTTACGTTTTTTTTGTGTCTCAATTCACGATCACGTGACCTAGGATCCTCGAAATTGACACACATGACGCTTTCATTAATTCTTATATTGAGTCCAAATTCCAACATTCTAGGTTTTACCGTTTGGTAGTTATTAAGCAAATCAATCCTCATATGCCAAAATTCGCGAACAAAAACAATGGTAGTATGCGCTCACGCGAAGTCCCAATTAAGTAGTTTGCAAAAGTCACCAGGAGTCGAGATAACCCAATTTACAACTGCAAAAAATGAAAGATGGCACTCATGAAATGTTAAAAGATGTGTGTTAAACGAGTTCCCTTAAGCCGCTTTAGTCTGACTTAGAAGAGAATTGAATCTGCAAATAAAAATTAATCCCAGCTTAAAGGATTCTAATTTCTAACTCAGTTGCACACTTCTCAAATCCAATTTTTAAAGCCATGGATTTTCGTTTAATGTTTTAGTTTAAGTCTTTGTTTATGCTCGTATATTAATTTTATTTTAAGTTTTCATCCATTTCTGTCTTGATCTCGAGTTTTTGGTGTTTACTATTTTCTTTTTTATTTTTCATTTGCATTTATTTATTCGCAGTCTTACATTAGTGCATAAGGTATACTGTAACTTTAATAGTTGGAGGAAGACTCTAAGAAGAGTCAATAGTAACTAAAGAAGTATTCCTTTTTTGTTACTGGAAAAGCAATCGTGCTTGTGATGTACTGAAATTTGCCTAAACGTTAAGCAATGCCGGTAATATGTATATAATAGCGATAAAGAGCAAGACTAAAGTCATTCTAAGGATTTATTTACAATAAAAATACAAACGTTTTGGCCTTTCATCAGGCCTCTTCAGGTGTTAGTTAAATTATAGCCATGTTAACTTCAGACTAATTGGAAAAAATGAAACACAAAAAATCAAGCGACATCAAGGTTTCAAGTCACCGAGCGTTAACACGTTTGTATTTTAATTGTAAATAAATCCTTAGAATGACTTTAGTTTAGCTGTTTAGTGCTATTATTTGGTTAAATAAAATTTCCACTTTACCGAAGTTAATATGTATATATCGATAAAATTTTTAAATCAAGCATTTTTACATTTAGTTATGACTATGGAATTGGCTAAGCTAATGGTACTCTTGCAGCCACGTCGGAGATTAAGATGTTTGATTGCAAAGTTAATTCCTGGGAGAAGTTTTCACTTTTTTGTCAGCATAATTTTAATAGTTTAGTTCATTTTTTTGCACTAACAAGAAAATGTAACCAATGATAGGGTCTGTATGTAGAATGTGGCTGGGTTTTCCATTTGGAAAAAGAATCCGTCCATGGGTTTGATGCTCGACTAGGGCCATGCATTTTCATGCTAAGTAAGAACTTTTGTCATCTTCAAGTTAATTCTTGCAAGTTTTTCTTGCAAAGTTTTTAGAGTTCAGCTATGACCCGCTACGAGTTGTAATGCCAACTGATCCTTTGTTTTCTCTGATGATTATCTCTGATGTTATTTAATCGTTTGCGTGCTATCTGGCCTAAAGGCTACCAGCGCGGAAGCCTAGGGAAGAGCCACCAGAACGGCGATTACTTAAAAACAAGCAATGCGAAAAAATAAGAAAAAATCGCCACCCCCAAACATCAACAAAAAGTTTGTTGATATAAATTAAGAATGCTGCTATGCGCCGATGATTTTATACCTAGCGTAGATCGAGGTTAACGCTTCGTCATGGTATCTTTTTGAATGTTTTTTGACGTTTTTCCGTCAGCCACAAGGAATTCGATCACAATTCACAGCTTTTTGTTTAATACAAATCTTTCAAGTGGCTGTTGGAGTGTCATTAGCTTGAGCAGCTAAACATTCAAGCGTAAAAGTTAGTCTGAAAATGCATGAATTAAAGTCTCATCCGTACATATGCCTCAACATTTCTGCGTGCATTATTGCGTTACCAGTAACAAAAAATTATTGCCAATACTGACACGCAACTAATCATAATCACTTTATTTACATTATTTACAAGAATTACGCTGAACGTTTTCGGCAAAGTACTATGCCCTTGTCAAAGCATCTAAACACATATAATAAACTACTAGTTTTCACATAGAATAAAATCAAAATTAATTAACGCTTTCGCTGACTTTTGCTGTCGTTAAAAGTTCGAATTGAAACCAACTAATTATGTCAACACATGCACTGTTTCATTTGCCTGACCGCATGTGTTGACATAATTAGTTGGTTTCAATTCGAACTTTTAACGACAGCAAAAGTCAGCGAAAGCGTTAATTAATTTTGATTTTATTCTATGTGAAAACTAGTAGTTTATTATATGTGTTTAGATGCTTTGACAAGGGCATAGTGCTTTGCCGAAAACGTTCAGCGAAATTCTTGTAAATAATGTAAATAAAGTGATTATGATTAGTTGCGTGTCAGTATTGGCAATAATTTGTCTATGGTTAGTCAAGACAACCTCTCTTCCCAAGCTATAGTAACAAAAAAGGCATTTCGTTTTGACTGTGCCTCGTAATACCAGATGCTGATGAATGAGAGAGTTTAATCAACTGTTTATCGTATACTGTGAGTGTTTATATTGTGCTTTTTCTGTTTTCGGATGATTTACGTTTGCTTGAAGAAGATTTGTATTTTTCAGAAAGCGCACAAGTCTACAACACATTTGAAAACTGAAAATGCATTCTTAAAAAGTGAAAATGTCAAGCTGGAGTTGCGTATCAGTCAACTAACGTCGGACTCAAAGTATGTCCTTGGTGTAGGTTTTTATTAATTGTAACGGTGATAATTCATTACGAACTGGTTGAACTGTCACTTTTCAATGCAGCCCACACTACGATATGCAGTACCGTATAGCATGTTTTGAATAAACTTATATTACAGGGTTGCCACATCCTGGAAAAGTCCTGGAAAGTCCTGGATTTTTTTTGCTGTCCTGGAAAGTCCTTGAATTTTGTTTGTAAGTCCTGGAAAGTCCTGGAAAATGTTTATAGAGTTTTCCCGTGATTTACCAGGACAGAATGTGAAGTTGTTTTTTTTTATAATAACTGGTACGGTACCTTTTAATTGTACAAAGCCATTGTTGAAAGAATTTGCATTGTGAAGTTCGTTTAAAAAGCTTTATTGTATTGTTTAAAGACGAAGTTTATTTGTATTCTGGCGCACAAACAAAAAATTGCTGTCCTAGTTCTAACCCAACCCTAAATCTAACTCAAACTGCAATCCTAGCTCTAACCTAACATTAATGTAAGCACCCATTCCTCTGCTTTTTGCTCTCTTGCTCTTTTTATGGTGCAAATAAGCTCTTCCTCCAATTAGCCAAAATTTGCACTTTGCAATACAGTATGTATAGATTATTGAATATTATTAGGAAGAGTGAATTTATGGACAGTAATTTATTGCATTGCGATACTGTAGTAGCAGTAGCATAGTGGGCTATTGCCCTTCATTGGCCCGTAGACCAAAATGTGCAATAAGAAAAATACGACGTTTATTGCACTATACTTCTGAGGTAGTTTTTTGCAGTAATATGGATAGTAAAGTAATTTAAAGCCACTTTTGGAACATGATTTTGGGAAGGGCTAGTATTGGTCAAAAATAAAATTAGTTACAACTAACTAACTAAAAATGGTTAAAAATAAACTATCAATTCGATCGCTTGATGCAAAATGCTTTACGTAGGCTTTGTAAAACAATTATAAAGTGTCGATTTAGTATTTGATTCTGTTAAATCCCAATCAACTCTCTCAAATTTCGTTTCATTAGCCCCTCCTTCCAAATTAGATCTTTATCTAGCGTTATAAAATGCAGACGATTTGGATTAATTTGGTACTTAGGAGTTTTTTCAAAGGAGATGCCTATTTGCTCTGTAGCGTGCAAATGAGATAGCTCCCTATAGAGAACAGAGAGCAAAAGTGGGTGCTCATTTGCTCAAATACTCTTTTATTTTGTAAATTATTAACGTTAGTGATTAGTTGGAGTTTATATTTTGAGTTTGGGTTAGAAGTAACGTTAGAGTTGGGTTACAGTTTGGGTTTAGTTTAAGGTTGGGGTTAGGGCTAGGGTAAAATTTTTTTGTTTGCACCCTGGCGTTCAAATAAGCTCTGTTTTTTTTCAAATGATAAGATTTAACAGTTTACTGTATGGAAATAAAGCTAGAACTGAAGTTTTACTATTTTCATCACTAAAGCTCGACTTAGCGCTCAGCTGATATATTTTGGCCAATATCAGGGCCAAGCCGGCATATCGTATCAGCTATCTACCGTCGATAAAATACCGGCTTAGCGCAATTACCTTAAACTGTTTATTTTTTAGAGCAAGCACAAATGTTCTTGCGTTCTATTTGCTTAGTGTGATTTGTGTTTGCAATAGTCTTTCTGTGGAGGAGGATTAATGAAGCATTTTGTGTCAAGTCATGTGAAAAATATGGACAAAATTTGGTAGTTTATGAGGGATATATCGGTCTGAAACAGTCATATCGATCGAGCTCTATCTTTCAACCGCATACTTGTAGCCCAATTTATGCATCCAGTTTAATCATGTTTTTGTGGAGCTAATTTCTATGCCACGTTTTAAAAGCAATAATTTTTACCAAACTAGGCCTAAAATTAAGTTATTGCGAAATCGTCGAATGCTGGGGGCTTAGCCCCCAGACCCCCAATGGCTTCTGGCGGCTGGGGGTTGCCCCCATACCGAAAAGCACAACCCTTCCGTTGCAAATGTTTGGCTTTGCACTTGGCTAGTGGTCAGTACTAGGAATGCAAATGCGTTACATCAAAATTTTTCGACAATCATTAGTGCAAAGAAGTAGGTGCATGAGAGTAATAGTTAAAATTAAATTTTAAGTCCTGTAAAAAATTCATAAACAGTCCTGGAAAAGTCCTGGAAAATGACCTAGAAAAGTCCTGGAAAGTCCTGGAATTTGATTTTGCAGTTTCTGTGGCAACCCTGGTATTAACTACTGAAGGCTAAGCAGATATTTTTTGTGGCTAGATTTTGATAGTTTGGTGTGGTTTGGTGATCAACTCTTTAACGTAGATTGTAGATCTCTTATCAGAATTTTTTTGGACCAATGCTAATAAACTTTGCAATCAATGCTAACGTATACATCTAGTTTCTGTTGACACCGAACTAGCCTACACTTTGATAACACGAGAGCATTCATCCGATATTTTCTAGTTTTGTTGTTTTTTTTTTTGTGAAACGCTTTCCAACGAAATCATTTATTTATTGTTTAGTAATAAAAAGAAGACAAATGACAAACGATCAAATGGCGACCATGACGTCATACATGACAAATATCTTTCAACGGTGGAAAACCTGGAAAAACAACTCAAGGTAGCTGATGCGGTTTTACCCTAGTCACCGACTCCCTAATATGTGCTTTTGGGAAATCTGCCCCCAAACGTACGCGTTTGCGCGTCTAACACTTTTTTTGTAATGGCGATCGTTATTTTTGGGTCTAGTTTGTAGCTTGGTTTTGCTTTTGTGGTCTGTTTCTAAATATAATATTAAACATTAGCATTGTTTGTTCATCCCCCCTATTTCCTTCAAAAAAAAGTTACTATTTTTCTTAAATAGATTTTTTTGAAGCAAGTAATTAATTTCATTGCGGGGGCAAAAAGGATAGACTCGGAAGTTGTGCATTGCACATTATCGAATTTGGCGTCAAAATCTATTCAGTAGAATAGTTTTACGTTGGAATTTTTTTCCCAATGAAGTTCTGTGTTAAGAACGTAATTAGGAACATAGTAAGGTAGTATGGTGGGCTCGGGCTTTCTCCGCACTTTCTGAAGCTGCTCCCAAAACAATTAATGTCATCGTAAAACTTCCATACAAATTTTGGCTACTGATCGTTTTGATGACAGTAATGTTGTAATCAATCTTGTCCTGCCTCAGTCTTCAAATGATGGTTTTCAAATTGTTTGGTCAAACGCTTTTTTGAGAGGCGTCCTAATTATTATGTGCCCTTTTTGTAAGTCCACTTTTCCGGCCCGATTTTTGAAAAAAAAAAGTAGTAAAAAAAAAAAAAAAAAAAACGACGGAGGACTAAAAACCGGCCCAGACAACTACTGGAATCGTGACGTGCATTTGATGGTTTCCTAAACTTAGTTAGTTTTTCACTGATTGCAAAGCCACGCTTGCAAAGAGGCTGATAAGCTTCAACCAGAAATAGAAGTGACTTCCTTTGTTGATATTGTGACGACACAACTTGTGATCGAGATACGAGGGAAAATATTACCGATTATGAAGCAATTAAGAACCGTTTAGAAAACTAAACTTTCGCTATTACAATGGCGATTTGTAAATTAAAAAAATCTTTTGTTTGCTGATTTTCTTTTTCGATGCCGTTCACGAGGAAATTGTGAAAATTTCCTTTGGATTGCTTATAGTGTTTCATTGAACGCGCATAATTGTATGCTTCCTGTCAGCGTTATTTTTGGTTTCTTTTCATATTCCTGCTTTGAGCGAAATTTTCGACCGACTTTATCATAACTTCGTTAATCGTCTGTTATAAACTTTTTTGTTAAGGTTTTTTTTCTTTTTTAGCTTGTACAGAAACATTTGAAATTTGACTAGATCATTGAAATTGCTATCTTTGCTCAACTTTTCTAGTTCAATAATATGCAAAGCAAACAAGAATAATGCGGTCGTAGCGATGGATTGTGATGATATATTCGAAAAATGATCAAGATTTTGCTGGACAAGAGCAGGTTCAAACCAGCCAGTAAAGATAGCAATTTCAAAGACCTGGTCAAATTTGAACGGTTTCTGTACAATTTGAAAAAGAAAAATAGCCTAAGTGAAACGTTTGTTGCAGGATCAGACCTTCTTCAGCAACAACTCAAATTCTATTCGTTAACCTTATTTGGACCAAAACTTGATTTTATTCAAAAATCGCCTTTTAGTGCGTTGGCAAGCGCAGTATCCAGTATTTATCTCCGTAGCTTGATTCCTCAGTTAGCTAAATTGTGATGGGCTTTTGAACGAAGAAATAAATACAGTATAAAAAAAAAGTTTTTTGACCCAATTATAGTTTGATTAACTTGAAAAATTCATGAGCAGTAGTTGCGCTTAAATGCTGCATTGCAAAGTGGTTTTACCAAACTGACCCGAAAGGAAAGTTTACGGCATTGACTGGATATAACCGTTTTATCAGCTAGGATGACGCCATTTTAAAACAGAGCATCATAATGCTGTTTTGTTAAAGGAACTCAACAATTGATTTGAATTATTTTAAGCTCTAACGCCTTGGAAATTCCAAATTATGCAAAAGGTGATTTCCAAGCGAATTTCACCGTCTATTTTACACTTCAATGAGCATTTCATCATTTATTGTTTGCTCACAACCTACATGCTTTTGGCTTATCATGGTCTTGATAAAATTTACGTGGCTGATAGTTCTACATAAATTGTATTTGTCAATTATTCTACGCCGTTTTTAAATAGAGTTAGGATCTAATCAGTATAGTGGTATTGTTTCAATTTGCGATTGTTTAAAACTCGATTCCTGAATCGGCCCAATAAGACACATTGTACTATCAGACATGGACGGAAATCAGAGGGCAGTCTCGCTGCTGGCAAACTTGTTACCTAAATGCTAATTGTTACTTGGATTTATGGACATTACTGAAGCTGAAGCCCCCGTTTTGATGTTTAATCACACGTTTTTACAGGACGCTATATCGAAACGTGATGAAGCTCTAACTCTAAAGGAAGAAGCGGAGTCGAGACAAAGTCACATGTACCAGGTCAACATGCAGTTACAACAGAAATTACACGAATTTCAAGTCAAATTAAAAGCCATGGAATCCATCAAAGAAAACAAAAGACTGATCGAAATTTCGTGAGTAAAATGATTGAGAATTTGTGTGTTCTTGGGTCGTCTGAAGGTGGAAACCAGAATAGAATTATGATTGCATTTACGAAGTTACATTACCACACCAAGAGACATTGAAAGGACCTTATTTTCATCGAGTCAAGCTGCCACCTGTTTATCCATCTGGAAACTTCACGAGACCGTTTTGATGTTGAACGTCAAACAAGAAAGCTGTGAATACCAATAATTTCGAATCGGTGAATACATACACAGTGATTTCGAATCGGGTTGAGCGTTGTGTGAATGGGATGTTCCAACTGTTGGTTTGGTTTCCCCACATTCTTATTTACTTGAAAGGTTTGCGTGTAAACAAAATGTTTTAATTGCTCGTTTCTTGACAAGACTTGTAGGTAGTATATTTGGAGTTCTACCCACTGTTTGTCTCAAATCGTAGCATAATTTGCAAGCTATTAAAATTGTGTAGTTATGATTTTTGAATTGACTGTAGAGATTCTGCCATCAGTGGCACAGCCAAAGAAAAAAAATTCAAGAGGGCAAAAGCTTATGCTGAAATTTAACAGTAAACTAATTTTGACAAATAGAAAATACAAAAGAAGTAAAATCTTGGCCCTTCTCTAACTGGTTCCTTTGTGTTTTTTTTTCCAATTCTGATTTCGGCCATTTGACCGATTTGCCCGATTTTTTTTCGATCATTGGAATTATTTTTCGGTCATTTTCTTTTCCAAGTAAAATGTACAATATTTCGATTTGTTGAGTTTTAATAAGAAGAATACGAACACGAAACGAAATTTGCAAAACAAGACCCTGAAAACAAAGTATTTTAGGTCAAATTACTTAAGGCATTCTCAGCTAAATCGATGCTACGCTCTGCAGCGTGTATGATATAAACAGACACTGAAGTGATGCAAAAAAGGCTTTAAAAAAATGCGTAAGGTAGCATAATCAAGTTGCAAAAGTCACTAAGTAAAATCGAGTTATTGCGATCTAATGATCACAAAATAATCCATCTTTAACTAAAACTAACCTGTAAAAAGACTTAGGATGAACGATGCAAGGTCGTAGTTGTGCTCTTTAATGTGAGAACAACTAAAAAACATTTCCTGTCGTCGTAATTTTTTTAAATTATCAGAACAAACTAAAACTTATAAGCTGGTAGAAATTTGCAAGACAAAATCACGACTTTGAAAAGAGGTTACACTTAAACAAACCGAGAAAAACAACCCTGCACAAAATATGGCTCTTAAAATTTAGCCATCAATATTTCTTCTTCAGCCGTTGGCATGTTGCGCTGTGAAGACGAAGCGTTGAACTTGAAGACGAACTTGATTTGGCTTCGACGACATCTCCGCTACTTGGTGATTTTAAAAATAAACTCAAGTTCGGCTGCTTACTGCAAAATTCTGTTTTCTTATTTCTGGGCTCCAGTTGCTTTCTTTTGTAAGAACCACTTTTACTCCTGTCTGTTGAGATGCAATCTTGTTCTGATCTTTAAGACTTAATAGAGTGAACTGGTCTGAATAAACTTAGCGCTGATATTTTTATCAACCACTCCACAGGTAGATATTATTTTTCGTTTTATCCCTTACCTTTACGTAGCGATTCTTTTTGTAGGTATTGTTCTGCTTTATTCACTAACGAGTGTGATGAAATAATAAGTTTTTCCATGAAAATCGTGCGTTTTTTAATTTCTGCTCTTTTAACGCGTAGGCCCACCGCATCAATTCCGACATTTGCGGCATGCGCAGATAAGAAAAGTGCTTCAAAGCAATACTTGTTAAGAGAAAAAAGCTATCAACAGCTGGTTTTATTTTTTGACATTCGTTCGCAGTGCTAGGAACCTGCAATTACGGTGTTGGCTGTGGTGAAAAAGTTTTCGGTCATTATGACCGAACAGACCAAAAATATTTCGGTCATTGCGCAAAAAAATCGGTCAATGTCCGACAAATGACCGAAAAAAACCTAGGTTTTTACTGAGTACAAACAAAGGAAAAGTAACGAATTGCACTACACGCATGCATTAAGTCTTGGTGTTGAAAGTATAAAGGGGGGATTAGTTACGCCCCTGTCCGGTCATTATCATTTGACTGATGCTTAGGTTCCGACCAACAACATCTCTGCTTTACGCTGGCCAGACACGTCAAAATAATGTTGATGAGATTAAAAAAATCTGTCCGCTGCGAGTTGTCGACTCGAGTTTGCTTTGGCATGATTTTGTTGTTTGAACTTTGCACTGTTGCTAGGTAGGAAATGCTTCCAAAGTACCCATGGTTTTGCTTGCTGCGCTATTCAATAGCTTAAGAATGTGTGTAGATATCAGAACCTGCTCAAAGAGTTGAAAAATTCCAAGGAACAACAGCAAGCAGCGGAGAAAGCGAATACGGTAAGAAGAATGCTTTTACTTGACGTCACCGACTTGTGGGAAGTCAATCTTACAGTGATAGGCATAGCAGTCTCCTATATATAGTCCAATCGGTGAGGTTACTCGGCTATGAGTTGTTCCTACCACTTTGATCGTCTCGGTCTGCTTGAGAGTTGCGGAAAGTCCAAACAAGCTTTTCGAACTCGGTACTTTTTTCATCTGGTGTAAACCGGTTTGATCCGGATGAGTTGAACCGTTCAATGTGACACAGTGCCACATCTGATTAATGCTGGGAAATTTTGCCCATTTCTCGCACCAGTTTCGGCTTGTATGTTAACTTCCGTACTGAGAAACGTTAACGGATATTTTATGTTTATGTTGTAAATCCATTTCACATACAAATTTTCGATTGATTAATCGTAGTTTAATACTTCATAGTTTATTGTGATTTGTACTTTTAATTAATCAAAAAACTAATGCAAATCTAACTTTGTAGTCGTTAGATTATGCCGATTGTTTTTGGGGTCCATTACCGTTTAGTTCCTTTTGAACTGTGGACATGTTCGTGAGAAATGTCACAGCAGGGACGAGCCGTTGGCAACAGCGCGTCTGATTTAACCTTGCCGGGATTTGAACTCAATATCTTCCTTTCCAGAGGCAAGTGCTCTAACTCTTTGACCAAACTGGACGGTGAAGTTGTACTTCTACAATAAATCCTTCTTTTGCTTTAACTAACCGGTAGGTTAGCGGTGGAAGGTCTTTTACTCAAACGGTAGAATTGGGTTCTAATCCAATTGAGGCAAACAAAAGACGTTCAAACTGGAGGCTTTCCTGCTTCACTTTCAACGGTACGATGCAAAGTTTCCATCGTTTGTAGGGAACAAGAGGCAGTTTGACTCGAAGGCTAAAAGGTCATTTCGCTGTATCCCAGCCAAGACCCACTTGATAAATAAACGTGCAGTTTTATCATTTTTTCTGGACGAAATATCGTTGCAGGAAGTTAAGGCGCAACTGCTTCAACTGCTGAAAGATGTGAGCGCGTACCAAAGCGAAACAGAAAGTTTAAAGACGGATAAACACCACTGCCATTCCGAGTTAGTTGCTTCAATTTTTATAGGACAATTTGCATATTATGTAATCCAAATACTCGTAATGAAGTAATGGTGTCATAACCTTGCCTTGGCATATGTTTGGTTGCTTTAAAGTAGAGTTATTAGCATCGCGCAGTAGATCGGTGTGCCCTTTGACTTTTGCTTCTTTGATAGGAACTCATTGATCCTCATTCATCCGCCACCTACGAGGAAGTGACGGTGGCGATTTTATTTTAGACGAATCCTCACCTCTGCGGATGTAGCTCCTCGAGTTTAAACCGCCGCGCTATAGCGGCCTCCCCCACTTCCTTGAGCCAAGTCAACTGACTGCCAACATTAGTGTTAGTTGGCGGTCAGTTGTCGTGGAGCCCTACTTCCTTCATCTGGCTTGGATTAGTTTCACGCGGTTTCTTCCGAAATCTTCCATGTTACTGCCAAACATCTTGTTCGTTGTCTGTCTCCAAGATTTTACTGTATTTCTAAAATCTTTTGAGGCAGTTGGTTATACTTGTATTACTGTAATTAATCATGGTTGTGGTCATAAGCGTCGATTTTTTGTTGACTAAGCAAATTCCGAAGGGGAGAAATTTTTTTGCAAAGTTTGGTCAAACATAATAATTCTATTTCCGTCCGGAATTTTGCCCCCAAATTCAGGTAAAGACCAAAAAAAAGGTCTTTGCCGCATTCTGGTTCAATCTCAGTGCGGAATTTCGAATTTGTTGATTACACCTTAATTTTTGAGTACGAATTGGGCATTACTTGCCAAAAAACCTTGAGGGCCAGACATATTTCGCCCCCTTGAGTGTCAGACCCGAGGGGGCGCCGCCCCCAGGCCCCCCCCCCGAAATCGACGCCAGTGGTTGTGGTGCTGTCTGACACCTGTCGATGGTTGGATGGGCGAGCGGAGAAGCTCAGTGGAAACCAAACAGTCGGTCACATTCTAATGTTTGGACCAGAAATCAAGGATCTGAGGGAAAAGCCGAAAATAGCTCAGTGGCATGAGACTCGAGTAGATGATTAAGACTTTGTATTGATGCCTACAACAATTATCAAGTTGTTATTTCGCCGAAACCCAGTTCTTGGCGCATTTCGTAACCCGTTAATTTCTTTTTACAAACTCAGTTGAACAAAATTTTATACAAATGCCAGGCTGAAACACGGCCAAAAGATTTCAAAATACGTTGTACAAATATTTACTTGGGTGACTTTAAATAACTGCTTGCCTGTTTCATTAACATACACGTTCTGCTTTTGATCAACGTTTGTTTTACTATGTTAATCCATGTTCATTGTTCACTCGGCGCTTAGTCGATTTGAATCCTTGACGTACCTGTGTGTTTTATTGGTGCACTTGAACCACAACCACTCGATTTGCATCTGTTTAGCCTAAGCAACTCAAGCCCGGTTCTGAAATTGTATTTGCATGGCCTCGTCAGAGTGAGCCTCTGTGACGAATAGTCAACTAGGACACCAATGGAAACTAAGCGCCAGAGAGTTTTTCTTAAGGACACAGCAGCGCATTTCCAATTCGAATCGGGGTGGGCAAACTTAACGAACTTGCCTGTTTGCTTCAGGTTGAACGAAGCAAGAACCAAAATTAAGCAGCTGATGGAACGCGTGAAGAAAGGCAAACAAGACTATGAAACGCTGCAGGTGATTTATACAACTCGATTTTTTATTCAGCTCAATCAAAGTCAAAAATAGATACCACTGGTCAATTTCCTCCGTAAGACTGCGCAAAAAGCTCATGGTGTCGTGGTTAATTTTGGTCGATGTACCGAGTGCAATGTTCTGTGTCTTAGAAGAAGCGCTAGTGCCGGCCTCAGTCGAAAGTTAGCAAAGCGAGTAATATATTGCAATTAGAGTTTTTCTACTGAATGTGAAACGATAAAGAATTTTTTTTCTCTTCACTTAATTCCCATAAGATTAAGAAATAATCTTTCATGCTTGGTAAAAATAAACTTTTTTTCCGAAAACTTTTTCTCCAGCATTGTATCACGCTTTATAGAATGCTAATGCCAGTGTTTGTGCGGTATTGGCTGCATTTTTGGAATTGGTGAATGGTAGGTTTGAATGAGCTGTGATGTTCTAATAATTAAAAAAAACTTCTTGTGAATTGATGATGGATTAGATAAAGTCTAGAACGTTGAAATGTTAAATTTGAAAGTTAGCAATCCCAATCAGTGGCTTCGCCGTTTCAGCTTGCTAGATGTGTTTTATGCTTTGCTGGTTTTGTTTTCACTAATTGATTAATTCACGGCTAAAAATATCGACAATGGTGACAACAGAACCGAACCGGAGTATAGACACAACACAGGAATTCCTGCGGGGCAAGTGACAAATAGATCAAAATTGCCGATTAATCAAAAAAGGAATCGGACAAGTTCGTTCAGAAGCAGAGTAATTAAGCGCCATGAATGAAGGCAAACGACAAACAGCAACTTTGCTTAATTTAACCTGTTTAATTTGAAACATATCAAACGTTTTCGGATTGAACCAATGTAGCTCTCATCAGGATATTAAAAGTGAATATTAACATCTGCAAAAAATAGAAAGATGGCAGTAACATAAGATAACGCTAACAGAAACGAAGAAAGAAAGTGTTATTGTAATCTTTGTTTTCTTGCAAGTTTGTTACTGATAATACACTGATGAGGGCTTATTTCGTTTAAGCCGAAAACGTTTGATATATTTTGCGTTAAATAAAATATTTTAAATTCAGCTCAGTTCTGAAACTTAAATGATCACGTAGGATCGAATTAGATTTGCCCAATTGCATTTTTTCTCATTGCTTCATAAGAATGGATTCATAGCTTTGATTATTGAATGTTCATTGACGTAATTCCGTAGATTGTTTGGGTGCTATCAAGACATGCTATGTTTAATTAGAAAATGGTTATCTAATATTCAGATCGTAGCTGATACCTTCGCATTGGTCAATGCAGACGTACAGATAAAAAAAAAACGCTTTAATTGCCAGTTTTGGGATAATTTTCAATTTCGTTACCGTTTTCAAACACGTTTATACTCTATATGCGTTAAAAAGTAATAGGCTTAAAATTCGAAGTTTTAAAAAAAATGTTTGGTCCTGTTCACAAATGTAAGTAGAATTTCTGGGGAAGGGTAAACTATGGGCCATGCGTTGGTGTTATGGGCTTGCAAGGTGTCGATTGATATAACTGAGTAGTTGAGGATTGACAGCAATTGGGTTGTATTTTTGAATCGGTATAGGAGGAAGCAACTTTTTCCATACTCCAATTTTTTAATGACGAAAGGCGCCCTTTGTGGACTCATATTTGACAGTCATAATCATTGAGTTGATCGAGCGGCAACGCGCTCCCTTTCTGGGATGAGAAGTCTAAGGTTCAAATGTCGAGTCGGTCAAATTGGGCACAATGTTGCTGACAGCTTACCATCGCTGCGGCATTTCTTCGAAAGGAGCTGTGTTGCCCGGGCAAAATGATGCGCAAATGGGCCCCGTAAACTCATCACACGCTTCGGCGTAGTACAGCGAGTACAATGAAAGATTTGATTTCTGTTCTGATCGAAATGGCTTATCTTCGGTCTTACTAAATTTAGATCTGACCAAATAAGATTAAGTTGGGTTGCTTAAGATTATGCTCCAGTTTGGGATTTCACTACCCAACCAATAACGTAGAGCGCTATTCAATTGAATACTTACTGTCACCACGCTGTTGGTATGATGTATCTAAGAGTTCTAGTTTAGTACTAGAGTGCGTAGGAAATGACCGGGATAAATTCTTGGTCTATAGAGTTCAAGAATATACGGTTGTGATTTTTTTCTTGTTTGTTACTATACGAATATACACTTGTTTGTTCGAATTGATTTGTATAGAAACGAAAGTTTGTCTGTTTTATTTTTTTATGTTAATTCATCTCGGCCTGACAGTTGCTGATGGGGAAAAACTCTGTATTTTTACGCAATACATTTTTTTGCAGGCTGACAGAAACCAAGACAAGGCTACCTACGAGAAGGCGATCAACGAGAAGACGCAGGCGCTAGATGATTTATTCACCGATTACAACACCATGAGGATCGAAAATCAGCGTTTAAACGTAGGCCAAATTGCGACTCGCCAATACGCTTAGTCTGGTAGATCTAACGGTTTATGGCACCAAATCTGATCACCGGATAAGGCGTCTGCTATGTAACGGGTCAAATCAAAAACTATAAAAACTGATATTCACATCTTTCGTGATTGAAGTTCTGCGACAAAAGGGACAGTGCGAAGCCTCCACCAACCTTTGTGTTAGTATACAAGTGGGCATATGATAGCTTGACTGGAGACCGCTGGGTCCCTTCGCTGTCTTCTGGCCAAGGCAACTTAGCGAACGAACTGTAATTAATGAAAAGGTTTAGACAGTAGGGTGGAGTGAAAAAAATTTTTTTTGGAAATTCAAAAAAGTGTAGTTTGGAAATCCTGGCAAATGGTCTAAAAATAGAAAAAAATCGACTTGAGCCGGTTGCCACCTACCATGGGCTGGCTACCCCCCCAAAAATTGGTCGCGGGGGTAAAATGGCCATAAAATCATGTTACTTGATAACCGCTAGTCGTAGAGACCTGATTTATAGCTCAAAAGTTGCAGAATCATCATGTTTCTATGAGTGCTAAGAGGACTTTTTTGTCTATTTCAATCATAAAAAAAGTTACAGTCATGAAACCGGTTTTTCATGCTAAAATTGCATCATAGAGAATTGTGATTCACTACTAGTTAACATGAACTCTTGCCATTCGTAACTTGCTAAGAAATTTGATTTTAGGGTATGTCGTACAACATATTACTGTAGTAATGCGAAGTGCACAACAAAAGTGAGTGCGAGGCTGACAAACATAGATGTGTTATCAACAGTCAACACAACATAAAAACATTTTACGAAAATTGCATTTTAGTGTCAAGCTTTTTTAACAATTTGCGAGATCTAATTTTTTGGCGAATAAGTCCGTCTCTTCTTTCAAATCCAGTGACTTGTGCTGATGCTTCCGTTATCAATTTGACATGTCTTTCGACAGTTTGATTGTGGCATGGATGGTGTAAAATTAAGGGTTACATTCGACAGTCTTCAATTTCAGAATCGGACAAATGTCTAATAGCTGGAGGTTGTTGCGGACAAATTTCCAAATCAGCCAACTCATAGTATGTGTCTGCTTCCAAGTTTAAAGTAGGAAGGTGAAATAAACGAACTGAGGTGTCGTTCTTGCGAAGTGAAAGAACGTGATTCACGCCCTTGTCTCGAACAGCTTGATCGTCATCTAACATTGCGATCAAAATGCTTTCTGGATGGCCAAAATATCCATTTCTTTGAACAACATTTTGAGCTACTTGTCGAAGATCTTGATTTGTCAGACTGTTAATTCTTTTGATCAAGTTGAAAAAAACTTTAGAACCATGTGTTAGTTGGTTGTATAACTTGATTTCAAACCAAGTGGGAAAATAAACAGTTAAACAAAAGTTAACTAAAATTTTCAAGTTCTGAGGTGGTTCATCAAGTGACACGTAATACCGCAAAATTCTACAACCCAAAGTCAACCATCTTGAATGCACCACTGGGCCAACTTCCAAATATTGTAGATCATCATCACAATTACCAGTTATAATTGCCAAACAGATTTTGTAAGCGTAGTATTGATCTGTACTCAGATCATCAATGACATGAGGTGGAAGTTTTGGAAAAGAAGAAATAGGGACGAACACTTGCTTAAACTGAGTAACTGGCCAACTTGATATAGGACCCTGTATTTTTTTACCTATTGGTCCGGCAAATGTATCTGGACCACTTGTTGCCCCATCCAAAGCAGCAAACACATGTCGCAAGGGAAGTTCATTTGTGTGTAGTAAACACACAACCCACTGAAGAGGTCTGTGTAATAATTCTTCTGAACTTCGAATGCATCCATTGTGTTTGCCGGTCATAGAAGCAGTACCGTCAGTGCCAACTATTGCAAGCTTGCCTTCCAATTCCGTACCACTGAAAGAATCAAACAACTTTTGGGCAATTGTTCTACCTTTGCCATCTTCAGGAGAAAAGTGAGTAAGGTAATAACTTCCTGGCTCACCAACTACTGTATAGTGTTCTTCCAGTTGAACAGACCGATAATGCTTCTCATTTGGACCTTGTGCAACAATTTGGGTTGCATCTTTGCGGCCATCCAAATACACTGCGTTCACCAATCCAAAGTTTTGTTGCTCTTCGCTCCGGATTTCGTTTCGGCATCTTTCACGCTCTCTTCGTAGTTTACTACGATCAATGATGCGTGTTTTATCATCTTCAGTAACTAAACCAACATCCACTAGGACACTGTTAGCAACTGCAGCAGTTGCTCTATCTGATAGCTGGTAGCGTTCACAAATTCTGGCAAGGTTTGGCCATTTTTTGCGATTTTGAATGGATGGATTTGGCATTTCCGCTAAGAACTGAGAAACTGCAGATGATTGTGATGTGTCTGTGCTTGTTGATGCCAAAGATTCGGACTCCGAGACATAATCAGTAGTTGACAGAGTAATAATTTCATTTTGGCATTGTGAACTTGGGGCATTGACATGTGATTCTGAACGTCGTATAAATTTTTGGTCAGATGAGGTCAAAGGCAAAGCTACATCTAAACATTTTCCAATACGCCGACTCTTTTGATCTTCATAAAATACAAAATCTTCATCAGTCATTCGCTACTTGTGGTCTTTTTTTTCAAACGTCTTCGTTGTTCATTGTCATTGCAAAACACGTCGAACAACTTATCTATATCTGACAAGAACTCCGCTTCTTTTTCCAAAAAGATGCTCCACGTTTTTTCTTGGGATACCGATCAAGTTTGCTGAAAGCTACCACCAGTGCCTGTACTTTTTTAGATATAGTTAAGTAATGTAATGGATAAACATTACACCACACCCATCTGTCATGTATTTCTTTAGCAACATCATTTGCAACGTCCACAGTTCTAAAATTTTCGAATTGGATGATCCTCTCTAACACTTGACATTTGGTGGGTAGTATACCGGATGGAAAGCTTTTACTCCCAGTGAAAGTGTATCCACTATGTAAAACTTTAACGTTGCTTGCACTTCGCCTGGTTATCATAGCTATAAACTACGGTGGTTATCAAGTTATTTCGTTAATAGTACTAAGCACCTAATTACTTATCTACAAAGAAAAAAATCTTTAAAAATTTGTAAGGATTAAGTAGACGTAAGCCTACGTCTACCTAATCCTTAAAAAAATCTATGTTACACCTGCCAAAACTAGTTTTTTGACTGTAACTTTTTTTATGATTGAAATAGACAAAAAAGTCCTCTTAGCACTCATAGAAACATGATGATTCTGCAACTTTTGAGCTATAAATCAGGTCTCTACGACTAGCGGTTATCAAGTAACATGATTTTATGGCCATTTTACCCCCGCGACCAATTTTTGGGGGGGTAGCCAGCCCATGGTAGGTGGCAACCGGCTCAAGTCGATTTTTTTTCTATTTTTAGACCATTTGCCAGGATTTCCAAACTACACTTTTTTGAATTTCCAAAAAAAATTTTTTCTCTCCACCCTATTAGACAGTATCCAGAGTCTTAGAGGCACGGTAAAAGACGAATGTCGATTCCAAAACAGTATGTCTTGGGCTGTTAATCATAGAATTGATTGTGTCTCCATGACTCTGGATCCTGTCTATAGCTTATCATTAATTTACAAGTACATTGTTCTTACTAAATTGTGACTAGTTATACAGATCCAGAGCGAGATTGTCCTATTCTCGCTTCAACCAGTCAAGCAAGCAGCTTTTTGACAGTGACTGCAGCTTTTATGATTTTTGCACTTGCCGTTGGTTGGACCCATCTGAGAATTCCACTGGCACTGCACCGCACTTGGCAACATTTAAAGAATAGTCATTCACAACTTCAACCCTTTTTACATGATCATTTTGAGGTTTCAGAAAAAGGATCAAAAAAGGACGTCAGAAGTTGACAACTGGACATGCAATGAGGATCTTTCGGTGTCGAATCCAGCTCCCACCTTTTCACCACACACGATGGAGGCTTCACTCTGCCTCTTTAAATGCTGAGTGTCAAGCTCAGCATTTAAAAAGGCTTTCTATTGTCCTGTGTGACCTGACCGGAAATCAAACCCAAGTGCGCCGTTTCAATCTACCCTATCGACCACTAATCAATTTCTTTATTGTTTGCGGGGCCCATCTCCGTGTCATGGCGCCAGGCAACACAGCTCCTTCGAAGAAACGTTTCAGCGATGGCAAGTCGTTGGCTACACTGTGTCCGATTTGACCTGCCAGAGATTTGAACATCAGACTTACCGCTCCAGAGAAGAACGCTCGAGCAACTGGTTGGTTCGACCATTAATCGGCTCTAAAAAAGGAGTTGCTCTACTCGACCCAACGTAATAACTTTTATGTTTGTGCAACTTTCAGGCGAATGGAGACAATTTGTTAGCGCGTATATTTTCCGCCGAGGAATCGCTCCAAAAGAAGCATCAAGAGTTGAAAGACCTGCGCGATGATAGAGTTCGAGTGGAAGGGAGGTTGAAAGATGAACTACGAAAGCAGCAAGAGGACGTTAACTTCTTCAAAGCGCAGGTCGGTATATTTAGGATCGAGGTTGATATTAATACAGTTGTGCCATCGATTCGCATGCTTCCATAGCTTCCAATGGATAGGGAATGTTTGTTGGTAGTAGCACAATGTGTTTCGCTGGTCGGCGCACATTCTCACCGGATTTGTTTGTAGCTTTAAAGCAATTTTATTTCCCGGTGCCTTTCCTGATGAAACCTCGCTTCGCTTTGCCGAGAACTTACAACTGCTTGCCTAGAGAAAGTATAATCCACGGCCAAGTTGGATACAACTTGGCACCGAGTAGGGTAACTTAGGAAGTTGGAAATTATGTGCTGCTCCACTAAGAGTTACTTCCTGTTCACAATTAGTATATCTTTCAAGGCTAAGTGTGAAACAACGATGTTTTCGCAGGCTGATGTTTACAAAATGGATTTTATCCAAGAGCGCGAAGATCGAACACAAACTCACCAGGACAACGAAAGACTGCGAACCCAGCTGGAACAGATGCAGTTGGCTTCCAACAGATACGACCCAGTTAGAAGATAGCCGTCAGCAGTGTTGCCAATTCATTTTCATATTTTTGCGTCCTAATATTTATGTTCGTTTATTTTGGTCCAAAGAATTTTTAATTGTGCAAGTTTTTTTTGCATTAATATAATCATACTTAGTTGAACACTATGTTGGCATTACTGCTCAGCGACTGTTATTTTTCAGGAGACGCGAAGGAAATGTAGGTTTGAGTGGGTAACTTTTAGGTAAGAGACGGACAGTGGTGCCGGAACGGGGGGCAGCTGCCCTCCCTATCTTTTAACAGGGGGGGGGGGGGTAAGGGGGGCAGTACTGCCCAATTAAACTGACGACACGTAAGAGTAATTAAAGTTAAATAGTAATTAAAGTTTAGCGTTTTGTGAACCAAAATAGCCTTTCTATAAAAAAACAACGTAAAAATGTTATCTGTCTGTCCAAAAATACATTACAATATATGAAAACAATATCTTTTTCTATTGTAAACAAATACTCTCGCTAAGTAGCTTTAAAAAGTTCAATCTATTATAACAAACTGGAAGTGCCGTTTTACTGGATATTTTTATCTAACTTTATTAATTCTATCCCAAATCTAACCCAACTCAAATTATTACTCTTAAAGTCACCCCAAACCACTAACCAATGCCGTTGCCAGAGCAAACGAAGTGAGAGGGTACTAGCCAAAAGTAGGGGGCACTAAAATTTGCTTATAAAAACTGATCTTCAGATCTTGTACGACTACAATTATGCGCGATTTGAAAATAAGGCCGGCAGCGTTTCTTAGCTCGTTTCGTCTGCGGCCCACAATCGCATGAAAAAACTATTTACAGCAGTGATTGCTACCAGACGTGCAACCAGGATTTTTCCAAGAGTTTGCCCAAAAACTGCATGATTTAGCCCCCGTGCTGAACAAACTGATGCAACTCGAGCATGTCACAGACGGGCATAGTCACTAAATGATTAGTGACTGTGGACGAGGGCCGGGGGGTGGTGACCCCAGCCGCTGGGATTTTTGCAAATTTTTCAGCAATAAAATTGTAATTACATTTTATTCACCAAGTTGTCTTGGCCAGGAGACAGCGAAGGGACCTTTTGGTCTTCGAGTCAAGCTGCCATCTGTCAACCACACACGGCGGAGGCTTCACACTGTCCCTTTAATTGCTCAACGTCAAGCATGGAAGCTGTGAATATCAATTTTTATAGTCTTTGGTTTGACTCGAACCCGAGTCTACCGCTTCAGTAGCAGACGCTCTATCCACTCGACCACTGATCGGTTGATGAGACTTGAACGCCATTTTAATCACATTTCGTACTTTTTGAAGCCATACGAATAACCAAATTTCTAAAATCCAAAAGTTATTTCAAAGAATTATATTGCTTAGCACCTTCAGTCTTTACTTCAAGTCAAGTCTAAAATGCGTATAAACGCTCGTATTTCATAGTTAAATTTTTAATTGACTTGGCTAATGGGGCTTAAACTCCTTCACCCTAGTTGCGCCACTGACAGTGACCTCAAAATCTAGACTGTGCTCTAAAAAACAAAACAGCTAGTCTTTGAAAAAAAATGTTTTCATGTATTGTTTCATGTCATAATCACTAACGAACTACCGGTAACGATTCTGCAAGCTTACATGTCTCTTCCGCGACACATCCGTAAAGGCGTGTTAATAAGACTGAGTATTGCGTCAGATTTATGTACAGCAATTTTTCCATCACTGTCTTGTCTTGTCGTTGTGTGACGTTCCAAAAACAGTATTTTTAGTAAACCTAAATACGGGGCACAAGCAGCCGTTAGGGGGGGCACGGCAGCCCTGGCCTCCCCGAGCAACGGCACTGATCGTTACCCTTAAAAAAAGTAAACAAAAAAACGCAGACGAATATTTCTCATTTTCGTTTTATTCTTTTAACTTGAAAATCTGCGGTAAAATAGCCACTAATTTACAACAAATCGCGTGTGTTAAATGATTTCGAAATAACCTAAAATAAATGAACAAACTTGTGGAATGCATTTGACTAGCCTGTAACATCCGATTTAGTTCCGTCAGTTTAAATTGACGCTAGGAAGATAGGGTGCTACGAAATTTCAAATTTAGAACTCAAGGATCCTATGTTTGTAAGCCTGAGCATTACTCTCAAGACATTCAAGTTTCTACTTTTGTTTGTAGCCCTAATTGGAACGATCGACGTGGGCGTTACTAGTGACGGATACAAGGGGTCTGGACCCCTGCTCAAACCGGAGAATTATAAGAATAACTTCTAACATATAAAACTCATTGCAATAACTGAAGCAAGATCCATTTCTTGTTCAGCCTTACCAGTAAAATACTCGGCGGGGGCGGCGATGAACATCTCCAAACTTATCTTTTTTTTGTAAATGCAGACGAATCAGGTTAAAACTTGTAATTTTTTTTCCATGATTTACCAGGCTAAAAAAAAAAGGCTGATATATTTTAACTTTAACCACCACCCTCATAGCCCATTTGCGCAGCCAATTTAATTATGTTTTTGCACTGCTAATTCCTATGCCACGTTTTAAGAGCATTAATTTAGTTATTTTTGCAAAAAAAATGCTAAATCTCCGAGCGCTGGGGGCAAAGCCCTAAGACCCCCTTGCTTACGGCTACGGACAGTACTTAAATTGTGCGAGATTTAGCGTCCCCCCATCGAGATTTAGACGTCCACCTATCGAGATTTAAGAGCTGGATGATCAGACGAAAAAGAGCCAGCCAGCACGAATAAATCCTACAAATTCCGGCCGAATATAGTCCCAAATTGCGGTGAAGACTTTTTATTTTTTGGTCTTCACTTGATTTCAGAGAAAAGCACTTCAATTTTCGGCGAAGACCTTTTTTTTTTGGTCTTCACCTGGTTTCGGGGAAAAAACACTTCACTTACGGGGACGGAATTACATAACTTCCACTGAAGTTTGGTCAAGGCTGCAAAAGCGTCCCTCCCCCATGCAAAATTTTACTATTTAAGTACTGGCTACGGGGGCGTTGCCCCCAAACCACTAATGGCTGAACCTACCCCTACTAAATTGATAATTCGTTCGTCATTATTTTTTAAGCCAGTGTTTATGCGAGGTATTCAGTACTCTGAGTTTGTCGAAGAATTTGTTTGACAGCATTAGAGAGCAATGATGGTGCTACTGACTGTACGTACAGTATCGAAAGTGCCCTTTGAAAAAGGTGCCCTTCCGACGTTCCGGTACCCCTGGAGACGGACAAGGCAAAACTAACCAAGTACACGCCACAAAAAAAAGTTGGCCGAAACAATAGCTAACTACGCATCAGCCATCTCCGAAGTTCGTTTCAGACCCATGGCTCTGGCGGTTTCCGGACACTTTTTGTGTTTGCTTTGGCGCCGATGCACAGTCTATACAGTTGAGAAAATCTCCAGCTTCAGAAAGTTACTGACACCTTTGCGCTAACCAAAGGCAGCAAATCCTTTGTTTTCAGTTTCCAGTTCTTGATGTCTTTGGATACCTGCTGCCAGAGCTCGCCATGCCGGGGTTCGGCGTTAACACAGCGCTTCAACACTTCTGATTGCTTCTCCTACAAAATTTGCTGGTAACTAATAAACCAATAATCAACATAAAGAACTTACAGTCAATTGATTAATAGTTTTAAATTTATTTTTCTGTTTCGTTCGACCACTCGCAACCGTACGGCTATTGATAACATCTAAACACATTATCGCCCGGAGTTTGCTTTGTAGCAATCCTCTATTTCGTAAACGCTTTTCCAGCAAACATTAATAGCGCGGGCCACAATCAAACTAGGTCGATCATTGTTGTATGCAACATAATCACTGCACGGTCTACATCAAGGCCGAAGAGGGTCAATCGCATTTTTTGGGAAGGGGGAGGTTAACGAACAGATACTGCACAGCAACTTTTCAAACTAAGAGGCTATCACATAAATTTTCTTGGGATAACAATATTTAAAAAAGTATGACTTAAAATGTATCATTTAGTCAATAGTTAGTTAGTTCATTGTATTGATTTTTTTCACGTAACCGCTGATACGTCACTGCTAAACTCAAGATTGTCAACATAAACTAAACCCACCTCGTTTCCATGATTTAACTCGAAGCGATAGAAATAGGCCCAAGCATCGCCGAAATCCTGGTCGATTTTGACAGTTCGTAGAAACCACTCCCTTGCTTTCGTCAGCTTGCGCTCGCTCCAAAATAATCTACGCAAAAAAATAATTTCAAAGTTGCAATTTTGAAATCATTTGAAGACAAAAGTTGACCAAATTTGCTCTCAGCTGGAAAACTCCACAATAGGATGTTTCATTTTTTCATCAATTTCGAGAAAAGCTTAGTTTGGGCGATTTTATGACGGGGTTTTGGGTACAAGTAACGAATCGAGCGTTTTTTTTCGATTATGACGTCATTCACCGGTGGCACCGGCCGTTTGAAGTTTATGACGTCATATGAGGCGCCGAAATTAGCATATCTCGCGAACGGGTCGGGTTAGGAACCTCATATTGGTGTCAAACGACGCAGAATAGCCGGTTTCCTATCTGCTCTTAATACATTTCATACGTCTATCTGCTACTACAAACCGATAAATCAAGAAAAACCGTTTTTTTAGCAAAATATTGGTCTTTTTATCGCAATTGGCAGCTCTGAAACTTGTTCAATTAGCTTGCCCAATAAGTTTTGTTAGCGGACAATATGTTAGTTACTACGACATAATAAAATTATAGAACATTTCATTATTTCGGTCGCAATCAATTGCTAAATCAGTTTTCGAGTGACATATAATATGAGCTAAAGTTTCCAAAATGCCAGTTACTAGGCACGAAGCAGCCAGTACCCAAAAATTAGACGAGGATTTGAAAGGTGACCGTTTGCCGTTAGCAGCAGAAGTCTTAGGTTATTATAACTTTTTGAGGAGATCTGAATCCGAAAGCAATCCAAAATTTTTGCTGCAATTACCAAACTTTACTGACGTCAAGAATCAACTGATCAGTGATGTGATTGGGTTGTGGGGGAAAGCCAGTCTTCCAATTATTTCCACAAAAAGAGTTGAAACATAAACTAAAGGAACTCATTAAAAAGTATACCCTTGCTCTAAAAAGAGTTAGAAAGACTAAAGAAAAGGATTTATCAGGTGAAAAATGGTTATTTGAGTTGTTTGATTTGAGCAGGTGCAAATGTAAAATTAGCGATCATCCAAAGATCCATCAAACAAAAGTGCTGTGCCCTTGCCCATTCGAAGATCGTGTACCTGAAAAGGAAGCATCTTTCTTGAAGGATCAACGAGGTGAACGTAGAATGATGATTTCTGCCAGTAAAGACTTAACTCACACAAAGCAGTTTTTAAAACGGTTAGCTCATAAACCCAAGAACAGCTCGGAGGATGATGAACCTTGTACTTCCTCATCTTTGGCTACAACATTTAATATTACAGTTGATCCCGATGATGCTGATCCAACTGAAGATAAGGGCGATGCTAAAGAGTATTCGCCAGTAGATATACCGGTTGGTGAAAAAAAATCCATAAAACGAAAATCGTTGCACTTAAAGGATGAGAGTTGCGTGCGTGCAGACAAGCGCATGTTATCTGTTCGTCAACAGTCGGATGCTATTCTTTCTGTTGTAGGAAAAGATGCTGTTGCTGCTTCAGCTTCTACTGTATTTCGCAAGCGCCAGAAATTCAGATTAACTGCCCTTGAAGAGTGTGAAGCTGCCTTGAACAGAGCTGAAGCTCTACAGCTTTGCTATGATGGTCGAGTAGTCAATAAAGTTGATAGGTACGTTTTTCTAGGTCAAGGTGTAGGTTCCAATCAAACCATCAAGTCGGAGCATGTTATGGGTGTTAAATCTTTTCCAAAAACATCGTCTGTTACTGGAGAAGCTATATTTGCAACCATTGTAGATCAAATTTGTGGCGGTTACATAAACAAGATTGCATCGGTAATGGCAGATACTACAGCTGTTAATACTGGCAAGAAGTCAGGGGTAAATGTCCGTTTAGAAAAGTACTTTCAAGAAAAGGTAGGACATGGCATTCACACACTCGAGTGTTTGTTCCATGTGAACGAGATATATTTGTCGCATGTCATTCAATCTCTTGAGGGAATTACAAAGGGTTCATCTTCGCTAAAAGGTGATGCACTTATGAATCTGATACATAATATTGGCAAGCCAAACATGAAAGATCTTCTTTCACGACAAAGACTTGACATCCGAACCACTCAAATTGCTTCTCTTCATATAAAGTCAAAAGTGGAATGGTTTAGCCAATTAAAATCCGATCATAAAACAGATGACAAGTTTCGCAGTGACCAAATGGTGATGCTGACTCTGGCAAGCTATTTAATTATGGATGTGCCGGAAAATCTTATCAATTTTCTTGCTTATCGGCAAGAATCTATTAGTCGTTCAAGGTGGATAACAACCGCAAATGGCTATTTGCGACTTCTGCTGTTTTACTATGATAAACTAAACCGCCACCAGCAAACGACTCTGAAACGATTGGTTTCTTACATTGTTTCTGTGTATGTTCCATCTTTCATAATGATGCATTTGAAACCACAAGCTGCTGAAGGACCACAGTTAACTCTCTTTCAGACGAGATTTGTTGAATTCCTACCAAGAAATTGATAGAGAAATTGCTGATGTTGTTTTCAAGTATTTTTTGGATCATGCTGTTCATTGGCTTTCACCTAAAAACGTTTCCCTCAGTGTGTTCTCTGAAGTGCCACCATACTGCATGGAAGCTGTAAAAACTGCTTTGTTTCCAGATGTGGTCAATACTCGAGCTCTTTTGCAAGATCGGTCCTCCCGTCTTCGTCTTTTTTCACTTCCGCAAGTAGAAATGCACCCTGCATCACCATGACTTCAGTTAGTCCCAATTTTTGGAAAACAATTGATAACAACAACCGTTCCACTGAACGAAGAATTGGTAAATTGAAATCAATTGTACAGAGTAAAATTAGTGACAATGCTGCAACCCCGTTTAGTCGATGTGAAGATTAGAGCATATTTATGTGCAATGGAATATTTGCAAAAATAATGCGGTTTTAAAAATCACATTGCCGTCTTTGTTTGATGTGTTATGCTTTATGTTTTAATATTATCTACTATTAAAAATTGTTCTCTTACTAATTGTTTGTTATAAGATTTGGAAGAGGTACGCTAGTCAGCCATCATCTCTTAGGTGAATTAGAACTTCGGTAATAAAAAATGTTAAAAATACCGGTATCTTAAGCATGAAAGAGCTGGATACTTGAGCTAAATAAAATCTGGTGTAAGTAAAGAAGTCTGCAAAACAAGATCGGAAACACAACTCAAAAACTAAGATTCTGAGCCATATAAAAAAAAACTTCTAGATCCTTACAACTAACCAAAAACTGTAGCAATTGCTGTGTAGTGTTAAAAATTTCAAATTTTTCTAAAAAACACGGTTTTTCTTGATTTATCGGTTTGTAGTAGCAGATAGACGTATGAAATGTATTAAGAGCAGATAGGAAACCGGCTATTCTGCGTCGTTTGACACCAATATGAGGTTCCTAACCCGACCCGTTCGCGAGATATGCTAATTTCGGCGCCTCATATGACGTCATAAACTTCAAACGGCCGGTGCCACCGGTGAATGACGTCATAATCGAAAAAAAACGCTCGATTCGTTACTTGTACCCAAAACCCCGTCATAAAATCGCCCAAACTAAGCTTTTCTCGAAATTGATGAAAAAATGAAACATCCTACGTCCACAACCTTAGATCCCAGCTGAGGCTGAAAAGTAGAACAGCCGCATTACGCGGTTTCCGTCTAAGTAGAAGCGCATTAATATTGTGATTACTGTTTACTCGCCAAGTTGCTTTGGCCAGGAGACAGCGAACATATCTTGCGATCTTCGAGTCAAGCTGCCTCCTCATCTACCACACACGGAGGCCGGTAGGCGCTTCACGCTCTTCCTTCAAGCAGGAAAATTGCAAATTGGTATATATTTTATAGTCTAAGGTTCGACGCGACCGGGAATCGAATCTGAGTCTGTTTCAGTAGCAGAATCTCGATAACCGATTGGTTGACTGATAGCTACTCTAATCAACTCGACAGGCCAAGCAGGCGCAAACTTACCGGGCTACTGCGAGCAAAACGTGGGAGTCGTGCTCGCATTTCTTCAGCGCGTCAACACTTTTCGTTTTGCGTTGAGGTCGAGCTTCGATGAAAATTGCCTCGGCCCAGAGAAGACCTGAGGAGGAGCATTCCTGAAGAGCTCGGGCCATCAAACTACTAGCGATGTTCTTGATACCAGCGTTCCATTCCAAACGTATCGAAGCTAACCTGGGAAAATGAAACAAGCATGAAAATGTACCCACAAAATATCGGATCAAAACCAAAACACTGGTTTTCACAATCACATTCGGATCAAATAAATGAATTTAGATCAAACAAATTTAATTATTTGATAACCTTGCTAACAAAAAGTTATGTCTTTAGCCATGTTTTGACAAGTTACTGACAACACTGCCTCCAATTTTGGTGAATGACAAAAAAGAACTCATTTTATCCCGTAGTGTTACAATTACATGCCAAGTGACGTAAAAATGCTCTAATTTGAAAAACATTACAAAGTGGAAAAATGCGGACAAAGGGCAAAAAACTTGAGGGTGGAAATAAACCAGCGTTAAAGAATATACGACTAGTGGAAACTACTTTCAACACCACAACACGGACGACAACCTTGTTCAATGTAAATTAAACATTATTCGATCAATATTCAATGTGTGTTTATGCTCACCATAATTCTGGGCACATAGGATTTTTGAGCCTTCCCCTCTCCAGCACAGCTCTAGCTTTCGTTAGATTAGCTTTCCCTTGCTCGAGTTTGCTCAGGAGAATCCACAAAGGCACGGCCCGGGAACATTTTCCAATTCCCTAGAAATCAATTTAAGGTTACGTCATAAATTGTCAGCTTGCCGGGAGCTCAGCAGAAATGAACACACTACCAGTTGCCAGTTGGACAAGGATACATTTTATTCTTGATGAGCCCTTGCGTCGGCCACTCATTCTACTTTTCAACAAGTCATTTCCAGTTCAGATTTTGATTGTGACACCACACCACAGAACACAAATCTAAACGATACATTGAAAACAGGAAGAGTGTGGGATCTCCACGTATGTTGATAGGTACCATTACTCACCACTTGGTCGCCTCCAATAATCTAGTAGATGCGCGCTTACCCAAACCCGGACCCAGTTTTACCCTGAAAGAAGCACGTAGACTCGTAGAGGCGGAGCGCTTAATAAAAACTTTTACAAATTTTTGAACTAGGGAAGAAACCACCAGCCCGGCATTTTGCTTGCTATAGATTATGTGGCGAGTAGTGAACACGACAAACATTATTATGAACTCACAGTAGTATAGGCTTCCCTCGCGGCCGCCACGTTGCCCAGTTGTTCTTCGATCTGTCCTTTCATCATCCAGTTTTTCGCGAAGTCCGGGTACTGCTTCACTGCTTCATCGAGTAGCGCTTTGGCGTCGTTCAGTAAACCGAGACACCATTCGAGTTTGATCGACTGGAGAAATTAAAAATGGTAATTGCATCTTTTTCCTCAAAGTTTTCTTGGCCAGGAGACAGCGAATCGGTCACGTCAAGCTGCCACCTGCCCACAAGTCTACCACACACGGTGGAGGCTTCCGCCGCTTCACTTTATCACTTCTATAGCTGAACGACAAGTGTAGAAGCTGAAAATCGCACTTGGGTATCTTCAAAATAGACACGAAACTTACCTTCATCATCACACGAGCAGTGCACGCGTTCGCTCGAGCTTTCGCCAGCAACTTCCTTGCTCTGTCGTGCTCATTGTTCTCTGACTCCAACTTGACAGCAGCCAACCAGATGTCCTCGGAGTTCGGGTTTGCTTGGAAGGCCAAAGCCAAAATGGACCTAAAAGTATGTTTCAAGACAATGTAAGTCAAGGGTCAGCAACCTTTTCGCCTACGTGGGCCACATCCAGATCCAGCACGGTTCCAGCGGATTGACATAAAAAGGTTTTCACCAAATTATGAGGTAGTTTTGGGCCGTAATAGTGGTGATGACAACAAAAAAAAAGAAAAAGTCTTTGCCATAACTTGAAGTGGTTCGATATTTCCGATTTCCAGAAGCCACGACGTACACGTATCACAGAATATGAACGAGGCGGATAGAACTGTGGAATCGCAGGCTGGATAAAATTCGCTGAGGGAAGGATCCGGCCGCGGGCCAAAGGCTGCCGATTTGAGGCATCTTATTCATAACTTCACATCAAACGAAAAATTGAATTTGATGAGAATGCTCTTGAACGAAAATACAAATATTGTCGCGGTGAGCTGTTCGAGTAACGATGGAAATTAAAGAGATGAATTCGGTTATCTTTGTTACAATGATTAACACCAGATGAAAACGTAATAATGGTATCAACCCACCTTGCGGCTGCCACATCGTTTGCCATCCACTTCGACTTCGCTCCCATCAGCCAGAGCACTTCAGCTTTGGGGCAGTGGGCCACCGCACGCTGCAGAAGCGACTCCAAACTCTCCCTCGTGCCGTGGTTTTTTTCCAGGTAGGCTGCCCGTAGCCAGATGCTCTTTTTGCTGAAATGAAGAGAAGACATTTAAGGCCTGGGCAGTGGCGTAGGCAGAAATTTGTAATGGGGAGCTTTTTCCCGAAATAACGCGACGATCAAAAGAGGTTCGTTTCTGACGTAATTTTCTCTGACTTGGAGATGTAGAAAAAAAGGTTTTTACCCGGATGAACCGCAAATTTCACCCGTTCAGCTCCCACCTGACGAGTCTGAATGCATTAAATGACGGTTTGCTTCCAAAAGGAAGGAGTCCATCGCCGAATTTTCACATGCAAAAGGAGGTATGGTACAATGCCTCTTGTATACGCGACTTGACTTGGACAAAAGTCACAAGACTATAATCGTACCAGCGTACGCTTCGCTTGTAACAACATTGCAACTACGTACACTTGCCAAGTCGGCTTTGGTCAGCAGACAGCGAAGGAAATTTGCAAGGTTGAATCAAGCTGCCACCTGCCCACCAAACACCAAACACCTTCGAATTATTTTTTTTTTGTGTAATCAACTTTTGCGTAAACGGTATAGTTGGGAGGAGGCTAATATTTTAATCATGAAAATTACGGCCAACGTGATGGTAATAGGTTTATTTCGACCGTTTCGACCCTCTTCTGCAGCCATTTTCAACGAACAGTAAAAACTAACGCGAATTACATCCTGGTATTGATTTAAATAAAAAATAAAAATAGGCCTATGTCTTTTAAGCATTTAAAAGGCGGAGTGGACAAGACGAAGAGTCGAGGTTGAGATTAGGTTTAAAGAGTTGGATGTATTGTGATTAGTGCTTCAAGGATCAAAAACTTGTGTTTGTCTGGACAGGAGGTAAGTATTTGTGGATTATGAAAATCAACTTTGTGGGAAGGGTTGGATTGGAGATGGTTGCAGACTTCGAAGTTAGGGCTTGATTGGTGTTCTTCCAGGCGTTTTGCAAGATTTCTACGGGTTTGTCCGATGTAAAAAGATCCACATGAGCAATTGAGTTAATATACTACATCACTTCTGGTTAGTTTGTTACTTCTTGTTAGTCTTGTTACTGCACTACATTACAACTTTTGTGTGGTTAAAAACGTTTTCAACATTGCATGATTGAGCACTGAGCAACCAATCGATGACTTCGCATCGATGGGCTTTCATTTTGCAACTAAATATGGACCGAAACTGCGTAGAACTTCATACATTTAGAGATGAATGGCAAAAATGATGGAAGTGGTTAGTGTGATTGTAATTACAATAATGATTCACCAAGTTGCCTTGGCCAGGAGACAGCGAAGGAACCTTTTATTTTCGAGTCAAGCTGCCACCTGTTCACCTGCCCACCGGTCTACCACACACATGGAGGCTCTACAGCTTACAATGTTCATTTAATTGCAGAACGTCAAGCAGGGAAGTTGTGAATACCAAGTTTTATAGTCTTTGGTTTAACCCCACCGGGATCTAGCCATGAATCTACAGATTCAGTTGCAGATGCTCTATCAACTCGACAACTGCGTTGCATCTTTACTTTGAACTGCTGTAACCACAACTCTCAACGGAAAAGCAGGCAACGAAATAGCAACATCTAACGGGTCGCATACCTCGGTAATATATTGAGAGCGTGCGCGTAAATCGCTCTCGCGCACTCGTACGCGTTGTGCGAGATGCAGCTTTCGGCGTCGTCCATCCATGTGTGCTTCCTGTCCTCATCCTCCACCCCGATACCTGCACAACATCACGAGCTTAAAGATCAATCCAGTTTCGTCATGTTCTGGCAGCTCAACAGACAGTGACAATCTCATGCCGTCAAGGAGCATACCCAAAAACTACAAACTCATTTATGTTAATGCAAATAATTTATAGCTAGGCTATCGTCGAACCACGTACCAGCCTAAATAAACTAAGATTTCTTGACGGGCGTGAGCTCAAATGCAGGTTTTTGGTGTTTAAGGACAAGTTACTTAAACTGAGACAACGACCATAAAACAGCAGTTACCAAAAACCTCACGTAAAACAACATTGCGTCCACGCGTTTACTAAGGGGCATTGTGACGTACTCACCAATCACGTATTTGATGATGGACTGGCAGGTTTTGATGCTCCCTGCTTTTTCAGCATCCTCGGCGTCTTGGATCCACTGGTCCCTGAAACATTTAAAGCAGTCAGTTGACATTGCTTGTGCGAGTGTGCAGTATAAGTGCAGTGTTGACGTTCAGTATATATGTTGATGTGCAGTATTGATGCTAAGTATAAAGAATAGCGTGAAAGCCTCCGATGCAGGCAGCTGGACTCGGACACCAAAAAGTCGCTTGAATGTTTCCACACTAAAAGAGATACTGTTCGAAATCGGTTTCATTGATGAGAACTACTCGAGATAATGAATAGGTGCCCCATACCTTTTTTCCGCTATTACCTTCATTCGCAAAAATACGTTTTAATCCGTATGACTCCGTACCATTGGCAACGCTGCATTTCGCGATTTCGTGACATCATAAAAAGCGTACTGTAGATCAGTACGATTAGCCTAGATCTAATGGTTCCAATAGCAGTAACCAAATCTGAAAATTTGGCAAATCTGAGTCAAACGGACAAAATCGCATTTTCGCGAATAAAAGGAATTGTGGAAAATAAGGCTTGAGGGAACCTCTTTATGACTTCAAGTAGTTCTCATTTTTTCAATAAAGCCAATTTCGAGCAGTATTTCATTAACGTAATTTGAAAAAATGCAGTAATCGCAATTGTTATAAAACTGTCTTGTCTACATGGAAAAGCTTTTCTAATTACAGACAGATAATAAATTTTTAATTAAGACAAAATTATTTAACTTACAAAAATGCACCTTACCATCACAAAAACCCACCTGTTGATATCGACCATGTTAGCTTTGAGCGATATGATCGATCGTTCGATGATTTTGTCGACCATCTTCGTGTTGTCGTGCGCCTCTTCCAGCTTTGCAGCAGTTATCCAGATCAGTCGATCGGTGGGGATTTGCTCTCGCGCTTTGTTCAACACCTGAGAAAAAGTACCGCAGTGGGTTTCTTAAACTCTTTAGTGGCCGGGCTTCACCAAAAATCAGTTGAGTTTAGTCAAAAAATGACCAAAATACTTAACACAATAGCATTAAAAACGACCAACTTAAAAGGCACTGAACCTCGAGAATTGCCACACCTTTTCGGCCAACGCCTCGGCGATGGATCGCCGATTGCACCATCACGTTGAGGTGATGAAAGCTTGGGCCTTCGTAGAGTTTCTCTGCGCTCCATCACTCTGAAAATGTTATGTGGCACCAACTACCTTGAACCAACAGCAACTACCTTTCTGGCATTTTGATAATCTTCCAGTTTAGCGAGAGCCAGCCACAGTTCAGTGCTGTGTGGGCAGCACTCGACTGCGCGTGAAAGCATTATCCTAGCGTCGTCTGCTTCTTCCAACTCCACAGCGACCTTCCACAAGCGGACAGAGTTCGGAACATGTTCCAGAGCTACAAAACATTGCACAAACTTTGTTACATTCATAGTTGTTATATCGACATGAAATATTCAGCAAATCTCTCGAACTGGCGTTGTTGTACCTCCAACAAAAACTTTACGATTAAGCCCAAATGGGAAATCAACTTAAAGTCAAAAATGGAATTTTGAAACAAGACTAGCTGAACCTTAAAAGGCGCTCAGAATCGCATTCATCAGGCAAACAGGTGGGACTCCTCCAATCACGAAGTAATTGTCGCAATGAAGTAGGCAGATCATATGATGGTTAGCATTTGAAAGTCCTGTCACCATACAGCGTCGGACGCCAACTACTGGACGGTCCGCGCACTTTTCATTGCATTGACTACTTCATGCTTGGAGAACTCCGCACCTGCTTAAGAGTTTTCAGTGATCCAATCATTCTGTGGATTTCTTCGAATTCTTGCCCACTGAATTCGCTGCTTGTTCGAAGCCACCAAGCAGAGGTAATCATCGTAAAGCGTCTTATTCAAGGATGCAACAACGTGACCAGGGTGCGGGTTGAATCCGTATCATGCGATCAGGGTCGTCGTATAACGACGCCTTTCCCTCTATGCTACGCCGCCGAAAAACGTCTGACGTAGTCTTAGACAGGAGGAAATTATGGAACTACAAACGCAGAAACATTTATATTAATACTTTGTTCTGACTCATGCTCTTGATTTAGAAAATAATTACTTGTATTTCAAAGTTTGCTCTATCAAACTGCCAGTGACATTTGAGATATCTAATGACTGTCCAACTTAACGTGACCTCTACCTTTTCTGTAAACTCTTTTCTTGGCTTTGTTGTCAGTTTCAAGGGAAGCAGCTCTAATCCATAACCTGACCGACTGGGGCAAGTGCACAATGGCACTTGTGCACACAGCCTTCGCGATGTCGCTCGGTTGTAGACGGGCAGCCTCCAACCAAACATCTTCACTCTACGAAAATAAACTATTGAATCAAATTTTTATGACACCCAACGCATTTACATGAAAATTACAAAGCACTTCCAGCGCCACGCTTTGAAACGAAAAGTCTGGTATGCAATTCCAAAACCATTGGTACACATCAGTGTTCCCACTGAGACGTTTTGATGATTGTCAATGAATCAGCGGTTTGTTGCGTCACAGGTAAATTATTTTTGGCAATATGATAAACATAACTTTTTAAAATGTGACAAACTACGACTTTAAATGTACTTCAATACAGGATTAGTTCGAAATTTAGGGTACATTATCGCTTTTTCACAACTTCGGGCACACTAGTTTCGAAAAAATTGCGGTAGTCGCAGGTTAGTCAAAAAGTCAGAGGGAATACTGGGTTCAACCAACTGATGGTACTCGGTCAGCAGCAGCATAGCATAGAATAGTGTGTATAAAAGCACGATTTTCTAATAAGTAGACCTGTTGCAACTCGTAAATCATTTGCATTAAACAATACTGGATATAATCTACTTTGAACGAGTACGTGTGGAATGTATGAGAATGAGGAAATCCGTGGATTATAAGTTTCTTTGAAACATTCTTTTTTTTATTTTATTTTTTATCGCAAAATATGAAACACAGTATGTAAAAAGAAAATCCAACACATACAATGGATTGAGTGGAGAAACTGGAGATAATGCACTTGGATAGAATGTGGAAGATTAGTCGTAGAGATATCAGGCTTTGAAGTTAAGAAATCTTGCTACATTCTACCCTTTTTAACAAAGTCATTAGCAGTACAAGAAATAAATTGACTTAATTTGAATTACTTCATACTTTTAGCAATTTACTTTATTTGTATAATATTTTCCTTTGAAGTTTCGTTATTCTGCGGGGTAAAGTTAATCTAAAGTTAGAGCATTTTCTGTTACATATTCGCAACCATTTCGATACCTTGGTGCACATTTCTGTTCCTTTCATGATGATATTTCTGGCAGCCTGCAGTTTTCCGGTCACTTCTTCCAACCTTGCGGAGGCAATCCAGGCAGGGGGATGCTTCGGGTTCGTTTCCCGCACAGATTTTAGGAGCAACCTCGCTTTCTTAATGTCAGCGACATCACCACCATACTGAGGCAGCATAGAATGCAGATCGGTCAAATAGCCTTTTGGGTCGACAACAGTTTGCCCGGTCACCGAGTCGGAAACCTGGAAAAAAAATTTGAGCACTTATGCTACTAATTTCGTCCAGTTGAAGGAAGCTGCTAGGAATCACAGAAAATGGTAAAATTTTGTTATTAAAAACTTTGATATAAAACGATAAAATTTGAAACTTTCAAATTTGGTAACATTTGTTACAAAAAAGTTCGATATTTGATTAAGGTTCGCAAACGCAACACCTCAGATCTGCAAGCAAACTTCGACAAACTCTAGAAGCCTAGCACAATCTCTAGCCCCGCAGGAATATTGCTAGTCATTTGAATGCAACTTTTAATTGGTTTGTCACAAATAAACTTCTGAAGACGAAAAACATTTGTAAAAATATTTGCTTTAAGTTTGACATAACTTTTGCAGCTCTGCTCCATCCTATGCTTTAATGAGGCCGCTTGCCTTAAACAACATGTCATTATAACTGAATCTTGATTTATTACCAAGTTGTCTTGACTAGAAGATGGTTAAAGGACTTTTGTGGTGTTTTAACCTACAAGATCCTTATTCGACAAACAATGGAAACGTGAAAAGGACTCGGTTGTGCATAAACAACTCGAATTGATTCCACATTTACGCAAAAACTGAGATATTCTGTTGTCACAATGCACGTACCTGACTTAACCGCATGTCCATCAGCGTGTTACGAGCTTGTCCGATTTTCCTCATATCCAGTTCGCCCGCTGGAGTGGTCCAGCCTGGGGTGGCAGTACCAGGGAAAGGGGTGTTTAACCCTGATGCACCAGGAAATGGGGTGTTGATGCCACCATACTTTTGCTGCCTAAAACAAACAAAACTTCTCGTCACAGATTTTTGGGAGAAATGAGTTAGATTCATGTAGCTTGTCACGTATATTGTCAACTTCTTTTAGAAAAAATCAATCAGTAGTTAAACAATGGAGAATCTATTCCTGAAATGGTAAACTAGGTTTCAATTCCTAATTGAGTTAAACCTAAGCTTTAAATTGTTGATTTGCAACTTCTCTCTTCGACAATCACGACTAAAAACAACAACGAAAAGCTTGGCCATCGCATGTGATAAACAAATAGGCAGCCGAACGCCAAGCTTGAAGACTGCAAAAAATGGTGTTGCTGCCAAAGCAGGACATCCTGACGCGGCCGACCTGTTGCGAGATAACTCACCTGCGGAATTCTGACGTCAGGGACATCCTGACGCCAAAAGCTCTAAAGTTTAAACTTTCGCGCTCCGCTTTTTTTCTTTCATTCAATTGCTAACTCTATAGGAATTTATTTTGCAGAAAAGCGAGTTGTATTTTTGCGAAAATAACCTAGATAAAATCGATAGCCAAGTTACCAAATCAAATCTTTCATTATACTGGCTGTAATACGCCGAAACGAGTAACGAGTTGGCAGGGCCCATCTCTGCGTCATTGCACCCGGACAACACAGCTTGTTTCGAAGAAATAGTCGCAGCAGTGGCGAGCGGTAGGCAACACTGTGTCCGATTTGACCGGCCCGAGATTTGAACCTCCCGTTCAGAGACGAACGCGTTACCGCTCGACGAAGTGGTCGGTAAGCCAAGTTACCAATTAGTGAATCTGTAAAAATGCTGGCAATAAGTTCCAAACGATGACCGAATGCCATGATTGAGAGTAATATTATACTTTGCAAGTATTAAACAACCACGTAGAAATTTCATGAATAATAATTATCTGTGTGGTAAATGTATAGAGAATTATAACAAACTAACAATTTTTCTTGACCGACATTGGGTCAAAACTCAATGAAAATCACCGCTTTCATTGGTATAATACACTAACAGGGTTGGTAAAATTATGATTTTTAAAAGTTTTGTCAATATATTTTGGGGGTAATGGGACTACTCATCATTTTTAGCCCATGTTCTAAACTTTTCGTGCTGAAGCTGACATTGAATTTAATTAAACTTTGAGCAAAAATAAGCCTCGTGTTCTTCCCAGTGAAATTTAAATTCAATGTGATTTCGTACCAGCGATCATACACGTAAAACTGCAAATTCGGTAAAATATATAATTGTTGATTACATAACTGTATCTCAGTTACTGTACTGTAGGATATTTACGTAAGACCAACACGAAACCTAACATAGGCCATTCAGGGCGAAGAGAGGCATAATCCTACGATTTGAGCTTACATTTTCGTGCTTCGGAAAATATTGCCACAAGTTAATTATTATTGGAAATTATTTGCCATTGTTAATTAATAAGATGCTAAAATTTTTCCTGAGCCCACAAACCAAATGTGATGATTATTGCAAAACCTTTTTTTATATTTTGTTGAATATGTTTTTCAGTATCTAGTCCTGTATTGTTGGCAGTTAAAGTAAACGAAGGGATTACTTCTATAACCAAAACATAGTGTTTATTGAAAACATGGGATTTGAACTTGGTCGATCTTCATGAAAGTTCTTTGACTTTTGGTTTTCAAATTTTAAAAAAACAGTCGTCAAATTCGCATCCATGGCCTTAATCATTAATTAACGCACACTGCAAACTATAACTGATAAGAAGCACCGCGCTTAAATTATTTTCAGACCGCCGTGTACTATGAGAAAACATTGAAGGAAGGTTTATTTCTCACCTAAAAAGTAAAAGTCACCCAGCGAGTCAGACTCAGTTATTGTTTTCACGTGCAATCAATTTCTTAATCAAAGAATAATAATAATCAGTTATTTGTCGTGCTGAAAAAATGCGTTTCATAAAATAATGTATGCAATAAAATTACAGTAATTACCTAGCTCCTAGAATTTAGATCTATCGATGATTGTTTTGAAAATTCTTTACTGTTTTAATTTGATAAATAAACCGATTTTGCAAATAAAATAAGAAGAGACACCAACACTAAAATATGTTACAGCACAATGGCTCCAAAGGGTACGCGACTTTTCCGCGCGACCATTTCGGCACTGACCTTTTCGGCACTGACCTTTTCGGCACCAATATTCGGTGCTTTCTACTACTTTTTACTAACTCTAACCCAAAGCCCTAACCCTAACCGTAACCCTAAACAAGTGAACTGTCAAATAGAACCGAATTGGCGCCGAAACGATCCGTGCAGAAAACGTCCGGCTACGAAATAGGTGGCGACGAAATGGTTGCGCCGAAAAGACGTGATCCCGGCTCCTAACGTTTTCGCTATTTGATGAATACAACATTAAAAATGCTTTAAAGTTTTTGCATTTATATATAAGTTCGTGATATCACGCACTAGTATACAGCACATTATTTGTATCCATTTTTTGCGAAAAAATGACAAATAATTCTTTTTTCAATTAAATTTTTACGTTTTTACAAAAACTTAAAAGTAATCTAATTTATGCAAAAGATGAAAATTAAATTATTTTAAAATGCCACACATTTCTGAAAAGAGCACTAGTAAATTCATTAATCATGAAACCATCGCTAAAGAATTTACTTTACAATTCGTTTTAGAGCATTTTTCACTATAAATTTTCTCTATAACCACATAGATTATATTATCATTCATTATATCTACGTGGTCGTTTAATAATAGCAAAGTATATTACTTTCAATCGCGGCATTTGGTCATCCTTTAAAACGTATCACCAGCTTTTTACAGATTCGCTTATCGGTAACTTGGCTTGCGATTTTATCAAGATTATTTTTGCGAAAATACAACTCGCTTTTACGTTGTTTCTACGAAATGGAGATTCCAATTAAATTCGCAATCAACAGACAATATTATAATTACATCACATTAACTAAAAGTTAATCGCTTTGAGAAAAAAAAAAGGCGAAAAAGAAAGAAAAAAAGCGGAGTGCGAAAGTTTAGACTTCAGAGCTGTTGGCGACAGAATGTCCTGAGCAACAGGATATCCCAGGCGTCAAAATTCCCGGGGTGAGTTCTCCAGCGTCAGGATGTCACGGACCGGTTGCTGCAGCGTAATTACACCAAAACAAATAAGCATCAATTCAATTAGCACACATATATTTTTGTTTGGAAAATTCTCTGTCAATAAAAAGTACACCAAGTCACGCAGCAAAATGAAGCAACAAAAATTACAGAACGATCTTTCTGAAGAGAGGTTGTAAAATGACCAAGGACCATTTCATGAAGGAAAGCTCTGGGCCTTTTCCAAGGAAAAGAAGCGATCATCAAGTCTACAACCTCTCATTATCAATACAAACTATATCTTTATAACACACAAAATTGACTTGTACAGTACAAGTGAAAAAATAAGCAGTAAATCTAAAAGAAACTAAAATATTAATCAAACTTTTTTTATAATCGCTGTAATACACCCCAATGTATATTGAGTTGGAGAGAATATTTTCTGCGTCATTTCATCTAGACAATGCCGCTCCTTTCAAAAAAATGTTGCAGCAGTGGTGAGCCGTTGGCAGCACTGCGTTTGATTTGACTGGATCTGAGATTCGAGCCTAAGACCTTCTGCTACAGAGTATCAATATTATATACTGCTATCCAAAATTACAAATGTTTCAGAAAAATACTACCCACCTTGGATCCAATGAATTTACAGTCGCATTCTGTGCCAGACCTTGTTGGAAGAAGCTGTCAGGAACAGGAGTAATTTTTTCTAAACGTGGATTACGCTGCCGTTTATTTCTAGCATCTCCAACACTGGGAATGGAAGACCATTCGTCTTCAGAAATCTCAAAACAAACAAATTATATGCAACTTTATCTTGAGTTTCAATTTTCTAACATATTTTTGCTAATGCCAGTAAAATGACATGAACGCTAAAAAGTAACTTTCTTTAAGTTTTGGCCATGTTTCAAACATGCTTTTAGATGTTTGGTTATAATCATTGATTATCATAAATCTTTGATTATCACCATTCACAGCCAAAACATTGCAAAATATGTAAATAAATCTGTTGTTTGATTGTTTCATACTAAACATCTTCGTTTAACTTTTTAATGTAAACATGGAGCAGTGTCACTATATATCAACTTACCGTAGATAATTTTCTTTTTAAATCTGAAAACATCTGCTGAATTTTTGGTCTTTCTTCTCGATATTTTTCCAATTCTTCTCGCTCCCTCTGTTCTCGATATTCCTTTCGCCTTTCATCCATTTTCTTATCAACATCTTCATAAATCTGATCTGCTTCCTCATCGTCTTTCTCATAAGGTCCAGAAGAAAACAGATTCCCAGCATAACCAGAAAACTAGAACCATGAAAATCAATGAAAAGCATGATATCTTGTCTTTCATGCAAGATTTTAGCAACTTTATATTTGTAATTAACGCAAAATTGATTCGGAAACTTTGAAAGGGTGCTGGAAGCTAAAAGTCAGCTTTCTTCAAATGGTATGGCCAAGTTGCAAATCAAAACAAAAAAAGAATCTACTAGTAAATTTCTTACATTATTAGCTAGTAAACTGGATATGTACAATTTGTCTGAAAGTGTAATGTAAAGTTTGGAAATTTAATTAATACTAATTTCGAAGTTGACTGATTACTGTTTTCCACTTAAAAAGACCAGCAGAAAAGCATATATCAGAAAACCATGGATAACACCTGGTATAAGAAAATCAATACAAACTCAAACAAATTAAATAAGGATTACCTTACAATGCAAACTCATGAATCATCAACTAAGTATAAATAGTATGGATATAAATTAATGCATGTAAAAGAATTATGGCCAAAAGAATGTTCTACCAAAATAAATTTAATGACTGTAAAACCGATATATCTGCAACTTAGAGAAATTTGAATCAGTTAATGCAGAAGTCACAGCCAAATATTGTAACACAAAAATAGAATGGAAATCAAAAGTCTAAAAAAGAAATTAGCAATGCTCTAAATCAACATTTTGTGGAAATTGCAAGTTTGATGGTACAAAAACTCAAACAAGCTTCTTGTGATGTAATGCACTTCATGAAAAGCCAAATACCAAATTCAATTAAAAAAAAACTGACATGTATGAAATTCTACATCTTCTAAACAGAATTGATATAAAGAAACCAGCAGGGTCAAGCAGGATATCTGCCCATGTTCTAAACATCAGCAAGGAAATTATTACACCATGCTTGACTGATATCAGTAAGGAAATTACTGATATCAGTCAAGAATGGTGTAATAATGGTGTAACATCAGTCAAGAATGGTGTAATAATGGTGTAACATCAGTCAAGAATGGTGTAATAATGGTGTAACATCAGTCAAGAATGGTGTGATATCAGTCAAGAATGGTGTGATATCAGTATAAGAATATGATATCAGTAATAAGAATGGTGTGATTATCAGTCAAGAATGGTGTGATATCAGTCAAGAATGGTGTTACAAGAATGGTGTATATAATCAAGAATGGTGTAATAATTCTTGATTGATATCAGTAAGGAAATTATTACACCATTCTTGACTGATATCAGTTATCAAGTTCTAAAGCAGAGGCATCCAACACATGGCCAGCGGGCCACAAGCTTCCTACATTGGTTGGTTAATTGATACTTACGCACTGACACGCTATTGTGAATTACAAATACGAGTCCTTACACAACTATCGCTGAAGACTTTCGGGCAAAACAACAGACCAATCTGAGTGAAAACCTATTTTGTTTTGGTCTTCACATAATTTTGGGCAAAATAACTATTTCTTTGAAGAAGAATCCCACAAAGTAAATTTTGGCCCTGAAAATTTTGGAACAGCAAATCTGGCTTGTGGCTGAAAAAAGTTGGACAACCCCGTTCTAAAGTGTGAAGTGTACCATGAGGTTCTCAAAGTAGCAAAAGTAATTCACATATACCAATCGGGTGAAAAGACAGATTCCTCTAATTATAGGCCAATATCTGTTCTAAGTCATTTGAACATAATTGTAGAGCAAGTGATTCACAAAAGATTAATTGATTTTTTTGATGAGTATAAAATTCTCAATGAAAATCAATCATTATTTAATAAATTTATCAGAGTGAAGATATGGAATGAAATTCCTTCGAAAATATTAAATTTAAAATAATGTTATTAAATAATTATAACTAATAAAACTATTTCAAGCATTTACAGCAAGCACAAATTGCTACTGTACACCACCAGTACCTCATCATAATTGGCATCATTTAAATCTTCCTCATCATCTTCTGTTTTCTTTGATGCTTTGATCTGGTCACCCACAGTTCGAAGTCCAGGTGGGGCATGCCGATCATCCGTAGGATCACTAATATCACGAGCTGGACCAATGTCAGATCGAGTAGTAAACCCCGTTGCTCTAAGTATATAAATAAATATCATAGATTGCATTCGATGCCCGGAAATTTTTCTCACATAAAGTTTTTGGTCAAATGTTATTGTTAAAACATGGAAACTTCCAAGACAATTAAAAACTGTTATTATTGCAAGCACCCAGTTTGGAAAGTTTAATTGAACTGCACAGGATTTTTGCATCAATCAAACAATGTTTAATTCTCTGGATCAAGCCTTAGGCCAATAAAACTGCATAAAAGACCATACAATACTGTATGTCAATTAAGACTGATAATTTTTTTGTTTATTTTCTCTTGCCACAATTCAGAATCGTAGCTGTAATAACATCTTTGTTTAGAGTGCCAAGTTGCTTTTACCAAGATACAGTAAAGACCTGAAGGTTTTTTTTTGGTCCTCGAGTCAAGTGGCCAACTACCCATTAGCCCTGTCTACCACACACAGTAATCTCAATGGGGCATTTTACTGATCAGATAAGCATACTCTAAAATTTTAAAGCTTTTACCCTCTTCCAAGTCCAGGAACATAGCCAGGTGGTGCAGCTTGTCCCATCCATGGTTTCTTCTTTTTCTGGGATTGAATAAGTCCAGTTATATCAGCCATAATTAATGTATATACAGACGACAGTTATGCTAACTAGCCAGCGGCATTACCAGAGATCTTGTCACAAAGTCAGAAGTAATTTTGCCACAAAGTGAAGGTTACAGTAGGATAACTCTGGGATAGTAGAATAGTTTAATGACTGCTGTACTCAGTCAATGCTAATTCAAACAATGCAAAATGCATTAGTAAAATACCATTGGAAGTAAAGTACAGTACAGGTTGATAGGGTAGGCCTTTTCTGTCTTTAGAATTTGAGATTTTGTCTGTCACGTAAGCCTACAGTAATCACTTAGTGACAAAATCAGTTTGTGATGAAATCACTGGCAACCCTAACTGGTTGGCTAAAGAGTAAAAACTACTGGTAGCCTACTGGCCTATGGCAGTGGTTCTCAACCTTTTTTTAAAGCAATGCAAACTAATTATAAAAATCAAATGTATGAAATTTTGCAACCCATGGATACTCGATTAGGCTTACCAAAACGTGAGACAGCCATAGACAACCAGAATATACACTATACAGTACCGGCATCTCAAAGCAATTCCTGATTCTGAATTAGCAGAATGTGAGATTCGAGATGAATACCAATAAAAAATGGCAGCGGCTGCTGTTATGTTGCATAATACTTCACTCGTAGGATAATATTACAATAAGTAATTTGTATATAAGATTTCATTTCAGCGATAAGATATGTTTGCGTGAATTTTGCCACTTAGCTCTTGCGATGTTTATTGAAGCGAAAAGACTGCAACTGCAAGTCCGATTTGGTTAGTTGGCAGGTTTAGGATGATTGGTTATTTATCTTCAAACTTTGCATCCCTTTGAATTGATGATTTTAATGAAGCAAACCAGATTTCAAATGATTTTGATAGCGTTCTAAAACAAGTTTGAAACTTTTTACGATTTAAATATGGCATTTTGATGCGCATAAATGGAATCCTCGGTAGTGTAGTGGTAGGGGCGTGCGTCTGCCAGTGATTGTGTTCGGGTTCGATTCGTACTGAATGCAGTGGCACGACACGGGATGAGGCATATCTGATATTAGTGGTACGTTTTTTGTTTTTTCTTTCTTTTAGAACCTTGCATTAAAGTTAGGGTTACGGCAGCGATGCCACCCTAAGAGATAGCAAATCCAAGTGCATCATGAAAGATTTTGATAATCTTTAAAAGTTTTTTTAGGACGCAGGTGTTTTAGTATGTACCCATACTGTATCTATTACTGCATGAATTCGCGTCAATTTTTTTTTTTAACAAGATTTTAGTTGATTTTAATTGAATTTCAAATTAAACTTTTAATTAAATCAACTAGATTTGAGTTAATTTTGGTAGTGTCCTAAAAAAAGTATCGTTTTGTTATGACGGTCAGACAGGTCCTAAAGTATTAATTTAGGCAGTGGCTGCTGTTATGACGAGCAGACGGGTTCTAAAGTATTAATTTAGGCAGTGGCTGCTGTGACGTTACATAACACTTCATTCGTAGGATAAAGTTATGTATATAATTTGTAACATTTCAGCGGTAGTGTTCCCTCTAAGCACAAAAAAGTGAGAAAAGTGTGAAATTTTTTCCAGCATTTTCGCACTGAAATTTTGCGAATTCCAGCGTTTTTCTCCCGCCAAAAACCAGCATTTTTGTTTGCTGCCAAAAACAGTAGACAGCTGCGGTTCACGACGCCTCACTCTCGTATGTCGCACAAAGTGCATAGAAAACTTGCAAAACTCAGACGAAGGACCTTTTTTTTTTTGAGGTCAACATAAAATCGGAGAAAAAAATGCGTTTGTCAGTGTGATGACCTTTTTTTTTTGTTTTGTTTTTGGAGGTCACATTGAAACCGGACAAAAAGATGAGAAAATTTTTGGCATTTTCATATTGAGTTTAGGATATTCGCATTATTTCCAGCATTTTCGCAGGAGGTGAAAACTTAGAGGGAACACTGTTCAACAGTGAGATATTTTTACATGAGTTTTGCCACTAGGCTCTTGAGGTGTTTATTGAAGCGACAAGACTGCAAGTGCAAGAGTGTGTGGCATCGTAGAATGGAGAAGCTGCGAGCATAATTACCAAATTAATACGGTTTTTTAGGACGCATTAGGACTGTAGAACGCATTAGGGCCCGTCATAACAAACCGATACTTTTTTAGGACGCTATCAAATATCAACTTAAATCTACAGTAGTTTATTTAATTAAAAATTTAATTGGAATTCAATTAAAATCAACTAAAATCTAGTTATGAACAAAAAATTAGATGCAAATTCATGTGGTAATAAAGGCAGTACGGGTCCATACTAAAACACCTTTGTCGTAAAAAGTTTGAATTTAAAGGCAATCAAAAGCTTTGCGTTTGCGCTTGGATTTGCTGTCTCGCAGGGTGACATTGCTGCTCGAACCCCAACTCGAATGCCAGGTTTTGAAGTAAAAAAAAAGAAAAAGATCACCATAAATCTTTCTAATTGCGTTACATGCAACCGCAATTGCAGCGAATCAAACCTTGCGTGCCCTTACCATTATACTATTGACAAGTCGCTTGTAAAGTGTCAAAATGCAGTAGGCCTATTTAACTTGTAAAAGGCGTAAAAAACTTCTGAACTTTTTTTAGGATGGAGGTGTTTTAGTATCAGTACTGCATTTATTAGCGCATGAATTTGCAGTTAATGTTTTATTCAAAACTAGCTTTTTGTTAATTTTGATTGAATTTCACTTGAACTTTTAATTAGCCTAGGCTATATAAACTGGAGTTGAGTTCATTTATGATAGCTTCCTAAAAAAAGTATCGGTTTGTTATGACGGGTCCTAATGCGTCCTAAAAAAAAGTAGCCTATGAATTTAATAATTATGCTTGCGGTTTCTCCCTTCTGCGATGCAACATGCTCTTGCACTTGCAGTCTTGTCGCTTCACTAAACATAGCAAGAGCTAAGTGGCAAAATTCACGTAAAAATGTCTCACTGCTGAAATGCTTTAAATTACGTAATATCTGATATTATCCTACGAGTGAAGTGTTACGTAACGTAACAGCAGCCACTGCCATTAATTTAATAATTAGGCTACTGTTGCAGCTTCTACCTTCTGCAATGCAATACCAACATGCTCTTGCAGTCTTGTTGCTTCAATAAACATCGCTAGACCTAGGCAGCGAAATTTAAATAAAAATATTTCATCACCTGATCACTAAAATGTTATTATACAAATTCCGTAATATTATCCTACCAGTGAAGTGTTACATAACAGCAGCCACTGCCTAAAAAAATAGGTTTTCTCTTTGTAAACCCACAAACTTCCACGAGTTCAAACAGGCTTGTGTACAGTGTAGCCTATTCAGTAAGCTACTACAAAAGTTTGTTTGAGGTGAAGCCAAAAATAAGGTCATCACTTTTGGAACCTTCAAATTTCCACAGGTTTAATCACACTTGTGCGGTGTGTGTGACAGTATATAACATTGACAAGAGTTTGCACAAATTGCAAGATTGAAAAAAGGTCTTCGGCTCTGGAATTGAACAAATTTCTGCGCGTTTGGTCTGTCACATTTTATTATTGCCTTCTGCAAATTTCATTCTCGGTAGGCTATATGCCTGCAAAAAAACCAAGCGACCCAAAAGAATGTTTAGGCTATCCAACTTTGGGTCGCAACTCTTAGATTGAGAGCCATGGACCAATGGTATGTAGGCCTACTGGTCTATTGTACAGTGTTGAGTGTAAGTCTTGTGCCATATAAGATACTGATAGGGGTAAGCCTATGCTGTATGGCTCAGGTACTGGCAACACACACAGATCTGAAACAGGCTACCGTAAAATTATTACATATGGTACACCTTACTCAGTACAGTAAGCCTAGCATATAGCCATATAGGTACAAGTTTTAAATTTCACTAAGCTTAGGCTTATGCGGCAAAATCTCCACTGCTGGCAGATAAGCTCCATTACCATAGCCTAGCCTACTCTGTACTGCAATTCTAATCTTAAGTTCCTGATATGTAATTTTGATTAGAATTATTAGACGTTTTTGTGATAGAAATCATAACGCAAATCAATCAAATCAAAATCAATAGATCATCAACTACACAGTGCAGTGGGCTACCAAGGCAGAAGTCACCCAAGGTTGAAACCTTGGAAGTTAAAAATTGGAATTTTCAAAACACTGCGCTTGATTTTTGCGCCACGCCGATCAAAATATAAGAAGGAAAGGAATTTATTTTTGTAGAGAAAGACCAATGGTTTACAAAATACTCTAAAATTGTAATCAGTAAAAATTTTCCAACAGACGAAAACAGTACCTATTTAAAAGTAAAAAAGTAGTTGTTTTAAAAGTAGTTTAGAACAAGAATTTCTGAAAGTATTCAAGCAAAATAATCAAACTATTCAATCGACCTATGACAGACAATTGTTCGACTACCTTTACATCACTGCCACATAGCGCTTGGTCTTCCAACACGTTTATTTTCTCAAGAAGTCATGAATTATTAATGTGTGCAAGTTTTTTGGTATTATGTTCAAGACAATTAATCAAAAAGAACAACAACAGCAAAACCTTCAAAATTTAAAAATCATGCCATGCAAAATTTACATTGATCTTTTTAAGAAATCTTAGCTGAAATACACTGTCATTGTTAAATAATGCTAAAATTTAAAAACAATGTGGACGTGTCCTATCAGTGATCTTGAAGAAATCAGATTAAAACGTGATCTTGAAGATCACTTTTTTGTGTGATCTTGATCTTGAAGATCAAGATTACATTTATTTTTAAATGTCGCGTAGGGTAAGCATCGCCGAGGTCAGGTTATGTGATATTCTGATGCTATTTAATGGCTCCGACCTGGAATGAAGTCTAAACTGGAAAAAGTAATCCGCATTTGCCGAGGTACAGACAAGACAGGTACAAAGCAGTACCGCAGTACCTAACCAGCTAATTTGAGAAGAAAATTAATCACAAATCAGCTTTATTAACAACCAGATATGGGCACGATCTTGATCTTCAAGATCAGATCGTGATCTTGAAGATCAAGATCGTAATCTGATCTTAATCTTCAAGATCACATTATTTTATTGATCTGATCTTGATCTTCAAGATCACTTAACTTTCGTTAAGTTCTGTTAACTTCCGTTAAAATTTTCATCATAATTTCTTGCGACATTCATTCATCGTACTGGTACAAACCAATTTGCATTGGTAACATTTGTTGCGCATTAGCACGAGTTTTTAGTAGAAAGAAAAGCAAGGAGCTCTTTTTTGTGGCAAATATTAAGCTGTATCCTGTTTGGTCCAGTAAGCTAATTACAGAGGTGGGCAAAGCGCAATTAGAAGCGCAAAGCGCAACTTCCGCAACCTCCGCAATTGTGGAAGTTGCGTTGCGATTTAATTTTTTTTTTTTAAACATTGCGGAAGTTGCGTTGCGAACTAAAGTCTTTAAAATTTGTTGCGCTTTAATTGCGCTGCGCTTTCAATTTTTTTTTTTTTTTTTCGGTTAATAGCGCAATTTTATACATTGACCTTAATTTTGTTGCATTTCGATCAAAATATTGATAAACATCGGCCTTCATTAGCAGAATATTTACCAGAGGTGGAGTCCTCGAGGACGTCCTTGGCCTCGAGGACGTCCTCGAGGACACATTTTGAAGTCCTTGGCCTTGGCCTCGAAGGTCAAGTCCTTGGCCTTGGCCTCGAGGCCTCAAGTCCTCGAAAATTGGCCTGTCCTCGGCTCGAGGACAGCACGATCTTTTGGAATGTTAAAATTTTGTGGAGCGCTTGAAAATTTTTTTGGAAGACGTTTTTTAGTGGAGATCGCTTGAAAATTTTTTGTGAAGACCTTTTTTTTTTTTTTTGGAGATCGCCTGAAAAATTTTTCTGAAGACCTTTTTTTTTTTTGGAGAGCACTTGCGCTTTGTGTCCTTGGTCCTTGGTCTTGGCCTCGAGCATTCCTGTCCTTGGCCTCGAGAGTGTCTGTCCTCGGAAAGGCTGTCCTTGGCCTCGGATTTTTTTTGTGTCCTTGGCCTTGGCCTTGGCCTCGAGCCTTGTGTCCTCGACTCCACCTCTGATATTTACTCTTTTCTGCCAAAAATTGCAAAAAATACGGTATTTGCAGTGTGTTGTGAAATTTCAATTGCGGAAGTTAGGTTGAGCTTTAACTTGGAACGAAAATGCTGTTCCGCAATTGCGGAATTTGCTTTGCGCTTCAACTGAATCAAAAATCTCATTGCAGAAGTTGCGATGCGCTTCAGAAATTAAAAAAAATAAATTGCGCATTTTGCGCTGCGCTTGTACAGGTTAAAGATATTGTTGCGCTTTGTTGCGTTGCGCTTTTGGTGTAATGTTAGTTGTGCCCACCTCTGGCTAATTATAGTTGTTCGCAATTTCCAAAGATTTTCCGATTGGAACTTTGTTTATAGTGCATTAGAACTTATTTTTATTTTGAAATTAGATTAGACTGTAAAATGTAACTTCCAAAACACAATAAGACCACCACAGCAATAAATTTTTTCTTGCAATCAGCTCAACAACGCCAATACTTCTTCCAGAATCGAATGAATAAAAAAAAAAATGTAAATTACACTCAAAATATTAACGAATTAACGGACTTTATTAACTTTCGTTATTTAAAGCTGAAAATAACGAATTAATGTTAACGGAGGTGCGAAGTTCGTTAACGGACTAGTGGTTAACGAAGCTAAAGTTTTGCATTAACTTGCCCACCAGGAACAGTCAGTTGAACTTAAAACTTTAAAAGCAGATTCGGCGGATATAAAAGAAAAAGCAGAAGAAGAGGCATCCAAGCTGGATGGTTTAGACCAATACGGCCGAAGACAGAATTTGGAATTTGAAGGTGTTCCGTTAACAAAAGGCAAAGACGTGGTAGACCTGGTGGTAAGAATTGGCAATCTTGTCGGTGCCAATGTTAAAAGAAATGACATTTCAACCGCTCATCGTTTACCCCCCAAATGCCATTCCAAGATAGGTGACTCTCCTGGGATCATTACACGATTTATAAGCCGAAATGTACGAAACGAGATTTGCAGTAAGCGTGCTGTAATAAAAAGAATAGATGAAAAAGATTTTCCATTACAAAACATGGAAATAAAAAATTTTTATTAAAGAAAATCTGACCCAAGCCAGAAAACGACTTTTGTGGCTGACAAAACAAAAAGCTAAAGCAAAAAATTTGTCGTATACATGGACCATGAATGGTACAATATGCGTGCGAAAAGATGACGAAGCATTTTCTGTTATTATACAATCTGAAGAAGATCTGCATGCTCTGTAATTATAAAATTTAGTGTGTAATGTGCGTACTTGTGTTTTAACTTTTCGTAAATTTCGCTTCCCAATCTTATAGTAATTGCCCTTGGGGCAATCAAGACAAGACTTCATGCTTAAAATTTGGGGTTGATGAATTGGTTGCCGATTTCATTGCGCTTCCGGCTTCGAATGAAATAACTATTTGCCATCTTAGTATGGTTAGTCTAGTAAAAAACATTAAGAAGTTAGAAGAGTTTTTAAACGAATTTTCTCGAAAACCTAAAATTATTTGTATAAGCGAAACTAGAACAAATGACAAAAATATACATTTGGTTGCTCTGCCAGGATATTCTTTTTATAGCGAAAATTTTTCTACTAAAGCCCGTGGAGTCGGCATCTATGTTGTTGACTCTTTCTATTGTCAAGAAATTACAAATCTGCGTTTAAATCTAATTGGTTGTGAGGACGTATGGATTGAGATCAATTTAAATGATAAAACAAATCTTGTTGTTGGTACAGATTACAGACATCCGCAACCAAAGTATTTAAAATTCTCTCAAGCCTTCTACAACAATCTTCTTAAATTAAAAGAAAACAAAAAATATGTGGTCTTAAAGGATTTCAACGTTGACCACAATTGGCTGGATGATTCACCGCCTTTAAGGCAGCTGCGCACTCGCTTTCTCCTTTTCTATCTAGTATTTTTAATTCATGTTTGGAGAGTAGCCATTATCCGGATGGACTTAAAATAGCGCGGGTACACCTTTGCATAAAGGGGGTTCCAAATCTGAAACGAAAAATTACCGTCCTACATCAATCCTCTCTGTTTTTAACAAAATATTTGAAACAATAATCAAGTGTAGACTTATAAGTTTTTCGAAAAAGTACAATGTATTTGTTCAGACGCAATTGGATTTCGAGAAAATCATTCCGCTACCCTTGCTATTGCTCATCTAAATGAACTAATCATCAACGATTTGGATAATAATAATAGTGTTTGCGCTATATTCTTTGCCCATTTGGATAATAATAATAGTGTTTGCGCTATATTCTTGGACTTAGCTAAAGCGTTTGAAACTTGTAATCACCAAATACTACAATTTAAATTGGATCAATATGGAATAAGAGGAGTTGCCAATGTTGTTATTAGATCTTATCTCACAAACCGTAAACAATTTGTAAGTGGAATTGGAAACAACTATTCATCATCGCTCTTAAATATAAACATTGGAGTACCCCAAGGCAGTGTTCTAGGCCCAATTCTTTTCCTCATTTATATCAATGACTTATCTAATTGTTCCAACTTTAAGACAACGTTGTATGCAGATGACAGTGTTTTGACGTTGTCCTATAAAAATGTAAATTGTTTGCAAACCATGTTGAATTTCGAATTACCAAAAATAAATGCTTGGCTTAAATGAAACCAATTGTCACTCAATGTAAATAAAACCAATTTTTTATTCTTTACTAAAACCAAAGAAAAAATCTTTCCATAAATAAATGATTGCAAAATAAAATAGGCCAATTACGTAAAATATTTAGGAGTATTTCTTGATGACAAACTCACTTGGAAAAAACACATTGAACACATTGAAACTAAATTATGGGCTGCATCTGGTGCCATCTATAAATTACGCAAGTATACACCTCAAAAAGCTTTAATGTCAGTGTATTATAGTTTAGTGTATTTTCATCTCCAATATGCAATTATCTGCTGGGGAAATTCTTCCAAAACCATTAAGCATAAACTACAAGCCAAACAAAATCGTATCTTAAAAACATTACGCAACAAATTTGGCACAAAAACTAGATTGAAACCATTATATGAACAACTGCAAATCCTAAATATCGATGAAATTTACAAATTAGAAGTTGCCCAATTTATAGCAAAAGTCAATTTAAATAAATTACCTGTGTTTTGTAGCAATCAATCAACGATTTTTAGAACTTTGTCCTCTATCCATACGTACTCGATCCGAAGTGTTTCATCCAAAAGTTTTTATGTGCAAAGAACATCGCTGGTTAAAACTAATCAATTGCTTAAAATTTCTGGTGTTAAAATTTGGAATAGTTTACCCAGACATATAAGAGATAAAGTTTTAACTTCCAGGGACAAAACATCATCAAAGATACGAAAACTCTGCTTTTTAAAATCCCGTACCTGTTTATCAGCGAAATCATTTTTTACTGGTGTGTACATAGAAATGAATGTCTATCTGTTTGTTTTTGCGTATCTTATTCTTTTTTTTTCCTTTCATTTTTTTTCATCATTTTTTTTCTAATTACCTAAATCAGAACAAAACCTTCCTTTCAGAGTCGAAGGCCTACAGCCGAATTTTGTACTATTTCTAAGAGGAGGAGCAGACTCGGCGACCGTTTCCCTTGATTAAGCAACGTTCTTATTTTGATCTTTCGCTTCTTCTCGTCGTGCTAAATCGCGTCGTCTAATGTTTGCTGAATTAGCAATTTGTGTATTTGTTTTTGCTCGACAATAAAAGAATACTGCTACCACCTATGCCAAAAGGTGGTGATTTTGCCCATCTCTGAAACCACTGCGTACTCAGCGAAAGTGTCGCAATTGTTTCCGTTCAATTTTTTTTTCAATATATTACATGCCACAATAGTCCTAGGCTTCTGGCATCTATAGGCAATGGTTATGGCTGTTACAGCACCGATCTGTTTTATTTGCCCCACTAAATTTTCGAACTCGGCTCTTTTATTTGGTTCTTATTTTTGCTGTGTTATAGTCTGCGCGTCATTGTGTTTTTTAATTTTTGCACGTTTCGTTTCAACGCCTAATTTCCGGCACAACGCGCAGCTCTTTTGCTTTTTTGCCGAGTTCTAGCGTTTAGTCATTTTGTTCGTTTTGGGATTCGAAGCAAGCGGACGTTTTATTTTTGTAAGTTTGGTCACACGGCATCGTTACTTTTATTTTGTTCCCTGGGTTAATTTTCAAATATTTTACTGCCGTGCCGAGCCGTGTAGCTCTTTAATTTATTACAATTTTTTTCAATAAACCTCTATCTAGTGGACTTCAACTTCTATTTGTGGAAACAGCACCGACGGTGACGGCCCCAGTCTCGAATCGCTGGGGCAACCTAGAAAAGACCTATCTTGACGCTATAGTTACAGAGGGCGTCTGTTACAATGGCATCTAACAATTGGCCATACTTGTGACTGTGATTTGTGACGTCATAATACAATTTCAACGACAAATTAAGAGGCTATACTGATTACAGTAAGTCCTCGGGTTGCGACGGTCCCGACTTACGCTGTTTCGAGGTTACGAACGCACTCCATAAAAATATCGAAGCCCTTAAACTTGATCATTGTGATCAAGAAATACAGTGCTTTGGCTCATTGGTTTTCGTCATTTGCATCGTAAATGACGTGAACAATTGCGAACTATTACGATTATGAACGAATAATCACTAAGCTTCGGTATATGTATGATATGTATAGAGCAATACGTGTTTTAGAAGTGCGTAAACAAAAAGAAAGGTAAATTACACCCAAAATATTAACGAATTAACGGACTATATTAACTTCCGTTAATTAAAGCTGAAAATAACGCATTAACGTTGACGGAGGTGCTAAGTTTGTTGACTGACTAGTGGTTAACGAAGCTAACGCTTTGTATTAACTTACCCACCTTTGGGTATAGCGTTGAGGGTTCCTACCAAAAATAGAGATTAGCCTACTAGAACGAAGCTTCCTAAAAACGTATGGATTATTCCCACAGCATCAAAACGTGCAAAAATGGATGAGTTAATTTTTAATTATTTCCAAACAGAAATTTTGTTTATTTTTATGTATTCTTTTTATATATACTCAACTCGAACCACTTTTTCTAGCGAGTCGACTCGACTACATTTTTTTCTAATTTTCCAAAACTGATTTGGCGAGGCACAAATAAGTCCTTCAAATGTGTACAAAAGAGCGTGGGCAGGGAAGATAGTCTTTAGAACCAAGTCGCAGCGCAAGAGAAAATCAGGATTTCTGAAAGCAAATTTTATCTGTCTGAGTTGGAGCGGACAACCGCGTTAGTTTCTTGGATCTGGAAAATGGTCTTTTTGTAGTGTTTCATCTGAAAATATTGCCTAAATTTTAATACTGCATTTAAAGTTATTGAGTGTGTCTTTCTCAGTGGTGTGAAGTAACGAAATACTTTTATTTGAGTAGATTACTCAAGTGGTTTTTTCCAGTAACAAGTACTTTTTGAGTAGTTTTTTTTGTGGCTACTTTTATTTTTACTTGATTACTTTTAAAGTGAAGTAACGCTACTTAAGTAGCATTTTGATTTTGAATTTAAATTAGCGTTTAAACCACAAAAAAAAACAATCACAGATATAAATTTACCAAAAATGCGTTCTATGATTACTAAACTTTTCTATTGCTAAATTCTACAGAGTGAGCCACAATAACACACCACATGTGCAATAAATATTATTGTACGGTACTGTAAGATATTGGGGAAAGTAATTACAAAATGTTTTCACTATGACGAACAATTTCGTCCCAATAGAGACCCAAACCATCTAAATGGGCTATTTACAACAATTTTGTGTGATTTAGCGACGTAATGTTCATAAAGCTTCTGCCTGCCTTCACATGTTGTGAAATAAATTACATTCAAAAGATCTCCACAATAATTTCGATTGATTAATCCCAAAAAGGTATCGCAGAATATATTATAACAAATATGATGCGAACTTTTGGCCCACTTTGTAGATACAGTACACTCAGAGATGATGGCTACAAGAAAACAGGTTTCCGATACATCACATGTAAAATCGATTCAACCAACTAAAGAAAAATGCAGGTATCTTTGCAGTACGAACATGCAAGAATATACGAATACCATTGTGGTATTAGCCTATTCGATGTCTTTGTTTTTAATAAAACTGAATTTTCGCAAACAAATTAATTGTTATTTTTTTATCACTAGACATAAAGAATTCCGGAAGCGTAAAGAATCAGATATTTTAAACAAAAAACACGTCAACATAAGTCGCATATGTCATTAATGGATTGTTGTTTAACTACATATTGATTGAAGGAACGCAGAAAAAGGTACGGTACACTTCAAAACTTGAACTGAAGTGCGGTACGCTGGTACGGTACGGTTCAAGGCGCGAGGTGCGCAGTACGCAAATTCTAAACGTACCATACCGTACTGCTATTCTTGCCAGTTGTGTCCAGATCGAATGATTCGCATCAGTTGATCCCCTACGCATCCAACGGTCTCATCAGATTCGCTACAGTGCTATTCATACTAAAACAAAATTCGATTGCATAATTATAAGTCAAAAAATACCGTATTTGAATAAGACCGTCTGGAGGTAAGCTACTGTAATAAAACAACTCTATGGATTGGCTATTAAGTGCTCAAGATAACACGCCTCTTATTCTTAGTCCTGTTGTATTTATGGTTGGGAGTTGGAACCCCGGAATACAACTTAGTTAAATATTTAAATAATTTAATAAAACCCAAAGGTGGGCAGTACAACGGTACTTTTTAAAAATAGTACTGAAACCGGTAACGATGGCATTTTTTTCAAATAAGTACCGGTACCGCGGTACTTTTAGAAAGTACCGTGAGCATCTCTGATAAAATTGTGTATTTTGGACACTTAATTAATAAAATCCACTGACTTGTTAAAATCATTGAGAGTTTGAAACAGTTTCACAGTATTTAAACTGTAAAATATTGCATTGGGGTACGCTTTCGCAGCAGTGACCAGACGCATTCGGAATGCAGCAGCAATTTGGTGAAAATAGTTATTTTGCTCCAATGTTAGAAAAAATGAAGGTTTTCTTGTTTTGGCTCGAATTTTGCCCCTAATTCGAGTGAAGTCCAAAAAAAGAAAAAAGTCTTCACCGTAATATTGGTAGTAACCAATAATGTAAAGCAAGGGTCGGCAATCTTTTCGTAGTCGCCGGCCAAAAACAAATTAACCCGGCCTCAGCGGGCCGGAATAAATTTTAGATAACAACTTGGTCCTCAAAAGTACGATTTTTGACATTTTAGCATTATGGCATTTTCGCGTAAATTTATTTGAGTGTAACATCAGTGGCTCTGTAGCTGGTTTTGATAAAACTAACTAAGCGTAACTACTGAAGGAGGCTGGGGGCAAAGTCTTTAGTCGCCAAAAGCATGGGGTCTGGGGGGCGGAGACCTCAGCGCTCAAAAATTTTGTAATTTTTAGCAAAAATAGCTTAATTTTAAGCTTTTTTTGACAAAAATTAATGCTTTTAAAACGTGACATAGAAATTAGCAGTGCAAAAAGACGATTATATTAGTTGTATGCAGGCGCGTAGCCAGAAATTCGCAAAGGGGGGGGCTGTTTGGTGGGTCTGGGGGCTCCGCCCCCAGACGCCGTAGGCAGCTGCCGGAGGCTGGGGGTTTGGGGGCAAAGCCCCCAGCCGCCGGAGGCACGGGGGTCTGGGGGTGGAGCTCCCAGCGCTCGAAAATTTTGCATTTTTTTGCAAAAATAACTTTATTTTAGGGCTATTTTGATTTAAGAATAATGATTTTAAAACGTGGCTTAGAAATTGGCAGTGCAAACAAGTTTTAACTGGAAACATAAATGGGCTATTTGGGAGGTAGCTAATGGTGAAATGTAGTACTCTTGTTTAGATGCTGGTAAATTATAAAATCGAATACTTCAATAAAACTCACACGGAGTAATCTATTTGGTATACAGTTTATAGAGAAAAATAATTGGGGGGAGGGCTAATGAAAAAAGATTTTAGAGAAATGATTGGTAATTAACAAATGCTGAATAGCCCCCCCCCCCCCTATTCCTTAGTTTATAGTATATTTGTTGATGACACCTATGTTCAGCATTTTTATACTAGCGATCAAATTTGATTGCTTAATTCTAACCATTTATCAAAGGTTTCATTTATTTGATGGTTTTATTTTTGACAAATTAGCCCCCCCCCCCCCTGGACATATGTTTCAAAAGGTGTTTTAAATCACTATCTAGTCCACTCCAGTGCATAAAACAGTCTCAAAGTGCTAAAAATGTAGTGTTTTTCCCATTCTGCATTTTGGTCGACATGTCAATGGGTGGGGGGCTATAGCCCCCCCGCCCCCCCGGCTACGCTACTGGCTAAAAACGTGGTATTTTCCTTATCCTGCATTTTGTTCGGCAGTTCATTAGCCCCCCCCCCCCCGTAAATAAACGTTTCAAACTATGCTTTAAAAAATATTTTAGTCTAATCCAGTGCAAAAGACAGTCTTAGAAATGCTAAAAACGTGGTATTTTCCTTATTCCGCATTTTGGTCGGCAGTTTATTAGCCCCCCCCCCCTAAATAAACGTTTCAAACTATGTTTTAAAGCATTTTTTAGTCTAATCCAGTGCAAAAGAGAGTCTTAGAAGTACTAAAAACATATTTTTCTTATTCTGCATTTTGGTCGGCAGGCCAATAGCCCCCCCCGCCCCCCCCTGGCTACGCTACTGGTTGCATGAATGGGCGATGCGGAAGGTAGCTATTGATAGATTTTTAGTGCTCTTATTTACAACTTGGTAAGTCACAAAATCCCATTTATACCGAAGCTCAACAAAAGTCTCAAGGAGTAACCCATTCAGCTATATTTTAGAAAAAGATAAAATTATGACGGCTAATGGAAGGAAGTTTAAGAGAAGTGGTTGGTAAATAAACTAATACTGAATAGACCCCTCCCTTATTTTTGAGATTATATATTTTTTGATTAAACCTTTAAGCATTTTTCAATGAGCGATCAAATTTAATTACCAATTTGAGGCCATTTTTCAAAGTTATTTTTTCTGATTTATGAGTTTTACTTTTGAAAAATTAGCCCCTCTCCCCCTTGGAAAGCGTTTCAAAAAATGCTTGAAATCAATTTTTTGAGTCTATTCCAATACAAAAGACTGTCTCAGAAGTGCTAAAAACGTGGTGTTTTCCTTATTTTGCATTTTGGCCCGCAGGTCAATTGGGGCCCCTTTGACTACGCTACTGATTGCGTCACTGATTTATGCGTACGAGAGAATCCGTAGTTTATTTTAAGCAACTGTCAGCTTCTATGCGTTGCTTAGTTTGAACAGAATTTTGTTCGAAATAAACTAAGAATGCGCTGGTACGCTCACAATTGTACGCTCAGTATAGATGGGGTCTAAATGTTGAAAAACATTGATACCTAATCCTTTTCGGCTTGATTGTTTTTTAAACAAAATATTTTTAAAACATCAAGAAGTAATATTTCGCTTTTAACTCGTAACTATTGCAATTGCACTGCAACTCAACTATTTTCATTCGCCCCCAAATTTTCAAACTCTCCAATAAGGCCGCGGGCCGGCCTGATCCGGCCCGCGGGCCGTAGGTTGCCAACTCATGGTGTAAAGTAACGAAATTCAGTTACTTGAGTAGAATACTCTAGTAGTTTTTTTCGGTAACGAGTGCTTGCATGCCATGCAACCGTCAGCGCAATCGTTTAAAAACAATTGCGGCGCAAGTGCTACCGCAAGTAAAATAGTTGCGCCGCAATTATTGCGGCGTTGTTCGTAAGTAATCAAAATTAATCAATAACATTAGTAATCAAAAGACGCATTTTTGGCAAATTTAAGTCTTTGTTTGCTTCTTTCATCATTTACTTTTAACGGGGTAAACATCTATGCCAGTATGCGACGACAGGCAGACACCAAACAAAAAAAAAGTAAAACTAAAACCATCTTGAACTGCTATTCACCAGACTGAATCTGATACGTATTGCATAAAAAAAAAGGCATTGTTACAGTCAACGTGCTGGTCTAACCTCTGATGCAAGAGTTGCCAGCCAAAAAAGAAATTGTAATTGTAATTACGTTTTGTTCATCCAGTTGCCTTGGCCAGGAGACAGCGAAGAGACTTCTCGGTCTTCAAGTCAAGCTGCCACTTGTCTACCACACACGGCGGAGGCTTCACACTATCCCTTTAATTGCAAAACGTCAACCAGGAAGTTATGAAGAGGACAGGAGTCGCGTACGGCAACTTCCAAGTACGAGTACATGACCATCGGAAAGGCACGAGTACGAGTACTTGGGATTCGAATACGAGTCCGAGTTCTTAAAATTCGAGTACGAGTACGAATAGCTAAATTTTTTAAATCTCAAGAAAGGCAATTTAACTTTTTTTAGTTAAAGTTGTTTTTTTTAAGCCTATGTTTTTTGCTTGAATTGCAACCCAGAAAAAATAAACAAAAGAACTAATCAAATTGAACTAAAAATTATTTTTCGGAACAAAAAGTGCACTAAAGTAACTTGGACGCATTAAAAATATGCTCGTAGCATTTAAATAGAGTTAAAATTTGCACTCTTAATAGAAAAGTGCTTAACCCATGAGGGCGTACTATTATGCCGCCTTGGCTGAATACGCAATCCGCAGGGGCGCTTGTGGCTGGCACGCAAAGTAGACTCTGACAGTCCAAGAGCGGGATATGTTGCAGAACTTTGTTGCCAATAAGCAACAGCGTCAAGATTATGTTGCTGCCCTTCTTCACGCAAAAACTTGTCAAACTGTGCGACAACTGAATCTGTTTGTTGTAAAGTGGAAATTTTTTAGCGATAATTTTGGAGTAGGTTCGTTTTCTGCTTCATCATTTTCACGGGATGATATTGGCGTTGACTTAATCAATCGAGTGGATTTAACCGATCAGTGGTCGAGTGGATAGAGCCTCTGCTGCTAAAGCGGTAGACTTGGGTTCGATTCCCGGTCGGGTCAAACCAAAGACTATAAAAATTGGTATTTACAGCTTTCCTACTGGACGTTCAGCATTAAAAGGGACAGTGTGAAGCCTCCGCCGTGTGTGGTAGACAGGTGGGCAGGTGGCAGCTTGACTCGAAGACCGAAAGGTCTCTTCGCTGTCTCCTGGCCAAGGCAACTTGGTGAATAAAATGTAATTACAATTACAATTAATCACAGTGCTGGCCTTTTAGTCTTTTTCAGCGCAACATCTTGCTTCAGCAATGATCATGATCATTGTTGCTATATACTACCTTTCATTGCAACAATGTACTCGACTGTGCTCGACCAATTTTTTGTGTAAGTACCGAGGATTTAGGCTCTCGAGTACGAGTACTAGCCGTGTACTAAGGGTTCCGAGTATGAATACGAGTACGACTACTCCAGCCCTGGCTATGAATACCAATTTTAACTGTCTTCGGTTTGACCAGACTGGGAATCGAACCGGGTCTATATTTTCAATAGCAGACGCTCTATCCACTCGACCACTGATCAGAAAATACAACTAACTTAACTGAATTGAACAATTGCCGGTAGAAAACTCAACCGTTCTGACAAATTTATAGTTCAAATTTAAAATTCCACTATTTGTCCTTTTCCGAATCAAAATACCACAACAGTAGCGTTACTTCAGTTTACAGTAAGTAGAAGTAGCCACAATGTTTTAATGCTTTTTTGTTTCTTAAAACATCAGCAAAAACACGTGACGAACATGAATTCAAGAGAAGTGCAAGACAGTTTGATTCAGAAACTTACAATATTATTTTTTCCTTAATTTTTTAAAATTGCATTACTAACAAAAATTACACTGAAGGTTTTCGGCAAAATATTATCCTCTTGTTAAAGCATCTAAACAATATGACAAACAAATCACGTCAACACAAACGAACAAACGAATTACATAATGCAGTCTAATGTTGGATAAGCGGGAGAAAAAGTTGAATAAAATTGTCATTATAAATATAATTGAAATCTAAAGAGAAGCAGTAGCTTGTGATTGATTTTAAAATTACTGTCAACCCAAACCGGTGAGTTAACAATCAAACACTATCGAAGCTATCAAAAATCAAAAACTTCGTTCCTGTAAAAACTATTCTGATCGCTTAAGCAGTGTTTGAACGTTCGATTGCTTATCATTTTGTCTTGACAATAATTTTAAAATCACCCATAACTAATTCTCTTTAAACTTAAAATAATTATAGGGACAACTCTTGTAAATTCGCCCGCTTGGCGCTTATCCAACATTTAGCTGCACTGTTGAATTCGTTTGATTGTATATGTTGACGTAATTAGTGAAAACATAGGCTACACTGTAATTAAATAAAATCTTTCATTATACTCGCAGCATTACGCCGAAGCGTGAAACGAGTTGGCGGGGCCCATTTCCACGTCATTGCGCACAGACAACACAGCTCCTTTTAAAGGAATGTCGCTGCGGTGGAAAGCCGTTGGCATCAATGTGTTCTATTTGACCAGAGGTGCAGTCGAGGCCAAGGCCTAGGACGTTCGAGGCCAAGGCCAAAGACTCAAAAAATCCGAGGCCAAGGCCAAGGACCAACTTTTCGAGGACAGAACTTCTAGAGGCCAAGGACAGAAATGATCAAGGCCAAGGCCAAGGACCGAAAACACAATTTTTCAAAATTATAGTCGACAAAATTTTCCATTAATTTTTAAGCGCGAAAGTGTTTAAGATATTGCATTTCGTTCAGTTTGTGATGATAATTCAAGAATAATAGTTTTTTAAAGTAACAGCGAGTGCCATTTTGAAGTTTTTCACGTTATCAGCTGATGTTGATTTCGCACCGTAGCCGTATCGTAGTAATAAAACAAGGTCATTACCTGTGAATGAAAATATAGCCTGTTGGCTACTTAAATTGTAGGAGGGACGCGCCGCACCAACGGTAGATAGCGTCCTCCATTGAGATTTGGCTTTCCCTAATGGAAAATTCAGCGTTCCCCCCTCACAGGGTTAGCAAAAAATACTTTTTTTTCTCATTTGTTTAGTCTCCATTCGAATGTGGCGGTCATATATCGCGCGCGTAAAAAAAAAACATATATCGCACAATAAAACACATATCGCACAATAAAACCACAAACACAAAAATCGTCAAATAAAACCTTTTTGCTTAGGTCTTCATTCAGGGGCGTATTTAGGGGGGACCATTGGGCCATGATCCCCCCCTTTGGGTCGCCAGGATTGCAAAATTGCATAGAAAAGTGAGCAAAATTGAGGCATGGCTCCCCCCTTTGCAAGTTGGGCATCAGGCTCTGAGCTCGAAACACCTGATATTTGGGTGAAGAACGAAATAATAGGGCGAAAAATGGGACAAAATTTGAGTGAAGATCTTTTTTTTTTTGCTCTTCACCTGATTTTGGGCGAAAAATGGGACGAAATTTTAGTGAAGACCTTTTTTTTTTTTGTTCTCCACCTGATTTTGGACGAAAAATAGGACGAAATTTGAGTGTGACTATTTCAAATTCTGATAAAAGTTTCTCTGAAATTTTCTGAAGTTTCTGCCCCCCCCCCCCTGTTCAAAATTCTGCGTACGCCACTGTCTTCATTTCACTTAAGAGGATAAAAATCTCACAAACTGGGATGAAAACCTTGTTTTTTTTGTTTTTTTGGTCTTCATTCGAATTTGGCTGCAAAAAAATCGCAACAGCAGGCTATTGTTTTTGTTATTCTTTAATTTCTGGGCGAAATTCACACCAACTTGCTACAGTATTGTGAATGCATCTGGTCAGGCTGCTTAAGCGTCCCCCATGCGACATTTTACAGTTTAAATGCTGAATAAAGCTATATTATAAATGCAGAAATAGTCAATTTTAAGACCATAATTTCATCAGTTAAAGCCCCGATGCAAACGCCCACTGATTATGAATCCCCACATTTTTAATGATTTCCTAAACGCAAACCATTTCTTTTCTCGAACTTTTTCAAAAATCATTTCCTAAAAATATTGAAAAATACCGTGAATTTATGTTTTTAAAATGAGTTGAGGTACGTAAACGGTATATTTGTAAGCTCAAAGTTTTTGGCATTGGAAAAATACGGGGTTTGGGGCGAGGGCAATATCCCCATGCCCCTTAAATAATTTTTAAAAAATAACAATTTTTGAGACTTTAAAGAAAATTACACTTTTAAATTTTCAAAACAATTTGAAAAAAAATATGGTAAATACTAAATTAGAAAAACTTTAGTTTTATTCACAATTTTCCAACTTCGATTTTAAGCCAATCTTTTCGTTACGTTTCAGTGTATTTTTTCTTTTTCATATCTATAATGCCTGTCAATGAATGAGCGCGAAGGTTTAGGCCGCCAAACGACACTTTGTTAAATTTACATAAGGTATTTAATTACAAAAAGCCTGAGGACCCCAGCAGGTTTGTATTAAGACGGAAAGCATTGGAGACATTTACCCCGTGTCCCCTTCAAGAGGTCCACATTATTGTCGAAATAGAAAATAAACCATTAATTTTTTCTAAAAACGTCCTATTTTTTGTGGAAGCTTGTAAAAAATTTATTAAGTAGCGGTACTTCAGGCATTCCAACAATTCTAGTCATGTTTAATTTCACACAAACTAATGCACTAATTATCCTTCATGCAGCGTTTTTTTGTGATCCAATAGTTTGTTATTTGGGATTCTTAGCGGCGATTTCCAACAGAAAAATTGTTCAATGGACGTGGTTTTGTCCCCCAGACCGCTTGCCAGTGATTAGAGTTATTTTTTCTCATCTCAAAGTCGCGTATTTTTAGAACAAGTTGGCGTTCTTAACAAAATATACTTTAACAAAATTACCGGAATATATCAATGTGTTTTCCCTGGTAATACTGTATTACATTTCATTATCACACTTATACTTTCTTCTAAATTCATACACAGAATAGGCTCGGTCATGTTTTAGCGTAAGCAACTCAAAATGATTTGCCTGGACCCCCGGATTCCTTATTATGGCTCTGGATGGCTGTACTGTAGTGCTTGGCGGTTTTACCGCCTGCACCGGAAGTATTAGCAGAAATAAAAACAATTTACGACAATGCATTTTGTTTTCTTATTCTCCGATTAGAGCTATCACACAATGCCATTTAAAATAAGTTTTAGTATGACTTGGCGAAGTTGGCTATCACATTGTGTTATTTTTCAAATAAGAAAACGAAGCAACGAATTGACAGACTATCAAATATGTTGTTTTTTGTTTGGTTTTTTCTTTCTAACCAATCAAAAAAAATGCTGTCCTAGAGCCGAGAACAAGACAGTTTTGAGGAAATGTAGGGTTCGAGACCAAGGTTAAGGACTTGAGCTTCGAGACCACGGCCAAGACTAAGGACTTGAAAATGTATCATCGAGGCCAAGGACGTCCTCGAGGACTTCACTTCTGGATTTGACCGTCATGAGATTTAAACCTCAAATCTCCCGCTCTAGAGACGAACGCGCTAACGCGCGACCAACTCGCCGATCCAGAAAAAAACACATCAAAACATATAATGACCATAACACATAGTCATTGACCTGAAGTATAATTTACTAAACTTTGTTTCTCTTTTTGCCGGTTTTAGTTTAATTTAAAGGAAATCCTTCTAATCTCGGCAAAAAAATTTAATATTTGATTTCGTGAACAATCATAGCAAATTTTGTTTTTGACAAGAAATAAAAGCAATTTAGGAAACAGGAAAAATTTTATTTTCAGGAAGTTTGTTCGTGTGCCAACTTCCTCTTCACCTCTTAATTGCTTACTTTTTCGTCAAGAACAAAACTCGCTAATTTCGTCGAGAACAAAACACCATTATTGCTGACATTCTTTATCTTTGAAGTTGGTTCAATCCTGGATCTTTTCCAGTCGATATTTTTTCCATTCGGGATTTTGTCCAATTAGGGATTTTTTCCAATTCGGGATTTTGTCTGTTCGGGATTTTTTCCATTTCGGAATTTTGTCCAATGTGGAATTTTGTCTGTTAGGGATTTTTTCCATTTTGAAATTTTGTCTAATGTGGGATTTTGTCCATTTGGGGTTTATCTAATTCGGGATTTTGTCCATTTCGGACTTTGTCCAATTCGGAATTTTGTCTATATGGGATTTTTTCCGATTCGGGATATTGTCCGATTCGGGATTTTGTCCGTTCAAGATTTTGTCCGTTCGGGATTTTGTTTTCGGAACTTTGTGCTATTGTCAAGTTATGATACAGGAAAATGCCGGTACCATGAGGTTTAGTACCAATGGCAACCAAGATCAAAACTAAAAAATACGATTTAATCTATTTGACTCTGTACCAATGGCAATCCTGCATTTCGCAAATTTGGGATATTACAAAACGCTAATTTTGCAAAAATATTTCGCGGACTTTAAGCGATTGCCTACTTGGCAACCCTGAAACAACACCAGCTTGGTCTACTACATCTCTTTTGGCGAACTCAGTTTCGCTAAGCTAAGTTACTGTTAAACAAGCAATAAATAAAGTAAAAGAATATACAGCAGTAGCCTATCTCTTTAAGACTGCATTCTACAAGTGTATAATCACAGCAAAACTATGCCTTGTGGGCAGTATTTAAATTGTAAAATTTTGCATGGGGGGACGCTTTTTCAGCGTTGACTGAACCTTAGTGAAGAACAGGCTCGTAGCCAGGATTTTTTGGGAGTTTGTTCCATAAACGAACTTGACCCAAATTTTCATTGTTCCTAAATTGGATTGAGGCAATATTTCAGTGAAAATTAGGTGATCTCCCCCCCTCCAAAAAAAAGGTCTTCGCCGAAATCGAAAATTTAGGTGATCTCCGAAAAAAAAAAAGGTCTTTGCCGAAATCTGAAGGCTTTTTCTGCCCGAAATTGAAAATGTAAGCGGTTTTTCGGGCCTAAAACAGGTGATCTCCAAAAAAATAAAAATAAAAAAAAGTTCTGCGCCGAAATCCAAAGGCTTTTTCTGCCCGAAATCGAAAACCTAAGCGGTTTTTCCGGCCAAAAACAGGTGATCTCAAAAAAAAAAAAGTCTTCGCCGAAATCCGAAGGCTTTTTCCGGCCGAAATCGAAAATATAAGCGGTTTTTCCGGCCAAAAACAGTAACTTTTTCCCCTCATAAACCAGCGTTCAAATCTCGATGGGGGACGCCTAAATCTCGATGGGGGAACGTTCAATCTCAATAGGGGGACGCTTGATCTCGATGGGGGGACGCGTCCCCTCTACAATTTAAGGACTGTTTATGGAATAGCCTACCTTTGACATTGTTTTATACACTTTCTTGAGAATTGTTTGCGATAAGTTTTGTTCGCCACCCACTTAGTTGTGATCAATTTAATACACTATGTCAGATTCACTCATTTTATTCGTAGATCTTGGATGGGGCCCATTTGACTCTGCGCTGTTTTGTGTTTTGAACCCGTGTCTCTTATGTTTGCGTAAAATACATGTACCTCTCAGCGCGCAGCCACAACATTAATCTTTACGCAATCAAGACCTTTTTATTTAAAAAAATTTACTGTGAAACCATGGTGAAACAAGTTTGACAATTTTTGGAAGTTCTTCTCATCAAATTTTTCTTACCATGGACATATGTTTCAAAAGGTGTTTTAAATCACTATCTAATCCACTCCAGTGCATAAAACAGTCTCAAAGTGCTAAAAATGTAGTGTTTTTCCCATTCTGCATTTTGGTCGACATGCCAATGGGGGGGAGGCTATAGCCCCCCCGCCCCCCCTGGCTACGCTACTTGCTAAAAACGTGGTATTTACCTAATTCTGCATTTTGTTCGGCAGCTCATTAGCCCCCCCCTAAATAAACGTTTCAAACTATGCTTTAATACATTTTTTAGTCTAATCCAGTGCAAAAGACAGTCTTAGAAATGCTAAAAACGTGGTATTTTACTTATTCTGCATTTTGGTCGGCAGTCTATGGCCCCCCCCCCCTAAATAAACGTTTCAAACTATGCTTTAAAGCATTTTTTAGTCTAATCCAGTGCAAAAAGAGAGTCTTAGAAGTGCTAAAAACGTGGTATTTTCCTTATTCTGCATTTTGGTTGGCAGGCCAATGGGGGGGGCTGTAGCCGTCCCGCCCCCCCCCCTGGCTACGCTACTGGGCCCATGGACTTCAAAGGGCCCATCGAAATGACACTGACAAATCAGTATGTGAAAGAATGAAGATCTTTTCTTTTTTTTTCTTTTTTTTCGGAGATCACATCAAAATCCGGAGAAAACTGTGGCATTTTGCCTTAAAGACCTTTTTTTTTCGGAGATCACTTCAAAATCCAAAGACAATTGTGGCATTTTCCTGTTCTTTATTGGAGTACACAAAACCGGAGATGCCTATTATTTGAGCTGACCCCGGGCCCAAGTTTAGCTCTCGGCGCCCCAACTCACCAAGCTCCAAAAAGTCCGATACTTTGCAAGAATTGAAATAGAAAAATTTACAAACGATTTATTGCGCAATCTACTTGAAGCAAGATGGCCGAAATTTGGATTTTAAGAGGAAAACATGAAATTTTTTCCTTTAGACTTTCCTAACTTAATGAGTTGCCAGAATTACAATGGTGTCATTTTCGTAAACTTATTTTTTACAATTTTTTCTCCGTTTTTTAAAAAAAAGGGTTGAATACCCTTTTAAAAATTGTAATTTTTCGAACATGCGTTTTTTTATCACGTGATTTTTGCGAACCGTCAAGATCAAGTCAACAGCGTGCTGTCTCTTTGAAATTTTCCGTTGTCCTGAAGGGACGCATCGTAAGTCTCTTGAGTGAAAATTTTTTACTGAATGATAAACATTGGACAAGAAATTGTTTTTTAACGAAATTGAGATGTTACATTGGATGCATCAGAGCTGAATTACGTTAGGATTGAAGTTTATCAAACCTATATTTCTTCAACATGATTAAACTGGCTGACTGGCTGTGTAATTGGTCTATAGTGTAATACCAACTACGTAACAGTTTAGTTTTTATTACTGTACAAGTTGGTAAATTGGCTGTGAGATAGTCTTTAGGGGACTTTGAAAAGATTGTAGCGATAGCACGTTTTGCCGCTTCCATAAATTACACCATTGTTTCTCAATTACAGCGCACCAATCAAATTTGCCCATTCTTTTTATCACTGTGACGCTCTTGTCAACTTGACGTAACAATGATGTACAATGGCGGTGGGTATATAAGGTTGGAGGGAGCCGTCAGTAACTCATTATTCAGACAGTCAGAGAAACGGTTTCGAATGATTCGGTTACTACGAATACATTAGTGGGTAAAACCATCAATCTCCTTTACCTCTGATTAGACTACGGTAGAACCGCTAAAATATGGATTCGAAAAATTAATTAATTGGCAACATACTGAAATTTGCGCACTTTTCCTTAACTGCGAAACAATGTAGCTTACCAGTTCTGTAGGCAAACATAACAGTTATGCTAGGTTTGATATTTTTACATCAGGTATAGTGTTTTGACTTCCACTCTGATGCATGATGTTTTTTATAAAAATCTGGAAAAGTTTGCTTTTAGGAGCAAAATCTGATGTTTTTAATAAAACTTTAATGTAAACTGCGCAAAAATTGGCAAATTAGCTTTGGAAATGGGGGGTAATCTCCAAAAAAAGATCTGCACCCGATTTTCCTGGTAGATTGGTTGGAAAAATGGTGGTGATTTCCAATAAAAAAAGATCTTCAGTAGAATTTAACCTCTGTTGGTGGATGTTTTTCTTTTAATTTTGCTAAAAAATCTGGATTTGTGTTTTGATGTTTTCGATGTTTTTTCTCCAAAACGGGTTATGTTTTTTTGAAGAGCCGTTGCTGGCAAGTGGCATCACTGAAACTAAACTGGCAGACTGATCCAAGGTAGTCAGAACTATTAAGGTGACACAGACGTAAAACTTAAAAGAAAATCGGTTAAATTCCATTGCTTGCTGAAAAGTGTAGTTTTGTGCAAATCGGTACCAATACATCTCCGATAGGCTATCTGGCACTGGGCAATGGAAATATCAATTGTGATAATGACATCTTAACGGCTTATGAATAATGATTTGACCTGAAAAACCGTCCAAAAGTGGTTAGCTAGCAAAACATATGACAATAATAATAGCAGCCGATCCAGTGCAGAAGCACCACAGCAACAATGCATACCGTATGAATCACAAAATGTTCATCAGATTTGCGAAAACGAAATAAAGACGCAAGGAACAGGTGTCTAAAGTGTAAGAAGGAGCAGAGCAAACAAGTATTCCACAACATGAGCAAAACCATCAGATTACCACAATTTGAGATGGTTGCCAATATCATCCATTATTGTAAGCAGTGCCAGTAGATGAATTCAGATTTAAAGTTTTCTAGTATAGATAATATAATGTAAGTAGCCTATACAATAAATGCAGATAACAGTAGCATGTAAAAGCAAAAATAGGGTTAGATAAACCCTATTGAAGGATAATGCACACTAGGTAGAAGACACCAAGAAGCACCTAGCTATCATCCAGTACTGTATATAACATCAGCAAACCGAACTTATACCAGTAAGTACCGGTAACATCAGGAATGGGCTTATCTAACCAATATAGAAATATAAACTACTACCTGCATTCTATACCGTACCATACTACCATATTCAGATTTATTTGCACCAAATTTAAACACTTTATGAATTAATGCAAAAATTGAGAGACAACAAAAAGACTGCGCATGTCATACTAGTACTTATTCTGTATTGCATAGGCTATAAGCTGTAGCCTGCAGGTCAAGAAACACTTTCGACTCAATTTCTTTTAGTCTTGTCACTAATCACCACTTCCTATTTATTTTACGATCTTCTCAGTAATCACCACTAAGCTGGTAGGCACTAGGGATTCACCTAGTTGGTATGTGGTGCAGGTCTGAAGGATAAGTTACGTACCGGTATGCCTTTACGTGCCTACGGACTGAGTGGGTTTGATAATGATATGGTGCTTTCAAAGTCAAAAGTAAAGCTTAAATAGAAGTGTTGTTGTTAAAGCAGTAAAGTCTTTGAGAAAACTGCAGTCTTGCAAACAATACCAAAAAAAGGATGAAAGCATGAAACTTCTAAAGCAGGGATCAAGAGAATTTATAGAAACTATTTTGTGCTTTTACCTAGTACCCCGCTGGCTAGGCTAGTGGACGCTATAACTTTTAAATTAAAATTTTTCAGAGCTAGAGCTGCAAACTCAAATCGGTTTTAATTTCAGTTAGAGTTCAGCCTATTTTACCATGTTCTAGTTCACAGTTTCAGTTGAAGTTTGATTTCAATCTATTGTAGCATGTTTTGGCTTAGGTTTATGTTCTCTAATTTTTTTAACTTTGACAGAACACTGTTTAAACCTATTTAAGATTTTAAAATTCAGTAACACCAAACCTGAAACAGCTGTTTACTTGAATTAGTAGAAAAACTCTTACCCTACTCATTGTTTTCAAGTTTTTTACAGCTAGTGTTTAGATCACTCAGCAAATATATGCTATATAGCCAAGGTTTTACAATTGGACAGATATTTAAAAGAAATTTATGCCCTAAACAGCTAATATTTTCTATAAGTGACATAAATCTTTCATGTTTGCACAGCCTACTGCATTTTTCAACTTATAATGTTCAGTATCAATATCTGGCAATTATTGCTTTTGCTTCCTTACTTAAGTTGGATTAAATCAAATACAACTTGCATAGCTAGAGATCCAACAACTGTATGAATTACATTATGAGGAGGATAGCCTACTGTCTAGTTGGTCGAACTGTAACACATTCCGTCAACCGGGGCGACTTTGAACGCCGGGGTGAGTTTGAACACTTCACTAAAACAAACTTTGTTTTCAGTTAAATACTTTTCAAGACCAAGAGCGGTCTCTTACTAAGTCAGTGTTTGAACTTTGATAGATTTTTTTTCTTTTTTGCCCGACTAGCACAAGGTCACGTGACAATGACGTCATCATTTCAACAAAATAATTCTCAGAAATAGGGCGATTTACTACACCATTACTATTGACATATAGATCCTCAAGTCAGGTCAATTAGCAATAGACGATTGTAGGCTCGAACCCATGAGGATGTCATTGGCAGTTTACCGCCCTCACCACTCTGCCACGCGTTTTTTTCGTATTTTTAAGGCGGAGTGCCAATTAAAAAAAAAATTGGGAACCAGAATGTGACTTTAATTTGGCTTCTAAGCCGTAGTGAGAGTTGGTAGTAGAATGAGCAACTATTTTTGCTCTCTGGGAATATCAAAATATGCGATTAGGCTACGCTTATCCAGGTTATTGAGCAATATGACAATTGGTTCGAATTTTTTGTTGAAGTGTGTTTTTGTATCAGAGTATTTCAGAGCTGAGTGTTGTTGTAAAATTTCGGAGCCGGAGTCAGTTAAAAAATTTCGGAGAGGAACCGGAGTGGAAAAATTAGCTGCTCCGTAACGTTCTAATTCAAAAACATGTTAGGCGAAGGCAACTTTTCGCTTGTAAGTAAAGGTTTAAGTGCATGTTGGTAGGCGTTCAAAGTCGCCCCAGAGACCGGGGTGACTTTGAACGCTTTTTGAGATAGAATATATGGCTTATGAGAGCGAAATATTTTTTTAGTTATGATAGTTCTAGTTGCTGAGGCCATAAGTGTTACGTTCAGCCTATAAGCACTTTTCTTGCTTAAACCTGGCGGAAGTGACAAGTAAAAATGATTCAAAACCGTTCAAAGTCGCCCCGGTTGACGGTTTGTCTCTGGAGCGGAACGTCTGAAGTTCAAATCTTTGGCTGGTCAAATTGTGCAAGGTGTTGCCAATGGCTCGCCACCGCAGTATCATTTCTTCAAAAGGAGCTGCGTTGCCCTGGATCAATGACGCAGAGAGAGGCCTGGCAAACTTGTGACAGATTTTGGCGTAATGCAGCGAGTATAATGAAGATTTGATTGTAAGAGAATAACTTGACCCATACATAAGGCACACTTTCAATTTTTTTAAAAATATGAGTAACTTTGTGTATTTAATCTGTAATAGTTTGAAAAATAGGTTTGGTATATCGGTATGTTCAATTGCTAAAATCTTTAGCATCTTAGTATCTGGAAGCATTTTAGTATTTAAAACATGTGATGGTAAACAAAAAACATAGCCTATGGTGTCAACAAATTATAGTTATTGCAAAAGTTAAGTTGGGTTTTTTGTTTACGCTCTTGTTGGCATTGTTTTGCACAGCAAACAATTGCTTCATCTGATTGTAGGTTCAATTCCGGCATCTTTATAAGACCATACATCTTGGAAAGTTCAGTGGCATTGCTTTTCAAAAGATGCTTTAGGGATGGAACCTTTCTAAACTATAACATTGTAGTGAAAAGCAAGACTGTGAACTCTGTTTGATTTTTATTTAAATTTTGGTTCGGCCAGTTTAGCAATTCTCCAAATTCTCTAATTTAATTTTTTATTTTAAGTTCTGCAAAAATATCAAGTTATTCAAGTTCATGAGCTCTGACAAAAGTAGTACTGGTATGTCTATTATTCAACTTAAATGCTTTCCATGCTCGTTTTCTTGGTCACCATTGGCATAAACAAGCAAATGAAGATCTCAATTTAAATATCATGATCTACAAAAATCTTTCTGACAATTTATGGCTGGTATTTTAATGAGTAATATCGGTAACTTTCTCAACAACAAAAGGTTCTATCTTTAAAGTACTATTCAAAAATGAGGCATATATTAGCCATGCAAAACTGGAGTTATTACAGGGCTGTTTACTTTCCCAAACAGTTTCATTCAAGTTCAGAAAAAGAAAAACATCACTGATTACACAGGCCAACAAAAAAAAATTTTTTTTAAAAGGCAGATGATGTTGGATCGTTTTTAGGGGAAATCGGGGGTGCTGAGTCCGAAAATGCACTTAGTTTTGCCGAATTGGCTCTAGTTTTTGAGATATTTTACTTTTTATATTTTTATATATTTGCTTGAGCATAGTGCATTCTGAAGCACACAAAGCACCTTTCTTGTAATGTTACTGGTGTCCCATTCAAAGTTTGGTGCCCATTTACTCCATGCAAGTTATATGTATATCGATTAGGGTTGTACAAAGTAGAATAATGCAGTATTCTAGAATAATTCTAGAATAGACATTTCGAATCTAGAATTTCGAATCCTATTCTAGAATAACTCATGGCAAACTGTGACAATACAGTTTTATTGCAAAAATTAAAAAAACACAATCCTGACTAAGTTACACAACTGCCACTTGAGTGCGTGCCCGCTTGTTTGAGTGCAATGCACTATCAATGAAATGCGACTAAACAATTAGGTTGCTTAAAATTGCGTAATACGCACCACTCTTTGCGGTTTGGCAGCCCTTTAAAAATTTTTTTTCGAATCCAATTACGCGATAAAAAATGCTTTTTGAGATTCGTTTCTCCGGAGATTCGAATCTCAAGGATTCGAAATTCTACTTTGTACAACCCTAATATCGATAAAGGAAGATTAAGTCATAACCCTGTAAGAAGAACAGCACAAAATCTACAATTTTACGCTGATTCAATGCCTGACGACGTTGAATCCTTGCTAATTCGGTTAATTTTGTTTAATGGGAATATTGATGATTCATGAAACTGAAAGTCTGATGTCGTTTAAAGCATTGCTAACAGCTAATATCAGTACAATTACGACTTATGTAACATTTACGATTCCCTATTAAATGTTTCTCTTAGTACGTTCACATTTCTTCAAACAGTTCAGTATCATTTCTTCAAAGAGTATCAGTTTTAATACATTTGCCCTCCCCTGAGCAATAAAACAGCTATGATTAAGCCTAGAAGGCAGTACAGGAGTACATTGTGAAAAGCGCAGGCATCACTCAGTTAGCTAATGTGCTAGATCTTGTGAATTTAGAGTTTTTTTTTTGCAAAAAACTTAAAAGGGTTGCTTTGTATTTTATTGCAGGAAACTTGAGTTACACTTTATTGAATTAAGCTGTAAATTTTTACGTGACAAGTAAAGATGAGTATTAAGAGAAGGCAGTGCTGAAACAATCCAGACGCATTTTGCTACATTTGTGGTGATTACATGATGGCAAAGTGCAGATTTAACGTGAGAGACTTTACAAAGAGAGCTTATGAAGCCTACTTTGGCATGAAGTTAGGGGACCAAGACAAGCCTTGGGCACCTCACAAAGTGTGCAAGCATTGTACTAAAATGCTGCGCTTTTGGACCCAAGGCAAAGTCAATTCGATGCGGTTTGGGGTTTCTATGGTATGGCGTGAACCTAAAAATCACCATGACGATTGTTATTTTTGTATAGTGAAGATGTCTGGATGGAATCAGCGAAAGAAGAAAGACTGGTATTACCCTGATATTGAGTCTGCTCAACAACTCATACCACATTGTGCTGAAGTTCCAGTTCCTGCTTTCACTTCCTTGCCTGCACTCACTGCTGCAGATGAAATGCTGGAGGCAATGGATGATACTGATAGTGGAGACAGTAGCATCGGTAGCTCCTCCAGGAGGGTGGTGTAGAATCTTCGCCCAGTTAAAAGCCAAAACCGTTTAGTTAAGGACAACTGAATGATCTAATTTGTGATCTCGGCCTATCTAAGGAATCTTCTGAGATTTTGGCATCTCGTCTTGATGAACATGGCATACTAGGTTCGGAAACTAAAATTACATTCTACCGTAACAGGGATGACATGTTGATCCGTTTTTTTACTATGGAAGATAACTTTGTTTATTGTAACGACATCCAAGGCCTTCTTTCAAAAATGGGTCTTCCAGAGTACAATCCAGATGATTGGAGATTGTTTATCGACAGTTCCAAACGTAGTTTGAAATGTGTGTTACTTCACAATGGTAACATGTTTGCATGTGTTTCGATCAGACATTCCGTGGTTCTTAAGGAACACTATCAAAATGTGAAGATGTGTTTGGAAAAACTGCGTTACAGTGAGCACAACTGGGCCCTTTGTATAGCCTTTAAAATGGTCAATTTTTTGCTAGGACAGCAAGGGGGATACACCAAACACCCTTGCTTTCTCTGTTACTGGGATAGTCGCGCTACTGATCAGCACTGGGTAAAGAAGGATTGGCCATCACGACAAGATCTTGCAGTCGGAGATAAAAATATCATCAATGAGCCACTTGTAAATCGTGATCGCATTATTCTGCCACCACTACACATAAAGCTGGGTCTGATGAAACAATTCGTGAAGGCTCTTGATAAAGATGGCGATTGTTTTAATTACATCGCCCAAACCTTTCCCGGCCTCAGCATAGAAAAGCTTGAAGGAGGTATCTTTGATGGACCCCAAATTCGAAAACTAATGCAAGATCAAACCTTCACTGCTCGTATGAGAGTAGTCGAGAGGGCTGCCTGGTGCTCATATGTCTCAGTGATACGAGAGTTTCTAGGTAACACAAAATCTTCCAACTACCGGATCCTTGTGGATGTGATGCTTCAGAACTTTCAAGCTCTTGGCGTAAGGATGAGCATAAAACTTCACTATCTATTCAGCCATCTAGACTATTTCCCAGGCAATCTTGGCGATGTTAGCAAGGAACAAGGGGAGAGGTTCCATTAAGACATTAGGACAATGGAAGAAATATATCAAGGTCATTGGGACGTTCACATGATGGCGGATTATTGCTGGACTTTGATCCGGGATTGTACCGAACAAAGCCATAGGCGGAAATTGTACAAGCGAACTTTCCTTCAGATGAACAGTTAAAATGGAATTGGACTTGCAAGCCAATGTGACGTGCTTGTTTTGCAAATAATGGACCAATACAAGTATTTGTATTTTTAGTGATGTTGATTGCAGTATGTTTACTACATAGTATGCTTTTTTTATCCCGCAAATTAAGAGCTTTGCCAGCATTGGCTCAATAGCCATTCTTTTCAGGCATATATCTATCAGTTACCCTAAACTAACATATTGTTCATTGACCAGCCTTATATAAATGTTCATTTAAAAGTAGTCACTAACGGTAGAAAATAAACCTAAATATTAAAATATCTCAAAAACTAGAGCCAATCTGAAAAAAATAAGGTCATTTTCAAACTCAGCGCCCCCAATATACCCTAAAACCGCTCTTACCTTATATGCCAAAATTTTTTTGCTGGCCAGTGTTATTTTTTGGTTTGGCAAAGCACCAGCTTTTTTTTAGTTCGCAGCCCTGCTATCAGCTTGGTTTTGCTTGGCTAACATAATTTTCTGCCTCATTTCTGACCAGTACCTAAAAGAGGATCCTTTAGTTGTTTATAAGCTTACAGGTATTACCAGTATCTTAGCAAGATATCAACCAATCAGAGGTGGGCACTGGGCACTTGCGTCGCAACTATTTCACTTGCGATAGCGCTTTGAGCTGCAATTATTTGTAAACGGTTGTGCTGACGCTTAAGCTGCAAGTATTTTAGCAGTTTTTAACGCAATTGCACAAGCGTAAGTAAAATACGATTATGAATGATTTTTTTTCAATCAGGTGTGATTAGAGTTAACAAAAAAACATTGACAAGGTACATAGGTTTAGCCAGAATTTTTGGTTAGGGGAGAGACCAAACTGCAAATCAAACGTAATGACATCATCAAAATTTTTCAAAAAGAGGGAATGTTTATGGAACAAAGATACCGTATAATGGAGGATCAGAAGCCGGTGCCTGGGTTGGCATGAAACCTGGGTTTTGCTAAAGAAAAAGAACTTGAACCTTAAGCTAAAAAGATTTCCAAAATTGTCTAAGTTGGGAGACATGGTGAGCAAACTAGTTTAGTCCAAACGTATAACAGATGAGGGTCTGAGGGCTGCCGCTGGGTGATTTTTTGAAATTTTTTTTGGAAAAAAATAGCTATTTTAATGCCATTTGGATCACATTTTGCACGTTTTTAGAGCCATTTAAAATAACTAAGTTTTTAAGAATTGAAAGCCAATTGAAACAATCAAATTGGTTGCTCTTCCCTTTACTTACAGATCGAGTCAAAACATGTTTAAAATCTTGAATTTGGGGGTTAAATTTTGTAATTGACTTGGCCCAGATTAAAGAACCAAAGTACACTGCCTCTTGCAATAATTTTAGCAGTAATTAATTAATTGAATATTTGCCCTTCTTGTTTTGTCATGAATACGAGTTATACATTTAAATTGGAGGGCAAAAATTTGATTTGAGAGGACCCAGCCACCTACCTGGTCATTAATATCAGGCTGTTGTACATGTATACTGTTTTACGCAAAAATGCTTTAAGAAACTGAATCAAACATAACGCTTTGTTATTATAATTTTTATCATTGGTGGCATTTCAATTGGGGGAGGGGCGGTTTCCCCCCCCTGGCTGCACCTATGACGAGGTAAGTTCATAAAACCTTCGTCATGTAAAATTTCATTCGTCTACTGCTGGCAATACTTCTGTTGGATTTACAACAGGAGTCATCTTTTGCTGAAATGTTAAAAATAATTTTTGCCAATTTAAAAAAAAAAGCAATTGAGTGAGTTAGAAAATGGTTGTAAAATCAAATTTTAAACAAAAAAATTGTTTTTGTAATCGTCGTTTTATAAATACTCTAGTCGTTTTTAAACAATCTTAAACTTGCTATGGGCATTAACCGTGTTACTCGTGAGAGTCCTTTTGTACTGTAATTCAAAAACAACAAAAACTATTGATTACAATCTTTTTGCTAGTCCAGAAAACTTGAAAGATATTGCAAACAGGAGTGACAGCATTGGTAAAGCTCTTATAAGTAATACTTAGATGGTTCAATATCTTTAAACAAAAACAGGATAAGTTTTTAGCATGCTCGATTTGTCAGAGAGTGATGCTAATTGCTCCAGAAGCACAAAATATATATTGAAGCTTGTAAAGGATTTCCTTGAATAGCCAGTACAAAAAAACAGTGACTCCAAAGTTGTTCACTTTTTACCACATGCAGACTTTATTAGTGGAATTTTTTAACACCGTGGTTCCTTGAGTGTGATCATTGAGGGTAATTTGTTAGTTAGGTATAAAGATGTTCTTTGCTGAAAAAGGTTAAGCAATGCACATTTTCAAATGCTTGTATTCAAAAAAAAAAATTTTTTTTACTAACTTGCTAGCGTGCATAATTTGTTTTTAATATTGGTTTCATACCATAACCTATTGAGGTTTGAGCAATGAGCCAATTAAAATTATACACTTCAAAACAAAACGTTACACTTGCGCTTGCGGCGCAATTATTTTTTGGGCTTGTGGAAACGCTTGTGGCACAAAATTTTCGGAGTGGTTGTGCGTCCGCTTGGGGCGCAATTTTTATGACTTGCGCTGCCCACCTCTGCAACCAAGTTAGAGACAGTACAACACTAAAGCTGATCTAAATGATGTTTTTGACACAGTTCTTGTGCAACAGAATGCGTTGTGAAAAGTGTTTCTCTAGCAAAAGTACATTTTGCCTTTTACGTACTGCATATTCATGCCATGAAAAAAATACATCAAAAATTGATATACAAAAAAAATTACTTTTTGTTTTGCACTGTTAAATTGTAGTATGCCAAGTACTGGTACATAGTAAAAGAAATTGTAATTTAATTTTCTTTTTTTTGCAGAAATTTTTGGTTATTTACTGGTATTACACAGTACAATTGATAATAGACTGCAGAGTACAGAGGGTATTTATTTTTGCAATAATGCTGGTAAGTACAAATATATTTCTTTGTTTGGTGTAATTAATGTAGGATGATGTCAAAAGCTTGGAAATGTCAATAAATGTAAGGTATCTAGGGAGTTTTCTGAAAAATGTGAATATGAAAAGCAGTGTTCTATAGGGCAATGACTAAAATTTTTTTGGAGTTGAGTTTTTTGTTATGTACTGTATAAAAGATTTCAAAACAATTTTTGAAAATTGTACAAAAAGGTTCCCAACCAACCCATTTTTTAGATCCCACTAGCCCAAAAATTGAGTTTTCAATTTGTGATTTACGGCAGTGATAATTTGCAAGCTTAAAAACATATTAGGTTGATGGGCAGTATGTTTGCACTCATTGTTTAAAAAAAGTTTCAGGGAATTGAGCAATAGGGTCAAAAGTTATGAGCAATAAAGTGCTAAGCTTGTGAAATGCTGCTTCAAGCAGCAGAAATAAAAAAAGTTAAAGGCTTATTACTGTAAAATTGATGTCAATTTTTACAGTTCTAATATTAGTGAGGAATCAATTAAAGCAAGCATTTCAGTAAAGTTTTCTCTGAAAGCAAGATACATGATTTTTTTGTGTTGTGGGTGGCTTACGTTTGGGTCATTTCATTATAATTCATCCAGGCCATAGAACCATAGGTTTTAAATTTTTTTTATTTTAAGATATGTTTTTCTACTCTTAGAGCTTAGCAAAATGACACCAATATGATAAAAATTGACCCACTGGTTTAGGTTCTACAAGCGATTTTATCCTCAATCACTAGGTGGCATTTTAGGGAGGAGAGCACCAACAAATTGGCTGTAGCTTGGAAACCTCAACTCCTATTTTGATAGAAATGGTGTCTACCTTCATGTTTTTGGGTATGGCCTTTCTGATTAAAGCATTTAAATTGAACTGCATTCAATACTTTTTGAGATATAATCAGTTTGGGGTACCTGACTTTGTGCCCCATTTTCACCATGAGGGCAAGCAAATATGCACATTATGACAAGTTACTTGGGTAAAGAAAGATTTCCTCATGTTGATTATTACAGTAAATTCACTTACAATCCTAACCCTGTGGAGTACTAAATACTTACCTTTGCATGAAATATGTAATCTTGGCAACTTTGTGCAATAGATCGGGCCTATCCAAACTGTGTGCCATGGCATACTATACTATGTAGTATGTATAGCCACTGCTATTACTTAATCTTGCATAAATTAAAAAGTCATTTTTGAGTTGTAAAACTTCAGAAATTACATACTTAACTGACAAGTTCAAAGAGAAGTTAGATAAAAAGAAAAGGCAATTAGCTCTCAGAACATTTGATAAAAACTTGTTTTAAAAGCGATAGAAAAGTTGTACTTTGATTGTTTTGTGGCAGAGCTATACAATAGATTGTGTTTACTTGATTGAAAGCAAAATTCGTGCTTATTTAGCAATTGACTGTTCAGTTGTTTGAAAGATTGTAAAATGTCTGTGTTCCACATCAGTTTCAGTGTACATCTATTTCGTTATCGCTGCTTCGTTATTGTATCAATATCTATGATAACTTCTTAAACCAACTACCTACTCGATACATTCAAGTAGATCCTATTGATCTGAAAAACGCATAAACAATGTTACAAGTATATGCATAATGGAAGAACACACCCTATCTATTGGTTAATACTCAAACATTGCTCAACATTATTGTAGTTAAAAATGAGGATTTTTAAAAGACAAGTTTATATAAATACCAGACTCCATTATACAAACAAATTTAGAACACTTCCGATTGACACTTATTTGATATTAACTTTAGTTCTCCAACTTTCTGGCAAAACAGTTAAATTTGGATTTTTTTGTCATAGGATATGTTTGTTTCAAAAAATTTTGATTTTAAAGCATTCAACATGGAATTGTAGTGTTCACAATCTTGTCTAGCACGTTTAGCTTCCAAAGGTTCTTCTTCGTCATCCATAAAAAACTTTGATCCAGATTAGAAGCCACACTCAAATCTGCTATCAATTGCTTTGTGACAGTTTTGATTTTTCTCTTACAAGCCTTCACTTTTTTTTGTCCATCCAAACTATGCAACTTCAAAGGAGAACCTCCCACTCATAGGCGTAGCCAGGGGGGGGCCTGGGTCCCCCCCCAATCAAATTACCACTAATGACAAAAAGTTATGACAACATAGCCTGGCGATGTTTAGTTGCAGTTTTTTTTTCAGTATTTACGCCCATAACAGTAATTAGCAATAATATTAATGACAACAAGTGAGTCCCGGGGCCCCCAACTAACAACCAGGGGGCCCTTACTAACAACTAAGGGGCCCTGGAATCCTTAATCGACAACCAGGGAGTCCGGGTCCCCTAAATGAAAACCAGGGGGCCCATAACTGACAACCAGGGGTACCAGGGCCCCTAACTAACAACCAAGAGACCCTAACCAACAACCAGGGGGGTTCTTAACTGACAACCAGGGGGGTCCAGGCCCTTAACCAACAACCAGGGGGCCCCAGGGCTCCTAACCCACAACCAGGGGGCCCTGGAGTGCCAAACTGACAAGCAGGGGGCTCTGGGGCCCTAACTCACAACCAGGGAGCCCCAGGGCCCTAACTAACAACCAGGGGGCCCCTAACCAACAACCAGGGTGCCAGGATCCCCCGAACCGACAATGAAGGGCCCCGGGCCCTCCTAATTGACAACCAGGGGGCCGCAGGGCCCCTGACCAACAACCAAGGGGTCCTGGAGTCCCTAACTGACAACCAGGGGGCCCCGGGGCTCCTAACTCATGACCAGGGCCCCTAATTAACAACCAGGGTACCTGGGCTCCTAACTGACAAGCAAGGGGCTACGGGGCCTCTAACTGGCAACCAGGGAGCCCAAGGGCCCCTGACTGACGACCAAGGTTCCCAGGCCAGGGGCCCCTTAATGCAAATTTTTAACAATTTATATGCAAAACCTGTGAGAAATCTAAGGGTTTTGACCTAAAAGTTGCCACCCCAGGCCCTTGTTTAACGTTATTATAAACTTAATTATTTACTGCTAAAGTATTGCAGGAGGCAATGCTCGTTACTTCCCCCTATAGACCAAATCACTTACAATTAAAATTTTACACCATAATGCAAGATTCTAAGCGTGTTTTGGGATTTAATTGCAAAAAGAGGATTGAACAACTAAATTTTTTCGATTGGCTTTGAAATGTTAAAAATCTAGTTCTTTGAAATGGCTCTGAACTTGTGCGAAATGTGATCCAATGGGATTTAAATAGTTTTTTTTTCCAAAAACTTACAAAAATCGCCCAGCGGCTGGGGGCATTGCCCCCAGACCCCCATAGCCATCGGCAGCTGGGGGCTCTGCCCCCAGACCCCCGTCTCTGATACATTTGAGTACACTAGCTTACTCAACACGTCTTCCAAGTTAAACTTTTACACTTTTCAACAATTAGTTTTCGCCCTCTCTCTTTACCAAAATCCTGGCAAAGTGCCATCAGGCTATGGCTTCAGATCTTCCATTCTACGATATCTTTGCCCCACAAAAAATTACTGTTTCGAAAATTTCTGATGACATCATTGCGTGTGATTTGTGGTTTGGCCCCCCCCCCCCCCCCCAATCAAAAATCCTGGCTACGCCTATGCTCCCACTACATCCAAAACAGAAGTTAGGTTCGACTTTCTGTGTGATGCTATTTCTTCAGTCATCAAAATAGAAGCTGCTTTATTCTCACTCTCTAAACCATCGCTGAGATTACAAATTGTTTTTGAATGTTTAAAACAATTAGGCTATAATTTCATCCCTGGCATCACTGCAGAATATTTATTTTCCAAATTTTTGGCTGCTTCTAAACTGATGATAGCTACACTATTTGCTTTGGATCCAGATTCATGCATTCCAAATAAATCACAACATGGCATTTGCTTTCGTGTAAACTTTAAAAGAAAAAGTAGTTTATGATGATGGCACACAGTCAGATTTGAATTTTGAGAAGCATCCAATCTTCGCAAACTTGATCGCCAGAGCAAACACTCTTTTTCAGTTTCAGTCAAATTTTCAATGAAAATTAAGCCAAGTTTTTTGGTAAATGATTTTTTGTGACAATTGTTGCTATCGTTTGTCAGTGTCCCTACAGATCATGCATTCAAAGACATAGTGCAAAAGTATATGGTAAAACTAAAAACTAAAGTACACCTATAACATCACAAAGATGAGTAAAAAATTAAAATAGATGTATTATGAGTCATTGATATGCATTATATCGAAAAAAACTTAAAATGGTAAAAGATTAGGTGCATGAACAGATTGAGCGCTGACTACATTGAACATTTATTGGTGCTTTGGCATCTTAGCTTTTTGAGAATATTAACATTATTTTGTTATTCTATTTCAAAGATTCTTTCTGTGAACTAGTTTAGCTTTAAACCACATTGATTATACTTGGTCCACTGGTATCTGTAGTTAGTAAGTGTTGTGGCACCAAATGTACTTCAAAATTTAGATGTAAAATAGTATATGTTGCTATCATATTGCTTTATATTGTATTTGTTATGCGGCTGTATGCTGTATAGGCTAAATCTTTATACTCTACAAATTATAACCATAAGATTCTTTTCAAAATGCTTTAATCAAAATCTCTTAAATTTTTGATGTAGTTGGTTTGTTGCAGTCTGCCTCTTTGCAGGATTAGGATTGTAAACAAACTGATTGTTTTTGTCAACTTGGAGGGACCTTTCTTGGCCGAAGTAACTTGTCATGATGGGGATATTGGCTTGTCCTCATGGTGAAAATGGGGCACAAAGTCAGGTACCCCAAACTGATTATATCTTAAAAAGTATTGGTTGCAGCTCAATTTAACTGCTTTAATCAGAAAGGCCATACCCAAAAACATGAAGGTCGACACCATTTTTATCAAAATAGGAGTTGAGGTTTCCAAGCTACAGCCAATTTATTGATGCTCACCTCCCCTGAACGCCACCTAGTGATTGAGAATAAAATCGCTTGTAGAACCCAAACCGGTGGGTTAGTTTTAATCATATTGGTGTCATTTTGCTCAGCTCAAGGATTGGAACAACATATCTTAAAATAAAAAAAAATTTAAAACCTATGGTTCCAAAATTTCAAAAATCTGGATGAATTATAATGAAATGACCCTTTTAATTTCAAAGGTTTTTAATAGTTTCAAATTCCAATTTTGAGTAGGCTAGTAGAACTCTTAACATTTATCTATTTTTGGTTATACAATTCCAATAGTCTTCACAGAAGTTTACTGTAAAAGTAAAGGAAGTGGCTAGTGTTATGTTACATAACGCCCATAAAGAGAATAAGAGGGCAAAGAATCAACGCTCATTTGTTCAATTACTCTTGGTATCATTAGGGTTTGAGTTAAATTTTAAGTTTGGGTTAGGATTAAAATTGAGTTAGATCTAGGGTTGGGGTTAGGGTTAGGATAGCGATTTTCTTTTTCTTACATCACATAACAGCAGCCTCTGCCAAAGGTAAAACCATCATGTTTCAAATTTGTACAAAAAGGTACTTGAATTATTATTGAAAATATCAATGCTATTAGAACAGATGGTTGTGAACTACCATACTACATTGTTTTTCTTCCTCGCAACAACACATCTTGAATTTTATTCAAAATTTCAATGTTGGTATGTAGTCTAATCAAGAGCTTAACCTTTTGTGGTCCAATGAAATTTCCCCAAACTTGCTCACCATGTCCAATTTTTTGTTTTGCAGTTTGTGATAGATTTTTATAGGCAAAAACCATAGGTGGGCAAGTTAATGCAAAACGTTAGCTTCGTTAACCACTTGTCCGTTAACAAACTTCACACCTCCGTTAACGTTAATCCGTTATTTTCAGCTTTAATTAACGGAAGTTAATAAAGTCCGTTAATCCGTTAACATTTTGCGTGCAACTTACATTTCGTTTTATTCACTCGCTTCTAGAAGACGTATTGACGCAGTTGAGCTGATTGTAAGGAAATATTTATTGCTATGGTGGTCTTTTTGTGTTTTGGAAGTTACATTTTACAGTCTAATCTAATTTCAAGATAAAAACAAGTTCAAATGCACAACGAAGCTGCATGATATTAGCGATAAAAACCTTAAGTCCGTTAACAGCACTTAACGGAAGTTAATTTAGTCCGTTAACCTGAAAAAAGTTTTTAACGGATTAACGAGTTAATGAAAAAGTTAGCTTCGTTATTAACGGATTAACGATTAACGGACTTGTGCCCACCTATGGCAAAAACCGATTTTAATACTTTTGGTTGCAAATTTCCAAAAACACCTTATAATTTTTTAAATTTTATTTTGTGTGGGTCAAAAGTCATCCCATGGATGATCAAAATATTTGCTTTTTTTTTTTGAAGCAAAAAAGAGAATTTATTTGCATCACTAATGCAACATCAAACAAAACATTACCAAATTGTCATAATGCACTCAAAATTTTTCAAGAAATATATTTGTGAAGCCTTAAGTAATCCTTTGTCCTAAGTCATCCCTAAAATGATTTTTGAGGATACAAACCAAAACAACCCACAATGCAAGTTCGGCCCACAATTTTTTAGTCTTACAAACAAACAGTTATCAATGCAAATACAATCACATAATTTTCAACCTAACAAGCAACCAAAATGCTGCCAAGCAGTCTACAATGTAGAAATCGACCACACATTTCACTTACAGTTTTTCAGAGTGTGATGTTTTTTTAGACACTCTCCTGAACAATTGCATCACTATTGGGTTTGCAAAGATGTAAAGTTTAGGCCCGGTGCCATGGGAGGCATTTTGGGTCCCTAACCCCCCAAATCACTGCTTGTGCCCCCCTCCATGCAAGAATTGTGCTCCCCAAGCAAGATTGAGCCACAAAATAATAAGGCAGGCCTGGTGCCACTATAGCGCATTTTGAAGCCTTTTCCCCCAAAAATACTGCTTGTACCCCCTTTAGCATAGGCAAACTTCCGTTCTTGGACGAAAATATGAGTTAAGGTCATGGCAAAGCCTTGGATCTTGCAACAAAGACCTTTTTTTTGGTCTTGTACTGATAAATCTGTGGGCAGGAACAAACATCTGTACCACAAGATCCTGTTGCAATTTAGGTTGAACACTTTTTTTTCTTTAGTGTTCACCCCTGAATCTGTGGGCAAGAACAGAGATTCGCACCGCAGGATATCGTCTTGCTCCCCGCAGGCAAAGACCGTGTCCTCGACCGAAAACCGTGTTTGTGTCCCCTCCTCCCCCAGTCATGCTACTTTGGTGCCAGGCCTTGTAAAGTGTAGGCTATACTGGAAGCAAGCTATTGTCATATAGTGAATCTAGTTTATCCTACTGTTAATTTATGACACTAGGACCACCAATAAACATGTTTTAACTATTTATTATTCCTAGAATGAGTTTGAACTTGGCAAAGTCGAAAAATACTGATGTCATCCCAGGGATGATTAAGGACCATTTCGCATAAAATTATTTTTTATCCCAGGGCTACACTTGGACAGCAAAGGGTTAAAGTTTTCTTTTGTAGAAGGCACAACAATTTATGTTATTTAAAACACACAGATCTGAGATTAGCAACCCAAGTAGATCTATCTCGAAGGAAGTTTGAGCAACATCCTTCTAAATATGTTGTTTTCTCACTCTCTTGAAAATTCAACATAAGCTGCAGTGTAATGTGCAGCAAAAAGCGAAAAAGAGAAGTAAAAAAAACTTAAAATGTCACTAGAAAGAACATTACTAGCAGAACTTGAAAACACTAGCTTTAGCCAGGGATGTAAATGCAGCAATTTCTTTGAATTGTTTTCACGTATACCCTTTGTGTTTCTGCTTCCACCACTTGATGAAGTAATTTTTGCGTAAAATTTTTGGCAAAAACTTTTTCCAGAGAAGTCGAAATAAAACAGCTTTGTAATTATCATCTAGAAACAAATTACGTAATTGCATTTAGTGGATTGTCATCGCAAGGATCTGTGCATGGTCATAACAGAAATTTTGATTTGGAGCGCCCCTGAAGCAAAAGTTCAGTTAATCACATTGTTGTTTGCATCTGCGGTATTGAGCGCAGATTTTTACTTGGTTATAATTATATAGCCCTGGGCGCGAAGCTTTCTCATTTGGAGAATTTTTTTAGTAACTTGTTTGCGCATATTGTTTGCTCAAATTGCACTTAATCATGTGGTTATGCACAGTACCATGTTGGAATTATTCTTGTCGCAAAAGGTATTTAGCAATAATTAAGAAAAACATTATAACAGAATGTTTAAAAGTCATATAATATTAAAAGTTTGTTTGAAAGACGTTATGATGCTCTCCTCTATCTGCTTTTGAAGAATGTGTTTTCGCAGAGAAAGAAAAGAAAATGCTGGAACTGGAAACTTTTTTATGTTAATGAATGCTGCCTTAAACAAGTATGGCTCGAGTGTAGCTCCAAAAAATGGGCAAATCTCCATTTAAAAGTATTCTTGAGAAAATCTTTAAATTTTAAGACTAATAGCTATGTGGTTCATTTTTTAGTTAAATAAACATGGGGACTACCCTGGATCTAAATGAACCTCAAGGCTTTAAAATATTTCCTTGTGAATGATGATCGATCAAACATTCACTTTTTGTATATTTTAAAAAAAGATTGCACCACATTCAAGTTTTAATGTTCGATGTAAATGGCCAAAGCAGAAGCGGTACACTTTTACTGCTTTCATGAAAATTTGCTGCTTCTGCTTCCACATTCCTGGCTTTAGCATTTAGTGGCATACAGCAGCTAAATTAAATTTTAGCACAAAAAAGTGTTTAAAAGTGACAATTGTTGCCATAAACTTTCAAACTACTGCTGAGAGATATGTTATAAAAATAGTTTCAGAACAAACTCACTGCGAACCAAATGACTCCAATTGTTGAGAAGGGCGATCATAAAAATATTTTACTATTCCCAGAGCCATTTTGCCCAAACCCTCACTTTGTGACGAAACCTTTGGTTCACGTCAGTTGACTTAAATAGAACCAAACCTTCAACCCTTAAAAGAAAATTGAGTTGCACAATGAGCTTTCTTTTAAATGATGTTAAAAATCATGATAATTCTTTAAGCTTCTGGTGACTAAAGGATCACTCGCAGGATCTACTCAAAGCCATAGCCAAAGGGTTACCAGCTGGGCCAAGCCCCTTTCTGGAAATGATTTAGCCCCTTGGTAGTTGTGCGACTAGTGGTTTAAGCAATATAGGGTATCACCATAAATTTTCTACATTTTTCTATTTAGGTAGAGCAAGCAAAGGTTTTTACTTTAACTTTGATTCTTTTTTGCCACATGAAGGTGAAAGCCGAACACAAAAAAATCTTTGCTACGTATGTTTGTTTTTTTGAAGAATTTGGTAGCACTTTGGGGTCATGTCTAAGAGAACCACTGTAGAGCAAGAAAAATAAAAGTTTTAAAAATTTGTAGTATTTTTATTTTTATCCATATTTTTTTCATACAAGATTGAGCTACAACTATGTTTCATGGTGCAACCCCCCTTTTCTGTTGATTGTGTACCCTGAGGTTTGTTGTTAGCCATGTGTCTGAACCAAATAGTCAATCTTTTTAAGCAGTTAATGAATTTGTTTTGAAAGATAATTTTAAAGCATTCAGCAAGTTGCTTCTGTTTAATTGCTACTGTTTAACATATTTACTCTTAAACTTGGATTATTTATTTTTTAAATCCTCGTTATTAGAACAATAATGTTTTGCTCTGTAGTGACAACATTTTTTCACAGCTGGCCACCAAAAGTAATACTAAAATGATAGACAGCGAAGTTGGATTAGACTAATGGACTTGCAAAGTGGTGAAGCTTAGATTTTAACGCTGCGTTATGAAAAGATTGTTTATCATTGTTTAACGCGGTGTTTTGAAAAGATTTAGTAATTAGATCAGTGAATTTTTAAGTACCGTATATACTGGCCTATTGGTCGCACTGTTAGTTTTGTATTAAAAAAGTTTAATTTAGAGTTGACTCGCACATAGGTCGCACTGAAAATCTAGGGATTTAAAAGGCCCTTTCCCTAACCCTGTTTGAGAAATGACAAAAATATATACACACATAAATTTCTTGAAAAAATTTATTTGAAAACTTTACAATTAACTGTAAACGTCAATTAGCTGGTGAAAATTAAAATAAAGTTTTAATCAGATTTGAATCCTTCAAATTCATGACTTTCATTGTCACTCCCAAAGAGCTGCCTCATTTGTTCATCACTTACAAGGTCATCAACCTTATAATCATAATAGTCATTTAGTTCATCATCATTAGTTTCATCTTGATCTTCATCTTGAGGATCAATGGGATCAGCAAGTGCTGTACTGGGAGCCATCAAATCTTCATACAAAATGTCATCTTCTGTGCCATCCATTGCATTGGAAATACCACATTTCTTGAATGATCTTATAATGATGTCTTCAGAAATGCTCTCCCAAGCCTCTTTCACCCACAGTACTACCAAGCTTAAGCCCAGGCCTCTTCATCGCCCCACTTCTCATGAACTCTTTCTCACCAGATACCATCCAGGTATTCCACAATTTTCGCAGATAAGTCTTAAAAGGTTTATTAATTGATACGTCAAGAGGTTGCAAAACAGAGGTGCACCCACCTGGAATTACTGCTTGTCTGGTTCTGTACTCCTTCAAATTTTTCATTAACAGAATCACAGCAATGGGCCCTGAACATATCCCAGACCAATAAACATCTGGGTTTCAGCAAACCACCTGATCTTCTCATGAATACCTCATCTAACCAAACTTTTGTTAGAGCTTCATCCATCCATCCTTTTGGGTGAACTTTTACAACAACACCTGGTGGAAAAGTCTTTTTTGGCATGTTCTTCCACTTAAAGATAACCAGTGGATGAATTTTTTTTCCATCAGCTTGACAAGCAAGCACAACAGTAAAATATTGCCTTTCGTGCCCTGTGGTTTTCACTGTCACAGTTTTACTTTCTAGTTTATCCACTGTTATATTTCCAGGCATGTCAAAATACATAGGAGTTTCGTCCATGTTGATAATGTTTTTTAAGGCGAAATCGAACCTTTTCCGCTCCTTTATCACAAATGCGAAAAAATTGTGCACTTTCTCATCAATATCCTTGGGCAGCTCCTGAGCAATATGCGTTTTTTGTCTTCATGTCAACCTGCTCCGGTCCATGAACCTAGTACACCAACCTGCTGATGCCTTAAAGTTTGGAAAATTGTACTTCTGTGCTATCTGAAGGGCCCTGGCCCTTATGGCTAGTCTTGTCACTATTAGTCCGTTACTTCTTAGGTTTAACACCCACTCACTCAGTTCATTTTCCATATCCTTGTATGGGGTTACACCATACCTCCCAGCCCTTTTACTTTTGGGCATCATTTTTAACTGATCTTTCTGTTTTCTACAACCTCTGACCACCTTTTCAGATACACCAAACTCTCTGCTTTCCAATTTCCATGTTCTTCTGCATACTCCACTACTTTTAACTTGAAGCCTGCTTCATAACTCTATCTTTTGTCAGTATTCATTTCAAAGGGCTTTTTTAGATGTACCGGTTATCTGTAGATCTATGATTTAATTCAGATATAGGCCTCTTTTACGCGCCAGTGCATTTACTGTAATGGTACACATGCAGAAGACAAAGTGGTTTGTTTACGTATGCCGTAATTACTGGTGCATGACTTTGTGCAATTGGTTGTTTTGATGTGTCGATTTGTATGTGCGTGCACGAGCGCATGCACCCGTATTCATTGTTTGCATTTTACTCGAATAATTATGTTATATCCGGCCAATAAGCCGATGTACAAAAATTAGGTCAAAAACGTAGGTCCAGAAAATTGGTTTATTAGCCGAAAAATAAGGTACTGTACTTGCAATAGCCAAAAACTTTCAAGGTATGTCGCGCGGATAGGTCGCACCCGTATTTTTTTTTAAAAAATATGAGAAAAAAGTTGCGACCTATCCGCGAGTATATACGGTATGCGAAGATAGTGTTTTTATCAGTGCTATTGAAAGACAAGAAAACATTAAAATTCCATATTGTTGCGGGATTGAAGTTGAAATGAAAGAAGGTTATGTGCAAAATTAGTAAATGCATCAAGAAAAGGTAAAAATTACACTACTCTGATTCTCAAAACTTTTAACAAAGTGTCCCAAACTGGTATTTTATAAAATATTAATCAAATAGAAAGTGAAACGTAGATAGACGTTGCAGTAGCGAAGCCATCTTAGTAAAAATAAAGTGGTCAGATTTTGTAGTAACAAACATCTAAGAACAAGCTGTTTGCAACTTGATTTGAAAAGCTTGTTTTAGTTTCACAAAATCAGTAAATATGGTAGGTTTCCTTGGTATCAGTTACTGGTGTTCTTACCAGATATAGAGTTAATAGCCAGGGATAGAACTGGAATGTCGTCGCCATTAATATTAACACCAATGTTACCAATTGAAATTAGGGAAATTAGAATGGGGAGGGCAACATGACGTGTTTGGTAAAGAATATCTCTAAAACAACCAGGTCAATGCAGTCAACAACAAACCAATCTAATGTGACTGCCCTACTTCTAGAAACCCCATTTACTTTGTGTGTAGTCTTTTATAAAATAAGCTCAATAGATCAGTGATATTATTTAACTAAGTTATGGATGATCATCAAAGTTAAATGCAAAAAAAAACAACTACAAACTTTGTAAACCTTATTGATTTTTTAAAACAGGCAGGCAGGTACATTGTTACGGTATGATAAAAGTTAGAATAACTTATATGAAAATGTGTAAAATTGATCAATGAAACTTGCTTTTTAGAATGGTCGTTAATGAATGACCAAAATTTAGATTTGGTCTTAGACGATCCAGCTCTGTGAATTTAGATGCAAGTTTGACTTTAAACCACAAACTACCACCAGCATAATCATAATTAATGGAACAAATTTTTTCATATCATCATTTGTTGTTGACTCTCATGCTGGTTGTATGAAAAAATAAGGTTGTAAAAATGAAAACTGAATCGTGCAGTGTATTACAACCAGCGATTGCAGGTGTGTTTCTTTGCTTTTTCTTAGCAGTTTTGCAACTAATGAGCATAAAATTCCAGACTTTGCTCATCACAACTTAAAGTTTTTACAGTGTACTTTCACCATAACCTACAGTGATATGTTTTGATACTAATGTGTTAATGCTTCTTAAATGCCATCAAGCACATTTTCGTCACCGAATCAGCAATTTGTTGAAACTATAGAGCAAATAACTTTTGACAGTATAATGGAAATAGCTTGAAAAAAGTCAACAAATTTGAGAAAATCAGACATACTATATCTTAATAACGTTTGGTTTAAAACTTAGGGCACAAAATGTCCAATTCAGCATTGGGTACAGTTAACAATTGTTTCAAAAAATTTATGCCCTTGGAGGGAACACGTGCGCAGGCTTGGTCGATGCTGTTAAAAAGCAAAGACGAATCGATATTGATAATTTACACTTTAAGCAAAAAATTGTTGTGAGTGGATCTTGAAACAAAAGGCAAAAACTAAAGATTAGAAATTGATGCTGAAATACCAACAGAAATTTTGATTTTATGTTTCATTAGTGAATTTTCACTCATTGACGATCGAATGAAACTTGTGAGTGGAAAAACTATAATTATTGTGCTGTAAAAGATATAAAAAAATACATTTTTAAGATAGTTTAATACAGGAATATAGCCTAAAAGAAACGAAACGATGTAAACTTAGGCAGACTCAAACAATAACAAACGATTTTATGTAAGCACAATACAAAGAAAAGGCGATAACGCTGTGTAACAAATTTTTGGTTTGAAAAAAAAACTCACTGACAAATAAATGTGCATTAGGGTAATTTTCGGGCACTGATTCCAAATTTAAACTTGTTGTTTTAACTGTTTCAGAACATTGACTATCAACAATTTTCTTGTTTTTTATGTTGACGTCAGGATTTTCTGAAACAAACATCGGAGTTTCTGGTTGAAATAGAATATTGTTTATCTTGTCAAGCACTATTTTTCATAAGTTATGTAATGTGTTTTCTAATAAAGGTCTTTTTATGAGTTGCGACAAGTTTACTAAGAATGCAGTTCCCCAAGTTCAGGAAAACCTAGCATAGTTAGTGATCAAGTGGTAAAATTTTGACCAAAATATATAAACTACTTTGTAGCATTTTACTAAAGTGATTTAATTGTGGTTTTACAGTTACATTGTTAGTCTTTTTGTGCTCTCCCACTTAGTACAAGTTTCTGTATGAAAATGAAGCTTTAAAATGAAACAGCACAAAAACTCAACAAGAAAATCACACTAGATCCGATAAGCAAAAACTGAACAGAAGTTCAACATCATTGCGTTTTTATGTTCTTGTTCTGCCTTATCTCGTTTCAGTGACCAGCAGTATTCAGGAGCGTTACAGTTGACCACTTTTCTTTGAGCCTCTTTTCAATAACAGCAAGGTCCTCGTGAAATCACTCACCGAGCTCATTTGAAACTGTTCCTAGGTTTTCATGAAAAAATGATAATGTGAATGTAGAAAGTGAACCTTGAATAACGTCATGCATCCCATTTTGTGGCAGTTGCACAACAATTTTGTGGTAGTTGCTGACTCTCATGATGTGCGTCTAAAAAAAATCACATTACAAAAACAAAAAATAAATCGCTCAGTTCAGTTATTGGAACAACCATCGATTTGCAGGTGTATTTCGTTTGCTTTTTTTTAGCTATTTTGTGACAACCAATGAGTGCAAAATAGCTGAAGCCAAAAAGTTTGTAGTTCATGACTCTTTGGTTTTACAGCACTTTAAAACTTTTCACAAGTTCACAACTGCATCAAAAATTAATATAATTTCATCATAAACTTGACGTTTTAATCATTAGTGTTTCAGTTTTGGGCACAATTGATTCAAGAAAATTTGAACTCTCGCTGGTTAGTCAGGGTTGGAGGAAACACTGACATTAATACAGAGTGTGGCAAAAAATCTACCATTGTTTTAAGTCTTACTATGTCAATGCTGTTTCAGTTATTGAGGTAGCTGGATTGAATTAAAGGTGAGATTGAATTAGCATTTGGCGTACAGCAAAAATACAGAAAACTAGTAATTAGTTTAGTTTAATTTTTTCAAGAGTTTTGAAGTCCCGATTAACGTGCCCTGGAAAAAATGTAAATGCAGAAATTGAAAAAGGTTTGTCACTCATGGAGAAGCAGCGTTCGCATTTCAAAAACCGAATTCCAATTATAACTCTTCCAAGTGTTTTAAAATCTTGTCCTGCAAAAAAATCAAGGTTCATATAACCAAAAAATCCTAAAATCAATCCCATAAAGTCAAAGATGTAACTGTTTTACTATTTTATGATGCATGAAAAGAGTTATGATAAAAGTTCAAATTGCTTAAAAGCTTAGCAAAAAGTTATCCGCTCCATTCATAAGAAAGCAAATATTGGAGATATATGTGTGTATTCAACATACGTTTCCTTTTAATTTGAAAATTGGTCCAATGTAAGTAGAATAAATTTAAAATGCAAATGAAGCTTACAGATATCGCATGCACACATGTTTTTAAGGTAAACTGTTGTTACTACTAATATATAGAAAACTGACAAAAAATCATTGCAGCCCTATTGGCAAAGTTATGGAGAACTCCACATACCATATTTTTTGGACCATTAAGCGCACTTAAAATACTAAGATTTTCAAGAAACTGATTGACTAAAGGTGTGCTTTATATATGGATCAAGAATATCCATTCTCTCTTAACTATTTAAGTTAGAGCTTTTTTGCAGTTTTTGGAGCCTTATAAGAGTAGATATAAACTATTTTTAGATTGGTAACTGTAGTTGGATCTTGTTTTGGTGTTTTTTTTTTTTGTTTTAAAAGCCATTAAGAGCAAATAATAGTGCAAAATGCTGCACTTTAAAAAAGTTCAGGCAATATAAAAAGATTTTTTTGCATATTAAAATGTTTGAACCATATTGAATCTTGTACTGTAGTTACTTGTTCTGCAGAGACATGATGAAGTTTTTCAGTAAACAAAAATCAAACTAACTGAATTTTGAAGTGCATACATTACTTTTTTCTAAATGTTTACTGTGAGACTGAGAAACCATGATGTACACATCAATTTTGACCATATGATGTGGGTTGAACCAGAAACCTTGTCATGTTATTGCATCATTGTACAAGTGGGTTCATGATTGTTATCTCTGTGCTAAGTGAAATCAAGCCGCAAACTCAATGAACAAAAAGTTGAACAAATTGACAAGAACATTTGACCATTGAGCACTCCTTAACCAGGTGCAGATTCCGTTGAAATGCAATGGAAAAATGAGATTTTGCATAAAGATGCATTTGCAGTGGGCACAAAGCATTGCAACCGTACAAAATTGTTGTTGAATGGCTGGCCTATTTTGTGCAAGCGATATAAGCATTGAAGCAATCACTTGCAAAAGATGCCAACCTTCATTTCGCATTGCTTTGCATCCAGCGTTAACGTGATGTAAAGATTAAGTACGTAGTGCTTCCTTAAAAAAAATGCTGATAAATACACGGTTAAAAAGGTACCTGTATGTTCCTTATTTCTTTCATTTCCTGCATTAAATGTAGGAGGAGCTGAAACAGAAATCAGTATTAAAATCATGAAATATCTAGATGGTATCTATTGAATGAATCATTATCATCACATGTTGGATTCGGTATTGTCCTCGTCGACGGAGTTGGCTGAATTTTGCATGGTCATTTTCTTTACCACGCACGCCATTTTATTCGATCACATGCATCCTCTTTCACCAGTCCATTTTTTTCATCTCATTTTCTACTTATTTTTTCCACGTTTGTTTTGGTCTTTTTCTTCCTCTACTACCACTCACTTCAAATTTCAAAGCCTTTACTATCACATTTTCATGTTCTTTTTTCAAAACATGACCGTACCATCGCATACTACTTGCTTTAGCCATTCTATCTAAAGACTCCTTTATGCCCAACATGTCCATCAACTCCTCGCTGTTTCTTCGATCTTGTAGCTTCACACCACGCAAAGCTTGAATCATAGCTTTTTCTGTTCTTTTTAAACTTGCCATCTCTTTTTCTCTCAAGCACCATGCTTTCCTTTCATCACTAATGAAAACTTTCTGCCTTTAAGTATTATGCTGCATTCCTTGAACTCCATCCAACCCAATCTTAATCTAGCTGTTACTGCTGTTTCGAACCCACCAGTTGTGTTCAATCTATCACTTAGATGGTGAACTTGCTTACAGTTTCCACACCATCACATAGTTTTTTATGTGGTCCCTTGAAGTTCGTCACCACGCTTTTACATTTCTTTGCAATCAAAATTTTTATAGAAATAAACTGCAACTTTCTTCTTATTCGTGCATCTTGCGTGGACCCACTTACCACATGCTGTACATAACACCAAGTTATACATAAATCATGTTCCACACACGCCACAAGGATCAATCTTACAGTCAAACGTTTCTTCCTCCATTCAATTCACCATCAACTTTGTCTTTCCAAGATTGACTCTCATCCGTTTGCTTTCAAATGCTTCTTTTTATTCATCAAAGTTCTCTCTCAGTTCTTCCATAGTTTTCCCCATTAGGACCAAATCGTCTGCATAAAGAATTTGCTTCATCCAGTCTTTCCTCTCATTTTCTGTTACTTTATCTGACATCATTGCAAACAACAAAGGTGACAACACAGATCCTTGGTGTACATCAACTTATACAGAAAATTCTTGCAACAAGCCGAATGTAACTCTGACTTTCGTTTTTGCTCCTCCATAAAAACTCATCATCGCCTTGACCAGGATTTCAGGCAAACCTTTCTTTTTCATAGTCCATTTCTTCACTCTTTTTGGTACTCTGTAACATGCCTTCTCCAAATCAACGAAACACATGTACATTCTTTTGTCGTTCGCTCGATGTTCTTCTAGCAATGTTTGTACTAAGAATAAGGCATCTGTTGTTCCCTTTTCAGGCATGAAACCAAACTGTGCTTGATCAAAATCAACTAATGCTCGTATTCTTCTCTCCAACACTCTTTCAATAATCTTCATGCCATGTTCCAGCAACTTCACTCTTCTATATAAACCACAGTTCATCACGTCTTTTTCCTTAAAAATTGGCACCACAACGCTGGTTTTTAATTGATCCGGGTTTCCATTTCCATCCAAACGTCGTTGGCAAGGCTATAACATCACTTTCTCTGTATATCTGCCACCTGCAACAATCATCTCCGTTGTTACTTCAGAGAGTCATGCAGCCTTTCTTGTTTCGTTTTCTTGATCGCTTTTTTCACTTCCTTGCAAAAAAATTTCTCTACTGGCCCTTCAACCATAGCAGCCTCCACCTTGTGGTCCCAAGCATTTTCCTCATTCATAATTTTTTCCTTATGTTCCTTCCATATTTTACATCAATCTTCTTGACTGAAACAATTCTTCAACCATAGCAGCCTCCACCTTGTGGTCCCAAGCATTTTCCTCATTCATAATTTTTTCCTTATGTTCCTTCCATATTTTACATCAATCTTCTTGACTGAAACAATTCTTCCATCTCTACTCTTAATCCATTTTCCTCCTTCAACATCGTTTCCATCTCTGTTCATAAATTTTACGAATTTGAAAATCTTCTTTGGTTTCTCACGTAATTTTTCTGTTTCCTTTTCAGCTTCCGTCTTCATTGCTCAAGCAATCACTTTCTTAGCTTGATTTTTCATTTTCCTATAGGATATTTTGTGTTCTTCCAACCCAGTTTTGCAAAACGTTTTAAATGCTTTTATTTTTCCTTGCTATTGCATTCCTCACTTCTTCACTCCACCACAATTTAGTTTCTCCATTTTTTCTGACTTTCTTCTTCCCACATAGCTCATCACATGCTGTCGGAACTCCATCTCTAAAAGATTCCCAGAAATTCGTTGCTTCAACCTCAACTAACTCTCAACTCTTGTCAAATTTTTGTTTCATTTCTCTTTTTTTTTTAATTTCCAGACCATGCACTTCATTCTTTCTTGACAACTATATTCATTTTTCTTTTATCCACGTCCGCAACTAGCAGTCGATGTTGCAATTCCCATGGAATTACCTTTACAATCTTTCAAAAATTTTCTGTTTTTTTACTAACTAAAATAAAATCAAATTCAGATTCATTATTGCCAGGTTTAAACGTTATCTTTTGTCCGTCTATTTAAACCACGTGTTTGCCACACATAATTCTCTTTCGTCGCAAAACTCGAGTAGCATTCTTCGTTCTGCATTTTCCTTACCTACTCCGTTTCCTACATAAACACCCTCAAAGCCTTCTATCTCTTCACCAACATGCCCATTAAAATCTCCCAGTCCGAGTACTATTTCACTAGAATTCTGTAGCTCGTATTTCCCTGCCAATTCGTCATAGAACCTGTGCTTCTTTTCAGGTGGCCCTCTTGCTTGTGGTCCATACTCTGATATTACTCATATCACTTGCTTTCCAAACACTAACACTACCACCTAACTCTGTCACTTTTTCTCCGGACATCTACCACCTTCTCACATAGCTCTTTTACCAAAATTCTAATCCCTGCGATACCAGAGCTGTTTCCAGACCACCACAATTTATACCTTCGTCCAAAAACCGCGAGAAATTGAGTACCTTCATTCTTCCACCTTACTTCTTGTAAGCCACATACATCTACTTTCCTCTTCCTCAACTCTTCAACTCAAAACCTCTTTCACAAATACTTACAACATTCCAACTTTCAAGTCTAATAGGAGAATGTTGCTGATTTTTCAAACAAGCCCTTCTGCCTAACGCCTGAGCGCTCCAGGTTGAGTAGTCGCTCCTGGGTTACCACTGATCGTCAATCTTACTGAATAAAATCAAATATTTTTAGAGTAGTTGACTGAGGAATGCAAGCGAAACTATACAAAAGAATGCAGGTTTTAACTTTTGATGCGGCTTCAAAACATGATGCAATGATACCAGATTAAATCGGCATCGACTCCATCCTTTATACCTCAACGATGTCATGGGTTTCACTTACTCTAAGAACAATTTTAACAAATCTAATTGGCAACTCTAAAGTGGATTAAAGCAATGCTGGTCACTGGTCATTGTATTAAATCTAGCCTGTTCTCTATGCAGTGTGCACCAATCAGTGAAATCCAGTTAGTGAAAAATAGATAGATGTTACAGTAGCCAAGCCATTTTAGTAAAAATAAAGTGGTCAGATTTTGTAGTAACAAATGTCTAAGAACAAGCCAATAAGCAATTGTTTGCAACTTGATTTGAAAAGCTTGTTTTAGTTTCACAAAATCAGCAAATATGGTAGGTTTCCTTTGTATCAGTTGCTAGTATTCTTATCAGATATAAAGTAAGTAGCCTGGGATAGAATTGGAATGTCGTCGCCATTAATATTAACACCAATATTACCAATCAGAATCATGGAAATTAAAATCATGAGAGCAACATCCACCTCTTAAAACTCTTACAATCCAGCTCTGTGAATTTAGATGCAAGTTTGACTTTAAACCACAAACTATCTCCAACATATCCATAATTAATGGAACAAATCCGTCCATATCATCATTTGTTGCTGACTCTCATGCTGCATGTATGAAAAAATGAGGTTATGATAACGAAAACTAAATCGGTTTCATAACCTCATTTTTTAAACATCATTTATTCATTGTTCAAAATTTTTTTTATCATTATTTATTCATTGCAATCACCTAACAAAAAATTAAAAACCATCAAAGTCATCACTGCTGTCACTGTCTGCAAGACTCATGTGATAGGCAATATATAACGTGATTGATCCTGAGAAAAGCAATAGCAAAAACGTGACTCACTTGAAAGGCAACAATAAGAAAGGCATTAGTGTGCAAAGCGATAGTGGGAAAATATTTTCGAAAAATTTTGTATCCCATACAATAAATTTCATTTATTCCTGTGTAAGCCGCACATGGCTTTTTAAGCGATATTTCGGAACAAATAATGTGACTTGTACTCTAACAAATACGGTATGTGTGATAGAATAATAAAGATTAAGCATTGGGTAATCAAGTTAATCGTTTTGCTTTACTTTTGAATAACTGATGATGTGTTGAACAAGGTCAATCTTGAAGTTGATTTTTCAATTTCACAATGATTTGTTTAACAAATTTGCGTACAAATCATAACAATTCAGAGGTTTAACTATTACTTACACGAATTAATTAAATGCAGGATTATCAATGCACTTAATTTGATTAAGCACTGATATAACTTCTAAATTGCTAACCAAAGCGAAAAAATCACATTGAAAACCGAATTTCAAAAACCCAACCGAATTCCTGTTACCGTATATACTTGCTGATAGGTCGCCTTATTAGATTTGTGTTAAAAAAATTTAATTTAGGGTTGACTCGCACATAAGTCGCACTGAAGATTCAGAGATTGAAAAAGTCCTTTCTGTAGCTTTTTTGCACAGATAACTTCCTTCCTTCCAGATAACTTCCCCCCAGACCATACGATTTTTATGAATAACCAACTCGCTACAAACCTCTATATCATTGCCAGTACGTTCTGACCCCTCACCCTGTTTGAGAAATGACAAAAATATATACTCACATAAATTTGTTAAAAACATTTATTTGATAACTTTATAGTTAACCGACTTGGTGACGATTTGCACTTATATCGAGCGGATTGGTCGCACCTATATTTAAAAAATAAAAATATAAGGAAAAAATTGCGACCTATTTGCGAATATATACTGTATAAGTTTTCCAAATGTTTTAAAATCTCGTCCTGCAAAAAAATCAAGGTTCATATAACCAAAAAATCCTGAAATTATTCCCAGAAAAGTCAAAGATGTAACTGTTTTACTATTTTATGATGCATGAAAAGAGTTATGATAAGTGTTCAAATAGCTTGAAAGCTTAGCAAAAAGTTATACATGATTATTACGTTTAAGCTCCATTCGTAAGAAAGCAAATATTGGAGATATATGTGTATTCAACATACATTTCCTTTTAATTTGAAAATTGGTCCAATGTAAGTAGAATACAGGAAAGGAAGACATAAATTTAAAATGCAAATGAAGCTTACAGATATCGCATGCACACATGTTTTTAGGGTAAACTGTTGTTACTACTAATATACATCATCACGGTAGAACATCCGGCAATAATAACCCATCATACCTTTATTTCAAACTCCTTTATATCTTTCTTCGGTAGCTTGGATATTTTGGTGAAATCTTTCACCCTGCCCAACACTAACTGCTCCAAGATGAGGGTTGTAAATGAAGAAATTGCATCTTAAAATTTGTGATACCACATCTCTTAGTATACTGCAAGCAACTCTGCGACACCTTTTGAATATGAATTTGACTTGAAATTTCCCCCAAAATTGGAGCAAATCCATTAAAATGCATGCCAAGCTTGTAGTTCCAATGTATTTAATGTTTTTCAAAAACTTTCCAAATCTGTGGATACCAAAGATTCCTTCTTTCACCTTGGCTTAGCTTAGTTTTGCAAACTTTTTACAGAGAAATTCAAAACCATAGCTTTCGCAAAGTTCTTCATTTATCCTAGCGTGATATGCAATGGTGGCATTAAAACTTTATCGGGATTTACTAAAAAGAATATGTTGGATATTTTTCAATCCAGGTGCATATGCATTCCTTGTCTGCCTTAATTTTTGTTTCATAGTGTTGTGCAGTGGCGTGACTGTCCCACAAACATAAAGAACAACAGTGAACAAGTACTTGCTCACTGTTGTTTTTTATGTTTGTGGGACAGTCACGCCACTGCACAGCTTAAGGTCCTTACATAAGCTCCACTGATATGGAATAACCCTTAACTTTAAAGGCCGGAGATAAATCTCTATTGCATTTCCTATAGTAACTTACTTGGACATCTTTTTCAACCATATTTTGTTCTTTTAACCTTGATAAGTCTCTAATTAAGTCATTTAGATGTTTTTGTGAAAATAAGATTGAATCTTTTGTGGTATCAGAATCTTGTGTAGTTGGAAGATTGTCGTAGTTGTCTTTATCAGCACTGCTATCAATAACATCAAGTCTATTTTGACGAAGCACTGGTGGTGGCATTGAACAATCATGAAGAACTGAGGCCCTTGTTGAATCCAAATCGGAATATGTTATTTTATCTCTCTATTTAAAAAAAAAACCTTTTATTTTGGTGAGACAAAAATTGCAATCTTGACAGTGGTCTTTAGGTTCATGCCAAATCATTGGAACGAAAAAGAAGACCGTTTGTTTAGCCAGTTGTGCAAGCCTAAACAGCATATCTTGCATATTTTATCGGGTGCCCTGGTCTTAATGTTGGTGGCTTAATGAGTAACCAAAATATGCTGCATACTTCTTTTTGATATCATGAGTGATATTTCTTTGTTGTTTTTTGCTTGTAAACTTTCCACATGCAAAGCAAAACCGATCTGGATGGTTTAAGCACTTTCTAGGCATAATGACCATAATTGGAAATTACTTTAAAAATACTGTTTTAAAGTACTAATAACTTTAGGTCACAGGTTACAGAAACACACTAAATGTGTTATTAACATAAAGTGGAAGTGGCACCCGTCTTGGCCGTCTCGTCACCAGATCGTAATTTAGAGGGTTCTTATAATAACCGTGTTGTCGGAGCCGATTGCTTCTTCTTGATGATTGTGAAGTTAAATTTGAAAGTAGACCATTGAATTAAGTGAAAAAAACAAAATTCTAGTTTGTCCCAGTCCATTAAATGAGAATTACAGCTATTCTTGATTCAGCAAACAGCATTAAGCCGCGTGCCTTTGCATTGCGTGCACGAAAGTCCAGCGATTGATTGTAACTTGAAACTAATGTTGTGAAATGTGTCGTTGTCGTGCTGGGCTCGGCTGATCTTTTCAAGTCTGCAGTAATGGTGATTATTTATTAGCTGATATCAAATAGCCCCATTTCCTACCATTTTTTGATTTTAGGAAAATCCATGTACAGTGGCATTATTTCACTGTTTACTGCTGGTTGCATAGTTTGAATATTTATGGGGCTGGAATAAAGTTTAAGCTGGATAGAAAATTATGATTGCGAAAATATGTCATTATGATTGCCTCTGCACCAAAGCAAACAAAATAAAACAGCTCAAAAACGGTTGTTTTCTTAATTTAGATACATAAATATAGACTTATTTTGCAAATTTGAACCTTAAAAACTCTTTACATCTGAATTTCCAGGGGGGGCAAGTGCCCCCCCCTTGCCACTCCCTGCAGGCACCCCTGGCTGGGAGTGAGGGCTTTGGCTTTGTCCCGGACCTCGGTTGTTCTTTTAACAGACAGTTTATTGTTTGCTTGAAGCTTTTGGTTTCCTTTAATTTTTGTCTAGTTTGTACTTCAGGTGCAGAGGGCTCTTGTTCTACTCTTCCATATTTTGTGAACTTACACCATGCAAATCATTTGTTAATCGACAACTTAGGCTTATAAAAAGTGAGCATTAAGCGAGGTCAAGAACATTAATTATATACATCCGAAATTTTCAGATTACACACAATTTGTACGTATAAATTTTATCATCCTTCCCCACCAAAATTTTTTTGATTTACTGCTGTGTGTTTTGCTTGTTTGTACATTAGATACTGGTACTAGTGCGTGTAATTACTTCCAATCAAATCTTTCATTATACTTGCTGTAATACGCCGAAGCATGTAACGAGTTGGCGGGGCCCATCTCCGCATCACTGCGCCCAGGCAACACAGCTCCTTTCAAAGAAATGTTGCAGCGTTGGCAAGCCGTTGGCAACACTGCGTCCGATTTGACCGGCCCGAGATTTGAACCTCAAACCTTCTGCTCCAGAGACGAACGCGTTACCGCTGGACCAACTGGCTGTTTATGTAATTACTTGATTAGTTAAAATTCAACATAGCGCTGCTTGGTGAACCAATTATCGGCAAGAGTACAATGACTAAACGCCATAAAGTTCCTTGTTTGCTTCTGCTGGGATCTGTTCCCACTTATGACGACATCCACATTCTTACAAGCAAACTACCAACCAACAAGCGAGTATTACTTGCAGTTATAGCTAAAAAAGAAAGACTTCAGCAAATCTAAAAACAAAAAAGTAATGTTTAGAGCTGCCATGTCGAACACAACTGAAGAAATTTAGGATATAATTAAAACCAATTTGTCAATTTATGCCGCGGCTAATTCCAACAAAACAAGCAAACAACATTGCTCAATATAGATAGCACAAGTATGAAAAAAAGCAAAATTTGACGAAAACGAAAAAAAGAGAAATAGGAAAGACTAACGAAAGGATTGAAGCATTTTTAAGAAACTTTTCAAGAAACCATGGTCTGCTGGCCCAAAGATGTATGAAGCAAAATATCCAACGAAGAAGATAAAACATTTCTTTTGTAACTTACTGCAAGGTGATCGCAGAGCTTTAATAGCTGGAAAAAACACCAAAACGGACAAATTGGAAATGAGGCAAGAGAAAAAAAAAATTTAGTTGTGACTGATATGGCAGCTTTAAACATTACTTTTTTGTTTTCAAATTACCTTAAGTCTTCTTTTTTGCAATAAATGCAAACAAGACTTGCTTGTTAATTGGTAGTTTGCTAGTAAGACGTCTTGAGTGGAAACAGATCCCAGCAGAAGCAAACAAGGATCTTTATCACGTTTAGTTGTTATATTCTTGCTGATAATTGATTCACCAAGCAGCACTATGTTGAATTTTAACTAATCAAGTAATTAAGCACACCATCATCCTAGTAATTTCTAGTCCACCTACTCAGCAAGTATACCAGCACTACATTATCATGTTAACAGGGCAACGTAGGTACGGGAATCCTCTTCACTTTTGTTATTTGTAACAAAATGAGATACCTTTATGTAGATTTAGCGATAATATTTGCATTGCCCCAAAGACCGATTTTGAAACACATGTAAAAAGTAAGCACTACAGATATATAGTTTTACTGAAAGTTAGATAGAAACTTGATGCTACTGAGTCATTTGAGCCATCAACCAACTTTCTAGCACAAGTGGTTGAGGAGATAAAAAATTACTCTGTATCCATAAGTCTGTCGTCGCAAAACAAAAAGCAGAACCCCTAAACAACGTTCAATTTTTCTAAAGCTTCATATGTGGAGTTTTTTCTGGACTGTTCACCATATATCCAAAGTCCTTTGTGATTAGCACAGTTTTTAATTTATAAAGAGCACATGCAATACCCTAGTACAGTGTACATCAGTGGTTCTTAACCTTTTTCAATTCCATTGCCAAATTTCAAATCTTAAGGTTGTATGGAGCCGCAATCCAACAGCTAAAATTTTCAATTAGTTTTGCTCAACTGGCGCTGGTTTTTAAATTACTGCAACATTTTACAACCCATCGTAGCTGGATTTATCAAGGCACTTACTAAGCTAAAAAATATATTATTACTAAATCATAAAGATCGATATTACAGCACCAGCCGTGGCACATACAACTGAACTTTACTAAGAAAGTAAACTTGAACTTGAAGCTAAAATTCGTCTGCATTTCATACAGACGAGAGCCCCAGCTGCTGGGCGATTTTTGAATGAAAGTAGCATAACGGGTTTTTAGCTAACAAGGGGGGGGGGGGGGGGGGGAGCTGGGTGATTAATTTGGTTTTTGGAATAAAAAGCGAATAATAGAATAATTTTGATTAGGGAGAAACTTGAATTGAAAGCTAAAATTTTGTCTGCATTTTACAAAGACAGGGGTCTTGGAGTAGAGCCCCCAGCTACTGGACGATTTTTGCAATTTTTTGGATAAAGTAGCTGTTTTAACACAATTTAGATAACATGTGGGACGTTTGTGGAGCCAATTGAGAGACGGAGTTGCTGGGATGTGGAAGCCCCTTTGACAGAATAAAGTTACTCAGCCCCTTCAGCGCCCTTACTTTACTTTCTGTTCAAATTCAAAGTAATTTTAAAATCATGCATACTGGGGGTAAACTTATAAGTGACTTTTAAGACACCCCTACTACATTCTTACTACTGCATTAGCCTTTGAGTATTTTGCAACTCTAATCCTACAACCCAACGAAATACCGGGTAAGGCTTCCTTTTTTTCTGTATAAACTAGAATAGAACTCCCTATCGGGAAGGGATTCTAAATTAAGAAATTAAGCTAATGCTCCATTATGATCCACTTTTATACAACTCCTAAGTAGAACACTGTGCAATATTATTCTCGACTGCAAGTTGGCTTAAGGGATAGGCTTATTTCGCTGCCTCTCACTGGAAAGACATGTCGATTTATTTATGACTGAAAATTGTTTTACTGAAGGTATCGTCTTTCCATATAAAAATTAAAACATGAATAAATGAATAATGTTGGCTAACTATTGAGATGAAGAATGGTTCAATATAGTTTACATAAACAGTGCAAATTAAAAATGATTAATTTTCAAAAGGCTAATGAGAGCAGCAGAAAAATAGTTGAAGCTGCGGTTGAGAACCACTAGTGTACATTTTACACTGTAGTAGCCGAGCAATATCAGATAGTGCTCAAACTAAAAGGTTTTTACCTGTCAGATAAGTAACTGGAATGGCGTCCGCAATGTTATCAATATCAAGGTTGCCAATAAACACTCAAATCAGGAAGGGCCCTAGGTTGTGTACAATGTCTCTGATATGGTCGGTTCAGAAAAGGTTGCAAGTCAACGCCAATCTAATAAGATTGCCTCAACTTTAAGATTTTACCTGCAGTCCTCATTTAAAACCACAACGTTTTAGAAAAACGACAGTGGTTAGCGCCACACTACAAATACTTTTCCTTAAAAAACAGGCTAAGGCACAAATCAAGAAACAAACTTACATGAAAAAACAAAAAATACAAACAGCAAAATGGTGATGAGTAACATGATCTTCAAACAATGCGTCATCTGAAAATGAAAAATACAAAATTGATTACGAACATGCTTTTTAAGACAAAAAAGAATGGGCAATTTAGTCGGCAGGGCATCAGGTAAGCCATTGAAAAGCTGCAGTCTCTTGATTCTACTATAACTGAAATTTGCTTAATTTATCATTAGTCATCATGCCTTCGGAAAAAAATTACTGTTAATGCTTATTTCACACTGAGGCAAATCAGTCCACCAGTCATGGTGGCTCATTTTGATAAAAGACCTGCAAAAAGAACCCACAAATGGTTGCTCTGTGTTAGTTTTCATAAACTGTATAAATACATATAGCCTGGGTTATAGTTAGCATGGGGTCGGTGAACTAGATCACAATTTATCATGTTCCAACTGTCTATTTTGGCCGTACGGGCCACACTAAAATTTAATGTTCATAGTTTTATTCAAATAGTTGACAAATTCTTCAAAAAATAGATTTTTTACATCAACGACAAATAACCACAAAAGAGCTAAAGTTTAAGCGAAATTTTTCAGATTTCGTGGTTTGTCAAAGTCACTTTTTAAAACCTGAGCACTCTTGGCTCAGTTTGATTTAAATGACGTAACAAGACGTTTTCATGACAGAACTACTTTCAGCTACGAAATTTTATGATTCAGTATCAAAAAACAAACCAAAAATTGTGCAAAATTTGTACACCTAAGATGAAATCTTTTTTTCAAATCTTCCATTATACTTGCTGTATTACACCGAAGCATGTAACGAGTTTGCAGGGTCTACCTTCGCATCATTGTGCCCAGGCAACACAGCTCCTTTCAAAGAAATGTTTCAGCAGTAGCAAGCCATTGGCAACACTGTGTTCGATTTGATCAGCCCAAGATTTAAACCTCAGACCTCTCACTTCAGAGATGAACACGTAATTGCTCGACCAACTGGTCGGTTGCCACCTAAGATATCATTTTAGTTTATAAAGTCCATTTTGATTTCCTCAGTTTGGGCTAGGCACTGCGTCCGACTCATATTTTCAAAATAATATATATATGTTTAATCTAAGAGGTCATTGAAAATATCATTTTTTGAAAATATGGCTCGATCGCAGTGCCTAGGCTAAAATGAGGAGAAACCAAAATATGCTAAACTAAAATGTCCAAAAAAAGGTTGGTAGCACTTCATTACTCTTTTTGTTTCTGGCCCATAATTATTTGATAAATCCAGCTGCAGCAGTGACTGCGACCTAAATAACCTTAAGTGTGTTTTAAAAAATTAAACAGAGCTGGTTTTTAAACACAACAACCTAAGGATTTTATAGGTCTACATCCTACATCTCTACTTCCGCACACACCTATAAACAGGCTTACAACCTAGATTTTGCTAAAACGGAAGGAGTGGTGTTTAAAGGAAAATTTACATAATTTTGTTTCAAAAATGCCTCAATAGGGTGGCAAGCTGAGTAGAGTGGTGCAACTTATGCATATAATTTCCATGTCAAATCAGGCTATTTCAAACCAACACGCGTACTTTCACTTTTAAAAATCAACTTTATTTCAACAAAACTTCTGAACCTAGTTTTAACCTACCTCCAAACCTGGCAAACCAGTTCTTGAAATTTCACGCAAATCGCGAGCATACAAGTGTACTGGCAGAAAAAATTTGCTCATTTAGCGAGTTTTTTTCGCTGGTAACTTCACGCTGGTAAGGTGTTATGCCTGAGCTTACAAAATTGTTTTGAAAACAAACTAAGGTTACACTTGTAAGCTGATGAAAAGACTACTGTCACAAAGGAGAAAGTCAATGCCAACTTAATATAATATGATTACATTGATTAGCTTAACTTTAGTTATCCTCATCGATTTTGTCTGCAGTACTCGTTTAAGCACTTGTATTTTTTGCTTTAATTTTTAAGAAGTTTGAAAATTAAAAACAGAAAACATTCAACCGAACAAACAAAAACTTTTGTTTTTTGTAAACAATGAAAGTTTAACTTTGGCACCTGGAAGCTCTGGTGATTCCGGTGCATGAAAGTTCCAGCACATATCAGCCACACCTAACAGTCTGCCCTTGAAAGCATATTTTTACAGCAGTGTTCCTAAAACACTTACCATTGTTGATTTGAGGAGGCACTGGAGAAGCAATGGGCGCCGGATGGATTGTGGCAGGCGCTGAAAGAGCAATAGGCGCCGGATGGATTGGGGCAGGGGCTGGAAGAGGGCGATGGGTACCAAAAGAAGCAGGAAGGGGACCAACAGGGGCTTGGGGAGGGCCAGGGGGGAAAAGCTACAGGAACAGACAATGCACGAGCGACCGTATGGGATAAGCCAGGGGCAACCTGGGGGGGAGAAACAGGGGGAAGAGATGTAGCTCAAGCAGATAAGGTTGGTGGAACTGTGGGCAGAAAGAGTGGGGGTGCAGCAGGGGGAATGGCTGGGGGTTGCTAAAATAAGAATAAAACAGCATAAACACAAGCGACCTACCAAGTAACCAACCTTAATTTCATTGATATTCATTAAGTTGTCTTGGTTAAAAGCCATCAAAATGAACTTCTGCATTTCAACTCAAACTGCCACATGCTACCTCAAATGATGGAGGCGTCAAGCAGCGAAATTGTGATTCCAATTTTCATAGTGTTTGGGTTGACCCAGCCAAAAGACTATCCCATTTCTACTGTTTCAGTAGCAGTTTAGCATCAGCAATAACAACTTTTCTATTTTTCAGCGTTTTTTAATGTTCCAATGCTTGAATCACTTGCAAGTGGCTTAGTTAAGCTTTTGCAAGACACGGAATTAGTTTTTGCATTAACGTCAAACAATGACATCATCAACAAATAAGAGTTATAAATAGTGGTCTAATTAACTTTTTCATCATTGTTTGAGAAGTTCTTAACCAATATGACGAAAAAGTGTGTCTAAGCCAAAACATAACGCTGTTAAGTGCACCAGTTGGAAGCTGGTGTATAGAACAAGAGTTTGTATTTTGATTCCAAACGAGCCACCAATTGCCTATTGTTTATGCAAGAGTAAACGTGGTTTTTGTTTGATTTAATTTCATTCATGCTATCCTAGGTAATTGAGCACCAAAAACAAAACGAAAAAAGCTGGCACACTTAATGCTTCAAAATTTTCCGGATTTTTGGCGTATTTTGACATGTTAATTATGTCGATTTCACTGCTTGATTTTGAAGACTTTTATTATTACAAGAGGAACAATACCCGAAGAGGTCGAGGCAGAGCTAGAACCGTCTTAGCAAAGCTAAAACTATGGTTGGTATCGCAGATATGCATACAAAATTGACAAGCTTGAAAAACCTTTCTTTTACACCTAGATTTCGTCTCACAGACCACCAGTGAACTCTTTTTTAGCTTAGTGTTTACCAGGTTTTTACGAGCCAAGTCAACTGATTAATCTACTTTTTATGTTCAGATTCGTAAGGGAAAACCTTCCTACATAATTTTATTAGCTTTTCCTAACTTTTAGCACTATCACAAACAAATTGCACCAACAAAAACAAAACCCAAATCTACTTCTACTTACTGGCATTATGCAATTTATATTCCAACAACTGACACCAGTATATAAGGTTCAAGAAGTTAGGATGGCTGACACATCACATTGAAATATTGAAAAGTTATGAAATTGGAAAGACCAAGCAAAATTTGTAGTATTCCATGTCGTGTTTGTCATTGTTTACTGTAATGATAATTTCAGAAGGAATCAAAATGTTATCCAACGATAAGCAAGTTTAAAGATTCCATGAAATAATCCAACATTGTGAATAATACAGACTTATTTTTAATCAAAGTGTTTTTGTCATTACAGATTAGGTTAATAGTACATTAACATGAAAAATAATGTATTGGTTATTCACTCTAATAACGGTTTATCTGAAGTGTTCTATTATGATAACTAAATATGAAATTATATATGTAACTATATCTGTATATTTGTACCATATTCAAGCCAAAACAATCCTCCATGCAACCAATCCTGGAGAATGTGAATATGACCGTGCGCTCCTCAAATCAGCAATCACACAAATTTCAAATTATTACTTTGATAAAACCAAACCAATCAAGAAAAAAAAATTTTTTACAATAAGCAACAGAAACTAAAATATGAACAAAAAATAATATACAAGTTTGAACAATATAAACAAAATTGTCCATCAGACCCCTCCCAAAATAAAGCAGTAAAAACAAAAACAACAACGAGTATCGTTTCGATAATCTTGATTGAGTTAACAAAATAATGATAATAAATCAACCAGAGTTAACAAATTTAGCGAATCCAACACACTAATATTCACATTCACACATTTGCAGGCAAATGGAGTCAGAAGCGGCCATTTTTCAATGTTTCAACATTTTGAGATTCATGTTTATTTAAAGTTCAGAAATAGAAGTTTGAAAATTATTGAATTTTTGCATGTTTTGATATGCATTTTATTGGCCCATAATCTAGTACTCTATTATTTTTTACACACCGTTAGGTAGTGTTAAAATTCAAAAACTTAATGGGTAATGCCCCTTTAATATGTGCTATAATGTGCAATCATTGGTTTTATGTTTGATACAATCATCAGATACATTAAAATAGATTAATGGTTTCATGTTTGATACAATCATCAGATACAAAAATGCAATAAAGTTCAAAATTTAATTTTGCTGTATCAAACAGCCAGCCACTAATGTTCACATTCAAGTCAATTCACATTTATAATTGTACATTGCACCAGACTAACTACACTGTGAACTTCAGATTGATTTAAGTTTAATCAAACATATACAAGGTGTCTCAAAAGTAAGTAATCACTTTAAAATTTGAATAACGATCTAATGGCTTCTTCAAATTTGTCAAAAGTTTACACAAATACTTTGTAAACTACTAGAAACAGATTACCATCCTAATGTCTTCTTGAATTTACTTACTGACAGGATAGTAGACCTCAACGTGAGAACACCAATTTCAAGACATTTCAGCCACCGTTTGACGCATTCTCGCCTGACACTTTGCTATTAATCTTGTGTAGCTATTCCACATGATACTTTAATTTTTTCCAACTCTTCAAGGTTTGAGGCCGAGTGGAGTAAACATTATACTTAAGGAAACCCCAAAGAAGAAAGCCGCATGGGGTTAAGTCACGTGAACGAACGGCACATTCCAGAGGACCCTTGCACCCAATCCACCTATTGGAAAAGAAGTGATTTATGTAATCTGTGACTTTCCTGGCGTAATGTGCAGGAGCTCCATCTTGCTGAAAACAACAGTTCTCAACCGAAGCATTGTTTCTCAGCTCTGGGAGGAAAAACTTTGAATTTTCTGCAAAAGTTTCCCATTTAAAAAATTCCCTGTTAAAGAGGCGCTGAGTTTGCCTTATTGATCCATATGCTTTTTGCCCAACAGCAATTTTGCACATCATTTCTCGGGTTAATCGCCTTGTCATTTTGTAGGTTGATGAAAAATGCAAACAATACCTAACTTTTACTACTTGTTCACACTATGTTCTTTGAAGAATTGAATGCACTATGATGAATACCTGAAAAGCAAATCAAAATTGAAAGTGGACTTACTTTTGTGACACCCTGTACATTTATTCTTCTTGCTGTGTAAGCAAAGTTTTCAAGAACAGCAGAAGATGCTGGAATTGTCATAAGAATACTGAGTAGTTTTTTTTAGGATAAATATTGATTTGACAAACCGGTATTTCTTGCATTACCGGTTAAGGTACAGTACCAGCAAACAGTTTCTATTGGTGTTATTTTCTTGCATACATTGCATCAAAGCACTCTAGGACTGTTTGAGAATCGTGGGGTCCACGACAACCGACCGTCGTAAACTGACACCAAACAAACTGACTGCCAACTTACCGTGCTCCTAACACTGGCTATTAGTTAGTTCACTGTCACTTTGTGGCGGTCAGTTGACTTGGTTCGATAATTGCGAAATCTTTATTATTAGCGCTAACGAACAATGACAACTTTTCTCCTTCATAATCATCCCCATGAGCTTCCATGAACAATTGGAAGAATTTGGGCCAAATTGTTTGGACCTCTTTCATCACTGTCTTTTTTATGGTCGACTTTTGGGACAAGAAAAAGTCGCAAAGTACCAGGTCAAGGTGAGCTTTGTGGTTGGTTCAACACGATGTTGCTAATGTTGCCAGAATTTTCTCGGATGCTCAAGGCATTGTGTGAATGAACATTGTCACGATGAAGGAGCCATGAGCTTTTCTGCTAATCTTTTGTCTTTATTTGTTCTCATTGAAAGTGAAATTCCTTCGTACGTTGATTGTTCAGCCTTGTGGCAAGAATTCCATGTGTACAACTCCTCTTACATCAAAAATTGCTATTTTCATCACCTTCACAACGAACTTTATCGTTAGTAGTAGTACGGTACTTCATTAGCACTGTTACACCAACAGTAATCAATTTGAGCCAAAGTGTTCTACTGTCATTTACATGGCTGGTATCTCGATAGGATATAACCTTCACAACATAGAATAATAAGGTTTTGTACGAGAAATCTTTGCTTGAGGATGTCGTCTGGGTTGCCTTTTGATCAAATCGTTGCTTGCCGGGTTTGTAGTAATACCTATTGGACTCCAAACGTAAGTTTCTTGGCCAAACAATTTACGTTTCAAACTAAACAGTTAAATTAATTGAAGTAAATTAAGTTCTGGTTCAGACCCAGTATGCCATTGATGTTGGAGAATACTTTATTTATTTGGAAAAACTTTGCAAGCCAGCATACCTGCTGGCATATATCACCAGATTGCTCAAATAATGAAATTTTAAAACGCATGGCTGACTCACACACGAGCACGATATACTGCAGTTGTGATGTAAACATTGCTGATTTTGCATTGTGTAATCCTTTCTTTCATTTCAATTGGTGAACATATATATGGTATGGCACATAATAGCCACTAATAAAAGTTTTTGATTTCCATATAGGCTTTTTTGATTTAAGCAGACGTATCTGATAAAACTTCCAGCAATTAATTTAGTCAATCCATTTAAATGTCTGCACTGATATATTAAGTTCTGGTTCCGACCCAGCATGCCATTGATGTTGGGAATACTTTATTTATTTGGAAAAAACTTTGCAAGCCAGCATACCTGCTGGCATATATCACCAGATTGCTCAAATAATGAAATTTTAAAACGCATGGCTGACTCACACACGAGCACGATATACTGCAGTTGTGATGTAAACAATGCTGATTTTGCATTGTGTAATCCTTTCTTTCATTTCAATTGGTGAACATATGGTATGGCACAAAATAGGCACTTAAAAAAGTTTTTGATTTCCATATAGGCTTTTTTGATTTAAGCAGAAGTATCTGATGAAACTTCCAGCAATTAATTTAATCAATTCATTTAAATGTCTGCACGGATGTAGATATGCATTATATGAGTTAAATTGAACTGAGGTTTCTCAAGGTGAGAGTCGTGGCTTCCAAACGAAAATTCCAATCTCGTCATATGCTTTAGGATATCAATCAAATGCCGTGTAGCAGCATTATGACTGGCTTTGATTTTTTTCTGAAGGCACTTCCAGTAAAGCGTCGAGTTGAAAGCTACCATCTTGAATTCATGCTCCTATAAAATATACTTTCAGAAATATGCTACGTACTAAACGCACTAAACTTGTCTTCAATCAAAATCTTAGTCTACTTCAGCTTATCACAAGCAGTGTTGTAAAATCTTGTATAGGTATTCATTGTTTTCAAACTTATGATTTATTTTTTCACAATGAAATGTTAGCAACGCTGTTAACAGCAACTTGTTCCATTCAAATTTAAATCTGACCTTACATGAACTGCATTTTTACAAATTTAAAGAATTAAAACAGTCCACAAATATTTTTGGAATTTCAACATCTTTTTTCAATGTTTAGTTTAACGTGTTCCTATATGCATTTGTGTCGGTCAATTTGTTAAAGAAAGCAAAAAGGCTCAGTAACTAGCGTTTTTGGTTTTTAATAATTACTCCTAATTGCAAAAGTTGCAGAAAATGTTGCACAATATTTGTAGTACAATGCGTTTTTTATTTAGGTATCCGAAAAAGGCAGTTCTTGTAATATTTTTTGAAATCTAATGTTCTTGCTTCTCTAGCTGGACTAATGTTTTTTTGCATATAAAGTTTATCGGAATTGTAGGATTCATTTGCGAGCAAAAGTCTTGTTATAGCTTTGCATGCAATGTTAAAGATAAGCTTATTTGAAGTTGTTAGTTTTTCTCTGCGTACATTTTTTATGAAGCAAAGTCACAGGTATGGATTGATTTTTTCTTTTATTTAGATACTTGTACTACATTTTAGGACTAGATAAGGTACCCTGGAGCATAAAGCGCACTAATTGTCCATTATTGCTTTTAGTTCTTCAGAAAAGAACACCGAAATATAAGGCGCATGAAATAAAATACAATGTACAAAGCTCTAGAACCTCTAATAAAACTCCAAACAATACTGAATTAAATCATGAAGATGAGAAGAATATAACCTAGTTCTTACATAACATGCACCTGAGTATAAGGTGCTGCTTCAATTCCTCAAAAAATTAGTGTATTTTTAGTGCATCTTGAGGTCCCAAAAATACCATATGTAGATTCCTTTTAATGATTTCACAAATAATGGTTAGGTATAAAAGCATTATTTTGCTTTGTATTCATTTTCTTGGTAATCTTTTCTAATTATCTTTCGCTGATCAACAAAGGAATGAATGCAATTAGAAACGCTTGGCTGACTCGGACATAAAGAATGCTGACTCGGACATAAAGAATGCTGACTCGGACATAAAGAATGCTGACTCAGACATAAAGAATGCTGACTCAGACATAAAAAATGCTGACTTTACAGTGTGAACATATAGTGTGGCATTGTAAAGCAACGTCCACGAGAAATAGTTGTGTACTGTAGACCTGACATTTTTTAATACTCAACTAGATAATAAATAAAAAAAACTTTCAAAAACAAAGTGTGGGAATAGGTTTGGCGTCAACAACACGACTAGTGAATAGTACAATGCTAGCCAACATCTAACATGCAGATTGTAATCACGTTTTGAATTTTTTAAGTCATGGTGTTGAAAATTCAAGAGGGTCGTGGCCTCAGTGCTCCCTGGCTACATTCCTATTTTACAACGAGTATACGGGGCTTATTTCTCAGAGTCTTTTTTTGCAGCCTTCTCCATTCTGGTTTTGCTAACACATGTTAAAAAGCTTACACATTTTTGTTAAATTTTCCATGTGACTTGTTTTGTGAAGAGGGCCTTAGCTATTCTCTGGTTCGCCACTGTTCTAGCAGCTTTATGTCGAGACCTTCCTTTAAGATTCTCGTATGCAGCACTTAGTAACTATAGCAAACATATTTTAAAAAACTTTTGGATACAAGATAATCTTGAAGTAATGATGGCTTGAATAAATCACTACAAAAGTGCAAGGGGAAAGTTTAGTGTATGATTTTGCAAAAACGAAAACCGTTAAAAGGAAAAGAAAACTCTTAATCAACTTAATGGGATAATACAGGTTGACTCTCCATTAATGCAAACGCTGAAGTTGGGTTGTGTGACAACTTCTGCTGTTATTGCAAAGTCAACATTAATATTTTGCGAGTAATGGGCTCATGGTAGTCTAATAACATCATGATTCTTTAATTATGTCGTCATATTCAAATTGAATCACAATAACGTGAATCGCTTTATTTGATTTGAATCACAAAATAAAATTGATAATCACGATACTTAAATTAAATCACAATAATGAAATTGAATCATAATAATAAAATGAGTCGCTCTAGTGTCATTTAAACACTATAATGAAATGGAAATGTTTTTTATTTACAACTCAAAACCAAAATAGCAGGAAACATAACTTAACGTTTTGCGAAACTACTTTCTATAAATGTTTATTAAAGTGATAAATAACGAAAAGTAATGAATGACAAAAAAGTACTTAAAGCAGTGATTTTCCAGTATTCCACTGTGCAAATATATTCAAGTTTTAATCGTTACGATTGTCAGTGAGTTCTTTAAGAATCAAGGTACAGGTACCTTAATTTTCTAATGGCAGAAACGAATTTCTTATCCATGCAAATTTTTCTGTGGGCATGATTAGAAAATAATTCTTACCTTTTGCAAAGAGTTAAGATGCTGAATACTCAATTGGGTATTTTGTTGTTAATCGTTGCAAAGAAATAAGGAAACATTTCAAAGTTTCCGTTCTTCACTTTTAATGACCAGTGTTTGAATTCTTGTTTTACTGGACTCAGTTTGTCAGTTAAAGATATTTTTGCTTTGCTCTTGCATGCTTGAATTGTTCTTATTCAGATGTGGTCAAAAATATTGACCAAATATTCTAATTTTGAGACCCGAACTATAATTGCATAATAAAGTACAAAAAGGTTTGTTGGTTTTCAAGGCCAAAATACCAAACTTTTATTTTCATCTCGCTGTCTCATGACAATGCTTTTTCACGTGACAGCCATCTTGTCTCTGTGTGCAGCTTGGCAAATAGCTAGGATTTAAGTGTTGTTTTGTACGGTACTTGACCACTTCCAATTTTTTTTCGGCATCTGCATCAAGTATTGAGTCCGTACGTTTTCCCAACGAACACTTCTGATGAAAAAGCAGTGTTTTGTATTGTCGCTGTTTACCCTTGTTGCTGCAAGTGACGCTTATCCTTTGATGGACCCAACCATCGATGGAATTCGATTTGTCCGAAATTGTATGCATTCTTTTCATAGTAATCGGTTTTCTTCGCAATACCTACTTTTTGAATTAAAAAACTTCAGGTGATGAATAATTTTATTTGGATAAATTTGACTTGGAAGTCTAATTTCTTTTAAAATTTTGTTCATATTCCAAAATCCATTAACTGCTTCTCCTTTTTCGTCATTACTTTTGACAACGTAGGAATTAGTTTCTCAAAACATCAAGTTCTGTATCTTGTTGTTGAGGCTATGTATTTTACATTAAGAATCACAATAGGTAAGTGGCTATGTAGTTTACATTAAGAGATCTTTCAAACTTAAAATGAAATCGCAAAAGCAATCGCAATAATTAATTTAATCACAATAATGAATTGAATCACCATAGTTAAGTTAGAACCTAGGTTACTAGGCTAAATAGGTTGTCAACAAAATAAGATTGTTTTGCGTAAGTCCAACGTTTGATTTAAGAACTTACAAATTCTTGCAACCCACTTTGATTGGCTCTTGGTTGACTGGCTATTTTGGGAACTAAACCATCTCATTCAAGCTTTGATGCTTGTCATATGAGTGACAAGCACGTGAGACGTTAACAATATAATTACCTGCACTCTTTTTTTGTGGTCGAATCCAGTAAATTTTTGGTTGTGTGTGACTGGACTGAAATTTTCAGGAAGTTTCAATCTTAATGTTTTTCTTAAATTTGATGGTAAAACAAAGTGACACAAATATTGAAAAAAGAGCAGTTTTGCTAGTTGTTAAAGTTGTAAGAACAATATATGGCAGTCCAGTGTCTATGACATGGCACCTAGTTATTTTGTAACAAAATAGCATTGTATAACAGAAATTGATTTGTGTTTTTGTTTCTCTTAAAGTTAGTGCAAAAATGAACCTCGCTCTGTTTTTGTCATTGAAAAAAAATGTGTTCCATTCATTGCATGATGAAAAAAATTTTCCGAAAAATTAGTGATAACGTTTCAAATCAAACAGATCAATGTCTAAATGGTTTAGAATATAGTTTTGATTCATCAATGCGCAATTGAATTTCTCACAATTTTCTTTGTTCCATTACGTAATGAAAATTATTTTTGAAACTAAGTCAAAATATAACTGATGAGGTATTTTTTTCTTGAAAGTGACCAAATGATGTGTTGATTGAAGTCAGTTTTTTTTAGCTTGTGGCTAGTTTGTTACGTGCAACTTAATATTCTTTTATCGGCTACGTAACAATTTAGCTGCAGTTACGATTTTGCAATTCCACAACCACAATGCAAATTTTCCATTGCAAGCCAGTGCTGCCATGCCCAGTGATTTTTGATCTGATCTAGTGATTTTGAAACCCGATTGATTTTGCCTGCTGTCCTCGTTTAACTCGTATTTTGGATCAATATTGAAGGTGGTATTCGTTTTGCATTTTCTTCGCTTGGTCAGTCTTTTATTTTTTTGTCCAAACTTAGGTGATATCGAAAAACATCAAAGATCTTCTTTAATGGTCAATATTATTTTGTGATGCTAGTAATTTTGTTTAAATGTAGATTTTGAAAAGTATGTGGCAGCACTGGTATTTCATATTTTGTGATTAATTACCAAATTCTTTCCGTGTATCATGCAGTATCAATCGATTCTACGTCTCCTCTTGTATGGCCTTTCATTTGTTTGACGATTCGCCTTGTTTTCGCGACTTGATTTTTCTGGCATTGTTGATTGTTAGGAGCTTTTGGGATATTTAGGGCGTTGTTGGAACTATTTGGGCACAGTAAACAGCCTTTTTCAAGGCTACCATGTTAAACAGCCTTTTTCAAGGCTACCATTTTCATTTTTTTGACAATGCGCTTTGTTTTCGGGACTTACGGGTTTTTTCTGGCATTGTTGATTTTGTGGGCTTTTGGGATATTCAGAGCTTTGTTTGAATTATTTGGGCGCATAACCAACCAAATTTTTTTAGGTATATTATGGTCTGTTTAAATATTCCAAATTTATATTAGTTTGGCATATTTTTTTTATGTCTATTTCGATATTTGAAATTGCTAGGAGTAAATTTTTTTCATATTCATGCAATATGAATCGATTCTACGTTTCGTCTTGTATGACCTTTTATTTTTTTGACAATGCGATTTGTTTTCGGGGTTATTTGGGCTTTTTCGGGCGTTTTTTAAGGCTTTGGGATATTTAAGGCTTAGCTTGAATTATTTGGGCATGAAAAACTGCCAAATTTCTTGTAGTATATTTTGGTGTGTTTAATATTCCAAATTTATATATCTTGGTTTATATTTCTCGGTTATATTTTTTCTATGTCTATTCCAAGGTTTAAAACTGTTTGGAATAAATTTTTTTCTTTATCATGTAATATGAATATATTCTACGTCTCGTATTGTATGGCGTTTTGTTTTTTTGACAATGCGCTTTGTTACCGGGCTCTATTGGGCATTTTGGGGTGATTTTTCGGAAATTTTGTTTTTTGGGGGCTCTGTGATATTTATGGCTTTGTTTACATTATTTTGGCACAGGAAACAGCCAAATTTCTTGTAGTATGTTTTGGTCTGTTTAGTATTCCAAATTTATATTTTTTGGTTTATATTTCTCGAGCATATTTTTTCTATGTCTATTCCAATATTTAAAATTGTTTAGAATAAATTTTTTTCATTGTCATGCAGTATCAATCGATTCTACGACTCTATGGCCTTTTATTTTTTGACAATGCGCTTTTGTTTTCGGGACTTACCGGGCTTTTTCGGGCATCTTTTGGGTGTTTTGAAATATTTAAGGCTTTGTTTGAATTATTTAGTCACAGAAACCAGCCAAAATTGTTGTAAATTATGGTCTGTTTAGTATTCCAAGTTTATATATCCTGGTTTATATTTCTTGGGCATATTTTTTTTTAATGTCTATTTCAATATTTAAAATTGTTTGGAAGAATCTTTTTTCATTGTTATGCAATATGAATCAAATCTACGTCTGGTCTTGTGTGGCCTTTTATATTTTGACAATTGGCTTTGTTTTGGGAAGTTATCGGCCTTTTTCGGGCATTGTTGATTTTGGGGTTTTTGCAATATTCATGGCTTTGTTTGAATTGTTTGGGCACAGAAAACAGCGTAGAATTTCTTGTAGTTGTCTATTTAAATATTCCAAATTTGTATTTATCAGTTTGTATTTCTTGGGCATATTTTTGTATGTCTATTCCAGTGCTTAAAAGTGTTTGGGATAAATTTTTTTTCTTATACAGTATGGACTAAATCTAGGTATCGTATGGCCTTCGATTTTATCAATGACTAATGTTTTTGGATTTTTTTTGGTATGGAAAATAACCTAATTTTTTCTCTTACTATGAATTTTTTTTAATGGTCTAAAATTTTTTTAATTTGTTGGATATCTTGCAGCAACGACTGATTCTGCAGCCATGTCGCATGGCCTTTCAGTTTGTTAGTGTTAGGGTTATAATCGATTAGTGGTTGAGTGAATAGAACGTCTGCTGCTGAAACGGTGGACTCGGGTTTGTTTCCCGGTCGTGTCTAATCAAAGACTACAAAAGTTCGTATTCACAGCTTCCCTGCTTGACGTTTAGCATTGAAAAGACACAGAAGCCTTCATCGTGATTGGTAGACAGGTAGCAGCTTGATTCAAAAACAACAAGGTCTTCTCTTTAGGCCAACGCAACTTAATTCAAAAGGCAACTTGATTTTAACTGTATTTACAATTACATGAAAATTGTTTGGGTATTTGTTGTTGTTGTTTTTTTTCCATATAGAAAACAACGCAGTTTTTTTGTCGTTTACATTTCGGTCTTTTCTATTATTTAAAATTCACCGAAATCAATTTTTTGTTTTGATTCTACACTATTATTCCACAAAATCGAAAAGGGATTTTTGTTTTCATTAGTGCTGGGGCTGTTCGATTTGTTTTCATTGAATATAACCAAATTTTTTGTTGTTTCCGGACTTTTGTGTTTCGGTCGATGAAATATTCTAGTATTTTCAAGTTGGCATACAGCATCTGAATTATGTTTATTTTGTTCATGCGCGGCTGTTTTTCTTCCCTCCATTAAATCAATAGAATTTTTTGTCGGCATTTTATATTTGTGTCCTCTATAATACCTCAAATTTTTTCCAGAAAGAGCGATATTTTTCATCGATGTAAAGTATGGATTAGTTGATTTGTTTCTCTTTCAATCATGCTGATGCTGCAATGTTTTTTTGGGAATGCTATTACGTTCAGTTTGTTCACTGTGATTATATATCGTGAACATTATTTCCATGTTCACTGTAAATATATTCAGCAGGTTAGGAAAACAGTTGAGGGGACACTGTGTACTTTCTAGTTTTTTTTGTGTGTGCAATTTATGTTCAACTTGCTATTATTTTGATATGATAGTCAGTTATGCAGTAAGTTTTGGTTTTTGTTATAGTCTTTTTGGTTTTCTGTTTGTTCAAATTGTACAATTTATGTTTAGTTGGCTATGTTTATATTAGGGAATTTTTTGGCATTTTTGGACTTGGACCTTTTGTTTGTGTATAGCTGGCAGCGTGACTGAGTCGACAGAAAACAACCAAATTTTATATATACACGATCGCATGATCTGGGTTCAACTCGCACCCTGGTCACGCTGTTGCGTCCTTGGATGAGATGCTTTACAATGATTATCTCTGCTTGGTGGCTTCGAACAAGCAGCAAATTCAGTAGACAAGAATTTGAAAAAGTTCGCAGACACATTGGATCACAGGAATCTCCTGTGGAGGTGCGGATTCCTCCAGCCACGCAGTAGTGATTCCAATTAAAGTGATCCATTAGTTAGCGTCTGACGCTGCCCAGTGACAGGAGGATAAATATGCGTTACAACAACAATATTTTGGTTTTTGTATACGTTTAAATTATGATGATTGGCAATTTTATATTTCGGCTTTTTCAGTATTTTGAACAATTTAGAATACACAATTTTGAACACAACATGACTGTAAATGAAGACCTCATGTCTGCCAATTTTGGTTATTATAGGTCACGTGATCGTGATTTAGGAAACTAAAACTAGAAAAGTACGGCCATTTTTGTGTTAGAAATTAGCATAGGTGGGCAAGTTAATGCAAAACGTTAGCTTCGGTAACCACTAGTCCGTTAACAAACTTCACACCTCCGTTAACGTTAATCCGTTATTTTCAGCTTTAATTAACGGAAGTTAATAAAGTCCGTTAATTCGTTAATATTTTGCGTGTAATTTACATTTCGTTTTGTTCACTCGCTTCTAGAACACAACACGTATTGACGCTGTTGAGCTGATTGTAAGGAAATATTTATTGCTATGGTGGTCTTTTTGTGTTTTGGAAGTTACATTTTACAGTCTAACCTAGTTTCAAGATAAAAATAGGTTCAAATGCACAACGAAGCTGCGATCGGAAAACCTTTGGAAATTGTGTACAGCACTAATTAGACCTACGAGGCTGCAGGTTATTATTTGCCACAAAAAAGAGCTCCTTCGCTTTTTGTTCTATAAAACTCGTGCAAATACGCAACAAGTGTTACCAGTGCAAACTGGTTTGTACCGGTACGATAAATAAATGGTGCGAGATATTAATGATAAAAACTTAACGGAACCTTACGGAAGTTAATTTAGTCCGTTAACATGAAAAAACTTTTTAATGGATTAGTGAGTTAATGAAAAAGTTAGCTTCGTTATTAACGATTCACGGACTTGTGCCCAGCTATGGAAGTTAGCATTAATTCGTTTTTAATCAAAAAAGTAGTTGATTTTTGAAAGCTCAAATTTGGATACAACATGGCTAGAGATAAAAGACTTGTTGCGTACTAAGTTTGGCGGAGCCCGGTCACGTGACCACAATTTTGCAAGCTAAAAATCGGCAAAATGTGGACAGATTTGAACCGGTATGGAAGTACGAATACTGAAAAAGAGGTTAATGGTTTTTGAACACATTATCGACCATTTTTTTGTCTTCCAAGCCTACTTTTAAACCGTTTAACGCACAAAGTTAAAACTTTGAGCAATTGTAGATGTTTCAGAAGGAATTAGGTCTCGCCGAAAATTGGGATGTTGTCTGCCATGTTGGAAAGTTCTCCCTCAAATGGGTTCTTCAAAATTTTAATTCGTTAAAGCTAGAATGTTAAATTTTTCAAGATGGGTAGGTATGAAACAAAAGCAATAACACAACTTGACTATAAATGAACACGTCATGTCTGCCAATTTTGGATATAATTGATGTTTGTGTTGAAAATTTAATAATTCGCTTTTAACCTCAAAAACAGCTGATATTGGAAAGCTCAAATTTGGACGCAATATGGATTCAGGTTTAGACTTGATGCGTACTAAGTTTATGGGAGGCCGGTCACGTGATCACAGTTTTGCAGCTTAAAATCGACAGAATTTGGACAAATTTGAACCGGTATCTTTTGGCAAGTACAAATATTGAAAAAAGGTTTATGCTTTTTCAAAACACTGTCGACCACCTTTCTTTTAGTTTTCCGAGAGTTACTCTTATTAAACCGCTTAAACGCACTGATTGAAAAGTTAGAGCGATTTTAGATGTTTCAGAAAGAATTTGGTCCCACCTGAAATCGGGTGTGCCTTGTTGGGGGTTCTCATTCAATAGGTTCTCCAAAATTTCTACGTTAAACCTCAATCGTAGTTGGTAATCTGGTGGACCAATTGTAAAACGTGCAGTTGTGCCAAACACTCAGTGGCCTGTTTAAGAGCATACAATCAAGTAAGAAAGGCATTTAATGAGATCAATGCTTGAAGAAACAATTCAACGTTTGATGTAATAGCTTATAAATTCTTGTGATCCACTTTGACTGGATTTTTGTGTTTTTCGTGTGCAATTTTTATAAAAAATCAAAAACCAAAAAAACTATAAAAACATCAAAAAAAGCAAAAAATGTGTGTTTTGTTGATTGTTCATATTTATTGTTCATACACATGCTCTTTTCTGTTTTTTGCTTTTGTTCAGTTTACATGTTCAGATTGCCGCCAATCTGATTTTTGTTTCTATGCAATTTATGTTCAATTTGCCAACATTTTGTTCTTTACTGTGACTAGGCAGTTGTACTCTTTTTGGTTTCTGTTTGTGCACATTGTACAATTTATGTTTATTTAGTTGGCTATTTTTATTGAGGATTTGGGGTTTTGGGTTTGGGAATCGGTGTTTTTGAGATTCGGATTCGAGGCTGGAGATTTTTGATGTTGTAAGAAATTTACGGCTGTGACCAACAACCAAATTTTATATTTCGATGTTCGTATATACAAATGATGATGATTGGCTTTTTTTGTTTTTTCGGCTTATTCCAATATTCTAAATTTTTTATATAATTTCAGTATCCGGTAGACCCCGGATCGATTCACGGTCGGGTCAAACCAAAGCGTTTAAAACGTATCCAGGCTTTCCCTGCCTGACATTCAACAATAAACAGAGACATAGTGAAGCCTCCACCGCGTGTGGTAAACACGTGGTAGCTGCTTGACTCGAAGGTCGCAATGGTCACTTCGGTGTCTTCTGGTCGAAGCATCGTGGCAAATTAACTGTAAATGCAATTAATATTTTAGGGGTCATGTAAAATATTCACATTTTTTCACTCAGTATTTGGGACTTTGCGCGAGCGCGTAAGACCAATGTTTTACTCTGCCATTTTGATAGATAAACTTCGAAAAGTATTCAATTTGCTTAAAAAAAACAACGGTTAAACGTGAAAAGTTGAATTTTGAACACAACATGACTGTAAATGAACATGCTGTGTCTGAAGATTTTCGGTATCGTACGTAGTTCACGTGATCATGATTTGGGAAACTAAAAAACAGAAAGAATATGGCCATTTTCGGGTTTAAATTTTATTAATTCGCTTTTAACCACAAAAACAGCTGGTTTCGGTAAGCTCTAATTTGAAGAGAACATGGCAGCAGATTGAAACTTTATGCGTACTAAGTTTGGAGGTTGCAGGCTGAAAATCGGCAAAATTTGGACAGATTTGAACCGGTATTAATTGGCAAGTACCAAAATTAAAAATAAACTGGTTATGGTTTTTCAAAACGTTGCCGACCACCTTTCTTTTTAGTCTTACGAGACTCAGTTTTGAAGAAAATCTTCCAAAAGTTTAAATAAAAGAGGAAGCATAGCAATATTGAGGCGTTCCCTTTCAAACGGGGACGAATTTTTTTAATGTTTAAGCTAGATTGGTGAAATTTTCAGAACAGGAAAGTATGTTTTCCCTGAAGTAGGTTCTCCGAAATTTGGAAACGTCGAAGCTAAATTGGTGAAATTTTCAGGATACGTTGTTATGAAAGAAAAACGAAATAACAAACTTTAAGGTTGCTGCATTCTGTGGGGTATCCCCAAGATTTCACCTTAAACGCTTGAGGTAAAAAGCTAAAGTTATCAGATAAGGTGAATATAAAAAAAGGTAGAACGTGGCAAAATTAAAGAAAACCTTCCAAAAATTTAAATAAAAGATGAAGCATGGCAATATTTAGGCGTTTGCTTTCAAACTGAGATGAATTTTTTTATTGTTTAAGCTAGAGGGGTGAAATTTTCATAACAGTAAAGGATGAAAAAAAACGTAGCAAAATTTAGAAGTGCCAGAAGGAAAGGGTACCACCCTTATGGTCCTCTAAAAATTGAAATTTTTTACCATCTGAGTTAAATAAAGGACTCTTTACGAATAGGTAAATAAATGATCATGACAGACAAACAATGAAAAAGTGTTGGAGTTTCATGTTACGGGGTTAGTAAAACATAATAAAATTCGAAAGGGATGTATTATAGATCTGAACCTAATTTGCAAACCCGCTTTCATTTTAAAATGCGGTTAAATTGTATAGGTCAGTAAAGTTTAAAATATTTCAAATTGAGGCAGCAGCACACACTTCTCGACGTGCGATGAGGATTTCGAGGGAGATGTTCCCTGGTCATTTAGTCACATTGCGCATTTTTTCCTGTGCGGATACCGTAAGTTGAAGGTATACAATACGGTAATCGCCCTCCGTCTATTGAACAAGTTAAAGATGCATTTCGTCAAGAAAAATTACTGCCATTACACATGAAATCACCTGCCGAGTTGAAGACAACTTTTCGTGAACGCCTTCAAAAGTGTGAAGGTTTTCGCAAGACAATACAAACGTGTTCGCAAGACAATACAAACGTTTTCGCCTTTCATCAGGCTTCTTCAGGTATTAGTTCTTTCGAGGTTCTGAAACAATGTAAATCAGATTTTCTGGCCAAAATTCATGAAGCTTTATTAATAAAGAAAGATAGACTTAGTTTAAACAAGCTATTAAATGCTCATGGCTCGTTCTTTCTGTTAAATGTCTGCAAATGATAGTGACGTCTGTTGATTAATGTGCTGTTTTTTCCCCTCAAATTTCTTAATTTTCCATTAGTAAATAAACTGTTAATCCTGCGATTGATGATCTTTATTGTTTTAACGCCCGGTGGCTCAAAATCTTGATATCGCTTGATTTTTTGTGTTTTATTTTTTCCAGTTAGTCTTAAGATAACGTGGCTATAATTTAACTAATGCCTTAAAGAGGCCTGATGAAACGCAAAAACGTTTGTATTTTTATTGTAAATAAAGCTTAAGAATGACTTTGGTCTTGCTGTTTATTGCTTTTATTTGGCTAAATAAAATTTCCACTTTACCGAAGTTATATTTTAAAATGGGCGTTACTTGATTATTTTAAAACTTTGCTTGACATTTGAATTTTGGAACTAAATAACGAAAAAGCTGTTCAAGTTAGTGAAACTAAATTTTGAAAAGGGCGCATTGATCTTGGTCTGATTATTATCACCGACCATATGTTCGCAAGTTCATTTAACTCAATTGGTTCATAACAATTGATTGCGCTACTCAATATGAAAGATATCACTGTAAAAATAAATAGGTAGCACATTTAAGTGTAGTGGCGATGCGGATGCGAATGGACTGGAAAGTCACCAGGTCAAGCATCCCTTTTGCCACACTGCTATGAATGACTGAATTACAATAAGAAAGTGGTGAATATAAAAATTTTAAATTCACTGTTTTAAAAGTTGATAAAGTTCAGTAAAAGTTGGATACTGATGCGAATCGCTTGCGATGTCACATTCTAGTTTATATTTCGGTCTATTTCAATATTCTAAAAATTTCTTAAACCAATTTATTCATTAATTGTAATATGTTGCCGTACGAACCAAATCTACGTAATACGAATGGACTTTCATTTTTTTAATCTGGGGCTTTTTGGATGTTTTGGGCACGGAAAACAACCCAATTTTTTTTTCTGTATGTCATATTTTGGTCTATTTGAATCCGCTAAATTTTTTGAAATTAATTTTTTTCTCATTGATTGTCACAGCATATCATGCAATATGAAACAATTCTATATGTCGTATGACCGTTTATTTTGTTGGTGTTGAGGTTCGAGCAGATAACGAGTCTGTAACTGAAATAATAAACTCTGGTTCGATTTTCAATTTCCCTTTTTTAGTAACTTAATGAAAGGGACATTGCGTAGCTTTCACTGTGTAAGGTAAACAGCTGGCGACTTGATTCAACAATTGCAAGGTTCCTTCGCTTTCTTTTAGCCAAGGTAACTTGGCGAATTAACTGTAATTACAATTTTAATTGTTTCTTGTTTATGGGGGGGGGGGGGGGGGGGCATAAAAAACACCAAAATTTTTCGGTCTGTGTTTTATATTTCGGTCTACTCCGATATTCTAAATTTAAAAAAAAATTTTTTTCAATAATTGAATAATTGCAATATCATGCAGTATGGACTAAATGTTACTTGCATGACCTTTCGTTTTTATGAAGATCTTTTTTTAATAGAGCACAGAAAACAACGATTTTTTTTACTCGGTGCTTTCTGTTTTGATCTCGTCGCAATTTTTTTCCATTGGTTACACAGTATATTGTCCAAATAGAATATGAGTTTTGTTTGGGTGCAATTTTTGTTCAATTTGCTGTTATTTTGATATTCAAAATTAGTTTAGCTTGTGGTCATCAAAATTACGAACATTGTGAAGATGTCAGCCTCTCGTTGTGACGCCACTGTTGTCGAGTAATGTCTTTGCGTCACTTACAATCTGTGATGTAATGTCTAAGATCGATGCAAATGTTCACAACGAGAAGTTGACATGTTCTCGAAGCTCAATATATAGTAATTGAGCTCTATCATTTAGTAGTGGTTTTGTGTGCAATTTTTAAAAAAAAAGTTAAAAAAATATCTTTGAAAAGTAGTTGACATGTGCTGTTTTTGGTTTTCTGTTTGTGCACAATTTGTGTAGTTGGCTAAAAATTGCCATATTTACTGTGGTTATGCAGTTATATAAGTGTTACTTTGTTGTTTTTTTTTCTTGTATACAGTTTACATGTACTTGGATATTTCTATGTTGAAATTGCCATCAGTTTTCTTGTTCATATTGTGTGTTTAAGTTGGTGACATTTTGACATTCACTGCACGTGTATCAAACGGTTATAAGTTAGGAGGTCCGTCCAGAAATGAATGAGACTGGTTTTATAATTCTTCACATGATAACCACTGCGGGGAATTCCCTTCAGGTATTAACCTTTTATCCACTCACTGAAGTTCTTTTCACGTAATAAAAGTTTTTTCCATGAAGCAAATGAAAGCAACTTTGGCAAACCCATTTTTGCAGGTCACAATAATTGATATCTTTTTCACTTTTTTTGCATTCAACTGTTCAACAAAAAAACAGCACAAAAGACATTTGTACTGGTCTCGCTGAACGCATTGAGCATGAGCCAAATTTTCTGTAACAAGTTGTCACAGATGATGAAACTTGAATTGTTGAGTACAATCCAGAAACAAAATGGCAAAGCTTGAAATGGCGCAAGCGAATTCGCTAAAGCGGAGAAAAGCAAGAAAGAGCTTACCTGAAATCAAGTTCATGCTTATTTGCTTTATAGACAGTACATGAATGATCCTCAAAAAATTGGTTCCTCTAAAGCAAGCGGGAAATCAACACCTTAACGGTGAGGTTCTGGAAAGACTCAGTAAAAGTGCTAGTTTTGTAAGGCCACAAATCGAAGAGAAATTGAAGAAGCACTATGACAATGCGCCTTGTCGCACGCACGGCTTTGTCAATCACAGAATTTTTGGCAATTCATCTCGGTTTGTGGAAGCCTCCATGCAAACTCACCGAATCTTAGTTCCAATGACTTCTTTCTGTTTCCAATGTTTAAAAAATGGTTGAGAGGTCGTTATTTTAGCACAAGGAGCAACATCAATTACAGCCGACAGAAAAGGTATTCCAGTTTCATAGTTCCAGCACTGCTGGGAAAAATGGGAAAAACGTTTCTTAACCAATGGAACTAACTGAAGGAGATAGACTTAATGTGTAATTCATTTAATAACTTAATTTACTATTTTTTTAAAGCGCCTTTGATCTGCTTGCTACCTTTCAGGAAAGGACACTATACAAATGACTACGTTGTTATTATGTGTAACTTATTCATGATCCAAAATGCTTATAAAAAGTCTCATTACCTTTTGGACAGACCTCGTGTATTGGTACCACTTTGATTTTTGTGTAAGTTTTATAGTACCTTTTGAATTCACCTTGCATATTGGTACTATCTTTTGATTTTAAGTGCATTTTATATTCAATTAGCTTACTTTTTTCAGTGGTGGGCAGTAAAGTAGTGACTTACTAAAGCAGTGAATTACTCTTTTAGTAATTTTTGCAGTAATGACATAACATTTTGAACAAAGTAATTTTAATTGTAATTTAGTTGCTTTTTTGAAGGTGGTATAACAAAACTTCAAGTTACTTTTTTTTGAAGAGAAACAATCGTCTGCTTCCAGATTAGTGAAAGATTTCAATAAGAACCGCCGAGAAAACTCAGGTCGAATATTGTGGTTCTTTTGCAGATATAATGTTTTCCAGACGTAGCGTTGCAATTTTGAGTTTTTCTATCAGAAAAGAAAAAACGTCTTAAAAATCAAAATGGTACAACCCACTAAACATGTGTGTTTAGTAATGCGCATTTTGAATACTTTCGTGTTTTCGAAATGCTACGAGGCAAATCATACAAAGTCGACGACTGTTTGGTTGTTTTCTTCAACAAGCATTTTACTTTCATGTAGATGATGTTGTTACCACCAAATAAATTATGATGACAGCTTGGCTCAACTGGTGTTTACGGTAGCAGTAATTATAAACATGAAAGAATTCTAAAGTAAAGCGGCAACGTTTCGATAGGATAGCTAAAGAGCCCTACTGCCCATCTTTATCTCTTGCTTCATTCTTCTCTTGCTGTCTCTTGTTTCATTTCATTTCTTGCTGTCTCTGCTTCATTTCATCTCTGACGAAGTAGGCTATAGAGCTTTTTGGTTAGCCTATCGAAACGTTGGCATTTTAATTTACAACTCTTTAAATGTTTCTGTTTACTGCTCCCGTTTTTGCCGGTTTAGCTTAAGTGCTATTTTGAAGCAGATTTTGCAGGAAAATAAAGTGACACTGGTGTGCACAAGTTTTGTCGATTGTCAAAGCAGCAATAACAAAAACAGTCCAGTCAACTAGCTATTGCAATAGTTCGTCAGAGTATGGCACTGACCCTTGAAATTAATTTTGTAAATGCTTAAATTTAGCCAATATTCTCAATGACTTTGCTGATGCCGAAGCTGACATTGTTTTTAAATTTTAAGCAAAATTAAGTCTCTTGTTCATATAAGATTGTTGTGATAAAAAAAAGGCTTCCACACCAAAAATACAACCACACCAAACAAGAATTATGCAATCAAAATTCTAACTTCACACTGATTTTTGCAATCGACCGCGGACCATTTTTCATTCGAAATTATTTGCATTGCATTTCCTAATTTTATTTTCTGCTATACTGTAATATGTTTCCATGGCTCCTCAAATCTTTCAACATTCCGTTAATCGTCCGGTTTCATGAGCTCTTATTCAAGCAAGTTGTCGGTGATTGAGATGAGCCCTTTTTGACCCTGGATGCTGTTGTACCGTTTTTGCTATCTTCAGTTCGCTGACACCTCCATCATGGCAGACATCTGGTGGAACTCATGGGGCGGTTCGTTTATTTTTGTCGCCTTATGAATTTATCTTTTTCCGATTGGAAGATGAAAGGCTGGCCGTCGTCTTCGGGGCTACTTAATTTGAGGGTGGTTACTTAGCTCGATGACAATTAGATTATAGCTACTTACCAGTCGCCCTATTACTAAGCGATGAACTAAACAATTGTGAATAATTAACAAGTTCCAATACCGAGCCTTGAGTTCGACTCCTAGGCGGATTAGGCAGGTTCTCTTTTTCGTTGCTGCAGGGGCGTCGCCAGCTTCGCGAGATCGGGGGGGGGGGGGCAAAATTAAAGTCAGGGGGGCAAAGGTTTTTGCCGAAATGCGAAGGCTTTTTCTGGCCGAAATCATAGATTTTCCGACCAAAAGCAGGTGAGCTCAAAAAAAAAGAGGTCTTCTGGCCGAAATTGCAAATTTTAACGTTTTTTCCGCCCAAAAACACCAACTTCTTCAAAAAAATCGGGGGAGCATTGCCCCCCCCCCCCCCCCCCCCCCCGCTGGCGACGCGCTTGCGTTGCTGTATGGGTGCACTTTGGACCGCCTCCGTGTAGGCCAAGGCCCGGTATCGGAACGATGAACTAATTGTCATTTTTAATGTTAAACTTTTGCGTTGCTTTTGTCGACACGCCCGTTAAATTTGTTTACGGGTGAAACAGGTTTTAAATTTTTCTATGTGACGTGTACTGTGCTATGTGTTATGTGACGTGTACTGTTTTATGTCCGTTCTGACCGACGCTATCGAGCACTTTTTTTGAATCATTTAAATTGAAAGTCTTGATGAAATGTTTAGTAATGTAGTTTTTGTTAGCATACAATTCATGTCAGCTCGCTAACACCCTATCTGATATGCTTTGTTGTGTACTTGTGTTAACGTATTAAATTATTTCAAGTTACTCATAAACTAGACTGGGTTAAAACGCGAAACGTTTATTTTCTAAATCCAACCAAAATTATGAGTACCAGTACTGCCTTCTGTGGCATGGCCTTCCTCAGAGGCTGTGTCGCGGGAAGAACACGTCCTCCCCAATCACTTTTGGGGTCATCTTTCTAATTTGCTAAAATCCGTCGAGTTTATTAGAGGTGGTGGGGTATGCCATTGTTAGATAGGTAATACGTAGAATCATCTTGAGAGGTGGGACACCCCCCACATATTGACAACTGACAAGCAGCTTTTGCTTTCAACTTCTGCTTGGGCGCGTTATCATGTCAACCAAACGCACATCCAGGGTTTTGGTAAATGGTGGTAGAGGATTTAAACTCGGTGTGGAGGCGACTGCCAGGTAATTTGTCAGAAAACATTGTCATTTGGATTATATTTCGCACCAAAACGAAATTGCTGAAATCAAAAGTTGTTTGCAAGGAATTCAATTGCTCAGCATTTTCAATTCCACTTTGTTTGCAGCAGGCGCGTAGCCAGGAATTTGCATTGGGGGATGGAGCTATTTTGGAGGTTGGAAACAACATCAAACGAGCTTGACCCAGATTTTTATTGGACTTCACTCGGATTGAGTCGGGTTCTTTACCAATTTTCATCCCAAACACCAATGGGGGTATTTTCGTTTTTATTGCAAAAATCGGCCTCAAGTGTGCTCAAAACAGGTTATTTTCCATACTTCTCAGGCCAATGGGGGGCTCGAGCCCCCCACCCCCCTGGCTACGCTACCAATTTGCAGGTGAAATTTAAAACTCGTTCACAGGCTTGTATTTAGAGTTAAGTTTTCTAAGTGACTTTGCTAAACAGGAGGTTTGAAGACGCAAAGAATAACTTTTAAACCTAACTTGGTTAAACGTTTGAGGATCTTGAGGGAATCGCTTGATTCTTCAGCCGATATCATGGAAGACCGTGAAGTGTGGCGGCTTCGATTCGCTGCAAACATCAGTTATTTACGTGAGCGGTGGTCAAAAGTTACCATTGTAAAATTTTACTCAACTTTTTCAAGCTGGTAAAAAATAATAACCAGGCTTGTTTTGGAAAAAAGTTACCTTATATAGATCTTACGCAGAGGTCACCAAGGGCCGGATCCGGTCGCGAAGTGATTTCATCCGGCCCGGTATGCGTTACCTAATTAAAGCTAAACTGCAACTGTTACGCAACAAAGTCACCAAATCTTTTTACAAAAGTATGACGTTGTTGCCAAACATTCTGTTTAAATAATCAATTAAAGAATTCAATTTAACGATGAACAAAAGAATGAATTTTATGCAGTATCTTGAAATCTCAACATTATTGAAAATCTTTCGAGGGCACTAAGCACCAAAGTAGTTCTGAGCAGTGAGCTCCGGAAGCTTTAGCACTTTTTGTGTTTTTCGACGGTAAAATACGGCTTCTGATCAATATCCCAGCTCCAAACTTGTTTAGATTGACAAGCATAATCGTGATATACATGAAAGAAAGTATGTGAAGTGGGAGAGATGACATTGACATAATATCATATAATATAATGACTTTAATCCTGCAAATCCAGATATTCTACTGATAAAAGTTTTAAGAAGTCATCTGCAATCATAGACTTCACAAACCCAAATAGGCTATCTATTAAATTCATACAGACAGAGTGAGTTACTTAATAATAGTAGTATAGTAAGTCAACTTTGACTCCGCTCTCTGAGATTGAAATGCTTTTGGATCTCTGGAAATGTGGGCCCTCGTAATTTGTAATACCGTAGAATTAAGGCTCCCAACCCAGTGGGCACAAAACGTCTAAAACGAAAATTGGTCTAAATGTTGTCTATTTTGCAAAATGCACCAAGTTGAATAGACGTCTTTACAAAGACGTCGAATATACGCAAAATTAAACAACGTGTCAAGATCTAAGAGTATACGTATATTAGACTTCTTTGTAAAGACGTCTTTTCAACTACATGCATTTTTGCAAAATACACAACGTTTAGACAAAAATTAAACCATCTAAATTACGTCTTCTGCATAAATCTGGACCATGTTTAAACGTCTATTTAACTACCTTGGTGCCCGCGGGGAAGTCAAGAAAGTGTAACAAAACCTTAATTTCAGTGCAGTGTATGGCTTTTGAAACATATTCCTCTTTAATCAAATCGGCCGCAATTGGATTCGCTAAAGCAGTGGTTCCCAACCTTTTTCTAACCGTGGCCCATTTTCATTTTGAAAATTTTCCATGGCCCTACTCTCAAAGTATTGCTCAATTGCAATTTTCCACTATCCTGAACAGCAGCGTAGCCAGGATTTCGGTTTTTCCGGCCGAAAACGAGTGATCTTCAAATCAAAAAAAAACAAATCAACTCGCCATTCACCGCAACTTTCTGCAAGCTTTCTGAAAATGTGAGGGAATAAACAGCTCATCGTGCAAATACGACTTTTTCTAACCAAACTGTGCTCAGCAGTGGCCCACTGCAAAATACTTCTGTGGCTCACCTGTGGGCCATTGCCCACAGGTTGAAAACCACTGCCCTAAAGGCTGTGTTACAAAAACAGCGACCAATTACCAAGAGTGAATAGGGTTGGATTGATTTTGAATTTGAATCCGCTCACGAATTATTGATGAATTTGAATTCGACTTTTGCAAAATCAATGAATTTGAATTTAGTTTTTTTTAAGTCAATAAATTTGAATATAAAAATTAAAAACAAAATGAATGGATCCAACCAGGGCCGTCGCTAAAGCAGGGGGGACGTAATACCCTGACGGTGCCGCTTGTCCACCCATTCTGGTTTACTAAAAATACAGCTTTTGTAACATCACGCAACAAAAAAGACAACAGACAATGATGGAAAAAATAATAATTACGTTGGGTACGAAAAGTGGGCCCGGGGCGAGCTCAAATATCACGAAATTCCGGTTTTGTGAAGTCTAAAATAGACGGAGAAACTGCTGCGGTTTGGTCCGAAAAATGATGTGATCTCCAAAAAAAAAATCATCTTCACCAAAAATTTAATGCTTTTACCGGTCGGAATGAGGTGATCTACCAAAAAAAGATCATCAGGCTTCACATGCTGATTTCTCAGTGTCAGTTCGATGGGCCCCCTTTCGAGCTCATGGGCCAGCTGAAGCCAACGGTCTTCCTAAAGCCTATGGGCCCCTTCATTGGCCCCCTAAAGTCCATGGGCCTCGGGGTCATTGTCTCTCCTCTCGGCGCCCCTGCCACGGTCTATCGACTGCAAGGCGGACGTTCTTGCCACTACACCATCGCTCTTAGTACTACAGCATCACAACTCAATCAATCGTTGCAGAACCCGCAAGCCGCAATGCACAAATATCGATAAATAAAAAAATGACCGTCCTGAGCAGTGAGCACTTGCTTTGTTAGGGTCAAAATTTTGTTAATCAAAGTAACTGTAACAGTAACTTGTTACTTTTTCAAAACTGTAGCTGTACGGTAACTTAGTTACTTTTTCCTGACTAACTGTAACTGTAACTAAGTTACTTTTAGAAAGTAAAAGTAACTTAGTTACCGTACTTTATATAGTAAGAGTCAACAGCATAAACGTAGCCAGAATGGGGCCAGGAGGCCCGGATCACCCCAAATGAAATGCCAACAATGATAAAATGTGACAAAAAATTTTACGGTATTGTTAATTCAGTTTCTTTTAGCAGTTTTCTCATACAACAGTGAGTAACAACAATATTGACGACAAGGGGGCCCGCGCTCTCTCAATTCAATTTTTACCGATCAATTTAAATGTACAACCCGGGTAAAGTTAAGGGTTTTTGACCTAAACGTTGCTACCTGTATAAAGTGAAACCATTACTCCACTGATTAGGGGTAAAGATTTTGTTATTTTCATTTTGTTTGGTCTTCAACCTCATTTTCGCCGAAAACCCAGTAATTTTACTGCGAAGACTTTTTATTGTTTATTTTTGTTCGTCTGCACCTGTTTTTGGAATAAAAATCCACTAGTCTTACGGCAAAAAACTGTTTTTATTTATTTATTTTTTGTCTTCACCTATTTCTGGACCGAAAAAGGGTGACACAACGAAATCCCGCCACTGTGTCACCATCCTTATCGACGCCACTATTCGGAGCAGAGTTGTAAGTCGGCCCGGGCTTTTCGGGTCGAATTGTGGCCTAAACTTGACAAAAATTTTGGGATTAATTCGGGCCTGAGACGTAATTTTTGTCTTAGATGCACAAAAATTTGATCAAAATAATTCGGGAAGAATGTTAAATTTTTCAGACCTAACTTAACTTTCCTTTTTTTTGGGCATGATTTGGGCTTGAAATTAGTTTTTGGCATAGGTGGGCACAAGTTCGTTAATCCGTTAATAACGAAGCTAGCTTTTTCATGAACGCGTTAATCCGTTAAAAAGTTGTTTTTTTTATGTTAACGGGCTAAATTAACTTCCGTTTAGTTCAGTTAACTTTTTCAAGGTTTCTATCGTTAATATCTTGCACCATTGGTTTATCGTACCCGTACAAACCAGTTTGCACTGGCAACACTTGTTGTGTATTAGCTTGAGTTTTATAAAAGAAAGCGAAGAAAGGAACTATTTTTTGTGGCAAATAATAAACTGCAGCCTCACAGTTCTGTTTATCATCGCTATTCACAAGTTCCAAAGTTTTTTCGATCGCAGCATCGTTTGTGCATTTGAACTTATTTTTGTTTTGAAATTAGATTACACTGTAATATGTAATTATTTCCAAAACACAAAAAGACCACCGTCGCTGTAAATACGTTCTTACGATCAGCTCAACAGCGTCAAAACGTGTTGTAGAAGCAAGTGAACAAAAAGAAACGTAAATTACACGCAAAATATTAACAAATTAACAGACTTTAATACCTTCCGTTAACTAAACCTGAAAATAACGGATTAACGTTAACGGAGGTGTGAAGTTTGTTAACGGATTAGTGGTTAACGAAGCTAGGTTCGAGCTTATATTTTTGGGTTCGGGCCTAAACTAGTCGGTCCGTTTACAACTCTGGTTCGGAGAAAGTAAAACCACTGGCCTTGCAATTACAACCGTCGTTTAAACAACGCTCCTGCCCACTGCGGCGCGTAGCTGACTTATGCGCCATAGCATCAACACCTTCCGCGTTTCACCAGCAAATGCAGCAATATCAACCGAAATATTTACTCAAAAAAAATAAACTAAAATAGGGAAAAAGAAATTTGCATTTAAAAATGAGTATGTACTAGTGATGGAGTTCTCGAGTCTCGAGACTGTCTCGAGACACATTTTTGAAAGTTTCGTCTCGGTCTTGCCTCGAACTTGAACTTCAAGTCTTGATCTCGAGTCTTGGTCTCGAAAAACTATGGTCTCGAAATATGAGAAGTCTCGAGACTCAAAATCTTGATTAGGCGTAGGAGTAAAATTTTGAATTTAATTATTTAATGCAAGCAACGCAAACAAAGATTCGATTGACTTTCTACGTCTTAACACCTTTTTGATTGCTTTCCAACAATCTCCTTTATTTATTCATTTCGGTCAATTTTTATTTATTTCCATCAATATTTTTAAACTGAGATCGTGAGAAACAAAGTTTTGCAAAAAAACCTTAATTTTTGGTAATTGGCTACTCAGTGGGAGATACTTGAGGTTCGAAAAACTCAGGTAGAGCCGTGGGAGAAAACTGCTCGACCTGTTATTCATTAATATCTTTGTTATTTACTTATGAAAGGTGTGATGTAAAACAGTCTGGATGGGAAGAAGCCACTTAAGCGGTATTATTTGATGTTGATCTTTGTTGAAGATGCCAATTGCCGCTGTCTACATTTTTGCTTTCTGGTAGTAAATGCTCTAAACCTTTTTCTCGTTCAGGTTCCTTGCACGTGGACCGAGTTTGAGGTAGTAGCATTGCAGTGCGATGAGGTTTGGTCAAGGAAGGTTAATCAGAACAGCTCGGACCTCAAAGTGATTGTTTTCAGCCTCATTCTGTTGAACAGATCTTTCGTAGTATGATAGAGTTAAGATTGCAGACTCAGAATGATGAACTTAAGTCTACTTTACCACTGCCTTTTTGTAAATATCAAACATTAGGAGTAACAATTAGGTCCAGTGAAGATTAAAATAGCTTGAGGTATAAACCTGAGGTATAAACATGGGCCACCAAATGGGGAAGACGCGTGACCCCTAAAGATTTTTAGGGCGGTATCGGAGAAATAAAGTCTTGATAAGAAATAATACCGTAATTCGGGTATTCGTTATACATTACGGTGTTTGCCGTGTACTAGGACAACTACGTTACTGAATCATTCATCTTGATGTCTTGTTTATGAAAACACAATCGCTCATTCTACCACAGCCTTCTTGTCATTAAAATATCTATCTGAATACAACTGCTTTAGCAAGCCCGCTTTATTTTAAATTTGAACGACCGGTCAGCGTTAGTAGATAAAGACACCGGCATCGGAGCGTGAGGTCTGCGTTTCGATTCTTGGTCCGGTCAAAGTCGGACGCAGTGTTGCTAATGTCTCGCCCCGCTGCGATGTTTCTTTGGTACAGTGTTGCTCAATGCCCGTGCACTAAGCCGTGAGTTTATAAAAGCTTTTATTTTAATTTGATTTAGCAACTTGCTTTCGCAACGAAATCGAATTCTTCTAGATTGGTCCACGAGTGGTTTGATAATGAAACTTAAGCAAATTTAAGATGCATTTTATATGAATTGAACGATGGCATCGAACAACAATTTCTCTACTTTAAAGACGGGCGCTTGACAGTTGAGTTACGCCATCATCTCTTCATGTGCTTGTGAATAACTCGTGGCCCAAGTTCGTTTTTTGGTTTATGGTCGTTCTACTGTATTGCTATTGGCCGTTTGTTTAAGGAAAAACCATGAAAAAGGTTGTTAATAGTCAAAACGAATAAGTTTTGCTTCTATAATCTAGGGTCTCGAAGTCTCGTCTCGGTCTCGAAAATTTTTTCAAGTCTTGGTTTTGGGTCTTGGTCTCGAATTTTTTCCAAGTCTTGTTCCTGGTCTCGGTCATGACCGACAGGGTCTTGAATACATCACTACACTAGTATGTACGTTTTACAATTTTTAAGAACCTAATTTTAAAAAGCACCGAGACCGAGTACCGTTATCGCCGGTGCTTTTTCAAAAAGTACCGCTACCTAGAACCGTACCGTCAGTACTTTTGGAAAAGTATTTGTACCGTTATCGTCGGTACTTTAAATGCACCGAGTGTCCACCACTGGCTTCTCCGTCTAAACACTCTTATTTTAAGGTTAAATCTTTTAAGTGACTTGGCTAAGGGGGTTTAAGCTCTTTCACCGTGGTTGAGCCACTAACTGCGACCTCAAACTCTTGAGTGTGCTCAAAAATCAAAACAGTTGATCTTTGAAAAAATGTTTTCACGTATTGTTTCATGTCACAAGCACTAACGAAGTACCAGTAACAATTCTGCTGGCTTAAACCTCTCTTCCGCGACACGTATCCGAAAAGGCGTGTGAATAAGATCGATTATTGCGTCAGATTTATGTACAGCAGTTGCTTGCCAGCTATTTCGCAAAAGATCGAGATAACGTCAAACGAGAATTATGTTTGAAAGTAGTTATTCCTTTTTCCATTATTGTCGGTTGTTTTTTCGTTAAGTGATGTTCCAAAAACAGCATTTTGAGTAAACATAATGGGGAGGCCCCCGGTAGGCTACTGGCCCCCCGGTAGGCTACTGGCGCGAGTCCTTAGCTGTTTAGAAGGTAGCCTATATTTGGTAGAAGGTAGCCTATAACCCTTAGCTCAATACAGACCCAGCGCCACGTGTGGGATTCTAGGGCCATGCCCCCCCAAATCACTGCTTGTGCTCCCCAAACGAGAATTGTGCCCCCCCCCAAGCAAAAATTGTGCCTCGAAGAAAGTAACAGGCTCGGTGCTACTGGAGTGCAATTCAAGGCCTGAGACTCCCAAAATACTGATTTTCACCCCAGAATTCTCGATCAAGAACTGTTTTTTCGTAGATTTGGCAAAAAAAGGTTTATTTTTGTGGTTTCACAGAGGTGGAGTCGAGGACACAAGACTCGAGGCCAAGGCCAAGGACACAAAAAAAAAATCCGAGGCCAAGGCCAAGGCCAAGAACAGCCTTTCCGAGGACAGACACTCTCGAGGCCAAGGACAGAAATGCTCAAGGCCAAGGCCCAAGGACACAAGCGCAAGTGCTCTCCAAAAAAAAAAAGGTTATCACAAAAATTTTTCAGGCGATCTCCAAAAAAAAAAACAAAAACAAAAAAAAAGTCTTCACAAAAATTTTTCTGGCAATCTCCACAAAAACACAAAAAAACGTTTTCCAAAAAATTTTTCAAGAGCGCCACTAAATTTTAACAATTAAAAAGATAGTGCTGTCTTCGAGCCGAGGACAGGCCAATTTTCGAGGACTTGAGGCCTCGAGGCCAAGGTCAAGTATTTGACCTTCGAGGCCAAGGCCAAGGACTTCAAAATGTGTCTTCGAGGACGTCCTCGAGGCCAAGGACGTCCTCGAGAACTCCACCTCTGTGGTTTCCCCCCAGAATTCATGAAAATTCGTGTACATTTTGTGATGAAGACCTTTTTTTTTTGGTCTTCACCTCAGATTTCGTGCAAATTTCTTCACCTCAGATTTCATGGAAGTTTTTAAGATGAAGACCAGAATTCGTGAACATTTGCAAATTTTTTGAGATGAAAACCCCTGTTTTTTTGTCTTTACCCCATTATTTTGTTAAATTTCGCAATGACCACTTTTTTTTGGTCCACACTCTCGTTCTTGCCCCCCCAAAATTTGTTTATGCTCCCTCCCAGTCGCGTTATCCCGGCAGGGCCACCGAGAGGGGAAACAGGGGGGTACAATACCCCGGGGCCAATGGACTTTTTTTTTATGAAGACCTATTTTTTTTGGAGATCACATCATCATTCGGACAAAACTGCGGCATTTTCTCCGTCTGGTTTGGAGTTCACAAAACCGGAAATCCATCATATTTGAGCTTGCCCCGGGTCCACGGTTGGCTCCCGGCACCTCTGTTTCCCGGCGCCGGACCTGGCTTTATACAGTATAGATTATGCAATTTTTAGTACATACAAGCATAATTTTAGGCATGGAATTGAACAATGCAGAAACATCGTAATGCCTCTGCGCTGTTTTGAACGGGGGTCTCTTGTGTTTACGCAGAATACCTCTCAGTGCGCAGCCACAACATTCGCGAGCTGATTTAAAACTTGCAATCTTTCGATCGCGCGATTTTTTTCCACGTGATTTTTTGAAAACTGTGAAGATAACATCAGCAGCGTGCTGTCTCTTTGGAATGTACCGTTGTCCTGAAAGGACGTACCGAGATTTTATCGCGTGAAAATTTTTTACTGAACAATGGACAAGAAAACGAAATTATATGTTACATTGGTAGCATCAGAGCTAAATTGCGTTAGGATTGGAACTCATTCAACCTAAATACTTGGCTGCGAAATTGACCTACCGGTATGTGAGATGTGGCTAAAGGTAACAACTCACATTTCAGTCTTGTATTATAATCTAGTTAATTGTTTGTGACCAGAGTTTTTATCGAGACTTTAATTGGCAACTTACATAAAACAAATTTTTATTAATTGGCAACATACAGAAATTGGCGCACTTTTCCAAATCTGCAAAGCAGTTGTTACCTGTACAGTGTACGCAAACAAAGCAGTGATGCCAGCTTTGATATTTTTATGTCAGATCTGATGCCTTTGGCTTCTAATCTAATGTCTGATGTTTTTTAAAGAAATTTGATGTAGTCTGCTTTCAAAGAGCAAATCTGAAATTTTTTAATCAAAAATTGGTGTAAACTGGCAAATATTGTCAAGTTATCTTTGGAAATAGGTTACAAGATTAGGCCCAATTTCCAAAAGCAAAGATCTGCACTCAATTCGCCTGACATATTTGTTGCAAAATGGTGGTGATTCCCAACAAAAAAAAAGTCTTGAAACCAACGTCACCAGTACTCCTGGATAATTTTGTTCAAATCACCAGAAAAAATTCAGATTTACATGATTTTGATGTTTTCTGATGTTTTTTTTCTCTTGAAAAACTGATGGTTTTTGATGAATCCTTGCTGGCATCACTGAAACAAAACTGAAGTTTACTCAACCTTTTAACATGAGGCTTTGCTATGGTGTTTATAAAAAAATGGACACCATTTCGTCATAATAGATATCACGGTTGTTATGAATACTTTTACGTGGTTATGCTATTCCTGATGCAAATTTCTGTGATGCAATAACCAATATTTATGACAAAATGGTGTTGAAAACTTTTATTATCTCCATTGCTAAACCTCATGTAAAAAGGTTGTCTGACAAGGCAGTCAGGACTGTGAGGTAGTCAGGACTGTGAGAGTGACACAGGTTCAAGACATAAAACTTATTAATTGAATTTCATTTTACGGTAAAAATGGTGTGTTTTTTGTATGATGTTTTGTGCAGATTCGTACCAGTAACCAACCTATCTTGCAATGAAAATATCATTTATAATAATGACATTTCATATCAGTAATGGCCTATGAAAAATCATTGCATGTGAAAGATTCTTTAGAAGCGGTTCAGGGTTTAGTTTGCCAATCATACTAATGAGATTTTAACATCGGCAGATTAGACTTAGAACATCAGCAATATCCTACCAGTTTCAAATTGTAGCCTACTATTACTAGACCAGTACGTCTATAAGCTGTAGCGGCATGTCCTGCAAGTCAAGAACACTTCAGACTTATGTTTTTGTTCTCTGATTACCATTAGGCATGGGGTAATCTCCTGTTTGGTAGGCCTATGTGGTGCAGATCTGAATGATAGATTAAATACCTTTATATGCCACCAGGCTTGGTGGGTGTGATTAGTATAATATGAATCAAAAGCAATTATTAAAATAATGCAATGTACGTAGTTTTTTCATGTTGGCTAGTAGCCTAGCGGGTGTAACTTTTGAAATAAGATTTTGACTAGACATATTTTAATTTAAATTAGATTCAGAATAACAATTGATTGAGTTTGCTGCTCTGCAACCTCAATCAATTTTTATTTCAATACAAGTTCGAGTTTAGGCTATTTTTAGCATGTTTGAGCTGTTCAATTTAAAATTTTCAAGTTTGACAAAAATATTTATGGATAGTTTTTTGAGTTTTAGTTTAAGCTAACAAAAATACCAATACCTGGTACTTAAAGAAATACTGCTCAAAATTGATTCTATTGAAGAAAAGAAAACTGCTTGAGGTAATAAAGAGATGCCCCAAATAATACTCCCTAATTTTCCTTATTCACAAAAATACAACAATTTAATTCGTTTGACTTAGTACCAATTTGTGGCATGACAACAGCCATAAGTTAGCAAAAATTTCTTGTTTAGAAACATGATGTTTGATGAGGTAGGTAATGGGATTCTGCTTCAGAAGTGATTCTAATTCAAACTCTATTCATCGGTGGCATTATAGAAGTGATAGTTGTAAGGTTATACCAGCTTTGATGATGCTTTTAGCCTACCAGTCTGAAATGATAAAAATTTAAAGCCAAAAATGATCATACTGTATATCAGTACTGGTAGATCAGTTTCATTTACGCTATTCAGTTACCTCAGATCTGTTATCAGAAACTAGCGCTATCATTTAGCAAGTCTAGTCTAATACCCACAACTTAATAACTAGGCCTAGTAGTAGTATCGTAAGTAGCCTAACCAAATCTGACAACTTGGATGCTGCTATTGGTAGCTGCAGACCTAGGTTACCAGTAGTGATGTACCTGTGTACAGTATGATCGTTTTTGTTTTCAAAGCTTATATCTTTCAAAGACTGAAAACATCATCAAAGCTAGTCTAAGGCTGGAATCACACGATCAAGTTTTTTGCACAATTTTCTTGCATTTTTGGTTTTTTAGCTATCACACCTGGACACAATTTTCTTGTTAGCTTCTTGCTAGATGGAAGCGTCTTGGTTTTTTAACAACCAAATTGCTAAAGCTATTACGTATTTTTTTCTCTTTAAAGACATTTATGCACTTGTTAAGGAATTTCTTTGAAATTTGCTGCGGCAATAGTAATAACATTAATTGCTTTGTCGTTTCATTATGTCTCGTTTACTAAAATGGTCTGAGCACGTTCGCAAAAGCGAAAAGCTGCAGATGTAGTAATAAATAACTATTTGAGTTCTACCGCAAATTGCATGCGCCGACTGTGAAATTTTGTTTTTGGCCTGCAATGAAATAAAATGTCAAAAACCTTTGCTTCTGTGGAATTCTGTATCAAATAACATAGCTTTTTCCATGCAATGTTATCTATGATGAATAAAATTTGCTTAACGTTGCATGATTGATCAAGTATATAATGATAATCTAGGTATATTCTTTCCAGTAGGCTACTTGAGGTTTCAGAGGGCTCAATAATTAGATGTCAGGGTAACTGAAAACTTTATTATTTTCAAATTATAAGAATAAAAGCATTTTTGTTTGGTTTCTAATAAAATCAGCGTGAAGTAGCTAAAAATTATCTAAAAATTATGTTAACTGCTTGAAAACGCAAAAGGCATTTTCGCTACTGGACATGTCAAATTTTAATCAAAAAAAAATATTGAAATCATCACAAATTCGGCACTAGCAAAAACTGGGCCAGAAACTTTTATCTGATCAGAAAGAAATTTTCAACATCTTAATCAAAACCAGATCACACATTGAATACTTATTAAAATTTAATTATTACTAAATAGCGAGCAAAAGCCTATCTTCATTTGATCTTGATCTAAAACTTCCAAAACTTCCTTCTAAACATCTTATTATTTTATTCTATCCTTGTTTTTGGGATTAAACATGTTCCAAAAGTGCAGCATATTTTCGGTTTCTCTAATTAAAAGTTCAATTTTATGAGTTGACCACGACAGCATGTTGTCAACTATTCTGCAGTTCTGGTTAATAACTTTTCAGAATGAATTTGGAAAGGCCAAACCCAACTTTGAATAGGAAGAATTGGGTAATCGATATGCGATTGTAAACAAAACAGCAGGCAATGCATTTAAGTCTTTGAAAAAGAATGAGAAAAGAGCAGGCATAATGTTATAATACATCATTGTGGATTAAATCAAAAGGGGTAAATTTTCTTACAACATTTTTGCTTGATAATTGTGACGAATTCGTTTTTTGCGTTGACTTTGGTGGTATTGTTTTGCTATTCTGCGGTTAAATATTTTCAAAAGCATGGCTAAAAGTTAAGTTTTCATTGTTTAGATTGGCGGCTTTTCATAAACTTGCTGGCAAAGCAGAGCTCAGTTCTATTTTCTAGCAAGAACTCAGCAAGACTTTCTTGACACCAATTTTCATTCTCACACGACTGTGCAATAAAATTGCCGACAGATGCATGCAATAGTGAAATGTAAACTTGTGCAACCTTTCACACGATTAATGCCAGAAAATTGTACAAAAAAGGTGATCGTGTGATTCCGGCCTAATTTTAATACAACAGATAATATCACTCGTATAATGTACTAATAAATTTAGTTAAAATTAGAATCACTGTCTAAAGCAGAATCCTATTACCTTCATTACCTCGAATAGGTATCATTTCTTCATTAAAATCGATTTTGAGCAGTATCCTTTTAAGTCTACTGGTTTTTGAAATCCTTGCCAATTTGTTTTCAATCATTTGCATGACTGCTGAAAGATATTTCAGATTCAAAAGTTTTGTTACACCAAACACTGTTCACTAAGATCGTTAGAAAAACTTACCAACCTTCAATTTTTTTTTGCAAGTTTTGTTGCATTTACTATTTTGGGTCACTCAGCAGATACCAGTATGCACTATGTGGCCCAAATATAAGTGCAATCAGCCAAATATTTGGTAGTATTTTACACCAAAAACAGTGAATATTTTCTAAAAGTGATATAATTCTGTTTTAGGTTTTCATACTGTATTTTTTGGACTATAAGGCGCATTGTTAATTAATGTCCTATATTGCTTTTGTTTTCTTACATAAGTCACAATAAATTGAATAGAACTTAATGAGCTCCAAAAACTATACAAACGAAATTGTCATAAAATAACTTGGATTTTTTTTTTAATTTTAAGAGCATCTAATCTGTACAGTAATGTTTTGAGAAATGGTTATATGTTTTATTATTGAAAAAAGTTCAGCACCTTAGTATTTAGAAGCATTTTAGTGTTTAAGACATATCTATAAAAATTTTTGGTCTTTTAAAATAAAGCATTAAGAATTGCAACGAGAGGTAATTGGTTGGACCATAGGGGTCATTCAATGTCAACTTAACCAAAAAAATCAAAACTTGTAACCCAACTCTCAGATTGTAATGAAATCAAACTAATTTGCAAGATAATTAATTCTGAGCAAAAGAAACGTGTTTCAAGAAAATCACACTAGTGGTTGCTGAGTTATAGCATTTTTAAAAATGGCAGTTTTTGTGCTCAATCAACTGTGACATGACATCATTATTACAGTGGTTGTAATGAAACAGTTGTAACTATGGCTACAATTGAAGTTCAGAATTGAAAAGAACTTTGTTGGATAAAAACTCTTTTGACTTAAACCATACTTGTACTAATTTTGTTTAAAGTCAAAGGTCCAATATTACGTCAAAGTTTACATGCACTTTGAAATCAATCAATCAATCAAGCGTAACAAAAAATTGAAATTAATAGCTCAAATCAAGCAGCTTCACTTTTTAAAAATAAGATGTCATATGAAAGCTTTTTTCAAGGAGAAGCTAATTTAGGTGTTCTCATAGGCGATATTACTCATATTATGGTCATAAAGGATGAATAAATTATCATGTTTTAATGTCTGTCAGATTTTTCGTTGCAACATGTTGATAATCATTTTTGCAGCTGCATTTAAAACTGGCCTATTTGGTGTTAATGATAGTTTGCTAGTTGATAATAATAAATGAACTATTGTTAGTACAGTATACTAGAGGTATGCAGAGATATGCAATGAATGGAATAATAAGGGTAAAATTTGTTTAGAAATCTCTTTTTTTGGTTCATAGTTCTGTTTGTAAAATTATATTATTCTGTATTTAGACTATTTTTAATATGTGATTGTAAGTGTGGGTGAAGAACTCCAGAGTTGTAAGTATAGGAATTCTTAAGAGCAAAGACAAAGAGTTTCATAAATTAATCATCAATTGTTAAATCAAAATCATTAATATCATTTAGCGCATTTAGTCAAGCAGATGAAGAAAAACGTCTATATTGAGCTGATTTAACTGATTGAAAAACTGAAGTTCTGTGCACACCGCAAAGCTTTGATTAACAGTTATGAAGTTCTACAAAAAATTTTTGTAATGCTTTCAAGACGCACAAAAACATCATCATATGAAATTTAGAAATTATAAGTGTTAAATTTGCCAAATACTCAAATCTGCAAAATAATCAATTTGCAATTATTCCAGGAAAAGAAATTTGTGGAAACTGTAAATCATGATTGAATAAGCTTTGCGATGGTGCTTTAAGTTCTTCAGATACTGATTCCACAAGACGCAGTACTGATGATACTTGAGCTAGTCAGCTTTTTAATTTTCAGCTAAATACAACTTTATCAGAGTTTTTATAAAAGTTAATGGGTCCGCTAATGGGATAATTTAGTTTAGAATTAAAATGATAATTTAATACAATTTTGGCTATTGAGCGCATAAATTGACCAGAGTTTGTACTTCTGCATGTGGTAGCTGAATATCATCAAGTTGGAAATACAAATGACGAGTTTGCATTTATACTGTAGAACATTTTTTGTTATTATTTTTGTTATCAACATCAAAGAACATTCAAGAATACCAGTATTTGGTGGGAAAACCATTTACAGAATAAGACCAGCTTGTCGAGCCTGTGAATAACCACACCTCGTCGCACCTCTATTTCGAACTAAATTTTTGAAAATCTCTGACAGTGATATAATTACGCACAAGTCATTCATAAAGCATTATAAAAATCACTTGATATCTTACTATGCTAGTTAACAGATTCACCTTTAAATGCAAAAGTGTGAATATAACATTATTATTGTGAATATAATATTAACTCTGGTTGCTTTATTATCATTAGTTTTAAACTCAATCAAGATTATCGAAATGATACTTGTTGTTTTTGTTTTTACTGCTTTATTTTGAGAGGGGTCTGACGGACTATTTTATTTATATTGTTCAAACTTGTATATCCTTTTTTTTTATATTTTAGTTTCTGTTGCTTATTGTAAAAAATTTTTTATTTCTTGATTGGTTTGGTTTTATCAAAGTAATAATTTGAAATTTGTGTAACTGCTGATTTGAGGAGCGCACGGTCATATTCGCATTCTCCAGGATTGGTTGCATGAAGGATTGTATTGGCGTGATTATGGCACAAATATACAGATATAGTTACATATAAAATTTCATATTTAGTTAACATAATAGAACACTTCAGATAAACCTTTATTAGAGTGAATAACCAATACATTATTTTTCATGTTAATGTACTATTAACCTAATCTGTATCGACAAAAACACTTTACTTGAAAATAAATCTGTATTAATCACAATGTTGGATTATTTCATGGAATGTTTAAACTTGCTTATCATTGGATAACATTTTGATTCCTTCTGAAATTATCATTACCGTAAACAATGATACATATGACGTGGAATACTACAAATTTTGCTTGGTATTTCCAACTTCATAACTTGTCAATATTTCAATGTGATGTGTCAACCATCCTAATTTCTTGAACTTCATATACTGGTGTCAGTTGTTGGAATATAAATTAATAATGCCAGTAAGTAGAAGTAGATTTGGTTTTTCTTTTTGTTGGTGCAATTTGTGTGTGATAGTGCAAAAGTAAGGAAAAGCCAATAAAATTATGTAGGAAGTTTTTCCCTTAAGAATCTAAACATTAAAAGGAGATTGTAATTTCAAAACCAGCTGTATCATCTAATCAAGTTCAACTTTTTGTTTTTTCTGATGAATTTCTGGTTTTTCCCATTGCTGCATAATTCCACTTGCAGAATAAATGGCCAACAAAGAGATAATTTATATGCTAAGATTCTAGTTAGTTTTCTGTACTGAACAAATGTTACCATTGTTAAAATTATTTATTACCTAGTGTGAAATCACTATGCAATAGCGTGTTTTAACTTAGCACTACCTATTTGTATAGACTGATTGTAAATGTTTGAAACTGGCTAGTTGGTAAATCAAAATCTCATTCATCTCTAGAGCAGGAGATCTGAGGTTCAAATCTCAACTGGTCAAATCAAACGCATTGTTTCCAACGATTCACCACCACTGCAACATTTCTGTAAAAGAAGTTGTGTTGCCTGGGCACAATGACCCAGAGAAGGGCGTTGCAAACTCATTACCAGCTTCAGCATAATAGAACGAGTATATTAAAAAAATTTGATCAATTTAATTTGATAATTGTATAAATATTCAACCATCTGATTATAAAAAGGTGTGAAATTTGTGTGGATAGATTTGCTTGTTTTTGCTACTGATCAGACCTGTCTTGTACAAACTTAATGCATGGCAACGAAACAGTTCACAACATTAGTTTCAATTTAAGATCAATCACTGGACCAACATGCAATGCAAAGTCATGTGACTCAATGCTGCTTGCTGAATGCTGAATAATGCATTGTTGTAATTATCACTTAAAAAACAAGAAACTCTTCACCTTGGTCAGCGAAAATGGATATAACACCTTGCTAGCTATTTTGAATTGCATATTTTTTTAAAATCAATGTCAAATGCTTGTACATGTAAGTAGACTGGACTGAAACCAGAACTTAATTTATTTCAGTGGATTCAATTGTCTAGTTTAAAGTTTAACTGTTTAGGCTCTTCGAAGAAGCAACAGACTGTGAGACCAGGGGTACTATCAGAACCCCCTGAATTATGATTTGGTGAGGAGGCGGCCAAGACGAGTGCCTCCTCCACCTCATGTAAGTAGCACATTTAGTGAGTTTTAGTTACCTTTGACTTTTGAAAGAGGACTGAATGCAAAATGAATGGAGGTATCTAAAGTTACAGTATAATAATCTATTTTGATTGGTATCGACTCCATCCTTCATGACCCAGCTGTTCCAGAGATATGCTCTTTAAACAAGAGGCTTTCCAAATTATAGTTTTTATTGGCAACCCTATGTTGCAGAGGCTTAAAGATTCTTATATGGCCTGCATGATAGCAGGTTTGCTTTAGTCGAGAACTAAAGAGCTGTCATCTATGTTATCATTTGATTAGCCTAATATTAAACACGTGCATTGATTTTCTCTTTAGTCCTCTTTCAACCAAGTCAATTACCTAGATTAATGCAAGTTAAGCCAGTTTTAGAATGTTATTTTGGCTTCATTATAGCAATCTGAAGTCTGTTGTTCCCAGATTCTCTTCTGATATCTTATTATCTTCATTATAGCAATCTGAAGTCTGTTGTTCTCAGATTCTCTTCTGATATCTTATTATCTTCATTATAACTCTGCCTCAACCTCTTTGGGTATTGTCCCTCTTGTAATAATAAAAGTCTTTAAAATCAAGCAGTGAAATCTACATAATTGACATGTTAAAATATGCCAAAAATCCGGAAAATTTCAAAGTATTGAGTGTGCCAGCTTTTTTCGTTTTGTTTTTGGTGCTCCATTATCTAAGATAGCATGAATGAACTTAAATCAAGCAAAAACCACTTTTACTCTTGCATAAACAGTACTGCATAAACAGTTGCAACGAAGTGATTGGTGGCTCGTTCAAGATCAAAATACGAACTGCAAACCACATAATGCTCTCTTGTTCTATACACCAGCTTCCAACTGGTGCACCTAACAGCATTGTTTTCTGGCTTATACACACTTGTTCCTCATAATGGTGAAGCACTACTCAAACAATGATGAAAAAGTTAATTAGACCATTATTTAGAACTCTTATTTGTTGATGATGTCATTGTTTGACGTCATTGCAAAAACTAATCCAGTGTCTTGTAAAAGCTTAACTAAGCATCTTGCAAGTGATTCAAGCATTGGAACATTAAAAAACGCTAAAAAATAGAAAAGTTGTTATTGCTGCTGCTAAACTGCTACTGAAACCATAGAAATGGGATTGTCTTTTGGCTTGGTCAACCTAAACACCATGAAAATTGGTATTGCAACTTCGCTGCTTGACATTCATTAAACAAAAGCACAGTATGAAGCCTCCATCATTTGAGGTAGCATGTGGCAGTTTGAAATTCAGAAGTTCATTGTGATGTTGTCTGGCCAAGCAATGTGATTATTGCCAAAGCAACGTAATTATATTTCATTGAGTATCAATGAAATTAAGATTGGTTACTTTGTAGGTCGCTTGTGTTTATGCTGTTTTGTTTTTATTTTAGCCACCCCCAGCCATTCCCCCTGCTGCACCCCCACCCTTTTTGCCCCCAGTTCCACCAACCCTTTCTGTTCGAGCAACATCTCTTCCACCTGTTTCTCCCCCCCAGGTTGCCTCGGGCTTATCCTGTCCAGTGTCTGTTCCATTGGTGTTTCCCCCTGGCCCTCCTCGAGCCCCTGTTGGTCCCCTTCCTGCTTTTTTTGGTACCCATCGCCGTCTTCCAGCCCCTGGTCTTGCTCCTCCAGCCCCTGGTCTTGCTCCTCCAGCCCCTGCCCCAATCCATCTGGCACCCATTGCTCCTCCAGCCCCTGCCCCAATCCAACCGGCACCCATTGCTCCTCCAGTGCCTCCTCAAATCAACAACGGTAAGTGTTTTAGGAACACTGCTGTAAAAATATCCTTTCAAGGGCAGACTGTTAGGTGTGGCTGATTTGTGCTGGAACTTTCACGCACCGGAATCACCAGAGCTTCCAGGTGCCAAAGTTAACTTTTCGTTGTTTACAAAAAACTAAAGTTTTTGTTCATACTGCTGATTGTTTTATGTTTTTAATTTTTAAACTTCTTAAAAATTAAATCATAAAATACAATAGCGTAAACGGACTGCTGGCAAAATCGATGAGAATTACTAAAGTTAGGCTAATATTATATTAGGTTGGCATTGACTTTCTCCTTCTTGACCCAGCTATTTCAGAAAGATTCTAGTTCAAACAGAGGTAGTGGTGTCACTGATTATAGTTTGCATTGGCAGCCCTGACGTTGACAACATTGGTGACGCCATCCTAGTCCTTTCCTTCTGCAATTAAGCTTCTGCATTAAGCCGTTTCGTTTCACACAAATCATTTTGACCTTGCCTGGAGAACAGATGCAAGAGTACTGTTGAGAGGTACTTGTGTTCGTATTTATTATCAGAGTAGAATTGGTAGGCTAATAATCAATAGCTTTACTGCTAGAATCTGAATTGGACTGAAATGCATGTGATCGCTTGATTTTGCTTGACACTTGTCCAGTGTACAGTTTGTTGTTTTTCCAACTCAGATGTGGTTTACTGATAAGATCAAACTGATTAGTACACAGCGAAACAGCTCAATGTGGTGGTGTAACTGTAGCATTGCCTGAAGATAGAACTGGTATAGCATTGCCAATATAACCAATGTCTGGGTTGCCAATAAACGTTTGATATCAGAGAGGCCTCCACCTCCTGTTTCAACTTTCCATCTTCGAAAATATTTAACTTTACAAAAAAATTGTTTGCAGTGATCCAACAACTCACTTTCTCTAAAGCGAATTTTAAGTTAAATCCAATTGAAACTGTCAAATTTTATCTACAAAACTAGGTTTGGAAGCATTGAAAATTGCTTCATGAACATCATGCAGTTCATGCACTGCACTTTTTGCAGTATAGTCTTTTGTCTGTTCATTAACTCAAAGTAAGCGTTATGGTGCTGGACAAAAGACAATTACAGCTAGGTTTGTAATAACTTCGCAATGATAGGAAAAATTAGTAACATCCACAAATGAGAAATTTTTGGACAGTACTAGTTTAAAGCTAATGTTTCTGATTTACTGTTGACGATTGATTTTTATAATACCATGACTGTTGGTAGAAAACAACAATGCAAGTTCCAAAAAAAACACAGCACTTTCAGTCATTTTTGGGAGCTTCAGGCAGTAGACACTAAAAAACACAGTTTTGTAATGTAGCTCCCACTAATCCAGAACGCCATTCTCTATGTACATCAAGCTCAAAAAAGGGCAAGAAAGCTGTGAATACCAACTTTATAGTCTTTGGTTTTGATTCGGCAAGTAATCAAACCCAAGTCAATAATGTTTCAACAGCATACACTTTGTTCAAGAAATGTCTAAACTTTATGAAGATGTGCTAAATGAGATTTTGCAAAGATTTCTGCATACCAACCATAAGTCCAGTTAAAAGGGTTAAGAAAATATGAATTTTGGTCTGCATAAGTAGATGAACACAAAAAAAGCTCTTTGGCTTATTTTATAGCTGATATTTGTTGGTGCATTTGCAAGACATTTTTAGGAAGAAAATAGATGAAAAGTAAGAGTGGGATGGTTTAAATATCATGTTAGGCCAAACTTTGAAGGCGCTTGCTCCATACATACCTATGACTAATAAAATCCAATGAAATTTCAGCATCTTAGACCAAAAACTAAACTATCCTTAAGAATTTCTAGTGCTGAGATATTTCCATTCAAGCGAGGTTGATAGAAATAATTCATTTTTTGACTAAAAATGTAGTACTGTCTACCTACTTCTTAGATGGAGGCTAGGGCGTTGCAGGCGCCCTGAGGTGTGCAAAAACAGCTCACCTTTTTTCTTCGGCGATTTTGTGTTAAAACTCTTCAAAAAAATTTGGTAAATCTGATAAGGTTTATCTCTAGCAGGGAAACATGGGAATTTTGATTCTAAAAATGCCCTTGCATCTAAACGTTTTGTTACCCTTAGTTTCATTTGTCGATTTACCTTTGATAGCAGCCTTGTGCTTGATCCCTTAGAATTGGAAATTACAATAAATTTAGAGGTTTGATGGCCCTTACCACTTGATTGTGTATTATCTGTCATTTTTATGTCGTCATATAAGCTTTGAATAGAAATTAGCATTTGGTTATAAGTACCGGTTTTATCTTTTTAACTTACGTTGTTTACATGCGGCTCTTTGAAAACTTAAAGTTTAAAATTTGGCTCTGACGCTAAAAAAAAGTTGAAAATCATTGATGTAGACAGACACCTTCGAGGTATGTGCGTAAAATTTTTTGTAATTTTATACGTGAAGTGTAGACAGACCATATGACTGGCAGGAGTGGCACTGGTCTTTCATAATTTGCCATTGTTTTGGGCATGACTCCACAATACGCAGTTCTGTAACCCAGAACAAGTCTGGTAAGGTAGACATGTTTAGAAGATACTGTGTTCCCTCAGCCCTCTTTCTTTTTCTTAATAAGTTACAGATAAAAAATGAAATGATTTTAATAATGCCTGGCTTTTAGTTTTGTTTGCTGTCATTTTACATAAGGCTCATTTCATTGTAATTCATCCAGGCCATGGAACCATAGGTTTTAAATTTCATTTTGTTTTAAGATATGTTTTTCTACTCTTAGAGCTGAACAAAATGACAACAAGATGAAAAAAATTGACCCACTGGTTTGGGTTCTACAAGCGATTTTATCCTCAATCATTAGGTGGCATTCGGGGGAGGTGAGCACCAATAAATTGGCTGTAGCTTGGAAACCCTAAGTATTGTTTTGATAAAAATGGTGTCTACCTTCATGTTTTCGAGTATGGCCTTTCTGATTAAAGCATTTAAATTGAGCTGCAATCAATACTTTTTGAGATATAATCAGTTTGGGTTACCTGACTTAGTGCCCCATTTTCACCATGATGGCAAGCAAATATGCCCATTATGACAAGTTACTTTGGTGAAGAAAGATTTCCCCATGATGATTATTACTGTAAATTCATTTACTATACTAACCCTGTGGAGTAGTAAATACTTACCTTTGCATGAAATATGTAATCTTGGCAACTTCGTGCAATAGATGGGCCTATCCAAACTGTGTGCCACGGCATACTATACTATGTAGTATGTATAGCCACTGCTATTACTTAATCTTGCATAAATTAAAAAGTCATTTTTGAGTTGTAAAACTTCAGAAATTACATATTTAACTGACAAGTTCAAAGAGAAGCTAGATAAAAAGAAAAGGCAATTAGCTCTCGGAACCTTTGATAAAAACTTGTTCTAAAAGTGGTAGAAAAGTTTTACTGTGATTGTTTTGTGGCAGAGCTATACAATAGATTGTGTTTACTTGATTGAAAGCAAAATTCGTGGTTATTTAGCAATTGACTGTTCCACATCAGTTTCAGCGCACATCTATTTCATTATCGCCGCGTTGTTATTTTATCAATATCTATGATAACTTCTTAAACCAACTACCTACTATTTGCATTCACAAGTAGATCCTATTGATCAGAAAAACGCATAAACAATGTTACAAGTATATGCATAATGGAAAAACAAACCCTATCTATTGGTTAATACTCAAACATTGCTCAACATTATTTAGTTAAAAATGAGGATTTTTAAAAGACAAATTTATATAAATACCAGAGTCCGTTATAGAAACAAATTTAGAACACTTCCGATCGACCCTTATTTGATAACATGTGAATGAATCAAAACTAAAATAGTAATAGTTTGGCAACGAAACTACTGTAAAGTAATAATTAAATTAGCAATTAATCAGTCTTAAGTCTGCTGCTTGTACAGCCTAATTGCTACATAGCTACTCTGCAACAAAGAACATCTTGAATCATTCAAGTAAAGACAAACATGTTCACTGCGCACTTTGCTATGTTATTCTCAGCAGACAAAAAGACGATTTTGTCATAAGTTTCATAATTTTAAGGTATAAATATTGTTTTGTGAAGTTTTCAAAAAATATGCTGAATTGTCTTAAAAATAAAACAAGATTGAATGAAACTTTGCGAAAGTTTAGAGTCAACTAGCCTCAACATTTTGAAATTCACAGATTCAAGTACAAATAAACAATTAGTTTAGTGCTGATATTAATGACAACACAGACATTTAAAAAATCGTATGGAAATCAAACTTTCACGATAATATGACAAGAGCTTGAAAGCAAGTAAAAATGGCACACAAAATAATTCGTTTTTTTGCAACATGGTAGGATAACGCATCTATCATAATGTGTTTGTGCATGCTCAAACAGATCAATAATCAAACTAAAATTGATATACATTGTGTATATGAAACTTGGTCATAGAACCACGCTGATTGTGAAAGCATATCGTAGATTGGGCTTAGAAGCCTGAGTCTTATAGGCTTAACAACCTACTCAAGCAAGAATAAGAATCACTGGTGTAGCACTACAACATAGTGGTACAATTTAACAAAGACATTAATTCAAATAGTGATCACAGAATTGTCTTTGTAGGTCTTTGCTAGATAACCATTTAGAAAATGAGCAGATTAAAAGAGTTGCCAACCTCTCAAGCTTTACAGCTTTTGCTTTTTGCGTCAAAAGATTCAAAACATTGCTTATTTCAATTAATAAAGCCATCAACAAGTTAAATTTGCATTGAAATAAGCATGAAAGCAATGATATTGATGTTCAATAAATTAGTCATCTGTTAGAAGAAATAATATTTACTGGTATATACAGTAAATTGAGCATCATTCAGTTATTGATAATGAGGTAATTAGAAAATTTGTTTGAGATAAACACTTCTTAAAATTAGTAAGAGATTTTAAAAGTGTCAAACCTGCTTTTGAGATCATTTCTCACTGTTTGCACTTCATGAGCATAAAAAAATGTGATCCCAGTAATGTTTTCACGACAATACAAAAATGCATCTTTCGCTGTCAAAATTTGATTGTTTTGCGGTCTGCCTAAACTTGCATTAGCTAGTTTTCTGTTTACCACACCACCAATGCCATCGCAAGGAGACTTCCTGTGGCTTGTTGCAAAAAATGACCGACAAGCTTCAGGCCCAAAATCAGATGGATGAAGTGAAAGATTGAGAAGATTTTTGAAGTTTTTGTATTGGGCTGCACACCCATCAGAAAAATATACAATGTGATTTAGACGAGGAAAACTGACTTTGATATTTTCACTTAGTACTGACTGAAGATAATATAAGAAAGCTGTGTCATGTTCCAGATCATCCGAAATAAAACGGTAAGAAAAACTTTGCAAAGTTTATTGCACAAAGCATAGATGACTACCGGATGCAATGTGCATGATTCCTTAGACCAATGAGAACTTTGAATTTCATCTTGAACAGTAAAGTGCTAATTTTCAACGAAATCAGCGAAAATTAGACATTCATTTGTTTTCAAACTTTCCTTGCGATGTCTCAGATAAGCAGCTTGAGTTTTTGCGATGTATGAATGTTCAGAAAGATGGTCCAATTTTTCAGCTAGAAGATGTAAAAACTCGAATCTTGGCAGGGAAAGGGTCATGATTTGTGTTTGGTCAGTGGACTGCCATTGTTGAAAGTGAATTGGTTCCTCATCATCCATATCAGAAAACATTTCCATAAGTTTGTTGAGCAAGCCATCTATTCCAGGACAATTTTGGCATCTGTGTACCATGCAGATTTTATTTTCAGTGTCACAAATAGTGTTGTAAAAAAACGGTTTTTTTTGCCCCATGTTTTTTTTGGTCGTTTTTTTGTTGTTTTTTTTGTTTTTTTTACTTTTTGTTGTTTTTTTTTGGTTTTCTCGTTAGTTTGTTTGATTTCAGCTTAAAAAAAAGTGTGCTAGTTCAATCCATGCCGTAGATTTCTACATAATCTATTACGTTCACGTATATTAGGCCGATATTCGGAAAATCTTGAAATCTTGCAAAAACTTCAAATTTTGAAATTACGAAAATCTTGATCTTGATTCTTAGTTTCAATTACCACAAATTGCTTTAACAGATCCTATACTGCAAATAAAAAGCACAAAAGTTGTAAGTCACAAAAAAGATGGGGTGGCGAATTAAACGTTGCAATACCAATTAACGTTGAAAAATTAATGCCAAATAACGTTGAAAAAACTATTAAGATTTTAAACTTAATATTTTGGGTTTAATTTATTTATTTAAATAGACAAATGCCGACGTGCTTAGTAGAGTGCTCGATAACGAAATTACGAAATTAGAGTTTGTATCAAACTAAATTTACTGAACTAAACACAGAACTAAAATTGTAATTGTGATTGTAATTACATTTTATTTGCCAAGTTGCCTTGGCCAGGAGACAGCGAAGGGACCTTTCAGTCTTCGAGTCAAGCTGCCACCTGCCCGCCTGTCTACCACACACGGCGGAGGCTTCACACTGTCCCTTTATTTGCTGAACGTCAAGCAGGGAAGCCGTAAATACCAATTTTTATGGTCTTTGGTTTAAACCGACCGGGAATCGAACCAGAGTCTACCGCTTCAATAGCAGACGCTCTATCCACTCGACCACTACCTGCTGGCTATTTCACCCTTGATATGGATCTTCAGCCGCTTGTTGCACTTTACACATTTTTTCTTAAAATTTTTACAATTTACATTTCAAATGTATGTAATTAAGCTCTCAAATGAATAAACTTCTCTGTGTTTTTTTTTTTTTTGCGGTTCACGGTCTCACAGAGCAGCATATACAAAGCCAGGGTTCCCAAGATCGGGAAAAGTCGGAATTGTGTAAAGGCATTTCCCGACCGGGAAAAAGTCGGGAAAAGTATGTGCTAGTTTAGAATAAGGATGGAAAACAGTTTGGCAAAAATAGCGCACTGCACGTTGTAGAAACTAACGCGATCGGAGCGGATGAATATTAAATATCTTGTTTTTCTCTCTAGTACTTCTTTTAAGCGCATAAAAAAAGTAATAACACTCCTGGCTGTGTTGTGTTAAAGCTTCAGAAGCGGTGGTCCTGTCGATTTATTTTGTCACAATACAGGTTCAACAGAACTTGAATTTAAGAGTACTGGAAGATGGTCAATTGGTCTGTGCGGTTTTCGTCCGGGTCGCAGCACCACGGACCAAATCTTCCTACTAATGCAAATCTTCCAGAAATCTTGGGAGTATGGCAAAGATCTCTTTGCATACTTTGTCGATCTTGAAAAAGCACATGACCGAGTTCCTTGGGATAAACTTTGAAAGGTTTTGCAGGAGTATGGCGTTAATGGTGAATTGTTGCGCGGCATTAAGTCATTCTACTGCCGACCGGAGGTTTGTGTTGGGGTAAATGGCCAGCAATCAAAGCCATTCCATGTTGGCGTAGGACTACGGCAAGGGTGCGTTTTGTCACCTCTCCTTTTCATTGTTTACATGAATTGAATCGACAAATGCAGCCAAGCTGATGAGTGTGCCACGATTGGAAATTGAAAAATCAGTTGTCTGCTATTTGCTGATGATTTGGTTCTGCTTTCTTCCACAGAATCTGGCCTCCAGCGCGCATTAAATAGCTTTGCAGATGCATGCAAAACCGCCTGAATGAAAATAAGCGCGGCCAAAACAGAGGTACTTCATCTTTCAAGAAACCCTGATCAATTCATGCTGCAAGTGAATGGAGCGAGAGTGAAGCAGATTGAGAAGTTCAAGTATCTTGGGGTTGCATTTACAAGTGACGGAGGGCAAGACGAAGAACTGGATACCCGAATGGGCAAGGCTAGTGCAGTAATGTGAGCTTTGCACTATTTGGTTGTCATGAAACGAGAATTGTCGAAAAAGGCAAATCTCCCAATTTTCATAGCAGTTTTTGCCCCCATTCTCACTTATGGTCATGAATCTTGGGTAATGACCGAAAAAGTACGATCACAAGTGAAAGCGTCCGAAATGAGGTTTTTACGAAGAATCAAAGGAGTTACGCTGTTTAACAAGGTGCGTAGCTCTGAGATTCGAAAATCTCTTAACATCAAGCCGTTACTTCTCCGAATTGAAAGATCTCAGCTTAGATGGTTTGGCCATGTAAGTAGAATGCCCCAGGAAAGACTCCCCAAACAAGCTTTACTTGCCAAAGCAAATTGGAGAAGACCAGTTGGACGATCTAGAACTAGATGGATTGATTACATTGAGGATCTTGGATGGAATTGCTTGGGACTTCAACCTAGCGAAAGGATGGAAGACCGTGAAGTGTGGCGACGTAATCTCGAGCTGCTGCCCCTGCAACCCTCACGGAAAAGCGGCCAATAAAGAAAGAAGAAGAAGAGCATTATTATTATGCTGTAGTGAAATAGTAGCATTACCTCAAACGCAATTAAGCAAACGGAAGAATTCAAGTTCTGGTAGCCTACTAGCACTAAAGGAGGAATAGCGTGGCATACGTAGACAGTAGGCAAAAGGTTAGCAAAGAACAGAAGGCTATTTCAACAGCTGCTGCATCCAAATGAAGTTCAGAGATTATTAACCTGCTACACGTTAATAATGCACTGATAGTTTACAGTGGGCTGTTTGCATGGCCATGTTTGGCTTTGAAGATAAAAGCTGAGAGATTTACTAGTCTACGCGATAGTAGCGTGCTGATAGTTCACAGCAGTATTTGCCTGCAGTAGGCACTCTGATTAGGCCTATGATTAGCCGTAAGAAAAAGCTCCCTTGCAGCAAAGCGTACCGATTCCAGCAATTGAGCAACTGGAAATACATACACTAGATTATACCTGTACCGGTAACTTATTTCTTTGGTACAAACACTGCAAATAGTGGTAGGCTCTGCAGATCCCGGTAGTTAGTCTGGTAAAGGCCTCTTGTATGTTCTCGCTTTGTCAGTTGGTCACCCTATGCGTTAAAGGTTAGTCAGCTTACGCTTTAGCCAGTAGTTTGGTAAGGCTATCTATCCTATGTTTACCAGCCTGCAAATAAAAAAGAGCCATAGTTCAGATTTCACAAGCTTGAACAGTATAAGCCAGTGAGTACCAGTTGCCTACCGCTTGGTTACTTTTCGCAACGGACGAAAAAGTTAACCAGATTGCCTACAATGTGCAAGAAATTAGTATATCCCAATGTACCAGTGCTTACTATGGCTAAATCGAGAATTACTAATAGTGTAGTAGTGGATATAGCTGCCGCTTGGATACGACCTTTGAGCCTGTGGCCTAAACACTATGCCGCATTGCCTCCGCCTTGTATGAATCCAAACACCATGAACAATCACTAAGCTAGAAATGTCCATTACTAAAGGCTATTTATTCGTCTTCATCCATGTAACAATTGAGTTATGTTGAGTTAGTTTTTGAATTGTGTTAAAATAACTGCAATTTTGTGTATTTTGGATGACTATAGAGCTTAGTTTGTTTTGAGCAAATTTAGATATGGAAAAAGTAGGAAATTTTTTGTTGACAAATGCGTGGGAATTTTGACAAAGCTTAGCAGAGTACAAACTACAGAGTATTTTTTCAGAGTACCAGGATTGTTTTTATATAAATATTTTATTCCTGAAGATCCCTATCAAGGGTAAAACAACCTGCCGGGGTGCTTTTGGTTCTGTATTTATTTTGGTAAACTTTTGTTAATATTTATTTATTTATTTATTCATTCAGTTACCACAAATAAAGTGAATCAAAATTTACTTTATGACCAAAATGGATATGGATAGTTGGACACCGGTATAAAAAAAAGCTTTTATCGCATAAAATTGAGAACAGTTTTGGCATGCGCTATTATGGGTTTTTATAAGCATAACATTGACCAAACAAATTTTGGTTTAATTTGAAAAGTAGAACTTTTTTTGAAACCCAAAGTATTCACCGGTACCCCAATTTCCATTGTAAAACTTGACTTACCTATCTTACCATACATGGGTACTAATATGGGCATGTTGCCACCCAGTATCTCTTTCTCAATATCTAATAATCTTATTTTAACCTCATTTATCATTACTTTTAAACTAAACATCAATTTTAACTTTACATTTGAATTGCGCAATAAAAACAAAAAAACAACGTTTTTTTTGGCGTTAAAAAAAAACAAAAAAAAACACGTTTTTTTTAAAAAAAAACGACTCGTTTTTTTTGATTTACAACACTAGTCACAAACCAGATGTTGTGATAATTCGTTGTACTTTTTGTCAATAGCATCACACAGTAAAACGACATTTTGGTGGATAGCACAAACACACACTGAATGAGTTCCACTTTTTCGAGGTTGAATGCACCATTTTAGTTTTAAACTGTAAAAAGAAATCAACTTGATTTTGGCTTCAGGATATTTGCTCACGAAATGATTGTAGAGCTCTTTTACTGTGCATAAAAGCAAACGCTTTTGAGCATAAACTTTATTCCCCAAACTAACTTCGTCTGTGGTTCCTGGCATGATTCTTGAAAGTTCATCATCTTCATAAATGTCTCTTACCATCTGCTTTACTTCAGTGATACCAACTCTTTTATTTCGCTCAGATTTTCCCAAAATTCCATGATTCTTTCTGACTTCTATCGCTTTGTGTGCAGCATATTCAGAGCAATATTCGTTACCAAAAAAATTAACAACTTCAGTTCTGCTCCAACTTTCTGGCAAAACAGTTAAAATTTGGACTTTTTTGTCATAGGATATGTTTGTTTCAGAAAATTTTGATTTTAGAGCATTCAACATGGAATTGTAGTCTTCACAATCTTGTCTAGCACGTTTATCTTCCAAAGGTTTTTCTTCGTCATCCATAAGAAAACTTTGATCCGGATTAGAAGCCACACTCAAATCTGCTATCAATTGCTTTGTGACAGTTTCGATTTTTCTCTTGCAAGCCTTCACTTTTTTTCGCCCATCCAAACCATGCAACTTCAAAGGAGAACCTCCCACTACATCCAAAACAGAAGTTAGGTTCGACTTGCTGTGTGATGCTATTTCTTCAGTCATCAAAACAGAAGCTGCTTCATTCTCACTCTCTGAACTATCGCTGTGATTACAAATTGTTTTTGAATGTTTGAAACAATTAGGACATAGGATAGGATATGTGACTTTAGGATATGTGACGCGATGTCTTGTGAACTATTGAATTAGTTCTGCCTATAAAAAAAAAAAAAAAAATATTGTATTCGCACTGGGTGAATTGTTGATCTTTGTCCTTTAACTCTCCCCCCCCTTATCCACTTGGTCCCCTTGCCCATTTTATGTACTTAATTTTTCATCCCTGTCTGTTAGCCCACTTGGTCCCCTGTCCAGAGTTAATTTTTTTTTCCGGGTTACCTTGGTCACAATTGCGATTATGTTTCACAATCCTATTTTGATTTTAACTTTATGGGCTAGTTTACTTAGATTTTGAATTTCGGTTTACAGGCAAGCTTAGTTTAGTTTTTGAATTTCGGTTTGCAGACAAGCTTAGTTTAGTTTTTGAATTGCGGTTTGAACGTCAGCTCTGCCGATGAGCGTTGGTATTACGCGAAACTCGAGTCCAGAGCAGTACATGGGGAAAAAAAAAAGAAGTTTGGGTCTGCTTTTTTAGCAGCTGAAGTTACGAGATGAAGACGTTAGCCTATACCGATAGCTTGGTTATTCAAATTTACCGGTTGAGTTAGCCTAATTCAGGGATCAAAATTCTTTGCATTGTGTCGACTCCTCTTCACACTGATGATGAAGTCAGTTGACTTCGAAACACGGGAATGCTCCCGAGATAGGGAGCTCCGCCTCACCTGCGTCACTAGGGGTTGAAATGATTACCCATTTCGACGCGGAGACAGCATTAAGGTGTTATCAAATGAAGTAGGATTGTAAGACTTGATGTCTCTGTGAACTATTAAATTAGTTCTGCCTATTTCACTTCAGGAATAATTTAATTAGGACATAATTTCAGCCCTGGCTTCACTGCTTCTAAACTGATGATAGCTACATCTTTTGCTTTGGATCCAGATTCTTGCAGTCCAAATAAATCACAACATGGCATTTGCTTTCGTGTTAACTTTGAAAGAAAAAGTAGTTTATGATGATGGCACACAGTCAGATTTGAATTGTGAGAAGCATCCAATCTTTGCAAATTTGATCGCCAGAGCAAACACTTTTTTTCAGTTTCAGTCAAATTTTCAATGAAAATTAAGCCAAGTTTTTTGTTAAATGATTTTTTGTGACTATTGTTGCTATCGTTTGTCAATGTCCCAACAGATCATGCATTCAAAGACATAGTACAAAAGTATATGGTAAAAATAAAAACTAAAGTACACGTGTAACATCACAAAGATGAGCAAAAAAATAAAATGGATGGATTCCAAATTATTATGAGTCATTGATACGCATTATATCAAAAAAAACTTTAAATGGTAAAAGATTAGGTGTATGAACAGATTGAGCACTGACTACATTCAACATTTATTCGTGCTTTGGCATCTTAATTTTTTTGAGAAAATTTGCATTATTTTGTTATTCTATTTCAAAGAATCTTTCTGTGAACTAATTTAGTTCTAAACCACATTTATTATGCTTGGTCCACTAGTATCTATAGTTAGTAAGTGTTGTGGCACCATTAACAAACCTTCTAAGAAAGTCTTAAGACAAATGAATGGAGTAATGTACTTCAAAAGCTAGATGAAAACTAGTATATGTTGCTATCAGATTGCTTTATTTTGTATTTGTTATGCGGATGTATAGTAGGGTGGAGTGAAAAGTAGGAAAAAAATGTAAAAGTTATATTCTTATAGTCTAATAGAAACAAAAAGTTGTCTTTGACCCTAAAAATCCCCCAGAAGAAAAATTAGCGGCATTAGATAGCATTTAGGTCTGCCCCCACATTCTTTTGTTTTTCCTATAATTGGCTATAGTCACCCATTCGCTGGAAGTACTGTATTATGTAATACTAGTACAAAACCGTCAACAAGAAAGATTTCATTCAAAACTGCTAACATTGGTGAGTAAAAGAAACAAATGCTGTTACACGGTGTGTTCGCAATCCCGTAGATTTGTTGCCAATTACAAAGAAAGTTTGAGAAGAAATTAGCAATTGAAGTCCTTTTTAGTGTCAATTTTTTGGCGTTTCGCTCCGCGACATGAGCTTGTTTTTTATAATGCCTTCTCTTCGTTCAAAGCCACAAACTACGCTTGATACTTTACTGACCAACTGTACCGCTCGTTTAACCGCCTGAGAGTGGCATGGAAATTTGGGAAGTGATAAAGATGTCAGATCACTGTTTGCTATGTAGAGCATCAGATCTTGCTCGCTGATGTTTTTAGTCAAAGGAGGCTCCACTCAAATTGTTTTCTGCCAATCAATCAAGTCAATGTATATTGGTCAGCTTGAAAGTTTACTTTTGGCACCTTGAACAATCGTACAGAGCAATTTTGAGACCGGCGCTTTCGAGCAGCTAAAATTCTGTGCAACACTATTGTCAAATGCTTGCTCTGTCATCAACTAGCATTGCAAGAAGCAAATTTTCTTCATGTGCGAAGTAAGCATTTTTCTGAATCACAGCATCAACTTGCTTTCTTATCTCTGCCTCTAAGTAGTGACTTCTTTGTATCAGTTGATGAAAGTGCTTACCTTCTTCAGTGACAGAAGTTTTATTTTTGATTTTAAACCACATTGGAATGTAGACTTTTGCAATATAGTTTACTAAAATCAAAAGGTTGTTGGAAGGTGATGTTTTAGAAATATATAAACGCAAAATATGATTAGCAGTTGTAAGCCATCTAGCATGACTTAAATTTGCAGGACTGTGATCAGAAAGACTTAATGAGCAATGACCAGATGAAACAGCGGTAGCAATATTGTATGAATATTGTTAATCAGTGCTGAGAGCACTCTCGTTGGCAGGAAGTTGTATTTCAATGGTTCAAACTCAGTACTGTACTTTGTTCCTGTTGGCAAGATAATGATGTCTTGTTGCTTTTGTTGTTTCTTTTCTGCAACTGAGCCGTTTTTTCCTGTCAATGCTTCCAATTATCATTTTTCACGACGATCGTTGGTCTACCAAAACTGCATTTTCAAATTTGGAAACTTTCAGCTCCGTCGGGCAGCTGCAGAGTGCTTTCTCTTTGCATTTGCAAGCGCAATTGTCAAATAGACTCTCTGCTTCATGCTGAAATTTTGCAATCCTTGCTTTGTATTTGACGTTATTTTGCTTAGTTTTGTTAAGTTTCAGTTAATTTCTGTGTTTATCGTGACAGTTCTTCACCTGTTGAAGAATTCTTGTTCTGGATACGGTTGGAATAGATGCTTTCTGCCATATTGCTTCAAGTTTTTTTGCTACAATAGTAGCTACTTCGGTAACGCTGGGCTGTTCTTTACTATTAATTTTGTTACTGTGTTCTAGACGCACATATGTGTAGTGCTTCATAACATCACGATATGCCGACAAGTTTATTTCAGTTAAATTTTGGGGCAAACCAAACACAGGACGACGGTTAGTTGATCATGTAGCCTGATTGGCTCATACGTGGGCACAAGTCCGTTAATCCGTTAATAACGAAGCTAACTTTTTCATTAACTTGTTAATCCGTTAAAAAGTTTTTTCATGTTAACGGACTAATTTAACTTGCGTTAAGTGGGATTAACGGACTAAAGTAACTTCCGTTAAGTTCTGTTAACTTCCGTTAAGGTATTTATCTTTAATATCTTGCAGCTTCGTTGTGCCTTTGAACTTGTTTTTATCTTGAAATTAGATTAGACTGCAAAACGTATCTTTCAAAACACAAAAAGACCACCATAGCAATAAATATTTCCTTACAATCAGCTCAACAGCGTCAATACGTGTTCCAGAAGCGAGTGAATAAAACGAAATGTAAATTACACGCAAAATGTTAATGGATTAACGGACTTTATTAACTTCCGTTAATTAAAGTTGAAAATAAAGGATTAACGTTAACATAGGTGTGAAGTTAGTTAACGGACTAGTGGTTAACGAAGCTAACGTTTTGCATTAACTTGCCCACCTATGGATTGGCTTATTGGCTGGAGGTGCTCATTATTGCAAATCTCTGCTTATTTATATGCAAAATATACTTCACCAGTAAAACAAATAGCCACTGAAGCAATACTGGAGTTGAGATATCACTAGCGTTAGTTCCAAAGTCTTTCGCTTTTAAATCAGTCAAGGACAAGCCAAAAATATTTCTGGCATATATACACACGTTTGGCTGATTGCCACTATCCTTTTTAGTATATCGCTATAAATGGTATACAGTAATCGTCACCTAAACTCGTATTCAGACAATTAAATTGCTATGGATTTTTCTCCTTGCTGAGTCTGCTGACTTATAACTCATTTTCTAATCTTCTGGCTACTGTGATCCATTTTAGCTGCCCACTAACAAGTGGTAATTGACCTGTAACAACCATAGAGTATAGAGAGATAGTCTATCTGCTTTGGAAGTCGTTCGGTTTCTGACCCTACAATAACATGGTTGGCAGGACTTTTATTCCTATTAGTGAAGAAACTGCTGTATCCAACTGTGTACAGTATTAATTTTAAACAATTGACTTCATTAAGACCACTAACCCAGTCATGCATAAGCGCAGTCAGTCAAACTACCAAACCGATCTTCATTGATTTGGCATAGCTCACCATGCAGTAAATTCACTGTTATTTTTATTGTCTTGGGGCAGACCTAAACATTAACAAAAATCTTTCAGACTTCACAAAACATCTTTTCCGACCAAAAGACAATTTTTTTGCGCTATTACGAATCTCAAGTACAAATTTAATTTTTTCGCTCCACCCTACTGTATAGGCTAAATTTTTTTAAAAAAAAGTTGTCAAAATATTCTATACTCTACAAATTATAACCGTAAGATTCTTTTCAAAATGCTTTAATCAAAATCTGTAAAATTTTTGGTATAGTTGGTTTGTTGCAGTCTGTCTCTTTGCAGGATTAGGATTGTAAACAAACTGATTGTTTTGGTCAACTTGGGGGGACCTTTCTTAGCAAAAGTAACTTGTCATAATGGGCATATTTGCTTGCCATCATGGTGAAAATGGGGCACTAAGTCAGGTAACCCAAACTGAGTATATCTCAAAAAATATTGGTTGTAGCTCAATTTAAATGCTTTAATCAGAAAGGCCATACTCGAAAACATGAAGGTAGACACCATTTTTATCAAAACAATACTTAGGGTTTCCAAGCTACAGCCAAGTTAGTGGCGCTCACCTCCCCCGAATGCCACCTAATGATTGAGGATAAAATCACTTGTAGAACCCAAACCGGTAGGTCGATTTTTATCATATTGATGTCATTTTGCTCAGCTCAAGGAGTGGAACAACATATCTTAAAATATAAAAAATTAAAACCTAGAGTTCCAAAATTTCAAAAATCTTGGTGAATTCAAATGAAATGACCCATAACACTGATTTGAATTGGGTTAATAAATCGTATCTCTGTTTTTGCGCCTCTCCTTAAAACAGTTTAGCTTTTTGTGGCCCTATCCTGTACAGATGATTCATTGTTGCAGCTAAAGTCTTGTTGTAATAAAGCAGAAACAGGATATGTAAATATCAGTACTGCTAATACTGGTAGTTTTTGGGCGTTAGTGTAAACTATAAGACATAAGAGTAGTGGTGCCACACTTTCATTGAATTGCATTGGATTTACAGAAGATTGGCTGATATTTAGGCTGACTGGTTTAGAATCCTGGATGAATTGGATCATCGTAAGTAAAAATGTTGGCGTAAATTTAATTATTACATGCTGTGTTGTAAAAATTTTGTTCTTGAAAAAGTATATTTTATTTTATCATAATCCTGCTTTTATGTCTATTTTACTACAAGCTATCTGGCCAGCGCATTTTACACGAGGGGATGGGCAAAAGCCTCTTTATCTAATGTCTAAATCAAAAGAAAGGAAAAGTTGTAATGTAACATGAGGTTAGTGTAATGGTGTTAATGAAATTTTTTCAGAAAAATTGATTTTGAGTTGCTGACTTTATCATAGTGATGTATGTCAGAGCAGTGCCATCACTAAGGGGCCAAGGAGAGCCTTGCCCTACATTTTGGCTTACAAAAAAATCCTTTTTTTGGAATATCATATAATGACAAGACCGCTGACAATGATGCAAAAAACAATAATAACCTTTAATCCTATCTACAGTACTGTACTTGGCTAAAGTTACTTACATTAGCAGTAAATTTAACTTTTTAAATAGGAAAGTTTAGTGATTTAAACTTCCAACACCCGTTTAAACATCCAAAATTTCATTGAATTTGAATTGAATTTCATACCTTGAAGGTCACCAATATTTCTGTAAAACTCAATCATACGCAATGCAAACAACTTATTGATGTTTGTATCGAATAGAATTAAAGTATTTTAAGCTCAAAGCATGTGTTTCTGAAACCATGGGTCGAGATGCACATTGTACATCAGGCTGGTTTGTGCTTACGAATATAGTGGCGTAACTACTTCAGCACCCCCTTTAGGGGCTTCAGCACCCTCTTAAAAAATTTAACCCTAGAATGCAAGCATTTAAACGTGTTTTGGATTTGACCTGTAAGTAAAGTAGGGGTTGAAGGGGCTGGACAACTTAATTTTTCAACTGGCTTCCAAATCGTAGGAGTTTAATTCTTTCAAATGGCTTAAAAAACGTGCGAAATGTGATCCAAAGGGCTTTAAAATGGCTATTTATTTTAAAAAACTCAAATAATTGCCCAGAGGCGGGGTTCTTGTCCATAATATGCATAAGTTGCACCACTTTGCTCAGCTAGCCACCCTATTGAAGCATTTTTGAAACAAAAATATCTAAACTTTTCTTTAAACACCACTTCTTTCGTTTTAGCAAAATCTACGTTGTAAGCCTGTTTACTACAGTTGTGTGCAGAAGTAGAGATGTAGATTGTTGACCCATAAAATCTTTAAGTAGGTTTTTTGAAAGACCTGCTCTGTTTAATTTTTTTAAAGCACACTTAAGATTATTTAGGTCGCAATCACTGCTGCAGATGGGCTTATCAAGTGATTATGGGCCAGAAACAAAAAGACTAAAGAAGTGCTACCGACCTTTTTTTGGACATTTTAGTGTAGTCTATTTTGGTTTCCCCTCATTTTTTTCTAGGCACTGCGATCGAGCCATATTTCAACAATTGATAGTTTCAATGACATCGTAGATTGAAAATATATATATATATCTTGAAAATGTTGGTCGGAAGCAGTGCCTAGCAAAAATGAGGAGAAACCAAAACAGACTAACCGGCCAGTTGGTTGAGCGATAAAGTGGTCATCTTTTGAGCAAGAGGTCTAAGGTTCAAATCTCTGGCCGATCAAATCAGACACAGTGTTGCCAACGGCTTGCCACTGCTGCAACATTTCTTTGAAAGGAGCTGTGTTGCCTAGGCGCAATGATGCGAAGATGGGCCCTGCAAACTCGTTACATGGTTTGGCATATTACAGCGAGTATAATAAAAGATTGATCTTAGGTTACAAATTTTGCACAGTTTTTGGTTTGTTTTTTGCTGCTGAATCATAAAATTTTAAAGCTAAAAGTAGTCCTGTCTTGAAAACGTCTTGTTACGTCATTTGAATCAAACTGAGCCAAAAAGTGCTCAGGTTTGAAAAGTGACTTTGCCAAACCTCAAAATCTGAAAAATTTTTCTTAAACTTCAACACTCTTTTGTGGTTATTTGTCGTTGATGTAAAGTGAAAATCTATTTTTTGAAGAATTTGTCAACTATTTGAATAAAACTATGAACATTAAATTTTAGTGTGGCCCGACCAAGATAGACAAGTTGGGGCATGATAAATTGTGATCTAGTTCATCGACCCCATGCTAACAATAACCCCGGCAATATGTATTCATGCAGTTTATGAAGAAAACTAACACAGAGCAACCATTTGTGGGTTCTTTTTGCAGGTTTTTTTTATCAAAATGAGCCACCATGACTGGTAGACTGATTTTCGTCAGTATGAAATAAGCGTTACCAGTAATTTTATTTTCAAAGGCATGATTACTGATGATAAATTAAGCAAATTTCAGTGATAGTAGAATCAAGAGGCTGCAGCTTTTCAATGGCTTACCTGATGCCTTGCCGACTAAATTGCCCATTCTTTTTAATCTTAAAAAGCATGTTCATAATCAATTTTGTGTTTTTCATTTTCAGATGACACATGGTTTGAAGATCATGTTATTTATCACGGTTTTGCTGTTTGTATTTTTTGTTGTTTCATGTAAGTTTGTTTCTTGATTTGTGCCTTAGCCTATTTTTTAAGGAAAAGTATTTGTTGTGTAGTGCTAAACACTGTCGTTTTTCTAAAACGTTGTGGTTTAAACGAGGACTGCAAATATAATCTTAAAGTTGGGGCAATCTTATCAGATTGGCGTTGACTTGCAACCTTTTCTGAACCGGCCATATCAGAGACATTGTACTTCAACCACAACCTAAGGCCCTTCCTGATTTCAGTGTTTATAGTCAACCTTGATATTGATAACATTGCGGACGCCATTCCAGTTATTTATCTGACAGGTAAAAACTTTTTTGTTTGAGCACTATCTGACATTGCTCGGCTACTACAGTGAACAATGTACACCAGTGGTTCTCAGTCGCGGCTCTTAACTTTTTTTTCTGCTGCTCTCATTAGCCTTTTGAAAATGAATCGTTTTTAATTTCAAATGTTTTGAAATGTTTATGTAAACTATATTGAACCATTCTTTATCTCAATAGTAAGCCAACATTATTCATTCATTCGTTTTTTTTTATTTTGGTATGGAAAGACGATACCTTCAGTAAAACAATTTTCAGTCATAAATAAATTGTCATGTCTTTCCAGTGAGAGGCTGCAAAATGAGCAGTCGAGAATAATATTGCTCGATGTTCTAATCGGGAGCTGTATAATATTGCATCATAATGGAGCATTAGCTTGATTTCTTAATTTAGAATTCCTTCTCGATAGGGAGTTCTATTCTGGTTGATACAGAAAAAAGGGAACCTTATCCGGTATTTCGTTAGGTTGTAGGATCAAAGTTGCAAAATACTCAAAGACTAATGCAGTGGTAAGAATGTCGGGGTGTTTTACGGGGCTAAAAAACTCGTTTTAGTAAAAATCATATATAAGTTTACCCCCAGTATGCATGATTTTAAAATTATTTTGAGCTTGAACAGAAAGTATGTGCGCTGAAGGGGTTGGGTAACTTAATTGTGGCGAAAGGGTGTTCAAATCTCAGCAATTACTTCTTTCAAATGGCTCAACAAACGTCTAACATGTCATCCACATTGCGTTAAAATGGCTACTGTATCCAAAAAATTACAAAAATTGTTGAGCGGCTGGGGCTCGGCTGCAAGACCCTTGTCTTTGTAAAACGCAGACAAAATTTTAACTAACTAATTAAAACTAGGGGTGGTTTGGATAAGTGATTTGTTCGGATAATCAAACAGCATGCAAGATTAGGAAAATTCATCATTTAGGCTACAGCAACCTGCAATACTGCATTACGAATTACGAAAATACATCATTTACAGAACACAGACATTGTGGTTTATTGTATATTATTAGTGCTGGGAGTATAGTAATCACTCATTTTTTTGTTTTAAATTTGCTGAAGTCGTAACTGTGGTAATTGATTTAATGACTTTGGTTGAATTCGTGTTCGGATAACAGGCGTTTCAGATAATAAGCGTTCGGATAATCGGCATTCTACTGTAATTGCAAAATGAAAAAATGACGTCATAAATGATGACGTTATGACTTTTTCACTTGCATTTGTGCGGTCTTTGAAAAACTTGATCTCATCTTATCAATAGTACCAGCATAAAATTAGGGCCGTTTTTGTGATTATTTCTTAAATATGACGTCATAACTTTTTCACCTTAATGATAAATTTTCCTAATCTTGCATGTTGTTTGATTATCCGAACCATCCTTAGTTTTAATTAGTTCGGATAATCGACGTTCTACTGTACTTTTAAAATTTTCTAATTTTATAAACAAAGTGAATTATGGAAGCAAATATTATTAAATTAACTCAGTCTTGGATGACAACCAAAACGCTGAAATGCGATAAATATTGCAAAAAAGGTGTAATATTTTCAGTGTAATTTCTTGCATGAAAATGTTAATCAAAGTTAACCAAATTCATACAGTACCGGTATCTTTTAATATGCATGTACTTTCTTCAATAGTAATATCAAGGCTCTACATAAAACATAGCAAAAGTTATAAGAGTTGACAACCACTCAGAATGGTTATTAGAGTTGACAAACACAGCAAAAGTTATAAGAGTTGACAACCGTCTCAAATTTTGCTGCGCACGTGCACGAGATGCTTGTGCAATATTGGCACACGCAGCAAGCCACGTGATGTTTCGTGGTTATTTTGAATCTACCTCTACCAAACAATACAGTACAAAGTTTTTCAGGAGCTAAGCATTCATGTCTCTCAGATTCTTATTTATGATCGTTACGCGTTGTTGTAAATATATAAAAACATGTTAATATCTTGCAGTTAACTTCTTCAGAATTGCATCAAGAACCTTTGAAGTTGAACAGAATTGTATGCTGCTTTAAATTATTGTTTTACTTTTGAATTATTTTTGTAGCATGAATTGAATTAAAAGTGGTTGCAGACTTGGCAACTATTTTGGTAATTTTTTATGCAAATTTTTCATACAAGTACTATAGTTAAAATTTATTACGCTCACTGCATTCCCTTCAATAAAAATATAGACGAAAGACGTGTTGAGAAGAGCTCTCTCAATACTGCACACAGTCGTCAAAGGTAGCCCTCCAACCTGTTAATTTACCTCATTCTTAAGAGGGTTGAGGTCACGGTCGAACTTTGGAAAGACTCAATAATTGGACCACACCTTAGGTCTGAGCTAGAGCTCAAAATTCTACGATAGATAAAGACGAAGGAAAATGGGCTCGGCAGTCACCTTTACGATTGTACACAAATGACACTCTTTCAAAGATCATTTTCCTGCCAATCACTGCTAAAAGCCGCTCCTTTTCCCACGCTCTCTATTCTGACGATTTCTCTTGACAATTGTCAGATGAAAAGCTTTGAAGATATTAACACTTTAATCAAAGTTAAACATTTTTGTTTTTTGAAAAAAAAAGTATGTTTTTGAAAATAAAGATATGTTTTTGAAACAAAAATTTTGTTTTAAATTAACAAAAAAATCTAAATGCACAAAATTACGAAATTTGCAAGTGACCAGTGTAAAATTGCAGACTTTGCTTTTCACTCGTGAACGATTGGGTTTGGCAACTTAAAATTTGTATCAGTTCTTGATTGATCCATATAATTATTGATCAATTGATGTACATATATTTATCTTCCACCAAATGATAAGCAAAGTCTGCAAGTTTGCACTCGTTAGTTGTGAAATTGCTAAGAAAAAGCGAAGAAACAAATCTGCGATCGCTGGTTGTTCTAATTAGTAAACTGTTCTATTTCTTTTTATTTTTTATAATCTAATTTTTTTTTGTTTAGATTATCAACATGAGACGCAACAACAAATGGTACGATGTGGAATGATTTGTTCTGTTAATTGTGATTGTGTTAATGATGGTTTGTGGTTAAAAGTCAAAGTTGCATTAAAGTTCACAGAGCTGGATCGTAGAGTTTTAATACTGAATATTCTTTTAAATATATCCAAATCTGAATCTTGGTAATTCATCATTGACCGTTCTGAAAAGCATGTTTCATTGATGAATTCAGAGGTGGGCAGCGCAAGTCACAAACTTACGTCGCAAGTGCACGCGAAACTACTCTGAAAATCTTGCGCCGCAAGTGTGACGTTTTGAAAAGTATAATTCGAATTGACTCGCTGCTAAAACTGCTCTAGGCAACAGTACAAAACCAATATTCAAAACAAATTATGCACGATAATAAATTAGTTAACAAAAGATTATTGATTTCCTTTAAAAAAGACAAGGATTTGAAAATGTGCATTGCTTGACCTCTTTGGGAGGAACGACTTTATTTACAGCTAACGAAAAAATACTCTCAACACCTGCACTTAACGAAACCGAGGTGTTAAAACATTCCCCTAATAAAGTCATCATGTGGTGGTCAGTGAACGAAATCGGAGACATTTTTTTTCTAATGGCTGGTTAAAAAAATCCTTTACAAGCTTCGATACATAGTTTGTGCTTCTGAAGCAATTAACATTACTCTCTAACGAATGAAGCACGCTAAAAAATCATCCTGCTGTTTGTAAAGAAATTGAACCGTCCAAGATTTACTCATAAGAGCTATTCCGCGGTATACTGTGACTGTACCAATGATATCACTCCTGTTTGCGATATCTTTCAAGTTTTTCCGGACTAGCAAAAACGGTGTAATTGATGGTTTTTGTTGTTTTTTGTTTTTGAATCACGGTAAAAAAGTCGAACTGTTGCGAATAATGCGTTTAATGCCTAAAACAAGTTTAAGATTTTCGAGTAGCGTATTTCTTGAAAGACAATTACAAAAATAATTTTTCTGTTTAAATTCAATTTTACTACCAATTTTTAAATCACTCGATTGGAAATTTTTGTTGAAAAATCGGTAAAAAGTCTTTTAAAGAGAAACATGTCAGCGAAAGAAGACCCCTGCTGTAAATCCAATAGAAGTTACAAAAGCAATAGACGAATGGAATTTTCCATGACTAGGTTTTTATGCATCTACCTCGTCATAGGCGCAGCCAAAGGGGGAGGGAAAGAGCCCGCCCCCTTCCAATTGAAATGCCACCAATGATAAAAAAAATAACAACAAAGCCTTATGCTTCTTCAGTTTCTTTTAGCTCTTCCACGTATACAACAGTGTATGAGTACAACAGACTTACATTAATATTGACGACCATGTGGCCTGGATCCCTTCAAATCAAGTTTTTGCCATCCAATTTAAGTGTATAACCTGAGAGAAATTCAAGGTTTTCGTCCTAAAAGTTGCAACCTTAGGCCCTCATCTAATCATTTTGTGAACTTAATACTATAACATGACTACTTACTAACTATCTATTGCACCAATTTCAAATCACAATCCACTTTGCCAGTTTTTATGCGGCTAAATACTTTTGACCAAAAAAAAAAATTAGCTAGAGAAAATGCTTATTGAACAAATTATTGAATTTGAGTTGAGGGGGCCCGGGCCCTTTGGTCGAACATGTTCAGCTAAATCCGGTTATTTCCATGACAAAAAAATCTCCCAAGCAAACACTCGAGTGATTGTTTACTACCAAAAATATTGTAGGAGGTAATGTATCTTGCTTCTTCCACTTGGGCCAATTAAATCAGGAAATTTCTCCCCCAAATTCAAGATTTTAAACATGTTTTGGACTTAATGTGTAAGTAAAGGGAAGACTCACCAGTTTTGTTTCTTCAATTGGCTTTCAAAACAATTTAGTTATTTCAAATGGCTCTAAAAACGTGCGAAATATGATCCAAATGCTATTAAAATAGGTATTTTTTTCCTAAAATTACAAAAAATTGCACAGCGGCCAGCCGTCATACCCCAGTCTGTGATGCGTTTGGGCTAAGCAAGTTTGCTCACCTCGTCTCCCAACTTACACAATTTTTCAAAGTTTTTTGACTTTTGGCTCAAGTCCTTTCGCTTTAGTAAAATCCATGTTACATGCCAACCCACGGCCCTACTTCTGATCCTCCATTTTACGATATCTTTGTCCCAAAAAAATTCCCTCCTTTCAAAAAATTTTGTTGATGTCATTGTGCGTGATTTGTGGTTTGGCTCTCCCATCCAAGCAAAAATTCTGGCTACGCCTATGTACCTCGTAAATGTTATTTTTGGAACTTTAATCACATTTGATTGCAAAACAATCATTCCTAATCTACAGTATTTGAGTTGCGCTTGCATGATTGCCCTTAAAATTGCTAAAATACTTGCGGTGCAAGTATTTTCCATCGAAATTCTTGTTTAAAAGAGGACTATTATTATTTAAAAGAGGATATTTAAAAGAGGATTCTTATTATAAAATACTTGCGGCGCAAGTATTTTCCATCGAAATTCTTGTTTAAAAGAGTACTACAGGCAAAGTGAATGAGGTTTCTAGAAAGTAGGGCAATTGTATTAAATTGACTTGGTTTTGACTGCATCTTTTTTGACCCAGTGACCCAGTTGTTTCGGAGATACTCATCAAATGCGACGTGTTGCCCTCCTTCCTTCTTTGAATTTCTACAATTGAAATTGCCAATGTAGACGTTAATAACCATTCCAGTTTTATTAGAAGAGAGAGCTGGCTACTAACTTCATATCTGATGAGAGTACCAGTAACTGATAAAAACTCACCATATTTGGTTATTTTTTGTTCCTAGAATAAGTGTTTTGTTTTAAATCAAGTAGCAAACAATTGCTTATGGCTTGTTTTTAGACGTTTGGTATACAATCTGACGACTTTATTTTTACTGAGATGACTTGACTACTGTACTGTCTAATTGGACTTTTACCTGGGTTCTATTTTTCACTAACTATCAGATCCAACTGATTAATGTACACTGCACAGGAAACTTGCTCGATGCCACGATCAGTGACCAGCACGGCTGTAAAGTTGCCAATAAAGTTGTCAGAATTGTTGTTATGAAAGCAGTGGCATCTACGTCGTGTTTGAAGTGTAAAGGATGAAGTCGATGCCAATTTAATCTGATGTGACTGCATTAACTTTAGAAGCCCCATTGATTTTGCCTGCATTTTTCTGTAAACTGGACGAAAAATATTTGATTTCATTTAGTAATTTGCTGACTAGATATTTTAATACTGTTTTTTGTTTTAGATGATCCAACTCTTAGTCGATGAAATAAGGGAAATCAGGGCAATGCAGGTACATTTGTAATTGCGTATTTATGCAACAGTATGTTTGCAAGAAGAACTATGCACTTGCTCTTACATCATGTTTAGGTTAGATGCAAAGTAATGCGAAACGAAGTTTGGCAACCCTTGCAAGTAGTCGCTTATATCACTTGCTCAAAATAGGCGAACCATTTAACAACAATTTTGTCTAAATGAAGTGAAGCAACTCTCTCAAAGTTTGCGACAAGTTGCAAGTTGTCAATGACATCAAATTTGGTTTGCTGCATGGCGCTTCAATGCGTTGTTTTGTGTCCAATGTTAAACGCCTCTTAGGCAAAATTTGTTTATTGTATTTTGACGGAATCAGCACCTGTTTAAGAAGTGTGCTCGGTCGAATGTTCTTGTCCATTTGTTTAATTTTTGTTCACTAAGTTAGCAGCTTGATTTCACCTAGGAGAGATTATCATCACTAACTCCCTAATCCAAGGATGCAACAACATAAGTGGTCGCTTATATCACTTGCGCAAAATATATTTTGCAGGAATTGATTTCAGAACTTTGTTGGTTTTCATTAATCTTGATTTTTTTGCAGATGGAGATTTTGAATCAATTGGAGCAGTAGTTTGTTTGGATTTAAATGGGCATCGTAGCAATTTAGAGGATAAATGATTGCTTAATCAAATTAATTGAGTACATTTACAATCCTTCATCTAATTAATTTGATTAAGTAATAGTTAAACCTCTGAATTGCTAAGATTTGTATGCAAATTTTTAAACAGTGTTTTGTGGAAGTGCAAAATCAGCTTTAAAATTGACTTTGTACAACACATCATCAGTTATTCAAAAAAGATGCAAATTATGACTAACTTGAATGCTCAGTGTCCACTGGTATTATTCTGCCACAGATAGTTTGATTTTGGTTTCTGCATGTTATAGCTTACTAGTTTGCAATCGTGCGTGCTTGTCATTTATAACAAGCATTAGAGCTGCTGTAAAATGTGGTGGTTTGGACACGTGTCTTGAATCAACAGAACGAAAACAATTGAGACCAAAAACTCTAATATGCGAGTTCTTAAGAGGTTGCTTTGGACTTAGTCTGTAAGTAAGGAGCATGATGAGTATGAGCAATTTAATTTTATCACTTGGCTTTGAAACCACGCAAAATGCCGCTAAAATGGGAATTTTTTTCAAAAATGTTCGTGCTACAAAGTCCAGAAATTTATGTCCCTGTAAATTAAGTCCAAGCAATTTTTTTCCAATAAAATCAAAGCCTCTAACGCACATATAAAAGCTTTAGTTAAGAGATTACTGACATTTTAGTTTCAGACAAACTATCGTAAAAATTGTAAATTATTTCGTGAAATTCTAGTTTAATGATTACCTGCATTTGAAAAATTAATCAAGTTACTTTGCTATTAACGCAACTGTATGTTTAGGATTTAAGCTGAAATAATTGAATATGTACGCCCAACGAAAGCTCAACCACGTATTTTGTCGATCTTCATTTAATTTGATGCCGACAGATAGACATTTTATTGTTACTACAAAAAATGCTTATAAGTAGAAGAAAACCAAATTCATTAACTGTACTAAAAAGCCAACTTTGAAAGACATAAAAATAATTTACAAATAAAGTCAACGATGGAGCCATGGAATCTGTTTATTGAATAAAAGACATATTCAAATGGCTATGAGACGGTTGTGCAGTAAAATAGTTGGTTGATTTAAACAACATATCTACTTCTATTAGGTTAATGCACAATCTACGCAAATTATAAAAGTGTTATTGCGAGGCAATATTTTTATTAAAGCATGTATGTAGATCTGCCAAAGTAATTTAGGAATCAGTGGCAATACTAGGAGCAAAAAAAGTCTAAAGAGCTTAAACCTTACATCTTTTAAACCAAGGCACTCAAAAAATTAACCGAAATGCGCAAGCTTTTTAACGTGTTTTTTACTTGAGTAGTGAACTGATCAGGCTAAAGTATCTCAGTTTTCTTAGTTTTGCAATTTATTTAATTTGTAAATGGGTATAGAAATTTTCTTTTGCATCATGTTAAAATTGCTCTTTTTAAGAATAACAAAACTTATCCCATTTTCTTTAACCACCTGTTAAAAACAGGGATTGGGATTAGTTTGGGTGATACCTAGAATGAGTTCTTCTTGTTTGCATTTGCTTTTGCAGCATAAATTTGATGTCACAGCCACTCATCGAAAGTTAGGTCGCATATGTAACAATGACAATTATGACAGCCTAATACCTATCGTCAATGTCATCTTTTTCGTCTTGTACATTTTCCATTTCTCATCAGTTATCACTAAGCCAGATTAGACAAAATTTGAACGTTCATGACCGCACCAAAACTATACCATTCTCGTCCTATTTTAAACATAGAAAAAAATCATCTTGCTCTCCGGTTTTCATTACAAAAAAAAAAACGTGTTTTGAATTTTATGGCACCTTGCACAAATAAGACTAATTTGAAATAGATTAATGATGACATCTTTGTAGCGAGAAATCAACTTAATTTTTCCGAAAGATTAATAAAAAGTCGCCATATGCAAAATTTTGTTGTTTCGACAACTTTTAAAAAGTATTTAATTATTTGTGTAAATAGCTTTATTTGAATTGCTAAGCATTGTAAAGCTTTTGGATAATTAAAACGATAAATATTTTACTCAAATGTAGTATGCCTTTTCAAAATTTGTTGATATTTTTGTCATTTTATTGCAAAAACAAGGCAACCAAAAAATGCCAAACTACAACTATTCATCATCAATTGTAACAAGTGTCCAATTTCGAGAAATAAAGATTGTCCTAATTTATTTTTTGTGAACTCTCTCTAGAATAGTGTTTCTCAACCAAAGTCCTTGGAAAGTTCTGGGCCAGTTCATCAGCAACATAATCATCTACTACATTGAATCTAAATAATATTCTTGAAATTGTGATATAGTCTCGTTGCAGATTTCTCTGCTTTTATTTTTGTCAAATGTTGTAAACATCAAGTTAACTATTTTTATTTTGACTGCTAAGATTCAACATCAGGTCGCTTGTCTAATTGTGTGCAGAAGCTATGTGATGTTAAAAGGATTGGTGTTAGTTTCCAAAATTCCATTGGGAGAGGCTGGTTAATATGTTATGTAATACATCTTATTTTATAAGAGTTAATATCCTATTTTTATTAGCATTATTCTTGGTAAACTTGAATAACCAATGATGGTACCTAAGTTGAGAATTCAAGTTTACCAGAATTTGATGTTACTCTTGTTCATTATATTTCTTTTTTTTTGAGGGGCAATTTGTGATTAAAAAACTCATTAAGATCACGAAACATACTTATACTGTGCCAGTAAACACCATAATAATGATAACAATTTATAAATCAATGTCAGCTACAAAAATTTTGTTAGATATTGGCTTCATGTTTTGTAACAGTATATTATCTAAGTGGCATGACATCTCTTGATGTTTTATGCAATAATTGTCTTAAACAAATCACATAGCATGTGCAGTTTTTAATATTGGTAACAGGTAGCGTTTGTAGTAGACTATCGCTTTTCAATGACAATAGGAAGGTTTCGATTGAAACAAATTGTTTGCACTAAAAGAATTTCCGAAATTTAGTTCTTGCATTGTTGTAATTCGCGAAGATTCAGGCTGTTGTAAAAATATTTTGTCACCAAAAAGGTTGAGAAACACTTTTCAAGAGCAATTTTCTTGTTGTTATCATTTCAGGCTATAATATTTACTGATGAATGAATGTTAAGCAGTGCCATCAAATTAAATGACCGATTAAATTTAGACACATCTCAAAATCATATATTTGGGAATTTGGCACTTGTTGAATTCACATGCTCAATTAGCATAATTGGCAATAGTTAGTACACTATCTACCAAAAAATAAAATAAAAAACACTTTTTTTATGCTTAGCAGATAACATAACCATGCTACTTCAATCATTTTATTTTCTTAACAATTTAAGCTTTTACATAGAATCCACAGAATCCTATTATCTTTCTTATCAAACATTGCATTCCTTTTTAAGCAAGTACTTTTGCAAATTCAGCTGTTTGTGAAGTCACAAAGTTGCAAAATGCAGGGTTGCCAATCCAGCAAACTCAAACCCGTTTATATTTTCGCTAATAATGAGAGTTGTAGAAAAAGGTTCTGGGTATCTTTCTGTTACACTAAGTGGTTCTCATCTCTAAAAAAAAAAGATTTCGAGTAGTATTTCTTCAACAAAATATAGATAGTGATGTAACCTTCAAAGGTGTGCAGTAATTACACTACGTGCAGAATATACAATAACTTGTGTTCATTACAAAACCTATAACTAATCAATTGGATCAGGAGTCTGCTTTTTAAATGGTATTTCTAGACAGACTAGAATGATTGGTATTCACTGCTTCTTGCTTGACGTTTAGCACCTAACCCAAACCAACTGTGTAAGGCTTCAGCTATGCATACTTCATGCATGCATAGTTAATATTTCAGTTAATACTAAATGGCCAATATTGCTGTCTTTAGGATAAAGGGTCTTCATAAATGAACAATTAAACATGTAATTACGACAATATTCTGCGGTTGATATCTTGTTTTTAAAAAGTACTCAATAACAAAAGCAAAGTATATAAACATGCTAATAGGTCAAAAATAATCATTTAGGACGAAGCAGTTGCATGTTTGAAGTGTACCCATAATTTCTGTTAAAAGGAGGCAAAAATGTGTTGAACAAGTCGTTTTATTTTCTTATGATATTTCTTTTAATTATTCATAAACTTTTCTAAATTAGCAGTCGCGCTTAAACAAAAATCGCATGAAATGGAAAAAATAGAGGTTGTTCTAACTTAAAAGCTTCTGAAAAAATACAAAATCACAAGCTTAGTGGAAGAATAGGAATCTACATATGGTACACACAGCCACACACCGCAGGCCATCAAAAATTATTCTGGATTTAATTTCCTACACCAATTGAAAGAAACAGATAAGAAGCTTAGAATGATACAAATAACATTGAAAAAAGAACTGTTCAAAAAAAATTAAATAATTAAAAGTTCAACTGCGCAAAAAACACTAATAAATAAGTAAACAAATCAAATAAACACATGCAGGAAGCTGCAAAGACCATATAAATGGACAGTGACATTATTCTGCTATTTCCATTCGAATGTTTAGATGGTTCAAAGTTTTTTTTGGCTGGAACAACTTTTAAGCTCTGTTGGTAACTGAATTACAATACTTGAACTTGCGTAATTGTGACAGAAATTGAAAATTTTAGGTTTTAGTTACAAATGTACTTTAGGCTAAAACTAGTCATTTTTCCAACCCTGGGGTGAATATAGGCCGCTGTGGACTACATTAGGGGCTTGTGGTCAGTTGACTTAGCTCGTTATTTACAGAGCCCCACAATAAATTTCTAATATAAAAACAAAACAAAAAAACGAATAGCTTGCGAAGCCTCTAGGTTTTTCTAGCAATGCACTGGGACTCCATTCGGAGCACTTTCAGAACCTATGGGCTAAAGTACTACATTGAAACATCAGTCAAGAAGACGCCGCCAAGATACCTCCAATGATTTTGCATTCAGTTTTCTTTTAAAGTTAGGTTGCTAAAACTCTAAATGTGTCACTTACGCAAAGCAGAGGAAGCACCTGTCTTATCCTCCTTCTAACATAGTCGTAATTTGGTTGGTTGTGGTAGTACCCCTGGTCACGAAGTCTGTTACTTCTTCTTAATGCCTAAACAGTTAAAACTCTCTAAATGTGTCACTTACGCAAAGCAGAGGAAGCACCTGTCTTATCCTCCTTCTAACATAGTCGTAATTTGGTTGGTTGTGGTAGTACCCCTGGCCACGAAGTCACTTCTTCTTAATGCCTAAACAGTTAAAGCTCTCTAAATGTGTCACTTACGCAAAGCAGAGGAGGCACCTGTCTTATCCTCCTTCTAACATGGTCGTAATTTGGTTGGTTGTGGTAGTACCCCTGGTCACGAAGTCTGTTACTTCTTAATGTCTAAACAGTTAAACTTGAAACTACAGTTGAATCCACTAAAACCAATTAAGTTCTGATTTCAGCCCAGTCTACTTACATGTACTGCAATCATTAGACTTTGATTTTAAAAAAACATGCCAGCAAAAATAGCAAGGCTGGTGTATATCAGTATTCGCTAACCCACGTAAAGAGTTACTTATTCTAAATTACATTTACAATAATGCATTATTCAGCGATTAGCATTGATAGTAAGTTTTGTTTTAAAGGGAGGTTACTAAAACTCATAAAATGTGTCACTTACTTGAGGTGGAGAACGCATCTGCCTTGGCTTGCTCCTAATAGGGTCGTTGTAGGGGGCGTTATTGTAATAGTCCTGGGCCCGTATTACGAAGTTTAAAGATAACGAGACTTCTCGACTTGAATTAGCGAGCTGTTTTCGAGCGAGATCGCTTGAAATGCAAAATGCTATTATGATTTCGTCTCGGTGCAGCAATACTCGAGCAAGCTCGTATAAATGCAGCGGCGCTTTAGACACACCCAATTAGCAGAAAAATGCGTAGCTTGCGTCACATTTTTCAAGGATGCGTGAACTTCTAGCGGTAACACGTGGAAATACGTTAAATTTTTAAGGAATGCTTCGAATTTCTGGTGGGAAATTTGAAATATTAACAATTTTAATGAATTTTTCGCGGAACAAGACTAGGCGGCAACAATTTGCAACATTAGATGCTAACCGCAAACCCTGAGGTCTTGATTTGACATGCTTGTGCACAGAGGTGCAAAGTAACGAAATAGCTCTACTTTTAAAGTAAATTGTATTGTTAAAATAATTATATTGTTGGATACTTTCTGTTTTCACTTGCTTAGTTTTAGAGTGAAGTAACGCTACTTAAGTAGCATTTTGCTTCAGAAGAGTACAAAGTTGTAAATTTGAAGCACAGATTTGTCGGATTGGTGGTGTTTTTTTCCGGCAATTGTTCAATTAATATAAGTTAGCAAAAATTTTTTGAAATGATTCCAAGTTAATTCTGCGCGACATGATTTTCAAATCTCAAAGTTTTGTAGTTGTTCTTTTTGATATGAATATAATAACAAAAACTTGTATCAATTAGTAATTCATGACTTCTTGAGAGAGTGATGGGTTAAAAGACCAAGTACTATGTGGCTGTGATGTGAAGGTAGTCGTCATACAACGGTTTATCGGTTGAAGATTTGGTTTATTTTGCTTAATTACTTTCAGAAATACTAGTACTTTTAAAACCACTGCCTTTTACTTTTATTTAAGTCCTTTTTTTGTCAATGCTTTGTTCTTTACTTCAAGCACTTTTTCGTTCAAGTAACAAAACTTTTACTAGATTACCCTTTTCGAATACTTTTTACACCACTGCTTGTGGACTACTTTTTGCCGTTTTCGGAAATTTTTAGCATGGCTTAAAACGAAATTTTCAATCTTTGCAATCTTCGTTGTTATGCAAAAGCGAAATATGCTGCCATTTTCGACCAAAATTAAAGCGCTGCCATTCTTTTGCCTTGTTTTTAGCAACTCGAGACGCTTACCGAGCACAATTAAGCGCTCGAAAAGTTTTGACGTTTTGCGAGCGAGTTTTATCGCTAAATAAACTTCATAATAGCTCGAATTGACTTAGCAGAATGACTCAACGTTTTTTAATTCGAGAAGCTAACCGAGAAGAAATCGTAATACGGGCCCTGGTCCCTTAAATGATTTCTATTTTATGCCTAAAGTTACATTTAAACTAGACAATTGAATTTACGGATATCAATTAAGTTCTGGTTTCAGCCCAGTCAACTTACATGCACAAGCATTTGACCTTGATTTGAAAAAAGCAATCAAGCCAAAATAGCTAGCCAGGCGGTATATTAAGTATCGGTATTTCAGACCACAATTGGTATATTTATCCTTATTTAAGTGTTCGTCCTTATTTGAAGGTATGTTTACTAAAACTCATCAACTGCGTCACGTGCATGAGGTGGCGGAGGCATCCATCTTGGCCTGTTTCTCACCATATCATAATTGGGGGGTTTGGTTATACTTCTGGTATCTCAAGCGATTGCTTGGTTGTAGAGCCTAAACAGTTAAATTTGAATTGAACAATTAAATATCTAGAAATAAATTCAAGTTGTGGTTTCATCCCAGTGTACATACATGTACAAGCATTTGATTTAGATTTTGAATCTGCACGTTAAGTGAAAATAGCTAGCCAATCGGTATACTTACCAGATCATAGTTGGAAGGTTTCAGGTAATACCCTTGGTGTCTTAACCGATTGCTCCATAGTATGGCCTGAACAGTTAAATTTGAAATAGACAATTAAATCTCTTGAAATAAATTAAGTTCTATTTTCAGCCCAATGTACTTAACATGTACAAGCATTTGACGTTGGTTTGAAAAAAGCCTGTAAGCCAAAATAGCAAACCAGGTTGTACATTAAGTATTTGCTTACCACCGATGCTATGTATACTCAACGTTCACAACAACATTCTTGCAATTGATGATTTTAATTTTGCAAGGTTAAGTAGCAAATTTAAGAGGGCGGGTACTAAAACTCACCTGATGTGATTTGCACCATAATTACTATGTACGAGGGGTATTCAAAAAGTAATGCACCCAACTTTATTATGTACAAACAAATTATGGTAGCAGCATGTATTATACATCAAAAGAAAGGTACAAATGTGAGGATTACATGTTTACTTCTCCACATAGTCTACACCTCCCTCAAGAGCTACGGGCCACCTATGAACGAGGGCATGTATACCAGTGTTGTAGAACTCAGCCGGTTGATGTCTAAGCCAATTCAAGACAGCAGTTTTCACTTTATAGTCATTGCGATACCAGTTGTCCCGGAGTCCTTCTTTCTTTGGACCAAAGAGGTGGCAGTCGGACGGTGCCAAATCAGGAGAATATGGCGGATGTGGTATCACAGTCCATCCAAATGAAGTGATTGCCTCCATGGTCCTGATGCTTGTGTGAGGACGTGCATTGTCGTGCTGGAAGAGCACATTTGCCATATCCAGGTTTGGCCGAACACGTCGAATTTTTGCTTTGAGCTTCCCAAAAGTCTCAATGTATACCTCAGAGCTAATGGTTTCCCCTTCCAGTAAAAAATCCACAAGGATTACACCTTGAGAATCCCACAAAACAGTGGCCATAATTTTGCCTTTGCATTTTGCTTTTGACGAGCTTTAAGAGGGGCAGCCATTTCAAAATCTAGTTTAAGCTTTAAAAATCTGAAAATCAAAGAAAAACATATAAAAATCGCAAAAAGGTGTGTCCTATCACGTTTGTGCCAAATACAAACAAGATTGATCAAATCCTGTACGAGCATTGCTTTTGAGTGCATTACTTTTTGAATGCCCCTCGTATACTCAACTTTCACAACAAAAATTTTTTACAATTGATAACTTAATTTTTGTAAATTTGTGGTAGTAAATTCAAAGAGAAGTTACGAAAATTCACTTAAGGTTTTACATACATAAGCAGCAGATCTTAAAAAGGCCTCCTTCTGGCAAGATCATAGCTAGTGGGGTTATTGCAGTACCCCTGTACCTACAGTTTTGGGGTTAGTCGTAAAACCTGGACAGTTAAGTTTTTAAACTACGCATACAGTTAAATGCACGAAAATAAGTTAAGTTCTGGTTTCATCCCAGTCTATTTACTTGTAGACGTATTTAACCTCGACTTGAAAAAAACATGAAAGCCTAAATAACGAGCTGGTTGTGTGTTAAGTATTTGCTTACCACACATGCTATTTATCCTCAACGTTCATAACAACATTCTTGCAATTGGTGATTTAATTTTGCAAATTTAAGTAGTAAATTTATAGAAAGGTTACTAAAACTCTTTCAATGTGTCACTTGCATGAGGCATAAGATGCACTCGTGTAAACTTTATGTCTTTATTAAAGGCAGATTTCTACAACTCACCAAAAGTGTCGCTTACATGAGGTGGAGGAGGCATCAGTCTTCGCCTCTTCTTGATAAGGTCATTGTTGGTGATTCTGGTTTTACCTTTGGCTTTGTAATCTTCAGCTGCATTGTATAGTTTTAACATTTAAAGTATCTTGGCAGTTGTAGTAACTTGTTTGGTTATCAAGATCACACATAGTGATCCTCCAACCAACAGCTCATCTCAAATTTGCTTTTGGGGTTTTAGTGGTGGCCTTGTGACTATTCATTTCATTGAGCGATCGTCTTAGATGCTGTTTTTTTATTTGCCACTCCTTTTACTAGGTGTTTATATGAACCATACATTTGATTTAAGTATTTTTGATTGCATGATGGGTTGCTGACCTTGATTTTGCTTGATATTGGTCATTTCCATAGTCTTGTTTATCATGCAGGGCGACAATATGAATCCTTTGGATTTTGCTTGCAAACGGCCGTTTATCATTTTTAGTTAAACTTCTAAAATACTTTTGAAAGTATATTTTAGGTGTTGGAAACCGTAATGCAATTTGCCAAATAAGCGTCTTCATTTATAAACTTTTTCTGAAAATTTTATTTGTCTAAAACCATTTAGATCACCCATTTGGTGGACTTTCGTTGTGGCACCTTTGATTTTGATCAGTTTTTTCTTTTTGATACCTACCTAGTGACGAATTTTCTCATTTTGCTTGAACGGTTCTAAACTTCACTACTAAGATGGCACCCGTGATTTCAGATGGGCACTAAACTTTCTTGTATTTATAATTGATCCAAGTTTGAATTCTCTGCATTAAAAGTTTAACAATTAATATCTGGGATTTAACAATTAATATCTGGGAGGCTCCAAATCGTGGAAAATGAACATAGCAAGGAAAATAGTGGTCAAAAGTGTGGTAAAAAAGCACTAATATTCTTTTTATTAATATCGCATATCGGTAGTTATCAAGATATACCGGTGTAACATTGGTCATTTTCTACCAGTTTTTGGCCTCTAAACTGGTGTCCTGGCGCCATTTATTACGCTGCAATGGGTGAAATCTAGAAATTTCGTTGGAAAAGAAAATGTTAGCCTTGATCAGATGATACAGCAGGTTTGACATTACAACCTACTTCTCATGTTCACAGTTTTAAGGGAAAGACGTTCCAGAAAATTTTCTAAGCTTTTCCAAACTTTTCGTATTATTACACACAAATCGCTCCATAAAATAAAAAAATTACTTGCTCTTGGTGGCATTATAATGACAATCAATGTAGTAATTATATCAATATTTAACAAACTGACACAAGTATATGAAGTTAAAAGAGTTAGGATGGTTGACACACACCACATTGAAATATTGACAATTTGATATGGTAGGTTTGACATTACAATCTACTTTTCATGTTTACATGTCAAATAGAAAAACTTCCAAGATAATTTTATTGGGTTTTCCAAACTTTTGGTATTATCACGCACAAATTGCCAAAAAAAAAACAAATCTACTTGAAGTTACTGGCATTATTCAATTATATATTCCCACAAACTTACACCAGTACATAAAGTTCAAGAAATTAAAATGGTTTACACATCACATTGAAATGAGCAATCAAACTTTGTAATATTCTACGTCGTGTGTATCATTGTTTACTGTACTGGTAATTTCAGAAGGAATCAAAATGTTATTCAATGATAACCAAATTCAAGGAATCCATGAAATAATCCAACATTGAGATTAATACAGATTTATTTTTAATCAAAAAGTTTTCGTCAGTGCAGATTAGGTTAGTAGTACATTAACATGAAAAATACTGTATATTGGTTATTTAATTATGTAATGGTTTATCTAAAAAAAGAATATTTCATACCGGTATTAATTTTGATCATGTTGCATGCTTCTTGATCTCTTGCATCTTTTTAGGTGGAAACTTACACTTATGCTGCATATTTTAGATATGTAGTATTAGATATGCTACATATTTTAGATATGTGGTTAGATATATTATGCTACATATTGTGGATATGTATCAATAGTACCTGTAGTATCGACTTATGCTGCATAGCTAATAGATACACTTTGCATTTTTGTTTTGCAGAAATTGTTTTTTTTAGTGAAAAGCACAGGATGAACTGCATATACATAACTTTTCCAACGTGACCCAAATCTGAAAACCCCTAATATGCAATAACTTGGAAGTGCATCGAGAGTTTGCTATTGAAAATAGTCAATAAAAATTGCTATTCACTGTTTGTTTTTTGATGTTTAACACTCAAAAGTGCAGTGTGTTAATTCAATCATGCGTGAAAAGTAGGTGAGCTTTTGGTAGCTTGACTTGAAGACCAAAAGGCGCAATTGCTGTCTCCTGGCCTCAGAAACTTGTTGAATAAATATGTAAAAATACAGCACGTTGGAATGTACATGAATTTAACTATGGCACAATAATCAATCAAGCAAAGCAAATATAATGCCAAGTGATTAAAAATAATATTCAATAAAGCAGTCCCACCATTAAACTGTACCCTAAATTTTGGTTAAGTATAGGCAAAAACTGGTTGAAAGAAATTGCTTTATTTTCATATGGTATATTTTTGATTGTTTATCAACCTTTCTTAATTCGAAGTCGCTTACTATCATCTTAGCATATTGATCATATCTTTTCGCCATTTATTCTGAATATACGAGGGTCAGTCAAAAAGTAATGAGCCCAAGTATCTCCTGGCCATATTTATTGCAATAAAATCTAAAGTCATACATCAAAAGAAAGCCCAGGGACAGGAGATCTCAGTTATACTTTTCAATGTAATCTCCGGGCTCTTCAATTCCAACTGTCCATCGATGAACAAGGGACATTATGCCAGCCTTGTAAGAGTCAGCAGGCTGCATTTTTAACCAGTTTCTTACTGCGTTCTTGACTTCCTGATCACTAGTGAAGAGCTGCCCCCTAACTCCTTCTTTCAATGGTCCAAAAAGATGATAGTCAGACGAACTGTCACTATACGGCTGAGAAAAGTTTTGTCACTTTTGTGACACTCAATAAGCTCTGAACAAGCTTCAAAACGGGCTTGCTTGTGAAAATCCAAAAGTTGCCTCGAAACCCATCTGGCACAAACCTTTGCAAAGCCTAGCTCATTAACAATATTCACAGCACTTCCATGGCTAACTCAAACACATTCAGCAATGTAATCAATAGTGATTCTGCGATCATCTCTCATAAATTTCTCAACCTAATCACTGTTTCCAGGATAAACTGCTGAAGATGGTCTTCCACTTTTTTGTCTGTCTTGGAGGCTACTCAAACTTGGATCATCTTCTTCGTCTTTAATCCTGGATACCCACTTTTTCACAGTGCTGTAGACTATTGAAGCATCTCCATAAATGTTTACCAATCTTTCGAAAGTAATTTTTGGTGGCTCCTCTTCCGAAACAAGAAATTGAATCACGGCTTTTTGCTTCTGACGGACATCTAGTGATGACGTCATTTTCAAAACACGGAACCAAAAGAGGACATGTTGAAACAATTTTTTTTACAATTTATCTTTAAAGCAGTAAATTTACTAAACACCTTTAAAATTTCTAGAAAAAATATGAAGGTTAAAGTGGTTAAACTTATCAGGGCTCATTAGTTTTTGACTGACCCTCGCAGAATTGCACTGCACTTGGTAGATGCTAGAAATTCAAAGGGAAAACAAGTTGAAACACAAAAAAGTTGAACTTGATTAGATGATGCAGCAAATTTTTGACATTGCAATGTATCTTTCATTCTCACATTTTAAAGTGAAAAACTTTCTTGATAATTTTATTAGCTTTTCGAAACTTGATATTATCGCAGCACACAAATTGCACAGCAAAAAACAAAAAATCTACTGGCACCAACTGGCATCATCAGTTGAGTTCTCATAATGGTATGTTGAATTCCAATATTTAAATAACCGAAATCAAGGGTTCCATGAAATATTGAAGTAATTCAACAATGTTATTAATACAGGTTTATTTTAATCAAAGTGTTTATGTCATTACAGATTAGGTTAATACAACATTAACATAAAAATCATCGCATATTGTTATTCAGTTTAATAATGGTTTGTAGTGTTCTATTAACTAAATATAAAATTCTGTTTGCACTATATCAACTATTTGTGAAAAAATAATTTTGCTGGTTGGATGTATGCACCATGTCAAGAAGAAACAAAAACTGAAAAAAGCAAACAAAATTGTTGTACTTAAATATACCATAAACATCATGTAAAAATTTTACCAGGGAATGAAAGGGATACAAACTGTTTCTTACCATTAATCTAGTATTCGAAGAGAAAGCAAATTTTGAAAACATGTTCAGATTTACAAGAATTTGTAAGCATACTCTTGGCTCGTGAAACTTTTTAGTGAATGAATTGTCGGCTTCACATTACGTAGCTTCAATGATTTTAATTTTATTTTTCAAATTCTCAAAATTTAACAGATTGCTTACTATGTGCAGAATTACATGAAATCCATTTCACATTCTTTGATTGTCAAATGTCTGAAAGAAACTTCAAGAAATATTTGTAAGCTAATGTTTATGATAACGATTCATAGGTAAAAAAATGTTTTTTTATCAAAGACTCTCTTGTTGTTAGAATTTTGTCTTTATGATCTTGTTGGGATTGTAACGCATTTAAAAAAAACTTGTCATTGTTTTTTTTGAATTGGGTACAAAATAATTTTGTTGCTCTGGAGCCGATTAGTTGAATAATAGTCAATATGGCTGTGAATCATGTATGTGTCAATTTTTTTTGATGTAGTAAGATCGAATCTTTTAATTGCTGTCGAGACTAGCTCGAATTTTACTCAGGATTTAATTAAGCATAGATGTTTTCCAAGGTAAATGTTCATTTAATTATAGGTTGTGGTCAAAAAGTTAATTTTGTGAACTTTTTCAATCTAGTAAGATCGAATCTTTTGATTGCTGTCGAGACTAGCTCGAATCTTACCCAGGATTTAATTAAGCATTGATGTTTTCCGAGGTAAATGTTCGTTAAATTATAGGTTGTGATCAAAAAGTTAATTGTGTGAATTTTTTCAATGTTTTGGTATTAAAGATTCAAGACCAGAGGTTTTGTATAATTGTTCTTCATAAACCATGCTTTGTTTCGGAAGCAATTAGGAAAAGCTTGTTTGTACAGGGCCATTTATTAATGGTGGAAACCTCATTACTTGCTTAATTGATCATATGATTTAGATTTGAGTTTGATAAGATCGTCTGCAAATAGTGTTGCGAAAGAATGTGTAATCACTTGGGAAAATCGTCAATACATGGTGAGACTAATGTTTTGCATAAGTGCTCTGATTAAGACATGATTTGTTCTGAAAAAATTCATAGAAGACTTGTTTGCACAAAACCATAAAAATAGACGTTGCAAAGGTCTTCATTTGTCTGATATACATAGTTAGATTGTACTTGTTATGAATGCTCTTGTGTTGTCAGCCAACATTATTGCTAAATAGTGTTTAAGGTGTTGGAAAAACATGATATATATTACAGTAGTTGACGGTGTTTCATTACTGTGAACTTGCAGTTGCTTGTGCCATAAATAACTTTCAAGCTATTGTATTGGCATGTGTCTTACACGTAATTAAGATAGTTTTGATGTTAGAATGGTGTGGTCAATGGTATCAAGGACTTATGATAAATCAAGAAAAAATGGAATTTTTTTAGCATTTGCATTAATTCGCCCCAGTTTCTTAAACATTTACAGCAAAATTAATTCGCCTAGTTTGTCATCTAAACAGGATTTTAACAGTTTGAAAAGACAAACTGATAAATTGGGCAGTACTATGCAAAAATCGAGCACCCTAATATTAATCGCAGTCTTTTGACCAAATCGTTTGTTTTCTTCAATTGCGTTAATTTGATGATTGTTGCATTCTTTTCTGATTTCAGATTGGATTTCAATTGCGCTACTAAGTTATCAACTGACTTGGCAATAAGCAATACATGCTTATGTTTTCAGCTGAGCATTTGTCAAATATTTTTCAACGGTGGCTCAAAACATTCGATATCCACTAGCTTATAATACGTCATTAGAAATCATTGTTTGGTCAGTTTCCAAATGGTGTGATTCCTAAGCAATGTCCAAATATTTTTTTGTTCAAACATCGCCTGATCTTAACAAAAAACATCAACTAATCATTCTTGTAGCTTATAAGGTGTTCACAAATTCGTTGCTGGGTGTTTTTTCCAAGTGATAACATTGCAAAACCAACTAAAATATTTGGCTATTAACAATCTACTGATAAAAAATCAGCTCTTCAGATTGAATCTGCTGAATAATCAAGTTTGGGAGGTTCCTCAGGAGTGGCATTAAAAGCGTACCTTGGGAGTTTAAAGGCGTAAACTTCTCTTTTTGAAACTCTGAAGCAGTAAGATTTTGATGGTTTAATGTAGTGTGTAGCGCTTTGCTATTTTTGGTTGTTGCATCAAATCACTTAAATTGTGATTTTTATCAAGACTGTGGAGTTGGAGCCAAGCATTTTACCATCAAACTAGAGCTGTTACAGTAGCCATAGCTGAAAAAAATCTTTAAGCAACAGCTGCGTATTTGCTGAAACGAAAAACCATAATAAAGCCTAGCTAAAGCCTATATGACATTTATTTGAAACCTAGAATTTTAAGGTTTAATGTTTCAACTTGCCAGTGATAATGATGTGGTTTTGGAACCGGAAACATAGAGTGTTGAATGAAAGCTTCATAGCCATGCCTTTTTTCCAGTAGCTCCCCAACCTTGATTCTAACCACGCATTTTGATCATGCACACGATTTAATTAATAACTGTGTTATGTGTGCACTTACATTGTCACTGAAACTGTATGGAGCAATATTTACTTTACCCTATCATGAACTGTAAAGGTAGCCATTTGGTAAAAACCATCACGCTAATGTTCAAAAAGTATGGAAGTTTGCATCAAAAGTAAACAAAACATTGTTGAAATACAGACGCCATTAGAAATTACTTCCAAATGTTGAGGATTTTGTTCTGGGTTGGCAAACCTACTTTGGAATTTCGATTTTTGTTTGTACAATCGCAGCAATTATAGAGTGTTTAAAGCCCAATCTCGCTTGGCATATTCTACACATGCAATGTTATGTCAGTAAAATGGAGTATAAACTTTAGAATCCTGTTTGACTGTAACAGCTTGTGTTTTCAAAGCGTGGCCAAAATGTTGCTTATTTTCAAATTAACCCCCAAAGTATGTTTAATTATTTGTATCATTAATATTTTCTGGCATGCAAAAAGCATTGTACTATCTTAAGCCACTGAAAAATTGCATCCCTAAACGATGCTGCAATATTTGTTTTTGAAATAGCCACTGATAGCAAAAAAATGCGCACCTTAAACCATGCCAAAATATAGTTGCATAAAATTTCTATTGATAACAAAAAATTTAGCTCTCCAACGTAAGCCATTCAAAAAATTGGTTTGGGAAAGTAAGCTGCCCAAAAAGGTGACACTCGCAAATCATGCCAGTGTATTTGTCTCATAAAATTTCACTAATTTTCCAAAATAAAAGTTAAGTCGCTCAAAAAATTAAGAGCGTTTCTTAGAAAGTGGCATCCTCTAATCATTTACAATATTCGTTTCTTGAATAGCTTCTGATATCAAAAGAACTCGGGCTCAAGCTTATGAGGGGTGTATGAAAAGTTTTAAGCATCAGAAAAACTAAAAGGAATTTGAGACTTATAATCATTTATTTTTCAACATAGTCCCCTTCAAGGGCTGAACACTTGCTCCCATGGTGCTGAAGCGCTTTTATCCCCGTGTAGAGCAACTCTTTTGCTTGAGACTCAAAAAACTTCTCGACTGCAATTATGACGTCATCGCTGGCAAAATGGCAACCAGCCGAGGCTTTTTTCATTTGTGGGAAAAGATGAAAGTCGGAGGGGGCCAGGTCTGGCAAATACGGTGGATGAGGGCAAGTTCAAATCCGGAATTGTGAATTGTTGCCATGGAAAACCACGGAGGTGTGAGCTGGTGCATTGTTTTGGTGTAAGAGGATTCCTCTTGTGAGCTTCCTTGGGCTTTTTTCTTTGATTGCTTCCCTTAGACGCTTCAGTTGTCCAGAATAATGGTGTCCAGTCACTGTGTGATCCTTCTGAAGGTATTCAATCAGTATGATACCCTTGTAATTTAGTATTTTTGATACTTAAAACTTTTCATACACCCCTCGTACTTTTTCACAAGCTAAACCTCCAAATCATGCCGAAACTTTTAAATATTTACTAACATGCAAAAAATTGGATGCCTAGTTGAAGCCATAAACAAAGTTGATTTGGTGGTGTTTCTGGGGAGATAGATCCCGCAAACCATGTCTGAAATATTGGTTTTCTAAATGGCGACTGATAATATAGCAAAGCAAATTAGCTTCAAAAACCATGGTAAAATATTTGTTGATTAAAACGTCTGCTGATGAAAGTTCCGTAACTAAGTCGTTTGTGGAGAAGAGTACCTAAGGGGGTGGTACCACCAAACCATGTCAAAAAAATTCTGCTCAATTTCAGCGATAGCAATCGCATCGAAGAATATTTGCAATATTTCTTGGATTGTAATGTGATGCATTGTAGAACAATGGATGTGATTATTTTGCAATATGTGAAATATGTGTGATGTGATACAATTGCAGGTAGTTTGCGATTATTTCTTGTAATTGTCGATTTTTTTGGTAAATTTTGAAATTCAAGTTTATTGCCTGAAAGGTAGCGCTTAGTTCGCTAATTAAAGCTTTTTTTCACCATATTTGCAAATCAACATGAAACGTTACAATCAAACTACTAATGGTAGTCAACATCTAATTTCAGATGTTTTTTTTTTTGACGTTTCTTCTATTACCGTGGGAAAAGACAATACTCGTATCCTTTTTCGCCTCTATTACCGTGGGAAAAGACAATACTCATATCCTTTTCCGTTTCCAATCCATCAACAGTTGAACACACGTTTTTCTCTTGTAAACTTGTGGTAATAGTCGTTTCTTTGGTGAAGTGGGGTATCAATCCAAATCACCGCACCGGAATATCTTTCAGGGTACGCCTGCTACAGGCTACTCCGGTGTACCCCAGCGGTTTAGCTTCGCCCTTTAACCCTCGCCATCGCTGGCTCAGGTCCACAGACTTAAGCCGTGGAGTACATCCAAGATCAAGGCCTAATAAGTCAAGTCCTCAGGCCCATACACGCCTCAAGGATTAAATCTCGAGCCGTGGAGTGCATCCAAGATCGAGGCTCACCAAGTCAAGTTCTTGGGCCCATGCACGCCTCAAGCCCACACAGGGGTACTGAGCTCTCTCGCCGAGCACGTACTGGTTTACCCACCACCGCGGTACATCCGTGCTATCTCTTCAAGGCACCGCCTGACCCTCTTCCTCGGCAAGGAAAGAGTGGTCTTTTAAGAGAGGTCTTTTAAGAAGCACGCTAAACGATTAAAATCTAATTTCAGGATGATTTCCTTTCTACAGAGCTTGATTTTATGTTTCACAACTAAAGCAACCACATGATTATGTGGTATACTGAAATGATTATTATTATCCATCCCCTAGAAATAGTCTGTAAACTGAAGTCCACGCAAAACTTTGAATTAATTGGTATTACGAGTCATGACGCAACAGATGCCAAAAGTAATGCTCCCAAACTTCTGCACATAACAAACTCAAAAAATAATCTTACATGTCCTTCATGATAGGTTACCAAAGATATAGCAGCTTAGTATAGCTGCTGTTTGTAGGAATATCACCTCTCATCCGCCGTGGTACTTAGGTCGGTTTATCAACTGCAAAATGACTGCTGTTTCACATTGAGCAGCTTGCCACAATCATTGAAGTCATGGCAACCCACTTACCAACCAAAACTTGAGAAGATGGAGCTCATGTAGCCTTGTGATAATTAACAAGAAGGAGCCCATGAGCCCTTGTGATAATCAACTGGTAGGGTATAAAATGGACAAGGCAGCATTACTGCTGGAATCTGATGCCAACATAGCTGTTAAATTAGGACGCTTCTAGTATTCCATTTATTGGGCCCATAAATGGAATACTACGTTCGTTGTCGTTTAATGATTATGTTGGCATCGTAATCTAGAGGATATGTTGGTTTGTCGATTTTGTAGCCTACCAGTGAAATAATCGCCATCATTTTTGAGTTTTGGTTGTTAAGTATTGTTGTTAAGTTCTGTAGCGCAGGGGTTATGTTATAATGGCCTTTCAATCTGGAGAAATTCTGACCATAAACAAAATCATAACAAAACTGTCAACTTATGACAAAACAAAAATACTTCAAAAATATTAACAACAAATCGAAAAATTGCAGATTTTTTGTGTAATGTTTTGATGCAGATTTTTTTGTAATGGATGTCGATATGATGTGTGTTTTGATGCGATGCGATTGCCATTCCTGCTAATTTTACAATATGTAGACGGCTCCAAAGCCAAATTGGTAGTTTCTTTGAAAGGGGCATTCCTAAATCAGTTCAAATTACCGTATTTGCTTTGTAAATAGGTACTCAATTCAAAAAAAATAATAGCTTTCTATCACGAAACGTTCCAAAACTGATTGTGGAATGCCCATTTCGTATGTCTTTGTATGTTTTGGGGGTGGCAACCCAAAACCATATCAAAATATTACTTTCTGAAATGTTCGCTGATATTAAAAAATTTAATGTTTAGCTTGATGGGTTTCAACAACCAATATTTTAGAGATCCATTTCAAAAGACACCATGCCATTATGTTTGAATTACTGATTGCAAAAATTGTTAGCTCCCGAGTTAAAGGTTTGAAAAACTGAGTTTATGGGAGTTTTGGGGGCGACACTTCCAAACGCAGAATGGCTAATGACAGCAAAACCATAGCTTTAGTTTATGCGGTTTAGAAGATGGATTTGAAAGAGCTTTTTGGAGGGTTAAACTTCAGACCACGCCAAAATACTTATCTTCTAATTCCTGAATGGCTATGAACATCAATTAAATATTAGGCCTCTTAGCTCAGCCATTAAAAAAAATTGATTGTTTGAGTGCCATAGGGTGTAGCAGCACTTAGCTAGGATTGAACTTCAGACCACGGCAAAATACTTATCTTCTGATTCCTGAATGGCTATGAACATCAATTAAATATTAGCCCACTTAGTATCAGCCATTAAAAAAAAATTGATTGTTTGAGTGCCATTGGGTGTAGGAGCGCTTAGCTGTAACAAAATTTTTCCTCTGAAGTGTCTGACTACAAGTTTTAAAAAATGGGTTTTGTGACTTTGCTCGTTAAACAAAAAGATTAACACAAAACGAGACTTTAGTGCTTGTCTTTCAAAAAAAAAGCGTATAAAATTAGGGCTAAAAACAAAGCTGAAATTATTAATCCGGAAGAAAAGTGTGCAAAATATAAAGTTAGTTGGTATTATTTGCTTTCAAGAAGTGTCCGATCTCAGTAATTCAAATGTGAAAATGTCGAATTATGTGAAACGAAATGCTTTTCGGGATTAAAAATGATAAAGAAATTGAAAATATTAAAGCGATGATGAATTAAGCAAACTAAAATGCATATTGAACTCAAAAGATTAAATTTTTGATAAAGAAAAACGTTGCAAATTTGGTAAATTTTGCTATATTTAATTAAAGGTTTTGGTATCGGGCACGTGCTATTTCCACCTTAAGGATTGTTTTGAAATGTTTAAAGTGTATGGGCCTAAATGCAGTTTGTTGGAAACCAAGTCGTACGAAATCTTGGTGCTTCACTTTGCACCTCTTTATTTTTATGCCTGATTTGTTTATTTTGGGCTTCAACAAACTCTTCAAATATGTTTCAGACTTGTTGCTGTGTCCTTGAACGCCGATTGTTTGTTAGGCCCAAATGCACTTACAACAAGACTGATCTGGTAGATTAGCAAGTGCGGTCGACACTCAATTGGATTGAAATTAGTTGCATTATTTCTTGTACTTAATTATTTGAACATGTCTATTTTTGCACATCTCCCTAATTTGAACTAAGTCGAGAGAGAGATAGTTGTCAGATGAGTTGCCAGGTTGAGCTTTCAAGCAAGAGTAGTCAGAGTGAGTTGACACTTGACAAGGTGAGTTTCAGAGTAAGCGAAATGAGTTGATAGAGCTAGTTACCAGATTAAGTTGTTAGACGAGTTAACGAAGTAAACCTCTGAAGTGAGTTCAGAATGAGTTCACTAAGTAATCTAAAAGCAAGTTGTCAAATCTAGTTACTTAGAATGAGTTGAGAAAGCAAATTAGATAGTGTTGCAGTAACTGAAGTGTATTTTTGTTTAGGTGTTAGAAGGAGTGAGTTTCTTACATGAGTTATTGCAGAAAGTGTGTACAACTAAAGGTTCAAGTGAGCTGTTAGGTTGGCAGAGGTGGGCACAAATAACAGTTTACCAAAAAACTGCAATGTAACAAAGCTCGACGATTTTTTTAACTACTGAAATTCGGCGCAAGATGCAAAATTCCGCATTTTTGCGAATATATTTGCGAAAGAAGATCGGCATTTGACAACAATACGATTGAAATAAAACTAAATTGAGTTTAAAAGTAACAATTTACGTGTCGAGAAGGATGTAGGTCAACAATCCGTTGTCATTTCTGATAAACAAAAGCTGATCCAAATTGCGACTTTATGTCTTGTGATTTTTGTAAACGTATAAAATTGCGCTATTAAAAAACAAAAAAAAAGAAATCTGCAACGAATTTTGAAAACATTGATCATAATTCAACGTTTGCAATGTCTCAAAATAAACAATTTTAAGTGCAGCGTTGCACTTATAAATTGCGCTTTGCCCATTTCTGTACGTTGATGTAAATATGCTAGTTTTTAGAAAGTTGTAGAAAAAGACAGTCAGCCAAATTGGACAGGCAGAGCAGCTTGAGCCTAAGCACAAGTTCACAGGCAGAGAGACAAAGATTAGCAGAGTTTAATGTAGTTTAAAAGCTTCAAATTAGTGAAATGTGCAAATGCGGCATGTGCAAATAAAGTAAGTCAAAGAAATGGCTGATTTCAACATATTAATTGAGTATCAGTCGTAGTTGGTAATCTGGTGGACCAATCTGTAAAAAGTGCAATTGTGCTGAACACTCAGTCGCCAGTTTAAGGGGCATACAATCAAGTAAGAAAGGCATTTGATGAGATCAATGCTTGAAAAATCAAATCAAGCATAAAAATACAGAGATGACAAAAACACGAAGCACCTGGGTGTTTTACTGCTATTGGACGACCTGTATGCTAGGTCCATTTACCATGCCCCAAACAATATCCATGTTTGCAACTATTTTTCGCTGCCTTTAAAAGGTCATTTTCCCTTTTCTCATTGGCCGAAGATCAAATTTCACCAATTACAATTTTGTGATTTAAAGAATTGCTTCTTTGTCCATGACGATAGGTGAGGCAATTGAGGAATGTTTTAGAAAAAAGAAAAAATTTTGGTTCAATTTTGTAATTACATTTTAAGTTTCAACAGCCCAAGATCAATTATTACTAGTTGTATGTATTGAGATAGCCTCAGTAATGTTTCATCAGCTACTGTATAGATCACAAATATGTTTTTATGGTTGCAATAGACAACGCACTTATGTGATTTTTAAGGCATTTTTTACAACCACAATAGGTGAGGCAGTGAATCATATTTTGAAACAAAACTCTGAAGATTTAAAAAGTATTTGGGCGTTTTCAATTTTTGAATTACATTTTCGGTTTTATTAGCTCGGAGTCAAAATTTGCCAGTTAAATTAGTTTGCGATAGACTACCAATATGTTTCATTAGCAATAGATTTTTATCAATATGGTTGATCTTAGTTAGCATTAGTGAGGAATTTTTTTGTTTGACAATCACAATGGATGAGCCATTCAGCCATATTACTCGTCGAATAATGCGGAGCTTAAACATGACTTCAGTCTGATCAAATCTTGCTTTATTGCATATACTGTACCACGATAGGTAAGATCAGCTTCAAACTGGTTTGTCATTGTTTAGTCTGACCTGGTATTCAATCATGTTACAAAATTAAAAAACAAAATCAATGTTGTTTAGCAACTGTGTCTTATCTGAATTGGTTGCTGTTTTGCCCACCAGACTAGATTGTTGGCATTTTTTAGGCTATGGTTACTAAGTTGGAGCAGAAACTCATCATCGATGCTAAGCCGCTGTTTTAAAACATGTGTAGCTTTAAACTATTTTCTCTCATATGGAGATGGTAATGTATCCCTCAAAGCAGAGATGGTTTTGTCAGAATCGTTGTTTACATTTGGGCTCATGCGATTTCACCTTTTTCTATGGATCTGCTAAGGGTCTCCTTTCTGTAGGGGTTTGCTTTTATTGTTTTGTTGAAACGTCCAGTCAAATTTAGGTAATTTTGAAAGGGTTTTAATTAAACGTTGGAAAAACTATAAATGACTTGAAAAGAAAATCAATTTAATGGGAAGCTGAAACAAAGCATTTTGTTGTATTTTAGAACTGTGAACTTCCTAGTTTGCCTCCGATTTTGCAGGCAAATGGAGTCAGAAACGGCCATTTTTCAATGTTTCAACATTTTGAGATTTATGGTTGTTTAAATTTCAGGAATAGAAGTTTGAAAATTTTGAGTTTTTGCATGTTTTGATATGCATTTTTATTGGCCCATAATCAAGTATTTCTTGCCGGTTAGGTTAGTATGCAATTGACCACACTTTTGTGATTTGTAAGCAATAGATGAATTTTTGAAACAAAAGATTAAAAAAAAATATTTAGGTTTTAACAATTTCTGACATAGCGCTTTTAGTTTCAATGGCCCAAAATCAAAATTTGCCATTTACAAACTGTATGCGACGTCCATTATCATGTTGTTTTTGTTGCTAAGCAATATTCATGTTTGCAACTATTAACGCTACCAACAGAAAGGCGTTTATGTTTGTTTCATTTTTCTCAAGTATTGTGGCTTCCATCCTCTTCAAGGTCTATTATGCTCTTGTGTTTTTCAAACGAGTAATTCATCTAAGATATGAGATTGTTCAACTTTCAATGTTCAGTTATGTTAGATGCCGTAATGAGCAATGCTTTGTAAACTTATTTTTCTGATGTTTTTTTTTTGTGGGAAATTAATGAACACGTTTACTGTTGTCTTTTACTGAGTGCAAAAAAGCGTGAAAATGATTTTCAATTAAAAAACAGCACTCGACAAATGTAGTAAAACAAATGCTGGTTGTTTCTTGTAAAAACTGCTAGTCAATTTTGCGTAATTTTGTAAGGGGTTTTAAACGTGAGAAAAATTGTAAGTGACTTGAAAAGAAGTTCATTAAATAGGCAAGTTAAAACAAAGCAATTTATTGCATGTTAGTTTAGAACTGCGGTTTTACTTGTTTGCCACCGGTCAGCTGACAAGTGGAGTCAAAAACAGCCATTTTTTAATGTTTCAACATTGGAAGATTTATGTTTATTTCGACTTGTCTATTTTTGATATGCATTATCCCAGAATCCAGTATACATTGCCAGTTAGGTTAGTGTGCATTTGACCACTCATACGTGATTTGAAGGCAAGAGATGAAGTTTTGAAACAAAAGTTTGAAGATTAAAAAAAAATTAGGCTTGCACAATCTTTTAGATACACTTACAGTTTCATAGGCCAAGATCAAATTTCGCCAATAAGGATAGTAGTTTGCAGTAAATTACAAGTTTGTGATTTAAAAAATTGTTTATCTGGCAATGTCGATAGGTGAGGCAATTGATGAATGTTTTTGGAGAAAAGGTTTGAATCTTAAAAATTAGTAATTTTTTTGTTCAATTTTTAAATTACGTTTTAAGTTTCAACTGCCCAAGATCAAATATTACCAGTTATATGTATTGAGATAGACCACAATTATGTTTCATCAGCTATATACCATATAGATCACGAATATGTTTTAATGTTTGCTATAAACCACCCTCATGTGATTTAATACATGTTTTTGACAATCACAACAGGTGAGACAGTAGATGATATTTTGAAACAACAGTTTGAAGATTTAAAAAATATTTTGGCGTTTTCAATTTTTGAAATACGTTTTCTGTTTTGTTGGCTTGGATTGGAATCAAAATTTGCTGGTTAAGTTAGTTTGCGATAGACTATCAATGTGTTTCATCAGCGATAGATTATCAATATGCATTTGTGAGAAATTTTTTTGTTTGACAATCATAATAGGTGAGCTATTCAGCCATGTAGCAGATCGAATAGCGGTGAGCTTAAACAGGACTTCAGATCCATCAGATCTTGCTTTATTGCTTATACTATTTAATAACAGATTGCCTTTAAACTGGTTTGTTATTGTTTAGCCTGACCTGATGTTCAGTCACGTTAGAAAATTCAAAAAAAATTAAGCTTGTCTCGCTGCAACTCTTGTAGCTGAGTTGGTTGCTTTTTTTTGCTCACTTGACGAGATTATTGACATTTTTTGGGCTATGGTTACTAAGTTGGAGCAGAAACTCATCATCGATGCTAGGCAGCTCTTTTCAAGCATGTGTTGCTAAACTAGTTTTTTCTCATTTGGAGATGGCAATGTATTTCTCAAAGCAAAGAAGGTATTGCTTAAATTGTTGTTTGCATTTTGAGTTCCGGTGGTTTCACCATTTTCTAGGGGTGTGCTCAGGGCATCCAAATTTCCCGATGCTGTTTTTAAGCTTTTTGGCCTCAACTTCTGTTTTTAGTTTGTTTCAGATTTGCATTGATGCTGGACTTCTAGCTTTAGCCAGGCTTCTGCCGTTTGCTTGCATCTCACTTCCTCGGCTAGTTGCTCTCATTTATCATTCTTTGTGTCACACTTTTCCACCACTTGCTTCTCCCTTCTAGTAGCACCGTTTTTTCCACTCGATTAAACACTTGCATTATACTTACATGAAAAGCTTTTTACTTGATATGAATAACTTTTGGAAACAATCACATTCATCATTTCCTCTGGGGTTCTCGACCCCCAAGATGTGAATGTTTGGACTTCAAAATGTTTCAGGATAAGCAAACTTTGGGTGAGATTTTTATCAGGTTATGCTAACCTATCAGTCATTTTGATGGAATAAAATAAATAAGAGCACAGTTAGCACAAAATTACAATATATGCTCAGAACTAAGTGTGGGCGATTTTTATCACACCTAAAAGTAGTGCTTAATGCCAGTTATCTAGGTCAAGGTATTTGAAAGGACAATAAGGTCTGATTTCAACTCATTTATTGCCGCACAAAACAAAATTGTATTTTTTAAAAATTTTCGGGTCTTCTTTCAGAATTTTTCGAAAGTTTCACATCAAAGGATATTAAGAATCATTAATTTTATTTGATCAGCGTAGTCTTGTTTTTTAAGTTTCTGTCTAAGTGCACCAAATCGAATGTCTTTGAGCTAAAAGAATAAATCAAACTCAACAAATAAGCCTTATTTTAATTTTGAAAAAACATCTTTTTCGCCAAAGCCACAACAAAAACCTAGTATAATCCGGAACTAACTGGATGACTAAGTCGGATTGGAACCAAATTTGATGCTGCAATTGCCACAGCACAATTTTTCCTCCATAACGTCAAAATCATTTCCATTAAAGCTTTTTAACATCGAACAATAATAAAACTGGGAAAAAACGTTGGTATTCTATTATTTTTTACATACCGTTAGGTAGTGTTAAAATTCAAAAAATTAATGTGCAATGCCCCTTTAATATGTGCTATAATGTGCAACCATTGGTTTTATGTTTGATACAATCATCAGATACATTAAAATAGATTAGTGGTTTCATGTTTGATACAATCATCAGATACATAAAAATGCAATAAAGTTCAAAATTTAATTTTGCTGTATCAAACAGCCAGCCAGTTCACATTCAAATCAATTCACATTTATAATTGTACATTGCACCAGACTAACTACACTGTGAACTTCAGATTGATTTAAGTTTAATCAAACATATACAGGGTGTCTCAAAAGTAAGTATACACTTTAAAATTTGAATAACGATCTAATGGCTTCTTCAAATTTGTCAAAAGTTTACACAAATACTTTGTAAACTACTAGAAACAGATTACCATCCTAATGTTTTCTTGAATTTACTTACTGACAGGATAGTAGACCTCAACGTGAGAACACCAATTTCAAGACATTTCAGCCACTGTTTGACGCATTCTCGCCTGACACTTTGCTATTAATCTTGTGTAGCTATTCCACATGATACTTTAATTTTTTCCAACTCTTCAAGGTTTTGAGGCCGAGTGGAGTAAACATTACTCTTAAGGAAACCCCAAAGAAGAAAGCCGCATGGGGTTAAGTCACGTGAACGAACGGCACATTCCAGAGTACCCTTGCACCCAATCCACCTATTGGAAAAGAAGTGATTTATGTAATCTGTGACTTTCCTGGCGTAATGTGCAGGAGCTCCATCTTGCTGAAAACAACAGTTCTCAACCGAAGCATTGTTTCTTAGCTCTGGGAGGAAAAACTTTGAATTTTCTGCAAAAGTTTCCCATTTAAAAAATTCCCTGTTAAAGAGGCGCTGAGTTTGCCTTATTGATCCATATGCTTTTTGCCCAACAGCAATTTTGCACATGATTTCTTGGGTTAATCGCCTTGTCATTTTGTAGGTTGATGAAAAATGCAAACAATACCTAACTTTTACTACTTGTTCACACTATGTTCTTTGAAGAATTGAATGCCCTATGATGAATACCTGAAAAGCAAATCAAAATTGAAAGTGGACTTACTTTTGTGACACCCTGTACATTTATTCTTCTTGGTGTGTAAGCAAAGTTTTCAAGAACAGCAGAAGATGCTGGAATTGTCATAAGAATACTGAGTAGTTTTTTTTTTAGGATAAATATTGAATTGACAAACCGGTATTTCTTGCACAACCAGTTAAGGTACAGTACCAGCAAACAGTTTCTGTTGGTGATATTTTCTTGCATACATTGCATCAAAGCACTCTAGGACTGTTTGAAAATTGTGGGGTCCACGACAACCGACCGTTGTAAACTGACACCAAACAAACTGACTGCCAACTTACCCAGTTGACTTGGTTCGATAATTGTTAAATCTTTATTATTAGCGCTAACGAACAATGACAACTTTTTTCCTTCGTAATCATCTTCATGAGCTTCCATGTACAATTGGAAGAGTTTTGGCCAAATTGTTTGGAAGTCCCAGGTCAAGGTGAGCTTTGTGGTTGGTTCAACACGATGTTACTAATGTTGCCAGAATTTCTTGGATGCTCAAAGCATTGTGTGAATGAACATTGTCACGATGAAGGAGCCATGAGCTTTTCTGCTATTCTTTTATCTTTATTTGTTCTCATTAAAAGTGAAATTCCTTTGTAGGTTGATTGTTCAGCCTTGTGGCAAGAATTCCATGTGTACAACTTCTCTTAAATCAAAAAATGCCATCCTCATCACATTCACAACGAACTTTATTGTTAGTAGTAGTACTTTATTAGCACTGTAACACCAACAGTAATCAATTTGAGCCAAAGTGTTCTAATGCCATTTACATGGCTGATATCTTGATAGGATAAAACCTTCACAACATAGGATAACAAGGTTTTGTACGAGAAGTCTTTGCTTGAGGAGGTCGTCTGGGTTGCCTTTTGATCAAATCGTTGCTTGCCGGGTTTGTAGTAATACCTATTGGACTCCAAACGTGAGTTTCTCGGCCTAACAATTTACGATTCCAACTAAGCAGTTAAATTAATTGAAGTAAATTAAGTTCTGGTTCAGACCCAGTATGCCATTGATGTTGGAGAATACTTTATTTATTTGGAAAAACTTTGCAAGCCAGCATGCTTGGTGGCATATATCACCAGATTGCTCAAATAATAAAATTTTAAAACGCATGGCTGACTCACACACGAACACGATATACTGCGATTGTGATGTAAACAATGCTGATTTTGCATTGTGTAATCCTGTCTTTTATTTCAATTGGTGAACATATGATATGGCACAAAATAGCATTTCCATATAGGTTTTTTTGATTTAAGCAGAAGTATCTGATAAAACTTCCTGCAATTAATTTAATCAATTCATTTAAATGTCTGCACTGATGCATTAAGTTCTGGTTTAGACCCAGTATGCCATTGATGTTGGAGAATACTTTATTTATTTGGAAAAACTTTGCAAGCCAGCATGCTTGGTGGCATATATCGCCAGATTGCTCAAACAATGAAATTTTAATACGCATGGCTGACTCACACACGAGCACGATATACTGCGATTGTGATGTAAACAATGCTGATTTTGCATTGTGTAATCCTCTCTTTCATTTCAATATTGGTGAACATATGGTATGGCACAAAATAGCCACTAATAAAAGTTTTTGATTTCCGTATAGGCTTTTTTGATTTAAGCAGAAGTATCTGATGAAACTTCCAGCAATTAATTTAATCAATTCATTTAAATGTCTGCACGGATGTAGATATGCATTATATGAGTTAAATTGAACTGAGGTTTCTCATGGTGAGAATCTTGCCTTCCAAACGGAAATTCCAATCTCGTCATACACTTTAGGATATCAATCAAATGCCATGTAGCAGCATTAAGACTGGCTTTAGTTTTTTTCCGAAGGCACTTCCAGTAAAGCGTCGAGTTGAAAGCTACCACCTTGAATTCATGCTCCTATAAAATATACTTTCAGAAATATGCTACATACTAAGCACACTAAACTTGTCTTCAATCAAAATCCTAGTCTACTTCAGCTTATCACAAGCAGTGTTGTAAAATCTTGTATAGGTATTCATTATTTTCAAACTTATGATTTATTTTTTCACAATGAAATGTTAGCAACGCTGTTCACAGCAACTTGTTACATTCAAATTTAAATCTGACCTTACATAAACGGCATTTTTACAAATTTAAAGGATGAAAACAGTCCACAAATATTTTCGGAATTTCAACATCTTTTTTCAGTGTTTAGTTTAACGTGTTCCTATATCCATGTGTGTCGGTCAATTTGTTAAAGAAAGCAAAAAGGCTCAGTAACTAGCCTTTTTGGTTTTTGGTTTTTAGTAATTACTCCCAATTGCAAAAGTTGCAGAAAATGTTGCACAATATTTGTAGTACAATGCGTTTTTTATTTAGGTATCCGAAAACGCAGTTCTTGTAACATTTTTTAAAATGGAATGCTCTTGCTTCTCTAGCTGGACAAATGTTTTTTTGCATATAAAGTTTATCGGAAGTGTAGGATTCATTTGGGAGCAAAAGTCTTGTTATAGCGTTGCATGCAATGCTAGAGATAAGCTTGTTTGAAGTTGTTAGTTTTTCTCCGCGTACGTTTTTTTAAGAAGCAAAGCCACAACTATGGATTGATTTTTTCCTCTTATTTATATACTTGTACTACATTTTAGGACTAGATAAGGTACTTTGGAGCACAAAGCGCTCTAATTGTCCATTATTGCTTTTAGTTCTTTACTAAAGAGCACCGGAATATAAGGTGCATTAAATGAAATACTACTTACAAAGCTCTAGAACCTCTAATAAAACTCCAAACAATACTGAATTAAATCATGAAGATAAGAAGAATATAACCTGGTTCTTACATAACATGCACCTGAGTACAAGGTGCTGCTTTAATTCCTCAAAAAAATTAGTGTATTTTTAGTGCATCTTGAGGTCCCAAAAATACCATATGTAGATTCCTTTTAATGGTTTCAAAAATTCCTTTTATTGATTTCAAAAATTTCAAAAATAATTCCTTTTAGTGATTACAAAAATAATTTGTATTCATTTTGTTGCTAATCTTTTCTAATTGTCTTTTGCTTATCAATAAAGGAATAAATGCAATTAGAAACGCGTGGCTGACTCAGACATAAACAATGCTGACTTTATAGTGTGAACATATAGTGTGCAACTAGATAATGAATAAAAAAAAAAAAAAATTCAAAAACAAAGTGTGGGAAAAGGTTTGGCGTCAACAACACGACTAGTGAATAGTACAATGCTAGCTAACACCTGACATGCAGATTGTAATCTCGTGTTTAATTTTTTAAGTCATGGTGTTGAAAATTCAAGGGGGTCGTGGCCTCAGTGCTCCCTGGCTATATTCCTATTTTACAACGAGTAGACAGGGCTTATTTCTCAGTGTCTTACAGCTTTCTCCATACTGGTTTTGCTAACACATGTAAAAAAGCTTACACCATTTTGTTAAATTTTCCATGTGACTTGTTTTGTGAAGAGGGCCTCAGCTATGCTCTGGTTCGCCACTGTTCTAGCAGCTTTATGTCGAGACCTTCCTTTAAGATTCTTGTATGCAGCACTTAGTAACTATAGCAAACATATTTTGTAAAACTTTTGGATGCAAAAATAATCTTGAAGTAGTGATGGCTTGAATAAAGCACTACAAAAGTGCAAAGGGAAAGTTAAGTATATGATTTTGCAAAAACGAAAACTGTTAAAAGGAAAAGAAAACTTTTAATCAACTAAATGGGATAATACAGGTTGACTCTCCATTAATGCAAACGCTGAAGTTGGGTTGTGTGACAACTTCTGCTGTTATTGCAAAGTCAACATTAATATTTTGCGAGTAATGGACATATGGTAGTCTAATAACATCATGATTCTTTAATTATGTCATCATATTCAAATTGAATCACAATAACGTGAACCGCTTTATTTAATTTGAATCACAAAATAAAATTGATCACCACGATACTTAAATTAAATCACAATAATGAAAATGAATCATAATAATGAAATGATTCGCTCTAGTGTCATTTAATCACTACAATGAAATGGAAATGTTTTTCATTTACAACTCAAAGCCAAAACAGCAGGAAACATAACTTAACGTTTTGCGAAACTACTTTCTATAAATGTATATCAAAGTGATAAATAACGAAAAGTAATGAATGACAAAAAAGTACTTAAAACAGTGATTTTCCGGTATTCCACTGTGCAAATATCTTCAAGTTTTAATCGTTACGATTGTCAGTGAGTTCTTTAAGAATCAAGGTACAGGTACCTTAATTTTCTAATGGCAGAAACGAATTTCTTATCCATGCAAATTTTCTTGTGGGCATGGTTAGAAAATAATTCTTATTTTTTGTAAAGAGTTAAGATGCTGAATACTCAATTGGGTATTTTGTTGTTAATCGTTGCAAAGAAATAAGGAAACATTTCAAAGTTTCCGTTCTTCACTTTTAATGACCAGTGTTTGAATTCTTGTTTTACTGGACTCAGTTTGTCAGTTAAAGATATTTTTGCTTTTCTCTTGCATGCTTGAATTGTTCTTATTCAGATGTGGTCAAAAATATTGACCAAACATTCTAATTTTGAGACTCGAACTATAATTGCATGATAAAGTACAAAAGGTTTGTTGGTTTTCAAGGCCAAAATACCAAACTTTTATTTTCATGTCGTTGTCTCATGACAATGCTTTTTCACGTGACAGCCATCTTGTCTCTGTGTGCAGCTTGGCAAATAGCTAAGATTTATGTGTTGTTTTGTACGGTACTTCACCACTTCCATTATTTTTCGGCATCTGCATCAAGTATGGGTCCGTACGTTTTCCCAACGAACACTTCCGATGAAAATGCAGTGTTTTGTATTGTCGCTGTTTACAGTTGTTGCTGCAAGTGACGCTTATCCTTTGATGGACCCAATCATCGGTGGAACTCAATTTGTCCGAAATTGTACGCATTCTTTTCATAGTAATCCGTTTTCTTCGCAATACCTACTTTTTTAATTAAAAAACTTCGGGTCATCAATACTTTTATTTGGATAAGTTCATATTCCAAAATCCATTAACTGCTTTTCCTTTTTCGTCATTACTTTTGACAACGTAGGAATTAGTTTCTCAAAACATCAAGTTATGTATCTTGTTGTTGAGGCTATGTATTTTACATTAAAAGATCTCTCAAATTTGCAATGAGATCGCCAGTGCAATTGCAATAATTAATTCAATCACGATAATTAAATTGAATCACAATAGCTAAGTGGCTATGTAGTTTACATTAAGAGATCTTTCAAACCTAAATTAAATCGCCAAAGCAATCGCAATGATTAATTTAATCACAATAATGAATTGAATCACCATAGTTAAGTTAGAACCTAGGTTACTAAGCTAAATATGTCAACAAAATAGGATTGTTTTGCGTAAGTCCAACGATTGATTTAAGAACTTACAAATTCTTGCAACCCACTTTGATTGGCTTTTGGTTGACTGGCTATTTTGGGAACTAAACCACCTCATTCAAACTTTGATGCTTGTCATATGGGTTACAAGCACGCGAGACGTTGACAATATAATTACCTGCACTCTTTTTTTTGTGGTCGAAACCAGTAAATTTTTGGTTGTGTGTGACTAGATTGAAATTTTCAGGAAGTTTTAACCTTAATGTGCTTCTTAAATTTGATGGTAAAACAAAGTGACACAAATATTGAAAAAAGAGCAGTTTTGCTAGTTGTTAAAGTTGTAAGAACAATATATGGCAGTCCAGTGTCTATGACATGGCACCTAATTATTTTGTAACAAAACGGTATTGTATAACAAAAATTGATTTGTGTTTTTGTTTCTCTTAAAAGTTAGTGCAAAAATGAACCTGGCTCTGTTTTTGTCATTGAAAAAAAATGTGTTCCATTCATTGCATGATGAATAAAATTTTCCGAAAAATTAGTGATAACGTTTCAAATCAAACAGATCAATGACTAAATGGTTTAGAATATGGTTTTGATTCATCTTAAAATGCGCAATTGAATTTCTCACAATTTTCTTTGCTCCATTACATAATGAAAATTATTTTTGAAACTAAGTCAAAACATAACTGATGAGGTATTTTTTTCTTGAAAGTGACCAAATGATGTGTTGATTGAAGTCAATTTTTTTTAGCTTGTGGCTAGTTTGTTACGTGCAACTTAATATTCTTTTATCGGCTACGTAACAATTTAGCTGCAGCTACGATTTTGCAATTCCACAACCATAATTCAAATTTTCCGTTGCAAGCCAGTGCTGCCACGCCCAGTGATTTTTGATCTAATCTAGTGATTTTGAAACCCGATTGATTTTGCCTGCTGTCCTCGTTTAACTCGTATTTTGGATCAATATTGAAGGTGGTATTCGTTTTGCATTTTCTTCGCTTGGTCAGTCTTTCATTTTTTTGTCCAAACTTAGGTGATATCGAAAAACATCAAAGATCTTCTTTAATGGTCAATATTATTTTGTGATGCTAGTAATTTTGTTTAAATGTAGATTTTGAAAAGTATGTGGCAGCACTGGTATTTCATATTTTGTGATTAATTATCAAATTCTTTCCGTGTATCATGCAGTATCAATCGATTCTACGTCTCCTCTTGTATGGCCTTTCATTTGTTTGGCGATTCGCCTTGTTTTCGCGACTTATCAGGATTTTTCGGGCATTGTTGATTGTTAGGAGCTTTTGGGATATTTGAGCGTTGTTGGAACTACTTGGGCACAGTAAACAGCCTTTTTCAAGGCTACCACGTTAAACAGCCTTTTTCTAGGCTACCATTTTCATTTATTTGAAAAAGCGTTTTGTTTTCGGGACTTAACAGTTTTTTTCAGGCATTGTTGATTTAAGGGGCTTTTGGGTTATTTAGGGCATTATTTGCATTATTTGGGAACAAAAACCAGCCAAATTTCATTTAGTATACAGGGTTCCCACGATCGGGAAAAGTCGGGAATTTTGTTAAGGCATTTCCCGACCGGGAAAAAGTCGGGAAAAATGCGTGCTAGTATAGAATGAGGATGGAAAACTGTTTGACAAAAATAGCGCACTGCACCTTGTAGAAACAAACGCGATTGGAGCGGATGAATATTAAATATCCGTTTGTCTTTCTAATACTTCTATTAAACGCATAAAAATGGTAATAACACGCCTGGCTGTGTTGTGTTAAAGCTTCAGGAACGGTGGTCCTGCCGATTTATTTCGTCACAATACAAGTTCAACAAAACTTTAATTTAAGAGTATCATTATGCTGTAGTTAAAGAGTATTATTCATAGGTGGGCAAGTCAACGCAAAACGTTAGCTTCGTTAACCACTAGTCCGTTAACAAACTTCACACCTCCGTTAACGTTAATCCGTTATTTTCACCTTTAATATACGGAAGTTAATAAAGTCCATTAATCCGTTAACATTTTGCGTGTAATTTACATTTCGTTTTATTCACTCGCTTCTAGAACACGTATTGACGCTGTTGAGCTGATTGTAAGGAAATATTTATTGCTATGATGGTCTTTTTGTGTTTTGAAAGTTACATTTTACAGTCTAATCTAATTTCAAAATAAAAACAAGTTCAAATGCACAACGAAGCTGCATGATATTAACGATAAAAACCTTAACGGAAGTTAACAGAACTTAACGGAAGTTACTTTAGTCCGTTAACAGCACTTAACGGAAGTTAATTTAGTCCGTTAACATGAAAAAACTTTTTAATGGATTAACGAGTTAATGAAAAAGTTAGCTTCGTTATTAACGGATTAACGATTAACGGACTTGTGCCCACCTATGGTATCATTACATCAAAGGCAATTAAGCAAACTGAAGCAAGTACCGGTAGCCTACTAGTACTATAGGAGGAATAGCGTGGCATACGCAGACAGCAGGCAAAAGCTTAGCAGAAAATAGAGGAAGGTTATTTCAACAGGCTGCATCCCAATGAAGTTTAGAGATTATTAACCTACTGCACGTTTATAATGCGCTGATAGCCTTCAGTAGGCTGTCTGCGTAGGCATTGTTTGGCTTTGAAGTTCAAGCTGAAAGATTTACTAGCTTACGCGCTAATAATGTGCTGATAGCCCTCAGTAGTATTAGCCTGGTTAATAATGCACTGATAGCCTGCAGTAGGCTGTCTGCTTGGGCCTATGATTAGCTGTAAGAAAAAGCTCCCTTGTTGCAAAGCATACCAGTTCCAGCAGTTGAGCTACTGGGAATATATTCTCTAGACTATAGGCCAACCTGTGCTTGTATCCTATTTCTTTGGCACAAACACTGCAAATAACAGTAGGCTCTGCAGATCCCGGCAATTAGTCTGGTATAGGCCTACTGTATGTATCTCGGTTTGTCAGTTGTTCACCCAGCTTACGCTTTAGCCAGTAGTTGGTTAGGTTGTTCTATGTTTACCAACCTACAAATAAAAACGAGCCATAGTACCGGTTGCCTATTGCTTGGTTACTTTTAGCAACTGACAACGAAGTTAACCAGATTGCTTACAATGTGCAAGAAAATTGTGTTTTCCAATGTACCAGTGCTTACCATTGCCAAATCAAGAATTCTAATTCTGTAGTAGTGGATATAGCAGCCAGTAGCGTAGCCAGGAAGGGCGGGGGAGGGGGGACTATAGCCTCCTCATTGACATGTCGACCAAAATGCATAAGTACAATACCACGTTTTCAGCTCTTCTGAGACTGTTTTATGGACTAAATAGTAGGCTATTTGAAACATTTTTTGAAACATATATTCAGGGGTGGGGGCTAATTTGTCAAAATTAAAAATCACAATCAAATCAAAACTTTGAAAAATGGCAAAACTAAGCAATCAAATTTAATCGCTAGAGTAAAAATGCTAAACATAGTTGTCTTCAACTAAGATGCTATAAACTGAGGACTAGGGGGGTGGGCTATTCAGTGTTAGTTAAGTACCAATCATTTCTCAAATTTTTTTTCATTAGCCCCCTCCCGAGTATTTTTCTTTGCAAACTGTAGACGAAATGGATTACTCCAAGTGAATTTTATTGATTATTACGATTTTATAATTTACCAGCATCTAATCTAAATAAGAGAACTAAAATTTTACCATTAGCCACCTCCCAAAATAGCCCATTTATGCAACCAGTTTAATCATGTTTGCATTGCCAATTTCTATGCCACGTTTTGAAAGTGTTATTTTTTAATCAAAATAGTTCTAAAATTAAGTTATTTTTGCAAAAAAAATGCAAAATTTTCGAGCGCTTGGGGCTCCGCCCCAGTGCCTCCAGCGGCTGGAGGCTTCGTCCCCAGACCCCCATTAGCCTCCGTCGGTTGGGGGGTTCCGCCCCCAGAACCCCCAAACAGCCCCCTCATTACGAATTTCTGGCTACGCACCTGATAGCAGCTGCTTGGGTACGACCATTGAGCCTATGGCCTAAACACTATGCCGCATTGCTGCTATTTATTCGTCTTTATCCATGCAATACCGTAATTGAGTTCTGTTGAGTTAGGTTTTGGATTGTGTTAATATAATTGCTGTTTTGTGCATTTCAGATGACTAGAGCTTAGTTTGTTTTGTGCAAATTTAGGTATGGAAAAAGTAGGGAATTTTTTGTTGACAAATGCGTGGGAACCCTGAGTATATTATGGTCTGTTTAAATATTCCAAAATTATATTTCCTTGGCATATTTTTTCTATGTCTATTTCAATATGTAAAATTGTTTGAAATAAATTTTTTTCATTATCATGCAATATGAATCGATTCTACGTCTCGTCTTGTATGACCTTTTATTTTTTTTTGACAATGCGCTTTGTTTTCGGAAGTTATCGGGATTTTTCGGGCGTTTTTTAAGGCTTTAGGATATTTAGGGTTTAGTTTGAATTATTTGGGCATAAAAAACTGCAAAATTTCTTGTAGTGTCTTTTAGTGTGTTTAATATTCCAAATTTATATCTTTTGGGCATATTTTTGTTAGTGTCTGTTCCAATATTTAAAATTGTTAGGAGTAAATTTTTTTCATTGTCATGCAATATGAATGGATTCTACGTCTCGTATTGTATGGCCTTTTATTTTTTTTGACAATGCACTTTGTTTTCGGGACTTATCAGGCTTTTTAGGGCGTTTTTTGTGTCTTGGGTTTGTTTAGGGCTTAATTTGAATTATTTGGGCTTAAAAACTGCCAAATTTTTTTGTATATTTTGGTTTGTTTAATATTCCAAATTTATATTTCTTGGTTTATATTTCTCGGGCATATATTTTCTATGTCTATTCCAATATTTTAAATTGTTTGGAATAAATTTTTTTCTTTATCATGTAATATGAATCGATTTTACGTCTCGTATTGTATGGCCTTTGATTTTTTTGACAATGCGTTTAGTTTTGGGGACTTATCGGGCTTTTCCGGGCATTTTTGGAAGATTTTTCGGCCTTTTTCCAGGAGTTAGGGCACTTTGTGATATTTAGGGCTTTTTTTTATATCATTTGGGCACAAAAAACAGCCGAATTGCATGTAGTGTGTTTTGGTTTATTTAGAACTCCAAATTTATATTTCTTGGTTTATACTTCTTGAGCATATTTTTTTTATATCTATTCCAATATTTAAAATTGTTAGGAATATTTTTTTTCATTGTCATGCAGTAGGAATCAATTCTACGTCTCGTATTCTATGGCCTTTTAGTTTTTGACAATGCGCTTGGTTTTCGGGACTTACCGGGATTTTTCAGGCATCTTTTGGGGTTTTTGAGATATTCAGGGCTTTGTTTGAATTATTTGATCACAGAAAACAGCCAAATTTCTTGTATATTATGGTCTGTTTAATATTCCAAATTTATATATCTTGGGCATGTTTTTTTATGTCTATTTCAATGTTTAAAATTGTTTGGAAGACTTTTTTTCATTGTTACGCAATATGAATCGATTCTACATCTCGTCTTGTATGGCGTTTTATTTTTTTTTGACAATGCGCTTTGTTTCGGGAAGTTATCGAAATTTTTTGGGCATAGTTGATTTTTGGGGCTTTTGCATATTCAGGGCTTTGTTTGAATTATTTGGGCACAGAAAACAGCGAAATTTCTTGTAGTGGTTTGTTTAAATATTCCAAATTTAACTTTCTCAGTTTGCATTTCTTGGGCATAGTTTTTGAATGTCTATTCCAATATTTAAAATTGTTTGGGATGAATTTTTTCATTCTTATACAGTGTGGACTAAACCTAAGTTTCGTATGGCCTTCGATTTTTTCAATGACTAATGTTTTTGGAATTTTTTCGTTATGGAAAACAATGAAATTTTTTCTCTCATTTCGAATTTTTTTCAGTAGTCTAAAAATGTTTTATTTTGTTGCATATCATGCTAAACCGACTGATTCTGCCGTCTTGTCGTATGGCCTTTTAGTGTGTTAGTGCTAGGGTTAGAATCGGTGAGTGGTTGAGTGGATAAAACGTCTGCTGCTGAAACTGTGGACTCGGGTTTGCTTCCCCGTCGTGTCTAACCAAAGACAATAAAACTTCGTATTCACAGCTTCCCTGCTTGACGTTTAGCATTAAAAAGAGACAGAAGCCTTCATCATAATTGGTAGACAGGCAGCAGCGTGACCCAAAAACAACAAGGTCTTCTCTTTAGGCCAAGACAACTTGGCAAATAACGGTATTTGCAATTTCATGAAAATTTTTTGGGTATTTGTTGTTTTTTTTGCCACAGTAGAAAACAACGCAGTTTTTTTGTCGTTTGCATTTCGGTCTTTTCTAGTATTTAAAATTCACCGAAATCAATTTTTTTTTTATTCTACACTATTATTCTACAAAATCGAAAATGATTTTTTGTTTTCATTAGTGCTGGGGCTGTTTGATTTGTTTTCATTGAATACAACCAAATTTTTTTTTCTTACTGGCATTTTGTGTTTTGATCAATAAGAATATCCTAATATTTTCAAGTTGGCATGCAGCATCTGAATTATTTTTGTTTTATTCATGCTGGGGCTGTTTTTCTTCATTTGATTAAATCAATTGAATTTTTTGACGGCTTATCATATTTTGGTCCACTAGGCAATATGAATAAGTCAAATTTTTTCCAAAAAGAGCAATATTTTTGATCGATGTAAAGTATGGATTAGTTGATTTGTTTCTGTTTCAATCATACTGATGCTGCAATAGTTTTCTGGGGGGATGCTATTACGTTTAGTTTGCTAAATTTCCGTATTTACTGTGATTATCTGGCGTACCGTGAACGCAATATATCCATGTTCACTGTGAGTATTTTCAGCAGGTTAGGAAAACAGTTGAGGGAACACTGTGTACTTTCTGATTTTTTGTTTATGTGCAATTTATGTTTAACTTATTATTATTTTGATATCATGATATTCAGTTATGCACTACCTTTTGGTTTTTGTTATATATAGTCGTTTTGGTTTTCTGTTTGTGCAAATTGTACAATTTATGTTGGCTATTTTTATTTGGAATTTTTTGGCATTTTTGGATTTTGTATCTTTATGTATGGTTGGCAGCGTGGCTGAGTCGACAGAAAGCAACCTAATTTTATATATATACACGATCGCATGACCTGGGTTCAACTCGCACCTTGGCCACGCTGTTGCGTCCTTGGATGAGACGGTTTACGATGATTATCTCTGCTTGGTGGCTTCGAACTAGCCGCAAATTCAGTGGACAAGAATTCGAAAAAGTTCATAGGAACATTGGATCACAGGAATTTCCTAAACAGGTGTGGATTTCTCCAATTACGCAGTAGTGATTCCAATTAAAGTGGTCCAATAGTTAGCGTCTGATGCTGTCCAGTGACGGGAGGATAAATATGCGTTATAACAACAACACTTCGATTTTTGTGTAAATTTGAATGATGATGATTGGCTATTTTATATTTCGGCTTATTCCAGTATTCTAAATTTTTTATAATCATTGTTTTCTGTCACTATCAGGCAGTAGCCTATAGTTCAAATATCCGTTTTGTATGGTTTTGCGATTTTTTGGCCTTGTCTGGATTTTTGGGCTCAAGGAGAAAAAACAAAATTTTTCTTGCGTTTCATGTTTCGATCAATTCCATTTTCTTAAGTGTTTCTTCAATAATTTAATGAAACATGGACAAAATCTACGCGATGGCTTTTTATTTCTAGGGTTATTACCGATCAATGGTCAAGTGGATAAAGCTTCTCCTACTGAAACCGCTGACCCGGTCTCAATTCCCGGTTGAGTCAAACCAAAGAGTTCAATTCATAGTTTCATTGCCTGACATTCAACAATAAACAGAGACAGTGTGAAGCCTCCACCGCGTGTGGCAAACACGTGACAGCTGCTTGACTCGAAGATCGCAATGGTCCCTTCGGTGTCTTCTGGCCGAAGCAACTAGGCGAATTACCTGTAATTACAATTATTTTTTTCTGGGTTATGTAAAACATTCTCAGTTTTTAACTCTGTATTTGGATTTCGCGAGCGCGTAAGAATAATGTTTTACTCGGCCATTTTAATAGAGAAGCTTTGAAATTACTCGATTTGCTTGAAACGAAAAAAAAAAAAACGGTTAAACGTGGAAAGTTGAATTTGGAACACGACATGACTATAAATGAAGACGTCATGTCTTCCAATTATGGTTATTATAGGTCACGTGATCGTGATTTACGAAACTAAAACTAGAAAAATACGGGCACTTTGGGTTAGAAATTAGCATTAGTTCGCTTTTAACCAAAAAAATTGTTGATTTTGGAAAGCTCAAATTTGGAGACAACATGGCTAGAGATAAAGACTTGATGCGTGGTAAGTTTGGCGGAGCCCGGTCACGTGACCACAATTTTGCAGGCTAAAAATCGGCAAAATGTGGTCAGATTTGAACCGGTATGGAAGTACGAATGTTGAAGAAAAGGTTAATGGTTTTTAAACACATTATCGACCACTTTTTTGTCTTCCAAGCCTACTTTATACCGTTTAACGCACAAAGTCAAAGCTTTGAGCATTTGTAGATGTTTCACAGGAGAAATTAGGTCTTGCCTAAAATTGGGTTATCGTCTGCCATGTTGGATAGTTCTCCCTCAGATTGGTTTTTCAAAATTTTAATTTGTTAGAGCTATAGTGTCAAAATTTTCAAGATGGGTAGGTATGAATAAAAAACATTAACTCAATTTGACTATAAATGAAGACATCTTGTCTGCCGATTTTGGATATTATAAGTGAAGTGATTGTGATTTCGGAAACTAAAAACCAGAAAAATACGACGATGTTTGTGTTGAAAATTGATTAATTCGCTTTTAACCACAAAAACAGCTGATTTTGGAAAGCTCAAATTTGCACGCATCATGGATTCAGATTTCGACTCGATGCGTACGAAGTTTATGGGAGCCCAGTCACGTGGTTGTAATTTTGCAGCTTAAAATCGACAGAATTTGGACAGATTTGAACCGGTATCTCTGGGCAAGTACAAATATTGAAAAAAAGGTTTATGCTTTTTCAAAACACTGTCGATCAGTTTTTCGAGACTTACTTTTAAACTGCTTCAACGCACTAATTGAAAAGTTACAGCAATTTTAGATGTTTCAGAAAGATTTTGATCTCACCTGAAATCGGGTGTTCCTTGTTGGGGTTCTCCCGCAATAGGTTCTCCAAAATTTCTGCGTTAAACCTCAATCGTAGTTGGTAATTTGGTGGACCAATTGTAAAAGTGCAGTTGTGCCAAACACTCAGTTGTTTGTTTAAGAGCATACAATCAATCAAGTTAGCATATAATGAGATCAATGCTTGAAGAAACAATGCAACGTTTGATGTAATAGCTTATAAATTCTTGTAATCCACTTTGACTGGATTTTTGTGTGTTTCTCTGTGAGCAATTTTGATAAAAAATTGAAAACCGAAAAAAGTATTAAAACATCAAAACACAAAAAAATGTGTGCTTTGCTGATTTTTCATATTTATGGTACATAAACATGCTCGTTTCTGTTTTTTGCTTCTGCTCGTTTTACATGTTCAGATTGCCGCCAATCTGATTTTTGTTACTGTTCAATTTATGTTCAATTTGCCAACATTTTGTTCTCTACTGAGACTTGGCAGTTCTGCTCTTTTTGGTTTCTGTTTGTGCACATTGTACAATTTGTGTTTAGTTGGCTATTTTTATTGGGGATTTGCGGATTTTGGGTTTGGGAATCGGTGTTTTTGAGATTTGGATTCGAGACTGGGGATTTTTGATATTGTTAGGAATTTTCGGCTGTGACAAACAACCAAATTTTATATTTCGGTCTTCGTGCATATTTAAACGATGATGCTGGCTTTTTTTGTATTTCGGCTCATTCCAATATTCTATATTTTTTATGTAATTCTAATATCCGGTAGACCCCGGATCGATTCACGGTCGGGTCAAACCAAAGTGTTTAAAACGTATTTACGGTTTGCCTGCATGACATTCAATAATAAACACAGACAGTGTGAAGCCTCCATCGCGTGTAGTGAACACGCGGCAGTTGCTTGACTCGAAGGTTGCAATAGTCCCTTCGGTATCTTCTGGCCGAAACAACTTGGCGAATTAACTGTAAATGCAATTAATATTGTAGGGGTCATGTAAAGCAATCACCTTTTTTCACTCAGTAGTTGGGACTTTGTGCGAGCGCATAAGACCTATGTTTCACTCGGCCATTTTGTTAGATCAACTTTGAAGTGTATTCAATTTGCTTTAAAAAAAACGGTTAAACGTTGAAAGTTGAATTTGAAGATTAAAACAATAAATAATGGCCATTTTGTAGTTAAAAATTTTTTAACTCGTTTTTAACCACAAAAACAGCTGGTTTTAGAAAGCTCAAATTTGGACACAACATCTTTGCAGATTGAGACTTGATGCGTACTAAGTTTGGGGTAGCCCGGTCGCGTGATCACAGTTTCGCAGGCTAAAAAGCAGCAAAATGTGGACAGATTTGAACCGGTATCTATTGGTAAGTATCAATGTTCTAAAAAAAAGTAATAGTTTTTCAAAACACGATCGACTACCTTTCTTTTTAGTCTTCCGAGACTCAGTTTTAAACCTCTCGCGCAAATTGAAAACCTTGAGCGACTGTAAATGTTTCAGGACGGATTAGGCCCCGCCTAAAATCGGTTGTGCCATGTTGGGGGCTCTCCTTCAAATAGATTCTCCAAAATTTGGAAACGTCAAAGCTAAATTGGTAAAATTTTCAGGATAGGTTGTTATGAAAGAAAAACGAAATAAAGCAAAATTTAGTGTTGCTGCATTTTGTGGAGTATCCCCAAGATTTCAACTTAGTAACCGCTTTGAGGCAAAAAGCTGAGTTTTCAGATTAGGTGAATATGAAAGATAGGTAGAACATGGCAAAATTTAAGAAAACCCTCCAAAACTTTAAGTAAAAGCTGAAACATGGCAATATTTAGGCGTTCCCTTTCAAACGGGGACGAATTTTTTTGATGTTGAAGCTAAATTGGTGAAATTTTCAAAACAGGAAAGGACGAAAAAAAACAAAAACGTAGCAACATTTGGAAGTGCCACAATAAGGGAGTACCTTCCATATGGTCCTCGAAAAATTGAATTTGTTTACCATCCGAGTTAAATAAAGGACTCTTTAGGAATAGGTAAATGAATGATCATGATAGACAAACAATGACAAAAGTTTGGAGTTCCGTGTTACGGGGTTAGTAAAGTATAATAAAATTCAAAAACGATGAATGAACCCGCTGTAATGCAACTGGAACGCTATTTTAAAATGCAGTTAAATTGTATAGGTCAGTAAAGTTTGAAATATTTCAAAATGAGGCAGCAGCCCACACTTCTCGACGTGCGTTGAGGATTTCGAGGGAGTTGTTTCATGGTCATTTAATCTCCTCGCATGGTGATGATTTTTTTTTCCTGTGCGGATACCGTACGTCAAAGGTATACAATAGAGTAATCGCCCTCATTCTCTTGAACAACTTCAAGATGTATTTCGTCAATAAGTTACTGCCATTCCACATGAAATCATCCGCCGAGTTTGAGACAACTTTCGTGAACGACTTCAAAAGTGTTTGGACAACAGCCGGATTCCATTCGACTGATTTAAGTTTCAAAACCAAATGGAAGAGAATGGCATTATATGTACTTTTTGAAATCAAAAACGCTTTAGGTTTGTTTGCTTTATTTGACTTTTTTTTTTAACTTCCAATTGTGTCAGATCATTTTGGATAACCTTGAAAGAGTTTTTTAGATTGGCGTTACTTGATTATTTTGATAACTTTGCTTGACACTTGAATTTTGGAATTGAATAACGACAAACCTGTTCAAGTTGAGTGAAAGTAAATTTTGAAAAGGTCGCATTTATATTTTTGGTCTGATTATTTATCAGCGACCGTATGTTAACAAGTTCTTTTAACGCAACTAGTTCATAACAATTAATTGCGCTGCTCAATATGAATTATATAATTCCAAAACTAAATGAATAAATAGCACATTTGAGTGTAGCGATGAGGTGGATGGACTGGAAAGTCGTCAGGTCGAGCATCTTCCTTGGCCCACTGCAATGTATGACTGAATTATTGTGATAAGGAAAGTGACGAATTTAAAAATTTTAAAAGTCAATAATGTTCAGTAAAAGTTGGATACTAATGCGAATCGCTTGCGATGTCACATTCTAGTTTATAATTTGGTCTATTCCAATATTCTAAAATTATTTTTCAACCAATTTTTTCATTAATTGTAATATCATGCCGAAGGAACCAAATCTACGTTATTATACGGATGGACTTTTATTTTTTATAGTACTGGGGCTTTTTGGATTTTTGGGCGCAGAAAACAACCCAATTTTTTTCTGTATTTCATATTTCGGTCTATTCGAATATTCTTAACTTTTTGAAATCAATTTTTTTTTCATTGAGTATGGAAAAAAAAAGTGAGCATATCATGCAGTATGGAAAAATTCTGCATGTTGCATGACCGTTTGCTTTGTTGGTGTTGAGATTATAATCGATCATTAGTCGAGTGGATAGAGAGTCTGTAACTGAAATAATAAACTCTGGTTTGATTTCCATTGGTTGAGATCTAAGACATAAAGAAATTTGTGTTTACAGTTTCCCTGTTTTAGTAATGAAAAGGGACAGTAAGTAGCCTCCACCGTGTGTGGTAAACAGGTGGCGGCTTGATTTCGAAATCGCAAGGTCCCTTTGCTGTTTCTGAGCGAAGGCAACTTGGCAAAGTAGCTGTAGTTACAATTTTACTTTGTTTTTTTGGGGGGGGGCATAAAAAACAGCAAACTTTTTCAGTCTGTATTTTTATTTCGGTCTATTCCAATATTCTAAATTTTTTTGAAATCTATTTTTTTTCATTAATTGAATACTAGTGCAATATCATGCAGTATGGACTAAATGTACATGTTGCAAGGCCATTCGTTTTTCTGAAGATGTTTTTTATTAGGGCTCAGAAAACAACCTATTTTTTCACTCGGTGCTTTATACGGTATTTTTAACTCTTCGCAATTTTTTTGCATTAATTATACAGTATATTGTACAAAATAGAATATGAGTTTTGTTTTGGTGCAATTTTTGTTCAATTTGCTGTTATTTTGATATTCAAAATTAGTTTAGCTTGAGGTCATTAAAATTATGAACATTGTGAAGATGTCAGCTTCTCGTTGTGACGCCATTGATGTCGAGTAATGTCTTAGTGTCACTTACAATCTGTGATGTAATATCTATAAGATCGATGCAAATGTTTACAACGAGAAGCTGTTCTCGAAGCTCAATATACAGTAATTGTGCACTATCATTTAGTAGTTTTTTTGTGTGCAATTTTTATGAAATGATAAGAAGTAAATAAAAAAAGTTTAAAAAATATTTTTGAAACGTATTTGACATACTGTATGCTCTTTGGTTTTCTATTTGGGCACAATTTGTATAGTTGGCTTAACATTGCCATATTTACTGTGATTATGCAGTTGTATAAGTGTTACTTTGTTTTTTTTTCTTGTATGCAGTTTACATGTCATTGTATATTTTACATGTTGAAATTGCCAACAATATTCTTGTTCATATTGTGTGTTCAAGTTGGTGACATTTTGACATTCACCGCACGTATAACAAACGGTTATAAGTTACGAGGTCCGTCCAGAAATGAATGAGACTGGTTTTATAATTCTTCACATGATAACCACTGCGGGTGATTCCCCTCAGGTAGTAACCTTTCATCCACTCACAAAAGTTCATTTCACGTAGTAAAAGTCTTCCTTTTCATTGAAGGAAATGAAAGCAACTTTGCAAACCCGCTTTTGTAGGTCACAAAAATTGATACCTTTTCCGCTTTTTGCATTCAACTGTTCAACAAAAGACAGCAGAAAAGACATTTGTACTGGCCTTGCTGAACGCATTGAACGTGACCCAAATTTTTTGTAACAAGTTGTCACAGATTATGAAACTTGAATTGTTGAGTATAATCCAGAAACAAAGTGGCAAAGCTTGAAATAGCGCAAGCGAATTCGCCCAAGCGGAAAAAAGCAAGAAAGAGCTAATCTAAAATCAAGTTTATGCTTTTTGCTTTATGGACAGTGCATGAATCATCCTCTAAAACATTTTGTTCCTCCAAAGCAAACGAGAAATCAATACGTTAACGGTGAGGTTCTGGAAAGGCTTAGCAAAAGTGCTAGTTGTGTAAGGCCACAAATTGAAGAGAGATCGATATATCACTATGATAATGAGCCTTGTCGCACGTTCGGCTTTGTCAATCACAGAATTTTTGGCAATTAAGTTCATCTCGGTTTCTCGAAGCTTCCATCCAAACACCGAATCTTAGTCCCAATGACTTCTTTCTGTTTCCAATGTTTAAAAAATGGTTGAGATGTCGTTATTTTTGCACTTAGAGCAACAACCAGTACAACCGACAGAAAAAGTATTCCAGTTTCATAGTTCCAGCACTGCCGGAAAAAGTGGGAGAAACGTTTTCTAACCAATGGAACTAACAGAAGGAGATAAGACTTTGATGTATAATGTATTTAATATCTTAATGCGCTGTTTTTTTTTAGTTTTAAACTGACTTTGTAGTACTGTAAAGTGCCTTTAATCTGCTACCTTGCAGGAAACGACGTTATACAAATGACTACGTTATTACTATTGTTATTATGTGTAACTTATCCATGATCCTAAATGCTTATAAAAAGTCTCATTACCTTTTGGACAGACGTCGTATATTGGTACTATCTTTTGATTTTATGTACATTTGATGATCAATGGCTTCCTTTTTTCAGTGGTGGGCACTGGGCAGTAACGAATTACTAAAGTAATGAATTACTTTTTTAGTAATTTTTGCAGTAATGGCATAACATTTTGAAACAAGCAATTTTAATAGTAATTTAGTTGCTTTTTTGAAGGTGGTAACAAAATTTCACTGTACTTTTTTCGAAGACTAACAATCGTGTGCTTCGAGATTAATGAAAGATTTCGCATTAGAACTGCCGAGAAAACTGAGGTCAAATATTGTCGTGCTTTTGCGGATGTATTTTAAGCGTTGCCGTTTAAAGTATTCTTCAAAAAAAAAAAACGTCTTAAAACCAAAATGGTACAACCGCACTAAGCATGTGGTTTTAGTAATGCTTATTTTGAAAAACGTTTGTGTTTTCGAAATGCTAGGAAGAAAATTGTACAAAGTAGACGACTGTTTGAGTATTTTCTTCAGCAAGCATTTTAGTTTCATGTAGATGATGTTGTTACCACCAAATAAATTATAATAACAATTTAGCTTAACTGGTGTTAGCGGAACAGTAATTATAAACACGAAAGAATTCTAAATTAAAGCGGTAACGTTTCGATTGGATAGCTAAAGAGCTCGACTGCCTGTCTTTGTTTCTTGCTTCATGCTTCTCTTGCTGTTTCTTGCTTCATTTCAAAGCTTACTCTATCTTGCTTCATTTCATCTCTGACGAAGTAGGCAGTAGAGCTTTTTGGTTAACCTATCGAAATTTTGGCGTTTTAATTTACAACCCTTTTTATGTTTCTATTTACTGCTCTCGTTTTTACCGGTTTAGCTTAAGTGCTGTTTTGAAGCAGATTTTACAGGAAAACAAAGTGACACTAGGTTGTCTTGTGCACACGTTTTTGTCGATTTTCAAAGCTTCAAAAACAAAAACAGTCTAGTCCACTAGCTATTGCAAAAATCTAGTGATTTTGTCAGAATATGGCACTAAAACTGAAATTAATTTAGTAAATGCTTAAATTTAGCCAATATTCTCAATGACTTTGCTTATGCCGAACATGCCGAAGCTGGTATTGTTTTTAAATTTTTGAGCAAAAATAATTCTTGTCCGGATTTCGTGTTTTTACAAGAATAATCGTTTTAAGATTGTTGTGATAAAAAAAAGGCTACAACACCAAAAATTCAATCCCACTAAACAAGAATTATGCAACTAGAATTGTAAGTTCATACTGATTTTTGCAATCCGCCTCGGACTATTTTTCATTCGAAGTTATTTGCATTGCATTTCCAAATTTTATTTACTTCTGTACTATAATATGTTTACGTGGCCGCTCCATTATTTCAACATTCCTTTAATCGCCTGGTTTTATCTGCTCTTAATCAAGCGAGTTGTCGATCATTGAGACGAGTCCTTTTAATCCTGGATGCTGTTGTACCGTTTAGGCTATCTTCAATTCGCTGACACCTCCATCATGACAGACATATGGTGTAACTCATTGGGTGGTTCTTTCTTTTTTCGTCGCCTTATGAATTTATCGTTTACAGCTTGGAAGATAAAAGGCTGGCCGTCATCTTGAGGGTTGTTGCTTGACTCAACGACGATTATATCTTAATAAGCAGCTTTCCTGTAACCCTGTTACTACGCGATGAACTAAAATATTGTGAATAATTAGTATACTCTTAGTATATTGATTTGTTACTCAAATTCCAATACCGAGCCTTGGGTTCGACTCCCTGGCGGATTAGGCAGGTTCTTTTTTCCCGTGCTGTTCCGGTGCACTTTGGGACACCTCAGAGTAGGCCAGGGCCCGGTATCGGAACGATGAACTGTTTGTCATTTTTAATATTAAACTTTTGCGTTACTTTTGTCGACACGCCCGTTAATATTGTTTACGTTGAAACAGGCTTAAGGTTTTTAATTTTTCTGTGTGACGTGTACTGGTTATGTGACGTTTCTGTTTTGGTCTGTTGTGATCGACGCTATCGAGCACTTCTTTTGAATCACTTGAATCGAAAGTCTCGATGAAATATTCAGTAATGTATTTTTTTTGCATACAATTAATATCAGTTCGCTAACGCTACGTGATATGTTTTGCTGAGTTGTGTTAACTTATCAAATTATTTTAAAATTCATAAAGTACATTGGGTTAAAACGCGAAACGTTTATTTTCAAAATCCAAACAAAGTTACGAATACTGGTAATGTGTTCTATGGAAGAAACATTGTGGCATGGCCTCCCTTGGAGGCGGCGCCACGGGAAGACCATGTCCTTTTCAATTACATTTGGGTCCTTTTTCTTATTTGCTAAAACCTGAAGTTCTTTTTGGGGTATTGGGGGTACGCCATTGTTTAGTAGGGAGTGCTTAGAGCCAGCTTGATGGGTGGGGCACCCACCAGATATTGACGACTGACAAGTTTCTTTCAAGTTGATCCTTCGGCATCAAAGGATCCAGATAAGGGCGCTTTTAAACTAAAGTTTCGCGAATTTTTCTTGATAAACTGTAGAGAAAATACGCTCGACAGTTTTCTTAATTTTGTCCTCCATAATCGGTACGGGCTGGCACCGCCACTGGCTCCCAACTTTTGTTAAAACCGTGCTGAGCAAAGTGGCGTAATACAAACTTGGTCCGGAGGCGAATGCCAGGTAATTTTTCAGAAAAGATAGCCATTTGAATTATATTTCGCACCAAAACTCAATTGCGGAAATAAGAAAGTATTTGCAAGAATTAAATTGCCCAGCCTTTTCAATTCCCACATTCGCTAGTGAATTTTAAAACAGCTTATATTTATAGGGTTAAGTTTTCAAGGTGAGTTTGCTAAGAGGGGGGGCTGAAGACCCATGCATTTGTAAACAATTAAGCTCCAGGGCTTTTCAATCCAGCGATCGTAGTTTTTTTGCAAAGAGTAACTTGTAAACCTAACTTTAGTAAATGTTTGAGGATCTTTGATGGAATCGCTTAGGACTTCACCCGATATGATGGAAGACCGTGAAGTGTGGCCAGGGGCGTATTTGGGGGGGACATGGCCCCTCTTTGGGTCGCCAGGATAGTATAATTAGCATAGAATAGTAAGCAAAATTGCGGCATAGAGTCTGGGTAAAGACCTTTTTTCTTTTTTGTTTTTGGTCTTCTCGTGATTTTGGGCAGGAAAACGGATTGGTTCTGAGTGGCGAAATTTTTCTTTTGGTCTTCATTATTTTCAAATTTCCTACCCCCCCCCCCTTTCAAAAATCCTGCGGACGCTACTGAGTGTGGCCGCTTCAATTCGCTGCAAAAATCAGTTATCTACGTAAGCGGTGGCAAAAGTTAATATAGTAAAATTTTACTCCGATTATTCATTTTATTTAGAGGACTAAAAAGCCTTTCCACAAAACCTGTTTTAGATAAATTTTGCAAAGGCAGAGAAAACACTAGACGAAGACACTGTAAATTAGTTTTGGGATGAGTTGAAAACAACCGTACTGATGATTGAAATTTGAGAAGAACAAAGTTCAGATTAAAAATTGTTTCACCCAAAATCAGTTGAAGACCAAAAAAACAGGTTTTCACTCAAATTTAGTTCGATTTTTTGCCCAAACTTGGGTGCAAGCCAATAGCAAAGGTCTTCGCCTACCCTTTGTGTGTTCAAATCTTATGCCTAACTTACAGCCGCAATTTTGCATACTATTCTATGCTAATTATACCATCCTGGCAACCCAAAGGGGGGCCATGCTGGAGCTATGAGCGTCACTATGATCTGACGAATGGACGTGCTAAAAAATCATCATGCATTTTGTACAAAGAAATTGAATCTGCTTGAGTTATTCGACAAGTACTGTAGAATGTTGATCAACAATTTTCCGAACTCGTCACCTGCACAGTGCCGGAAGCATCGGGACCCGAGTGTGACCGTTTTAATGTCAGTGCACTCAGTCAATATTAGCATGCTCGTTTTAACATATATAGCTACAGTGGCAAAGTGGTCTAACGCCTATATCGTGCGTTGAAGGACTGCTGCGACTTCAAAACCAGTGCTGTATGTCTCTGCGGGCATGGGTTCGAATCCCGTCCGTAGTCATTTTTTCTGACAACCTGAAGCTGATACAGAATGTGACTTTATGTCTTTTATTTTCTTACGAGCTACTGAGGCATTTGTGCATTTATCAGAGGTGGAGTTGAGGACTCAAGGCCAAGGACAGCCTTTCCGAGGACAGACACTCTCGAGGCCAAGGACGCAAGCGCAAGTGCTCTCCAAAAAAAGAAAAGGTCTTCACAAAATTTTTTCAGGCAATCTCCAAAAAAAAAAGGTCTTCACAAAAATTTTTCAAGCGATTACCACAAAAAACGTATTCCAAAAAATTTTTCAAGCGATACACAAAATTTTAATTCAAAAAATATTGCTGTCCTCGAGCCGAGGACAGGCCAATTTTCGAGGACTTGACCTTCGAGGCCAAGGACTTCAAAATGTGTCCTCGAGGACTCCACCTCTGGCATTTATACTTCTGGAGCAATTAGCATCACTCTTTGACAATTGCAGCATGCTACAAAAATTATCACCGCATGTTTTTGTTGAAAGAAATTGAACCATCTCGGTATATTAATAAATAGCTATACAGATGCTACTGCTTTGGTCAGTGATATCTTTTAAGTTTTCCAGACTAACAGCAAAATTGCAATTACTAGTTTTTGTTGTTTCTTGCTTTTGATTTACGGTACGACAATTCACAAGCAACGCGTTAAATTTTTTCCCGAAGCAATATTTCAAAATTTTTTAGGAACGAGTAGCATATATCGGGAAAAACAACTGTTAAAATTTTTTTTTTTTTTAATGCAATTTTTCAACCATTTTTTGAAATACGCAATTAAAAAATTTGAAATTGCGAAAAGTCGGCGAACTATTTTAGTGTAAAACTGTCTGCGAAAGGAAATTCCTGTTGTGAATCCTGTAACAAACTTTTGCAAACAGCAAACAAAAGTAATTTTTTCATGACGAGGCTTTTGTGATTCTTCCTCACCAATTTTATTTTTGTAAACTTTAATCACAGTTGTTGGAAAACAATTAATTTTAATCGGATTTGAATTGTGATTGCGCTCAAAATTGCAAATAAATACTTGCGGCGCAAACGTCAATACAACCGTTAAAAATAGTGTGGGCGCAAGCGCTATCGCAAGTGAAATAGTTGCGGTGCAATAATTGCGCAGCAAGTGCCCATCTCGGGTAAGGTGTTAATCTCAGTTTTTTTAGCAATTTCATGGAAGAGGGTGTAACCTAGAACGGATCAAGAGTCAAGCTAAGTTTTTCCGGAGCCGATTCCAGATTTAAGTTTTTAATATAAAACCGAACTTGGAGCGGATCCTGATTTTAAATTTTAAGCTAAAACATTTATTTGCCTGGGGAATTTTTGAAATATTTCGTATTTTTTTTTGCTCCCTTCCATTTCACATTTATTAGTTTTGCCTTTCCGTACTTCTAGATTTTCTGATATGCTTTGGCTTATTCGCTATGTAGGCCATAGACAGTGATGCTGGGCACAGCGGCGCTGTTCACCAGCGGGCGGTACTATCGGCGCTAGTTTTGCGATAGCGCAGCGCCGCTGCTTTTTTTCGTCACCAGCGACAAGCGGCAGCGCCGCTGTTTTCTTAGCCGAAAAAGTGGCAGCGCTTCAGCGCTGTTTTTTAAGCAAATTTTCTGCCGCTGACGCTACTGCTAATAAACTCCTCCCAAGACTTTTTCAATTCACATTTTCACACGTTACCGTTTGGAGTCTCTACTCTCCGCTTGTTTTCATTCTGTTCTTGTTGCCTCGTTATTTCAGTATAGTAGAACATACAAGACCTTAGTGACGTTTTGTCGTTGCTCTTCCACTGTATGTATTGGCGAGTTTTATCGCACACAGTCCGATTTTTTCTCAATCGAAGTTGAACAAATAATGTGGTCTTGTAGCGGGTCAATTTGAACTGATAAAACCGATTTCAATAAAGCCGATTTCGAGCAGTATCTCTTTAACGAAAATGCAATAATTAGAGTTCGATAAATTGCTAAAAACGTGCATATTGCAAAGACGGTTTTCCGCGATATTTCCTCAAAATGCTAGCATTTAGTATAACAAAGATGATTTGTAGGCTATCTGGTCGCAGACCACAGTATAGATCCTGCACTGCAAATAGAACAACGCACTACCTGGCACGGAGCCAGAGTAGTGTGTTTGGGGGAGGGGGCGCTTACGCAGCCGAGACCAGACGAATTCGGAATGCGGCAGCGATCTGGTGAATATTTTGCTCCAAATTCTGTGTTATCCTTCTTTGGTATGGATTTTGACCACAAATTTGGAGGTGAAGACTATAAAAATAAAAAAAGGTCTTTATCGCAAAATCTAAGGCTACTTGATTACGTTCACTTGATCTGTCTTATTGTTTCATAGAAAAAAGCGTTTGTGGTTACCCGTTTTTGGGAAAAGTTTGCAAGTTGTGCTACTACAAAAGTTTACTCTCGCTTGGGGAGCTCAAGCAGTGATTTGGGGGGGACAGGGCTCGAAATGATATCCCCCGTGCATAGGCGTAGCCAGGATTTTTGATTGGGGGGGGGGGCAAACCAAAAATCACATGCAATAAAGTTATCAGAAATTTTCGAAAGAGGAACGTTTTGTGGGATAAAGATATCGCAGAATGGAAGATCAGAAGCCGTGGTCTGGTTTGGCACTTAACCGAGAGTTTTCTAAAGGGAGAGGGCTTAAACAAAAGTTACTAATGAAAATATCTAAATTAGGAGACTCTATTCGATTCTATTTGAATAAGATACCCTCCTGACGAGTCGAAAGACGAAACAGGCTTTAGGGGGTTTTAGATTACTTTTACTTTTTATGGTCTGTATTTTATTAATTGCTCTGAGACATCAACGAGCACTTTCTGAAAGCACCGACCTATCTTACACTAAACTAGGAGACTTGTGTAAGTAAACTAGCTTACTCAAACGGGGATCTGGGGACGAAACCCCCCATCGCTGGGCGATTTTTTAGAATGTTTTTGAAAAAAAAGCTATTTTAATGCCATTGGATCACATTTTGCACGTGTTCAGAACCGTTTGAAAGAAGTAGATTATTAACATTTGAAAGCCAATTGAAAAAAATTAAATTGTTTCAATTCTCCTTTTACTTATAATTTGGCCGAAATAACGTTTGTAATTTTGCAGTTTGGGTTTAAATTTTTATAAGTATTTTAGTAGTAAACAATCCACTCGAAAATTTTCCTTAGAGATTTTTGTTTTGACATGAAAATAACCAGTTGTAAGAGTACATGTACGGTTAAGAGGCCCCAGGCCCCTCAATTTAAATTCAATTTGTTCAATAAGCATTTCTCAAAGATTTTTTTTTTCAAACGCATTTTTTAGCGTAAAAACTAGCGAGGTGGATGGAGGTGCATGAATTGTTACTGAAAATCGTGCAATAGATGGTTACGCGTAATTACCATATTATTGCCCGGGCCGGATTTACATTGCGCGGGGCCCCTGGCACTTTAAAGATTTTCGCAACATTTTCCTGCCAAACATAAGCGTAGACCAAAATTAAAGTCTTACCATCTGAGCGCAGAGCTCCTGGCACTGGACCATTATTTGGTCAATCCCGCCCTGTTATTGCATTACGTTTTTAAAAAGGTTAGATGAGATCCCGAGGTAGCAACTTTTATGATAAAAACCCTTAATTTCATCCGGGTTGTACTGATATTTTTTGAGTTCACTGGATGAATCGCAAAAAATCGTGAGTCATTGAAATGAAGAGCTTTTTTTTGGAGATCATCTAAAAAAATCTTTCAAAAACTACACCAAGCCTTTTTTTTGAGTTCACCTCAAAACTCCCGCAAATGTTAAGTTTTTTTTTGTTTTTTTATTCATACTTGAAAATTGTCATTATTTGTCATTTATTTATATGTTCAGCAGTTTTTTTTTTTTTTTTTTTAATTCAACAGCTTGACAGCCTGTAAATGATCATTTTTGTAAATAAAAGCAGTTCTAATAACTTAAGGTCACAGGTTACTGAAACTCACTAAACGTGTCACTTACGTGAAGTGACGGTGGCACCCGCATTGGCCGCCTCCTCACCAGATTATAATTTTGGGCGTTGTTATAATACTCCTGGTTTCGGAGACGGTTGCTTCTTTTTAATGCCTAAAAAGTTAGTTTTGAAACTATAGCCTTACCGTAAGACTAACAACAATGCATTAGTCAGCAATCAACTTGCATGATGTCCAGCAAGCAATTGTTCGTAAATTGAAACTTGCTCGGTTTGTAATTACAATGGCGAAACTAATATTATCAGCTTTGCTTATTCCATTGAATAGAAATTGGTTTATTAATAAGAAATATTTTTCTAAGCAAAGTTTCGACTCTAAATAATCATTTCTATGAATGAAAACAGCTTCAAGTCACCGATTACTAAAACTCACTTTAATTAATCAAATTATTTCGTAGATATGTCATTTAAACTTTAATCATTTAACTGGCCTCAGTGTCACGGTGTAACTTTGATTGAGTCTTAATTTACATTTATTTCGACTTGAGCTAGTGATGTTAAATATTATTTGTAAATAGTGCTTGAACTAAACATTAATCGGCCATGTAGTACTGCGGTGACATAGAATTCTATGTATTTTAGGATATGGTCGAATTTTCGATTTGAACCAACGCTAAAACCGGTCAAAGTGGACAATAGCAGGCAATGGACGATGAGAAGTTACAAAAAGCGTAACTTTTCAGATCCGCTGAGCAATGTACGCTGCTTAAATCGCTCCTGGTAATTACCAATTAAGGCCAGGCTATCTGCAAAAGTGTTACTGTCCAATCAAAATCTTTAAATATGCCCACTGAAGGAATTATATGTTGATTTACGGTAACGTCCAATCCTTTGTAATGGTATTTTGACGTACGTCCAATCGTTTTGGCGGGAAAAGGCTATGACGTACCTGCAATCCATCAATAGTACGTTTGAACGTATTATTTCAAAGTGGAAATGCATCTGACGTCACAATGAGATATTTATTTAGTACTAACACACGTTACGAACATCTCGCAAAAAAATTGGAGCGAGCAGTTTTAACGTGTGTTGGGCGAGACGGCTCAGAAATGGCAGTTTGTCTACGAAGATTTTTTGTTTGTTAGCGCTTTTTAGCGAGCGAGAATGGTCTTTACGAGCCCAGATTCGCTCAAGAGTTGTCGGTTTCTTGAGACTTCCCGCCGAGAACCCAACTTTCAAGGCCAAGAAAACAGAAAAAACCCCGAGGCCAAGGCCAAAGACAGACCCTCTCGAGGCCAAGGACCAAGGCCACTGTAGTGACTCTGCGCTGTATCGAACCACAGTCATTTGTTTTTTGCTTATGAGTCAGTTTCAGTGCGCAACAATAGTTTTTGAAACGCGCTGTGAACGCTGATTTGATTAAAAATTTGCGATCTAGCGATTATCATGCCATTTTTAGGAAACGTTGTGCAGTCACGTGAGCCTGTTCTCACGCAGTGTGTCAGGTAAATTGTAATAGGAATTCTCTTTCGGGTTTTGCCGTTGTCCAGTAAGGACCACAGTGATTTTAAGTTTTTTGTTTTGCCGCCATTAAACAACGAGGAAGTTTTTAAGCTGTGGTTTTAATTTGAAAAAGAGAACAAAGTCAAATATTACCGAAGTTTATGTTAGGATTGGGTTCACCAAACCCAAATTCCTACACCACCATTATTCTAAATGATGGACGTTCTCAAAAAAAAAAAAAATCGTTCTCCAAAAAAAAGGTCTTCGCGCCAAAACCCGCAAATTTTCGCAAGGTTTTACGCGTTTTCCAAAATAGAGAAAGTTTTAAGTTAATTTTTTTGTTAGCTTGTTATTTATCAAATCAAAAAATAGTGCTGTCAATGGCCGAGGACAAGGCTTCGAGGAATGTAGGCTTCGTGGCCAAGGCCCAAAACTTCAATATGTGTCCTCGAAGACGTCTTCGAGACCAAGGACGTCCTCTAGGACTCCACCTCTGAAATTAATCGTCGTAAAGCATCTTTTTGGAGGATGCAACAAGTAGCAACGCTTTGGAGAGAGTAGAACCACTGGCCTTGCGATCACGCCGATCGTCAAAACGACGCTCATGCCCATTGCGCCACGCAGCTGACTACCGTGCCATAGCATCAACGCATTCTGCGCTTCACCTGCAAATGCACCAATACCATCTACCAAAATATTTACAACAAAAACAGTAGTAATGTAGTCGAGACCCTGATGGTCGAGACCGAGACTGGGAAAAAATTCGAGTCCAAGACCCGAGACCAAGACTTGAAAAAATTTTCGAGACCGAGATCGAGACTCGGTGAGTTTTTCGAGACCGAGACGAGACTTCGAGACCCGAGATTTTAGAAGCAAAACTTATTTGTATTGACTATTGACAACCCTTTTCATGGTTTTTCGTTAAACAAACGGCCAATCGCAATACAATAGAACGACCATAAACCAAAAAACGAACTTGTGCCACGTGCTATTCACAAGGACATGAAGAGGTGACGGCGTACCTCTACTGTCAAGCGCCCGACCTTAAAGTAGAGAAATTGCCGTTCGATGCCAACTGAAACTGGGCAATGCGTTCCTGTGTTTAAACTATCGCAGTGGTCCAGCTTGCAGTAAGTACAGATTAGTAACAGAGCCAAAAAATCTTGAATGGCATATTATTGCAAGCAAAAATAATCACGAAACACAACGGAAAAAATTAATGCAACCGTAAAAAGTAAGCCTATACCAAAATCAAACAATAAAATTGTGATTGCATTTTAATGCAACCAGCATTTCTAGATTAACTGAAGAAAGCCGAGATCGATGAGGTCTCATGATCAAACCTCCGGTACTAAAAATACGCTCCACAGGAGCCGATGACGCTGGCACAAAAAAAACTTGCATCGCGAGTTTGTATAAGGCAGGTAGTTGGTTTTCCTTGGTTTCCCAAAATTCGAAAATATTTTCGTTAAAATGTTCACCATTGTTGGTGATTTCGAGATACTTTAGCAACTGCCACCGAACGCTTGTTGATCTTTTGGAAGTTGCTTTATTTGGAATTTTCGAATATTTGCTGAAAAGACGTGGAATGTTTCTTAGCTGTGCCGTTTCTTCCTCCGAGCGTCCACGATTCGCCAACTCAGATGTGCTTCCCTCCACGTCCATATCATCTATTAAATTTTCGGCCGCTCGGATAATCTTTTCTGCAAAAAATATATAGCCTTTACAGACGGACGTAAGCTGAGGAAGACCACTTGCAGCCGTCATGGATTTCGAGTCGCTTAGCATGCACAAGCCCACAGCTAGAAGCCGCTACTTAGTGCTTTCGATCTACTGTATAGCAAATTTCACTTGCGATTTCTTATTCATTGGGCTTCGAATCACATTAGTTTCCGGCTTTTTATTTTTGTGTTTGGGCCTGAACTACAGTTGTTGACCCGTTTGCAGCTCCTGGCCGAGAGCAAAGTTGTAAAAATTGATATAAAAGTTTACTCGCAAATAAAAAACCTTGCAACCTGGGTCGATGCAATATATATAGCTGTACATTGTAAGTTGTTGTTGAGTTACACGTCGCTGATGGGGGTTACGGGTATTTGTTATCTTCTAGAATTTTTTACAACAGCAAAAGAAACTGAAGTGGTGATACTTTAAATAGCACCCTCCAGTGCCGGGTTGATAATTCAAGAACTTGAAATGCAAAATGTCATCAGGTTGAGACGTGCAGTACATTAATTTAGTTTCGATTTGGAGAGCGTTTCATAATTAAACTTGTTCACTTCGGCACACAACCGTTAAAAATATCAATAAATAACATACAAAAGCACACAATTATTATCCACTATTACAACCTAACAAAGTTAGTGTATTAAATCATTCCTTCAAAAATAATGCAATAGCTTACCGTGACTTATGGCATTTCTGCATGAGCCGAACAAACGAAGAGGTTGTGCCTGAACGATCAGAGATTGTTGTCGATGTTGGGCAAAACTTGCATTTTGCAGAATGTTTTTTATTTCCTGCTTTTTCATCGTCGTACTCTTTATGATGACTATACCCAAATTTTATTAAGGCCGAATTACGAGACATAATGCAAATGGTTTCTACGTAAAAAAGGAAATAATACTTTATAACGAATTAACTCAAACTAAACACAACTGAAAATAACGGACGCGTTGCGTTCATCGGGATAGTTATTCATAACCACTTCGTACTACCGATGAGTTTATTTATTGATTTTGACGTTTCGCTTCCCGGTTTGGGAAGCGAAACGTCAAAATCAATAAATAAACTCATCGGTAGTACGAAGTGGTTATGAACTAAACACAACTGTCACTCGTATTACAAAGTTATTCTTACAATACGTATTACAAAGATATTTCTTATAAAATGCATCTTAAATTTGCTTAAGTTTCATTACCAAACTGATCGTGGACCAATCTAGAGGAATTCGATTTCGAAGCGAGTTACTAAATCAAATTAAAATAAAAGCTTTCATAAACTCGCGGCTTAGTGCACGGGCATTGAGCAAATGAACAACACTGCAGCAAAGAAACATCGCAGCGGGGCGAGACGTTAGCGACACTGCGTCCGATTTTGACCGGACCAAGAATCAAAACGCAGACCTCACGCTCCGATGGCGGTGTCTTTAACTACTAACGCTGACCGGTCGTTTAAATCTAAAAAAAAGCGGGCTTGCTAAAGCAATTGCATTCAGATAGTTATTTTAATGGCAAGAAGGCTATGGCGGAATGTGCAATTGTGTTTTCATAAACAAGACATCAAGATGAATGATTCAGTAACCTAGTGGTCCTAGTATCTGAGTTACGGTATTATTTTTTATCGAGACGATATTTCTCCGATACCGCCCTGAAAATCTTTTGGGGTCACGCGTCTTTCCCATTCGGTGGCCCATGTTTATACCTCAGGTTTATACCTCAAGCTATTTTAATCTTCACTGGGCCTAATTGTTACTTCTAACGTTTGATATTTACAAAAAAGCAGTGGTAAAGTAGACTTAAGTTCATCATTCTGAGTCTGCAATCTTAACTGTATCATACTACGAAAGATCTGTTCAACAGAATTAGACTGAAAACAATCACTTTGAGGTCTGAGCTGTCCTGATTAACCTTCCTTGGCCAAACCTCATCGCATTGCCATGCTACCACCTCAAACTCGGTCCACGTGCAAGGAACCTGAACGAGAAAAAGGTTTAGAGCGTTTACTACTAAAAAGCAAAAATGTAGACAGCGGCAATTAGCACCTTCAACAAAGATCAACATCAAATAATACCGCTAAAGCGGCTTCTTCCCCTCCAGACTGTTTTACATCACACCTTTCATAAGTAAATAACAAAGATAATAATGAATAACAGATCGAGCAGTTTTCTCCCACGGCTCTACCTGAGTTTTTTCGAACCTCAAGTATCTCCCACTGAGTAGCCAATTATCAAAAATTGAGCTTTTATTGCAAAACTTTGTTTCTCACGATCTCAGTTTAAAAACATTGACGGAAATAAATGAAAATTGACCGAAATGAATAAATAAAGGAGATTGTTTGAAAGCAATTAAAAAGGTGTGAAGACCTAGAAAGTCAATCGAATCTTTGTTTGCGTTGCTTGCATTAAATAAATAAATTCAAAATTTTACTCCTACGCCTAACCAAGATTTTGAGTCTCGAGACTTCTCATATTTCGAGACCATGACTTTTCGAGACCAACACTCGAGATCGAGACTTGAAGTTCAAGTCCGAGGCGAGACCGAGACTTTCAAAAATGTGTCTCGAGAACCGAGACCGGTCTCGAGAACTACATCACTAAAAAACAGGAATAAAATTTTTATTCAAAAATGAGTGTGTATATGTTTTACAATTTTAAGGACCTAATTTTAATTAGTACCGAGACCGGTAGTGGCGCGTCACAATGCCCATTGTCTGGTTCTTACTGCAGATCGTACTAAAATTCGCCCATTTGAATCAATGGTAAAATTATTACATACACGCAACTTCAAACAACCACTGTAGGTTAGTGGGCGGCGTTTTTTGTTTGATTTTACTTTTATTTAAAGGACCAAAGCTTCGTAATTTCATTTCAGGTTATTTCCGGGGTTAAAAGTCTTTATAAATTCGTATTGGACTCATTTTAAAAAGGGTACTACACAGAATAGCGTTTCTAGACAACTTTACAAGATATGCTGTACAGAAAATCAACTGTTAAACAATCATAAACATAGCGAAATGTAAAGTCAAGAACAATCTAAGACCAAAACAAGGTCAACAACAATTTTAGAAATGAATGAAGGCTACAGCTCTAAATTAACAGCTCATAGTGTAGAAAGGTCAAAGCAAAGTAAATGATTTTGGATTATTTTGTGAATGCAAAATTAAAGTCGCAAATACAGGCGTATACGGTAAGCGCAGCAGGGCCTGCAGGCGTAAGGTCTAGGAGAGCTGAATCCACCTACATCCAGTCCCATAGTAATGTCACTTACGATATTTAGTAGAGAAAACGGGTTTTTAGACGAAAAATTGCTATTATAATAATTATTTCTTCCTTAAATTACACTCCGCCACGAGGCAGCCCAAAACACCAAAGTAAAACCAAAAGATGCCTAAGTAAAAAAGAAAAACATATTGTGAAATTTTGGACCAAGATGTCAATTAAAGTCGCCTTTTTTAAACAAACGTATCCAAAATTTTTGTAAGCGGGGCAAATGCGACTCCAAAAAAGCCATTAGATCGATTTATTTGACAATATATTAGCAAACAAGAACGAAGTTAGCTAATTTTTGTCTGAAAATAGAGTGGAAACCCCTATTTTCAGTAAAACAGGCCAAAAGTTCGGCAGCAAAAGCATTCCTTTTTTGAAAAATTTTTTCCTCCCCTCTTTGAAAATTCTGGGTGCACCACTGGGCCGGATTGGTGTTTTAGCGGACTCCACGAACGACCCAACGTAGTTGCCCTATTCTCAAAAATGAAAATATTACCGGCAGGGATCTACCTCTACTGTAGAATACCTAGGTCGTACTTCAGATATCATGGTTACAGGTCATCACTGTGGAAGTATTTAAAGTTTTTTAAAAACCACTTCTTAAAGCAAAAGTGTCTTTGCCGAAAAAGGGACTAAAACTTAAACAAAAAAGACCATTACTAGGGTAGCGAGGCGCTCCAGTTTCGGACCTGGACTCCTGGCGCTCCAGCTTTGGACCTGGACTCCTGGCGCTCCATGCACGTCCTTTGTGCAGGGCTTTTGACAGAAATTGAGACTAGTCGAAAAACCTGCAAAAAGTGTGCCCTATAAATAAAATTAGAAAACTTAATTTTCCTTTTCGTCAGTGTTAGGGTCAACTTGCCCAACTCCTCCTCCATCGAAGAACCTGGCTGTTAGCTAGCCACAGTGCTTAGACCATTGTTCCTGCAGAGGACCAAAAAAAGTGAACATAAATAATATTGCTTGAAATTCTCCTAATCTTCTATCGAAAAACTTGACTTCATATAGTGATTAGTTTTGATTATAAAACAAGCTTACCTGCAGCGTGATTTCCATTTTGAAGCCAAATTGCTATTCTTAGGAAATCGGTAGAATTTGCAACTACTCTTTTCGCTAGTATGATCGCATCCTGGTGCGAAGCACAATATCATTTTATTCTTTTATCCTGTATGCCAATCGCAACTCTGCTCAGAACTATCACATGTCATTAAATAAGCGTTAAAACGCTAGTTTACGGTGCAAAAGTGCCCTTTTAAAATGAGTTTAATACGCATTTATAAAAACTTTTAACCCCGGAAATAACCTGAAATGAAATTACGAAGCTTTGGCCCTTCAAATAAAAGTAAAATCAAACAAAAAACGCCACCCACTAACCTACAGTGGTTGTTTAAAGTTGCGTGTATGTAATAATTTTACCATTGATTTAAATGGCCGAATTTTACTACGATCTGCAGTAAGAACCAGACAATGATAATTGTGATGTCATCACTAAACCGGTCTAGAATATTGTACCATTGGTAAGTTTTTTGAAAAGTATTTGTACCGTTATCGTCGGTACTTTTAAAGTACCGAGTGCTTAGCCTACCTCTAAGAAATAAAACGGATTATTGCGAAAGATTTATGTACAGCAGTTGCGTGTCTGCTATTTCGCAAAGAATCGAGATAACGTCAAAATAGTATTATGTTTGGAGGTAAGTATTCCTTTTTCCATCCTTTTCTGTTGCTGTTCGTTAATAGATGTTCTAAAAACGATACCGGTATTTTGAATAAACCATAATCGGGGGGGGTGGGGGGGTTTGAAGCACAAGCAACCGTTAGTGGGCACAGCCCCTTGGTCTTCCGGTGCGAGGGCCTTGGCGCGAGTCCTTAGCTGCATAGAATAGGGGTAGCCTATCATATTTTAACTGAACAAAAAGGGGACAGTTCGAAAAAACGACCAAACTCGAGAAAGGTACCAAACTGACCGAAGACCTTTTTTTCGAAAAGCAAAATCAGCATAAAAACTGAAGACCGTGTTTTGTGTTTTTGGAGACCAATTGTTTTTGCGCCGATTTTGCCCTTCGAAAATGGTGATCTTCAAAAAAAAATCTTCAGTAGGTGTAATCTGGTCGAAGGGAGTTTAACGCGAAGCGAGTGCGTACGGAAGGATATTGTTTTTGGTTAGTTTGGCTACTTTTTGTTTGTCCTCGGAGGACAATTTATTTTAAACGTTGTTGCGGATTCAAGCCTTACGTTTAAAGCTAGTATCGGGGTTCTAATCCAGAGGAAGCATAAGGATTTTTACTGTCTTGCTGTCCTTGAACACTCAATTTTCAATCCAAAAGTATATTGTTGTTCTTGATAATTTACGTAAAATCGATCGGGTCTCAGACAAAATAATCAACCAAGGAAGAAAGTAACAGCAGGAACGTAGCATTACAGTAGCAAAACGGTAGCAAAACGGTAACAATACAGTAAATTAACTTTTGTTGACTCCGATCTCTTAACTCAATAAACGAAAAACTTGTCAAAAATTAAAAGTGGCCTGCTAGCAGATACGCCGAGAAAAAACTAAGAATGACCAACCAAAAAATGTAACTAGGTGTGGTGAGTATAGTTACGTGATTAAACTCTTCGCAAATTTACGCAAATTAAGAGCGGAAGGCACTCTAAAACTTGTTGCAAAACTGCAGTTTTTACAGAATTGCAGCAATTCAAAAACTGCGCAAAACCGGTTGCTATAGGCCAGTTATCATGCTGGAACAAACGGAAAAAAAAAAATCTTCTTAAAAGAGGACTTATGGTAGCCCTAGTTTTGAACGTATATTTGGTCGAAACCCTCAGCTCTCTACCGTAAAGATTTTACGGCTTTTTGCAAAAACAAGCATGATTTTAGCCAGTAGCGTACGCAGAATTTTGAAAAGGGGGGCCAAAAAATTTGAGAAGAACAAAGCTCTGAATCAGAAATTGTTCTACTCAGATCTAGTCCGATTTTTTGCCCAAAATTAGGCGAAGAGCAAAAAAAAAAGTCCTCACTTAAATTTCCTCCGATTTTGAGCCCAATGCCGAGACGAAACGCACAGAACAAACCCTATGTGTGATCAAACCTTATGCCCTACTTGCAAAGGGGGGGCATGCCTCAATTTTGCTTACTTTTCTATGCAATTTTGCAATCCTGGCGACCCAAAGGGGGAGGCCATGGCACAATGGCCCCCCCCTAAATACGCCCCTGATTTCAGCCATGAAAATAAGCAGTACTTAAATTGTAAAATTTTGCATGGGGGGACGCTACTGCAGCCTAGACCAAACGCATTTGGCATGTGAACGTACTTTAGTGAAGATTACGTAATTTCGTAACCGAAATTGAATGAAGACCAACAAAAAGAAAAAAGGTCTTTGCCAAAAATTGAAGTGTTTTATTCCCCGAAGTTAGGTGAAAACCAAAAAAAAAAGGTTCTCGCCGACAGTTGAAATGTTTTTCGCTCGAAATCAATTTTCCCCCGCAATTTGGTACTACATTAGGCCAGAATTTGTACGATTTATTCATGCTGGCTGGCTCTTTTTCATCTGATCATCCAGCGCTGAAATCTCGATAGGGAGACACCTAAATCTCGATGGGGGGACGCTAAATCTCGATGAGGGGACGCGTCCCCCTTACAATTTAAGTACTGGAATAAGCAATGCAAGAACATTGTAGTGACTCTGCACTGTTGTGAACCCGGGTCCCTAGTGTTTCCGCAGAATACCTCTCAGCGCGCAGCCACAACATTCGTGCGCTGATTAAAATTTGCAATCTTTCGATCATGCGTTTTTTTATCACGTGATTTTTTGCAAACCGTCAAGCTACCATCAAAAATGTGCTGTCTTTTTGGAATTTACCATTGTCCTGAGAGGACGTATCGAGATTTTATCGAGAGAAAATTATTTACTGAACAATGGACAAGAAAGTGTGTTTAACGAAATCAGGTGTTACATTGAAAGCATCGGAACTAAATTACGTTAGGATCAGGCTCGTAGCGAGAACGGAATTTTTGGGGTGACAAGCAAAAATTTGGGAGGCAAAGATAATCTTTGGAGAGGCAAAGTAACTTATTTAGACTAGAAATACATGAAATTTTGTTAAAAATGACATTCACCTGAAATTATTTGGGGGAAAAGTAAAGTTGCACCCCCTGCACCCCTTGCTAAGTATCTGGGCCCACATGACAGAAATTTCCTCGTTCACTTTAATTAACGAGTTTTTTTAAAGGCGCTACCGAACGAAATACTCGCTAAACGTAAGAGGTCATTTTTGCACGTGTATGTACAGCCTTGCGAAATCCGTTACGTCATTCTTTCTCGCTAACTTGCTTTGAGCGATTGCGGAAAGTAGTTCGAGTAAAAAAAGTCACGTTTTCCCCGCCAACTTAAAGAGGATCTTGAAGCACTCTTTAAGCGTGCGAGAAATCTTTTTGGTTCAGAAATTTAATGGCGAAATGTTGAAAACTTCTAACCAAAGCGAATTTTTGCTGAAAATTAATTAAAATCGTCGCCATGTTTGCTGTCAGACTGCTAAAAAAAGCGAATTGCATTAAGAACCAGTTGCTGTTTCGACTGATAAAGAAATGTTAAGTAGTGGCAGTTGACAAAAACAGCAATACACTTTTTTTATAAGAATGATTTTCTAAAACACGAGGCTCATTTTTGCTCAAAATTTAAGAACAAACTAAAAACAGTGCCAGCCTCGGCAGCAAAATAAACCAAAAACAAAAAAAAACAAAAATTCAAATTTATGAAACTAAAATTTTTGCTGATTTAAAGCGATAAAATTTCAGTGATTTTCTTGTATTTGCAAGCAAAATTGCAACTATTCAGGATTATAAAGCTCTGTTGCTCTGCGCACGAAATTGAGAATTTTTTGGCAGTTGTTCAACTTGAAAAAAGCTTGCTTTTTCGCTTTAGCAATTTTACGATACTGCAAAAGCAAGAAAAAAACCTTCACTTGCAATAGGAATTATAAAGTGTTTCAAACATGCGCGCTAAAATTGACATCGATGCTCTCAAAAGTTTCACAAAATCAAGAACAAATGAGACTGAATATCGGCAAAAAATTAAAAACAGCCAGTCTCGGACTCAAGATTTACCGATTCTGAAAAGGAAGAGAGTACTTTGACTTGCTCACTTTTGAAAATTTTTGAAACCTAAAGACCCAGAGTTTCTATTAACATATAAGTTTACCCACCAACAACTTCAAGGGGGCGCTTTACGTCGTTCAAAAAATTGTAGTAATGGAAATAGTTGTTCTTATTTCACATTGATCCAAAAATATAATTAAATTCTGTCGTTCATTTAGTAATCATCAGTTGAAAAATTTGCTTGCATATAACAATAACGTATAGCTTATGGTATCTTTTTCCATAACAATGTAGTACATACAGTACGCTTGAACGCATTATTTTTGAAGTAGAAATGCATCTGACGTGACAATGAGATATTTATTAGTAACAACCATCTCGCAAAGAAAATCGAGCGAACTGTTTTAACGTGTGTTGGGCGAGACGGCTCAGAAATTGCAGTTTGTCTACGAAAATTTTTTGTTTGTTAGCGCTTTTTAGCGAGCGAGAATGGTCTTTACGAGCTCGCTAGCACGTTCTGTCATGTCCCCCCTGGTTAGGATTGGGGCTCATCCAACCTAAATACTTTCAAAATGGCTGCGTAATCGATCTACCGGTATGTGAATGGTGGCTGAAGATAACAACTAACAATCAGCTTTTTTGTTATAAGCAAGTAAATCGGCTGTGACCTGAGTTTTTATTAAGACTTTAAAGATGGATTGAGAAAAGGAATTTTTATTAATTGGCAACATGCAGAAATTTGCGCACTTTTCCAAAACTGCAAAGCGGTTGTTATCCGTAGGCAAACAAAGCTGAAAGCAGTTTCAAATTTTTGCCTACCAGTTTTAACTTATAGACTGTTATTACTATACTGGTACTTGAAGTATTGTGTGTATGAGCTGTAGCGGCATGTCCTGCAGTCAAGTACGCTTCTGACTTAAATTCTTGTTCTCTGATCACCATTAGGCATGGGGAAATCTCCTATTCCGTATGTGGTGCAGATCTGAATGATAGATTAAATGCCTTTATATGCCACCAGGCTTACCTGCTTACTGGGTGTGATTAGTATGAGATGAATCAAAAGCAAATGAAAAAAAAAGTCTTATGAAGTTTTTTCATGCTGGCTAGTGGCCTAGCTGGTGTAATTATTAAAAAAGATGTGATGTAGTTTTTTCATGCTGGCTAGTAGGCTAGCCTAGGTGGTGTAATTATTTAAAAAAATGTAAGATAGTATTTTCATGCTGGATAGTAGCCTAGCTGGTGTAACTTATGAAATAAGATTTTGACCAGACATATATTAATTTAAATTAGACTCAGATTAAAAATTGATTGAGTTTACAGCTCTGCAACTCAATAAATTTTTGTTTCAGTTCAAGTTGAGTTCAGCCTATTTTTAGCATGTTTGAGTTCTTTAAAATTTTCACGTTTAAACAAAAAAAATAGGCCTATATGTAGTTTTTTGAGTTTTAGTTTAGGCTGACAAAAATATGGATACCCGGTACTTATAGAAATACTGCTCGAAATTGATTCTATTAAAGAAAAGAAAATTGCTTGAGGTAGTAAAGAGGTGCCCCAAATATTACTCCCTAATTTCTCTTATTCACAAAAATTCAACAATTTAATTCGTTTGACTTCGTTCCTATTTGTGGCATCACACTCAGCCATAAGTTCGCAAAAATTTCTTGGTAAGGAACATGATATTTGATGAGAAGAGTAATGGGATTCTGCTTCAGACAGTTGTTCTTTCTAATTTAATTTCTATTCATCGGTGGCATTATGCAAGCAATATACAACTTTTTGTAAAGTTAGACCAGCTTTGGTGATGCTTTTAGCCTGTAAATTGGAAATGATAAAAACTTAAGCCAAAATAATCATACTCTACATCAGTTCTGGTTGATCAGTTTCATGTAGGCTATTTAGTAACCTGAGATATGTTATGGATCATTCCATTATAATTTATCAAATTTAGATGAACATTCAAACTGCTGAAATTTTACTTTTGTTTTATTTTTTGATATTTTGTAGTTTAATTGATATAAATCACAATGCAATTGAATTTTTTTCCATCATCTTTAGTTTTTGAGTAATCAGCTGTTGAAATTTTGCATATTTGCCTCTAGTGGTGCTAGTGCACGCACTTGCATGTACTGGAAAGTGGTTAGAAACTTCATTCCTTGACTGAGTTTGCTCAACAAAATGTCAATTTACTATATGTTTTTAGGGCCAAGGAATTCAAAAATACTGTCAAATTTGACAAAATATTACTAGATTAACAGAATTACGGTATTTTTGTAAAAATGCATTGCTCTGCGTCCGAATCCTCCCATTTCTCCATGATTCAACATTTTTCAGTCAAAAACATGCCAGCTACTATATGGCAGAGGTGTCCAACTCTTTTTAGTCATGGGCCAGATTTGCTGTTCCAAAATTTTTGTGGGCCAAAATTAATTTTAAAAAAATGTCTTCGCCGAAACAATTCCCACATTTTTTGTGATATTTCAGGTGTTTACCAAGAAAAAAAGCTATCAGCCCACCAATTCTGACTGGGTTTGTGGTGTTCTCCAAAACCCAACTAACAAAAGAGTTATGGACTTGAGTCTGTAACTCACTCTTATCGTGTCAGCACGTAAGGATCAGTTAACCAACCAATGTAGAAAGTTTAGCGGGCCACTTTAAACCCTTTGGTGGGCCACAAGTGGCCTGCGGGCCGTGTGTTGGATGCCTTTGCTCTCAGGTGAGGTTTAAGAAAAGGTCTTGAAAAAATGTAACCACCTGCAAAGATAGTTTTTCTAAGAACAATAAACCAATCTTCGGTACTGATTGTAAAGCAGTTTACTTGATTTGATTGAAAACAGTAAAGCCTTATTTTAATTAAAATCAACCAAATATTTAGCAAAGCTAGCACAGCAGCATTAATTTTAGCTTCAGCAGCTCTAAGCATGTCAGATTTGATATATTGGTCTCAGGGTTTGTAGAAAAGTTAACAGAAACAGTGGTTTGCATAGTTTTTTCTTGAATAGCTTTTATGCTTAAGTAATGTTTTCAAGGGCTAATGTTTAGATTGCTCTTGTAACAGATTTGCATGTAGCGTAAAAAATGAGTAAATTGGAAGCAGTTTTGTCCTTTACTACATAAACATCATCATCAGATAAAACTTACCATTAATTTTACACTGACCAGCCTATTATATTTGGTTTTAACCAGCTAATGTTTGTTAATCATTTAACTAAAACTTAGCAGCAAATTGGAATCATTAAAATTTTTTTTTTTTTTGCAATGATTGTCAACCAAAAACTACAGGTTTTCGTGTTTCGACCAGTAATTTAGGCCATCCTCATGGCTAGCATTTTGAATCATAAATTATTCATCTATGCAATTTATTAGGAAGTGTCTAGTGCACCGTCCCGGTTTTGGACATCAAATCGCTGGTGCACCGGCAGCCAATCAAATTGCGCTTTTCTTCTTGATCCGATTTAAATACAGCGCTTTGACTCATCCAGTTCGAAGCCCTGATGGCGTAGTGGTTAGTACGCTTGCCTGCAATGCAGAGGGTTGGGATATTGATTCCCACAGGATTTGCTTTTTAAATATAGCGCTAGAGAGCTACTTTGCTTCATGCACCTTTTTTTTTTCTCTAAAATCTTATTGTTAGCATTAGGGTTTGGGCAGCGATGCTAGCCTGAGAGATAGTAAATTGAACAACAAAACAAAACGACCGCCGGTGCAGCACCGATTAGATGTTGGGAACCGGGCCGGTGCAGCAGACACTGCCAATTTATTATTGCAATATACAGTGCAAATGAGCTATGGTGACGCATATCGACCTTGCTGAAGGGTCTCATCAGGCAAAAAGAATAACACATATTTAGGCATGCAATGATATAAAACTGCAACTAAAAATTTGGAAACAAAAATTTGCAGCAGTTTAGAATCATTAAACTTTCAAACATGCAATGATACAAAATTGCAATTACCAAATTTGGAAATAAAAATTGCATCAATAAACAGATCTGCATTGTCTATGCAAATTTTATGATGATGTCAAACAACTTATGACATGTTCATATTGCAATAATAAGTTAAACAGATGAATAACTTATTCTTCTAAATGCTAGCCTTGAGGATGGCATAAGTTACTGGTTGAAACACGAAAACCTATAGTTTTTGGTTGACAATCATCGAATAAAAGAAATAAAAATTTCTGTCAATCATCATGTTGAAAGTGACTAGGCCTACTTTTGCGTTTTATTCTACTTCATATCACCGTAATTAAACTGCAACATGACAAACAGTTTGACCATCTGGTTTACGCTCTAAATTTTCACAAAATGTTTGCACTTGCAACATAACTGGAAGTAACAACAGTAAAAGTATGATTTCCCAATCAGTGCTAATATATGTGGTGTTGGCTGCTCATTACCTAAATCTTTCCACACAGATGAAAGCCTACTTCATACCAGATTTATTCAAATACTTTACTGCTTAAAGCCTTAAAGAAACAAATGTTAACCTACTGATCGAGTATTATTTGAACTTAAAAGTTCTGCATAAACCTTGATCAATTTTCATTTAGCAAAAATCCAAGTACGGGACAAAATTATGTGTGGGTAATTTGGTGGTGAAAAATGCTTTTTAAACTAAGTTCCAGAAGATATTTTAATCTTGGGAACATGCATCAGTGTACATGCTACCGCAAAGCAGAATGAAAAATGTTGAATCAAGGAGAAGAGGGGGGGGGGGGGGGGCTCGGACACAGAACAATGCATTTTTACAAAAATACCTCAATTCTGTATTATCGAGTTACTTTTTGTCAAATTTGTGAGCAGTTTTGAATTCCTTAGCCCCCAAAACATGGAAATTGACACTTTGTTGAACAAAATCGGTCAAAAAATTAGGTTTCCAACCAAAATTAAGTATTTGTATGTGTGCACGCTAGCGCTCAGTGGTAAGTATGCAAAATTTCAATCGCCGATAACTCCAAAACCAAAGAAGATAGAAAAAAACTTTGATACATTGCGATTCATTGACAAATGACTTCAAATTATGCAAATATGAACAATTTTTAAAGTTTAGTGGTGTACGACATTTGATGAATTATAATGGAATGACCCTCATCAGAAACTAGTGCTATAATACAGTAGGTCTAATCTAATACCCACAACTTAATAACTAGTAATAGCAAGTAGCTTAACCAAATTTGACAACTTGGCTGCTGCTATTGGTAGCTGCAGACCTAGGTTACCAGTACTGTTTTATCTGTGTACAGTATGATGATTGTAGTTTTTATATCGTTTATAGACTGGAAACATCATCAAAGCTACATCTCAATGTTGTCACCTGGAATAGGAATGAAGTTGATAAGCTCAACTGATAGGGCAGAAAACTTTTGCCGACAATTCGATAGGCTATGCTTATTGCATGTGCTACTATCTTTGTTAGGGCTAGAATGCAAAGTTAAAAACAAGCGTACGATAGAGCCAAAAATTACGACACAAAATAAATCATACATTAGCACAAAAAATATAACAAATTGGAAGCGAAAAACTGGCAGAAAGGCGGAGCGTGAAAAACAATAATATTATGTCATGGCTTTTGTAGTAGAGTAGTCGAATAAATGCTAGGGAATTTGTCATTTTGGTTATCATTCATAGTGTTAGGGACTTGGTTCATGAAATATGACTCGATAAGCCGATGTTTTGTGGCGTCTAGTTAGAAATCTAGAATTTTAGCATTGGTCCAATCCATAGAATGTTCGTTGTCAAAAACATGTTTAGTGAGTGTTGACTTATCGAATCAGAGATGCTGAATGTCTGCTAAGTGTTCTTTTTTGCTGATGGAAAAACAGGGTTTTGTTTTGCCAATGTATGAAAAGTCACAGTCATGGCAAAGAATTTGATATACTGCTCCTTGTCGCATATTAGGGTCCACTGAGTCTTTGTGATTAGCAAGTTTCTTGCCAATGGTGTTGCACAATTTTAATATGATTTTTACATCATGGCTGAACAAACAACGCCGTATTTTTTGTCAATCCGGGATAGTAGGAACATGACAAAAATAGGCTGTACATGCAATTAGCATAGCCTATCGAAATGTTGGCAAAGAAGTTTTCTGCTTCACCAGTTGAGCTAATGAACTTGATATAATTAACAAAGCTAGTCGAACTTTGATACAACAGATAATATCACTCGTATAATGCCACTGGGTCATTCCATGCCAAGCGTCCTGGACCTTCCAGCTTGACTCTCTTCAAATTTGTTCAAAATGTGTTATAATGTTGTATGGCATGATTGCCCCTCACTCTGAAAATTTTAGCTCAATATCTCTTGTACTTTTGAAAATATGATGATTTTAAATTTGCTACCCTCTCGCGATGACGAGGGCTTGGTCATTTTCGGCTGTTTTCAAGCAGGCATTTCTCTAAGTTTAAAAACAATAAAAGGCTGATTTTTGGTCATTTGATCAACTTTCAGCTATATTTCATGCAACAAGTGTCAAAATGGCACAGACTTATGGCTTATGGCATTATGGCAGACTTATGGCATATATATAACAGACTTATGGCATGATAGAAATAGGGGGGACCAAAGTGTTCACATTTTGACCCAACAACAAAATTTTGGTCAAGTTTGAGCACCTCCATCTCTCATATGAAGCATGGCAATGCTCTCATTTTTAGCATGGTAGTTTCCTACCTACTGGACAGCAACTTGACCAATTTGGAAAGAAAACGCTGTTTTTAAAAAAAAGTTATTTTACTTCAAAGTATGCACCAGCAGCAAAATTGCAAAAAACACGCCATGTTGTGGTGGAAAAATGACCCCGTCAGACAATGTTTTCAAAAAAATTTTTTGCGAGCGGAAAGGGATTTTCTCTAAGTACTTACACACCAAATTCAACCTGGTTCCGCCACTGTAAAAGTGTGAGATTCAGTCACCTTTCACCTTTACAATTTTCTTTTAAATTTGCAAAAAAAATGAAAAAAATTCTTTTCGACATATAATTTAGATAAAAATTTGACATGTTATTCAAGAAGTTTAGGCTTAATTGACTACAAAAACTTTTAGCCTGTTACTGCTTATTGTTGAGATCCAATTTTGACTCAAATATGCCACTAGATGGCATACTTTGGCTTGGTAGCATGTGTTTTTGCTTTGATATTTCTCGATCAATTTTAGTAGCTTGAAATTACAAAATTTTAAGCTACAAGGACTTTGAAATATTTATTTTTAATAGTGCTAAATACAATGTATCTAATTAATTAACCCAAAGATAATATACACACATACTAAAATTGACAGTTTTAACAAATTGTTGCTATTTGAGAAACAAGATTAAAGCAAACTTCATTTGTAAAATGATCAGTGATGGTATTTCAACAAAGATTAGCTGGCTAAATATTTTTGAATGTTAAATATAATGATTTTGTTGGCTACATTCATCAACCAACCATAAAAGTTGAGTCGCTAGTTATGTTTTGTTTGCATGTATAACTATTCCAGTTAGTATTCTAACTATACTCAGCTTTATTGATGCTTATAATGAAAAAAATTATTTTCAACATATAATTTAGATAAGAATTTGACATGTTGTTCAAGAAGTTTAGGCTCAATTGATTACAAAAACTTTTTGCCTGTTACTGCTTATTGATTAGATGCAATTTTGACTAAAACATGCCACTAATGGCATGCTTTGGTTAGGTAGCATGTGTTTTTGCTTTCACATTACTTGATCACTTTTAGTAGCTTAAAACTTCAAAATTTTGAATATTTATGGTTGTTAAATCTAATTTGGTTGTAAAATATTTTGCAATACAACTTTAGACTACTGTTTCATGTTGATTATTGTAAACTTACTCAGGCAGTCAGGCCTGGATGAAAACTTTAAGATTGCTAAAAATGGTGTTTTTGTTTTCGAAAGTGTCAAATTCAACAACTGCACATCACACACCAGCATCACAAAAAATTTGGGGATATCATGACGTTTGGCATAGAATGACCTCACTAATAAATTTAGTTAATATTAGAATTACTGTCTAAAGCAGAATCATATTACTATATCTTCATTACCTCAAACAGTCCACTGAAACACGCTTCAGAATTAAAAATTTTGTAACACCAAATACTGTTCACTAATAGTGCTAAAAAAACTTAACAACTTTCAAGTTTTTTTTGCGTTTATTGTTTTGGGTCACTCAGCAGATATTGATATGCACTACTGGGAATACTGGTATATGGCAGAGATATTAGTGCTATCAGACAGATACTTGATTGTAGTTTACACCAAAAACAGCAAATGTTTTCTAAAAGTGACATAATTCTGTTTTAGGTTTTCATACTGTAGTCTTTGGACTATAAGGTGCAGTATCAATTAATGTCCTTTATTGCTTTTGTTTTCTTACATAAGTCACAATAAATTAGAACTTACAAAGCTCCAAAAATCTTACAAATGAAATTGTCAGGAAATAACTGGATTTTTGTATTTATTTTAAGTGCATCTAATCTGTAATATTTTGATAAATGGTTGTATGTTTTATTGTTAAAAAAAAAACTTTAGCATCTTAGTATTTAGGAGCATTTTAGTGTTTAAAACATATCTATAAAAATTTTTGGTCTTCCAAAATAAAGCATTAAGAATTGTAATAGGAGGTAATTGGTTGGACCATAAGGATCATTCAATGTCAACTCAACCAAAAAATCAAGAATTATAAGCAACTTTAAAATTGTGATGAAATCAAACTAATTTAATTCTGAGCAAAATAAAACTTATTTCAAGAAAATTGAACCATTGGTTGCTGAGTTACAACATTTTAAAAAATGGCAGTTTTTGTGCTCATTCAACTGTGACATGACATCATTTTGCAGTGGTTGTTTTGAAAATAGTTGTAACTATGGCTACAATTGGAGTTCAGACTTGAAAATAACTTGTTTGGATAGAGCATTGAAAACCTTTTTGACTTAAACCATACTTGTAATAATTTGGTTTAGGGTCAAACATTACGTCAAATTTTACATTACATGCACTTTGAAATCAATTAAGCGCAACAAAAAATTAAAATTTAATAGCTCAAATCAAGCAGCTTCACTTTTTTTAAGTAGGGTGTCATATGAAGGCTCTTTTCAAGGAGAAACTAATTTACCAAGTAGTCTCATAGGTGATATTAACTCATATCATGGTCACTAGGGTGTTGCAGGCGCCCCCTAAAAAATTCAACTCGATCCAATCACATTTACCTTTTTTTTCTGAGGTGATTTTGTGTAAAAACACCACAGTTCAAATTTCAAGTCATTTGGATCAAATTTACCTCTAGCAGGACAATATGATCATATCAGATATTCACCACATTTAACCATTTGAAAGAAAACATAGATAAAGTGTCCAAATTACATTATTGTTTGGTTGCAACTTGGTCAGAACATATCAGACTATAAATTACAAGCAATGAAAGTGAAAAGGATGCAATATGGAGTCTATGAAGTTGACTATTCATCTTTCGCCTTGAATTTTATCTCTGAAAATTCAGGTTTTTGCTATTTTTGACACCTAAAATGTCTTAAGGTTGTGATCTGTGATGCATGAACAGTTGAACCCATATCAAAAGAATTATAACAATCAAAACAATAGATACAGTTTTTAGTGGATTAAGAAATAGTTATTATTTGTATATTGTTAGGCAATAGTTAAACATTAGTCCGCACACTACCAATATTCTCATAAAATTATAGCCACATTTTAATATGTTGTTAAGTTACATATCTTTTTTTTTTTTAGTTTCTTCAGGGTAACTGAGGACATAACCGAAACAAGCTATTTCCTTTCTGAGTGTCGAAACTTGATTCATGTGTCGAAAGTCCGCTTGAAAACATGTTGGCACTTACCACATTGTTTAGGACTATGGGGAAATCAGTAGCAAACTGCCTGAATGTTTTCATCTCAAATTTATGGGACAAATAATTCTTGTTCTGTGATTTCGTAGCTGTTTCCAACTTTGTGGTTCTTAAAAGTGTGGATTGTGGAAGGTGGTGGTGCTTTGGATTCTTTCTTGAGGGATGCTTGGTGCAGGAGCAAAGGGACTTTGCAGAGTTCCTACAGTCGGGCCATACCTCTTGATCTGGACCAAAGGTTGATAATAGAAAGTGTAGACTAGAGCCAAATAAAAATTTGCATGAAGGCTCGTAGGCAGGACAGTCAAGAAGATAATGGAAGTCCTGTAGATGTTGTCAACACATACTACAAGAAGAATTCCTATGACTATTCTACTTAGATATGATAAAAGTAAGAGGCTGTAATCATAGCAGCAAAAATGGAAAAGCTCATGAGTAGAGTGTGTGGTAGGACCAATTCCACTCAGAATTTGAGCATTAAAGATAGAAGTAAGAAATGTGATGTTTCCATTTGTGGCACAAGGTGTAATGAGTTTCAGCAATGCTGGGGGAGAGAACAAGGAACCATTGCAGTAGGGCATTGGGAACAAAGGCTCAAGCTTTAGCAAGGGAATCAACATGATATCTTAGTGTACCAGCATGACCAGGGGTGGGCCCATCAAAATTTTGAAATGGCACTGTTGATTAGTGATGGGGCAAGGCACCAGACATTCTAGGGAGAGGTTGGAAAGGTATGAGGCCACCAAAAGTTAGGTGGAGGGTTGAAAAATGTGCTGTGCCAAAGTGTCCCCGACAACTGACTGTAGACAACGCCGATTGGCTGGAAAGGCGATCCTAAATATATTGTTACTATCCCCAGAGCCATCTTGCCCAAACCCTCACTTTGTGACAAAATCACTGCGACGAAATCAGTGATGAAACCACTGTAACAAAATCGTCGCCTCGTGGTCAGTTTGTTCGTGGTCAGTTGATTTGGCTCGAAAGTGATTCAACTGTGCAAATCTGTCAAAATGAAGTTCTTAATGTTTTTCAAGTTCTTTTAATTCTACTATGTTTAAATTATTGCATTATTTGCATTTCATTTGGTTTAATCTCAAAAAACTAAATTATTGCATTTTAAGTGATTTTAACAAGAACTTTATTATCTGTACCTGCTGAGACTAACTTAGAATTTGTTAATTACAAAGGTATTTCAGAGCTAAATAGGTCAGTAAACTGCAGCAGTAATAGAGCACATCAAAACATACTTTTTGAGCAATAAGGCAACATGGCACACTAAAAGTGTAAATATGCACAAATTTAAACTCCATTGGGCTTTGCCAATGGTAATTGCAATGTGTTTAAAGTTGAGCGCTGAAAACTTGTCAATTATAATCCGTAAACTTGTAATCTGCTGTAAATGTGTTTGGCTGTAACTTTTTTTCTGTACGTTTTTATGGCAACATTTCTTTCTAACAGAAATATACATAATTTCTTTTTAACTTAATATAATTTCTTTTAAACAGAAATATGAATGTGCTATTTCTGCAGCTTTAAGCTGAAAACCAGCTTTCTAGCATATGTGGTTAGTGAGAAATGTGAAAAATGGCTAATCTGAGCTTGTTCAGTCAAATTGCACGGCCACTCGAGGGTGCAAAAACTCAAAATTGCAATAGAAGTATTTCATATACTGTAGTATTCGGGGCTACATATCAAGACCACTTTTTTAAATTCAAAAATTTTTACTTTTCACTCCACCCTATTGAGCATGTAAATTTTGAATTTATTATGCGTGAGGATTTGGTCGTAAGATGCTTGACTTGAGGTTTTTGGTCTAGTTCTTGGCTTGTTATTCTTTTTTTGCAATTATAATGAATTGAGTAATCAATATGTATTTAAAAAGATTTTCCTATTAAACAAGATCAAATTAGCTAAAACAAATAAATATGGAATGTAATAAATAAAACATTATCAATATACATAGGCGTCAATTTTGGGGGAGCCGAGGGGAGGCACCCCCTCTGGTCTTACACTGAAGAGGGTAATTCATGTCTGGCCCCTTGGATTTTTGGTAAGTAATACCCACTTGGCAACAAGAAATTCAAAATTCTGGACTGAGATAGAACCAGAATGCTTCAAAGACGTTTTTTGTTCTTCACCTAAATTTTGGGAGCTAAATTTGGAACAGAATTAGAATTATTAAGTTAAACCAAACTTTGCAGAAACATTTTGCCGCCTCGGAATTTGCTTAACTAAAAATCAACGCCTGTGTCAATATATATTAAAATATCATCTAAATAGGACAAAATGAAATGTTAAATGAAGGTAAAAAAAAAGTATTTAAACCAATTTTTTGGTTTATTTGAATTTCTACTTCACTAATTACTTGTATTTTACAGTGAGCCTACCTGGAATTTAAGCTCTTATTTAAAATTAAATGTGACATTACTAATCACTTCTTCAAAACTTTTAGAGGCGAGAGCATTTTTACAATCAAAAATACCCATGTTGCACTGCTAGAGGTAACCTTGTCAGATTAGCTTGAAAAATTTTTTGAAGAGTTTTTACCCACAATCATCACAAGAAAAAAAGGTGAGCTCTTTTCACACAATTCTGGGTGCATGCAATACCCTAATGGCCATAAAAGGATGAATAAATGTTTGTGTTTGAATGCCGGTCAGATCTTTCGTTACAACATGCCTATAATCACTTTTGCAGCTACAGTTAAAACTGGCCTATTTGGTATTAATGGTAGTTCGCTAGTTGATAAAATAAACTGTTGTTAAATTCGATATACTACAGGTATCCAGAGATACGCAATTAATAAAGTGATAATGGTAAAATTTGTTTAGAAATCCCTTTTTTTTGATACATATTTCTGTTTGTAAAATTATATATATTATTCTGAATTTAGACTATTTTTAATATGTGATTGTGAGTGTGGAAGAACTCCAGTGTATTTGTATACAAGTTCTTAAGAGCAAAGACAAAGAAAGAGTGTCATAAATTAATTATTAACATTATTTAGTGCATTTAGTCAAGCAGATGACAAAAAACGTCTATATTGAGCTGATTTAACTGATCAAAAAACTGAAGTTCTGTGCACACCACAAAGCTTAATTATCAAGTTCTACAAAAAATTGTTGTTTACAATCCTTTCAAGATGCACAAAAACAACATCAAAAAAAATTAGTCGTTCTAAGTGTTAAATTTGTCAAATACTCAAATCTGCAAAAAAATCAATTTGCAATTATTCCAGGAAAAGAAGTTTATGGAAACTCGAAATTAAAATTGAATAAGCTTTGTGATGGTGCTTTAAGTTCTTCTTCAGATACAGATTCCACGTGACACAGTACTAATGATACTTAAACTGGTCAGCTATCTAATTTTCAACTAAATACAACTTTATCTGAGTTTTTATAAGAGTTAATAGGAGTTTGGCACTTGAGTTAAATAACTGTATCTTTTTTGGAGTCAAACGTGAAACCTCTGGTTTAAAAAACTTTCCTGCAACTGGGATGGATTTTGAAGACTTCAATTCTTAATAAGGAATAATTAGCAAACGTAACACAATTAAAAATCACTGAAAATTTTCAACTTTGAGAGAATAAAACGAGAATGAGAAATATTCATCCGTGCTTTTTTGATTTGCTTTTTTATGGGTTAAGATTAGGGTTTAGGTTAGGATTAGGGTTCGATTTGGCAATAGTTTTAGAGTAAGCATTTGAGTTTGTGTTAGATTTGAGTCAGAATTAATAAACAAGTAGACAAAAATTTTCGGTGAAATAAAGCCTTCCTTATCTTTTTTACTAGTTTTGATGATACTAGCAAAAATCGAAGGCTGACCCAAAGCTTTATGATCTCTCTTGTTGCTATGATAAAAAATGTTGTTTTACAAATGATGATCATCAATAGCAAATTCTGTGATAAGTGGAATTTTTTTATCATCGGTATTCATTTTAAGTTTAATATGGGCGCTAATTTTAACAATTTTTGTACTCAAGATTGGTATGCTCATATTTCTGCATGAAATTAATAACAATAAAATGTTTAAAATGAAGCAACCAACTCAATGTTTAATGCATGCTTTTTATCAATGTTTTCAAGATTTCTTTTCTGAGTATGGCACTATGATCCTAAAATTAGCTTAAATAGCTATTGATAAGCCTAAAGTGTATCAAATTGTTATTTCCATATAACCACATTGTGTATTTATGCTTTTTTCATGTACCGAATTGTGTATTCCATGTAATTGCTTCATATATGTTTCTATTTTCAACTTGCATTACATTTGGTTGCCAGTAATTACGTCCCAGACAACATTCTGAAGACATAAAAGTATCTGCCAACCATATTGTACTATTGCATTATTGAAATTAAAGCGTTGACTGAGAAGATCAGTCAGTAAACTCCTCTACTATTCCCAAAGCTAACTTTCCCTAACCCTCACTTCATTGCAAAATCACTTTCTGACAAGATTACTGATAACGTAAAATTTGACCTTGCACTTTCGCCAAAACTTTATGTTTTTTGAATTAAACATCCTCTCCCCACCCTCGTCCATTAAATTTAAAAATCTGGAAAGGAGATAGTTTGCCACTACGGTGTATGTATTGTTGTAGACAGCAGAGGTGGAGTCCTCAAGGACGTCCTTGGCCTCGAGGACACATTTTCAAGTCCTTGGCCTCGAAGCCTCCAGTCCTTGGCCTTGAAAACTTAAGTCCTCGAAAATTGCCCTGTCCTTGGCTCGAGGACAGCACTATTTTTTTAACCGTTGAAATTTTGTTGTAAAACACCAGTAACCTGGCGGAAAGTTTACAAACACCTTTTTTGTTTTTCTAAATTGGAGCATTGGTGTAGCCTGGGGGAGGCAGGAGGCCCGGGTCCCTCCCCAATCGAAATCTCGCAAATGACAAAAATGTGACAAAAAAGCCTACAGTTTCTTCAGTTTCAGTTACTTTTTAGCATTTTTCGCTTACAGCAGTAACTAACAATAATATTGAAGACCAAGGGACCCAGGCCCCCCTCAGTTCAATTTTTGCCAACCAATTTAAATGTATAACCCGGGTAAAATTAAGGGTTTTTCTCTTAAAAGTTGATACCTAGGCCCTCATGTAACCTTTTTCTTCACTTATATTTGGCAGGAAGATCTTCAAAAATCCCCAAAGTGCCAGGGACTCGGTGCGATGTAAATCTGGCCTTGCAATAGCATGGTTAGTAGGCGTAACCATCTATTGTACCGTTTTTCAATAATAATTCAATGATTCACCTCCATCTCGCCAGTTTTTACGCACAAAATACTTTTAAAAAAATTAGGCACGGAAAATGCTGATTGAGCAAACCATTGAACTTCAATTGAGGGGGCCTGGGCCCCCTGGCCGAAGAAATACTCCTATAACTGGTTATTTATGAAAAAACAAAAATCTCTAACGAAAATTTTCGAGTAGATTATTATTTACTGTTAAAATGTAGCAAGAAATGATGCGCCTTACTTCCCTTTGCCTGGACCAAATCCCTTACAATTAAAGCTAAACTCAAGAATGCAAGATGTTAAACGTATTTTGGACTTAAATTGCAAGTAAAAGGAGCATCAAGTAATTTCATCTTTATAATTGGCTTTCAAATTTCAAAAACTTAGTGCTTTCAAATGGCTCTAAACACATGCGAAATGTGATTCAATGGCATTAAAATAGTTTTTTCCCAAAAACTTACAAAAAATTGCCCAACGACTGGGGGCTTAAAGACCCCCAAATCCTCTGGCTGCTGGGAGCTCCGACCCCAGACTCCCGTCTGTGCTATGTTTGAGACACACTACCTTTCTCAACACGTCTCCCAAGTTGGATATTTGCACTTTTCAAGTCTTTGAAGCACCTTTGCAAAATCCTGCTTAAATGCCAACCGGCAACGATTTCAAATCTTCCATCCCATGATATCTTTGTCCCAAAAAAGTTACTCTTTTGAAAATTTTTGATGATGTTATTGCATGTGATTTGTGGTTTGGGCCTCCCTACCGGTAATGGGATAATTCAGTTTAGAATTGAAATAATGATAATTTAATATAATTTCGGCTATTGAGCACATAAATTGACCAGAGTTTGTACTTCTGCATGTGGTAGCTGAATATCATCAAGTTGGAAATATACAAATGACGAGTTTGCATTTATACTGTAAAACATTTTTTTGTTATTATTTTTGTTATCAACATGAAAGAACAATCAAGAATACCAGTATTAGGTGGGGAAACCATTTACAGAATAAGACCAGCTAGTCGAGCCTGTGGATAACCACACGACGTTGCACCTCTATTTCCAACTAAATTTGTGAAAATCTCTGACAGTGATATAATTACTCACAAGTCATTCATAATGCATTATAAAAATCACTTGATATCTTACTATGCTAGTTAACAGATTCACCTTTAAATGCAAATGTGTGAATGTAAATGTGTTGGATTCGCTAAATTTGTTAACTGTGTTTGATTTATTATCATAATTTTTTTTAACTCAATCAAGATTATCGAAACGATACTTGTTGTTGTTTTTGTTTTTACTGCTTTATTTTGGAAGGGGTCTAAGGGACTATTTTGTTTATATTGTTCAAACTTGTATATCCTTTTTTGTTCATGTTTTAGTTTCTGTTGCTTATTGTAAAAAAAAAATTTTCTTTCTTGATTGGTTTGGTTTTATCAAAGTAATAATTTAAAATTTATGTGATTGCTGATTTGAGGAGTGCACGGTCATATTCGCATTCTCCAGGATTGGTTGCATGAAGGATTGTATTGGCTTGAATATGGTACAAATATACAGATATAGTTACATATATAATTTCATATTTAGTTATCATAATAGAACACTTCAGATACAGCGTTATTAGAGTGAATAACCAATACATTATTTTTCATGTTAATGTACTATTAACCTAATCTGTAATGACAAAAACACTTCAATTAAAAATAAATCTGTTTTATTCACAATGTTGGATTATTTCATGGAATGTTTAAACTTGGTTATCGTTGATAACATTTTGATTCCTTCTGAAATTATCATTACTGTAAACAATGATACATATGACATGGAATACTACAAATTTTACTTGGTCTTTCCAATTTCATAACTTGTCAATATTTCAATGTGATGTGTCAACCATCCTAATTTCTTGAACTTCATATACTGGTGTCAGTTGTTGGAGTATAAATTGTAAAATGCCAGTAAGTACAAGTAGATTTGTTTTTTTTTTGTTGGTGCAATTTGTATGTGATAGTACCAAAAGTAAGGAAAAGCTAGTAAAATTATGTAGGAAGTATTTCCCTTAAGAATCTGAACATAAAAAGTAGATTGTAATTTCAAAACCAGCTGTATCATCTGATCAAGTCCAATTTTTTGTTTTTTCTGATGAATTTCTGGTTTTTCCCATTGTTGCATAATTCCACTTGCAGAATAAATGGCGAACAAAGAGATAATTTATATGCTGACATTCTAATTAGTTTTCTGTACTGAACAAATGTTACTATTGTTTAAATTATTTATTACCTAGTGTGAAATCACTACGCAATGGAGTGTTTTAACTTTTTATTGATTGATTATAAATGTTTGAAACTGGCCAGTTGGTAAATTGAAATCTCATCTTGGGACCAAGAGATCTGAGGTTCAAATCTTAAGTGGTCAAATCAAACACATTATTTCCAATGATTCACCACCACTGCAACATTTCTGAAAAAGAAGTTGTGTTGCCAGGGTACAATGACACGGAGATGGGCGTTGCAAACTCATTACCAGCTTCAGCATAATAGAACGAGTATATATATTGAAAGATTTAATAGATTTAATTTGATAATTGTATAAATATTCAACCATCTGATTATGAAAAGGTCTGAAATTTGTGTGGGTAGACTTGCTTGTTTTTGCTACTGATCACACCTGTCTTGCACAAACTTAATGCATGGCAACAAAATAGTTCACAACATTAGTTTCAATTTAAGATCAATCACTGGACCAACATGCAATGCAAAGGCATGTGACTCAATACTGTTTGCTGAATGCTGAATAATGCATTGTTGTAATTATCACTAAAAAAACGAACTCCTCACATTGGTCAGCAAAAACTGGATATAACTAACACCTTGCTAGCTATTTTGGATTGCATACTTTTTTAAAATCAGTGTCAAATGCTTGTACATGTAAGTAAACTGGATTAACACCAGAACTTAATTTATTTCAGTGGTTTCAATTGTCTAGTTTAAAGTTTAACTGTTTAGGCTCTTCGAAGAAGCAACAGACTGAGGGAGCAGGGGTATTATCAGAACCCCCCGAATTATGATTTGGTGAGGAGGCGGCCAAGACGGGTGCCTCCTCCACCTCATGTAAGTAGCACATTTAGTGAGTTTTAGTTACCTGTGATTTTTGAAAGAGGACTGAATGCAAAATGAATGGAGGTATCTAAAGTTACAGTATAATAATCTATTTTGTTTGGTATCAACTCCATCCTTCATGACCCAGCTGTTCCAGAGATATGCTCTTTGAACTAGGGGCTTTCCAAATTATAGTTTTTATTGGCAACCCTAATGCTGCAGAGGCTTATAAAATTCTTATGTGGCCTGCATGATAACCGGTTTGCCTTAGGCGAAAACTAAGGAGGTGTCGTCTATGTTATCATTTGATTAGCCTAGTATTAAACACTTGCATTGATTTTCTCTTTAGTCCTCTTTCAACCAAGTCAATTACCTAGATTAATGCAAGTTAAGCCAGTTTTAGAATGTTATTTTGGCTTCATTATAGCAATCTGAAGTCTGTTGTTCTCAGATTCTCTTCTGATATCATCAGTTCAGTAAGCTGCTTAGCTGCCAGAATTTTCAAAATGCATGAACTTATTGGTGCTGTTTTCACCTGCAACATATCAATTTAGGGTCAGGACTTTGCTTGGAAAAATCTTTTATTACTGAACCTATTTTTATTATTGAACCAATTCGTATTTAATGGAATAATTAAAGGCTATTTATAGATATATTTTTCGATCATAACTACCTATGTCGCTTAAAATTTGTTTTACCCCAAAAAAAGTCTGCAACCAGCTGTAAACAGTGAAGTAATGCCACTGTAGATGGATTTGTTAAATTTAATGTAGGAAATCAAAACCAGTGTAGTTTCTGATGGCCTGTGATGTGCGGTTGTGTACAATGTATAGGTATCTGTTGTTCCCCTAAGCTTGTAAGTTTGTGATTATTTTCAGCTTTTAAATAAGAGTTGTTGCTGTTTCTATTTTTTTTGATTTTTATTTTAGGGCGGCTTCTAATTAAGAAAGGTTTATAAATGATCACAAAAAAATAATGTAAAAATACAAAAATTGATTAAAAAAACTTTTAGCCTCTTTTCAACATAAATTTGGGTGCTATTCAATGGTGGGACTGCTTCATTAAACGTTCTTTTTGATCAAGTAGCACTTTGCTTTATTTATTATTGTCTATATATAATGTAGTTTCATTTTTACTCGCAAGTTTCTTGTTGCCAGGAGACAGCAATTGTGCCGTTTGATCTTCGAGTCAAGCTACTACCAGTTCACCAGCTTTTTACATGTTTGTTGTTCACGCTGTCCCTTCAGGTGCTAAACTTCAAGCAAGAAACAGTGGATACCAATTTTTATAGTTCATAAATATCATTTCAGTAGCAGATTATCGATCCACTTGATCACGAATTGGTTTGAGGAACGAGCATAAGTTAATGTATAATAGAGTATACCGTAAGTTAATGAGTTAATGAATGTAGTTCTTAACCGATTTAACTTCATCCATGCTGCCCAGAATAATGAAGTTCTAAATGGGTCATGCTTGCTTGAGGAATAAAGCTGAGGGGGTGTGTTACGATTTATTACCGCTTCTGGTTCTGGTTCCAGACAAAGTCTGTGTAGTCATTGAAAATTTTTGACAGATTTGTTGATGTCCAAAGCTATCTTGGGACTGAAGTTTTTGTGTTTAAAATATCAGCAAATTTATGATCTTATTGCATGCAATTTTTAAAAAACTGATACTGGTGTGAAACATTTTTTTACTGGCCTGGACAGCAGGGCTAACAATAGTAGTGTTTACTACAATCAAACAAACAATATAATAGACTGCTAGTGTATCCCAGGGAAACTACAAGCTGATTATGCTAGAAGTGTACAACATAACAATGACAAAAAGTGCAAAAGTTAGCTTCAAATTCTTAGAAAAGTATTAGCAGTAAAAGTGTCATCTCCATTGCCAATGTTTTTAGTCTCCACCGTTTGTTAAAGCTTGGTTGTGATTTTAGACTATTAATCAGGCACGCAGACAGAGCTTACTATCAGGTGGGGCTCACGAATTACAGTTCAGTTAAAAAACAGGTCTTCGACAACTGATCGCAACAAACTGACTGCAAACCAACTGACCGCAAACAAACTGATCGCGAGCATCGCCAATTGGCTGAGAACTGCGATCCTAAATATATTTTTACTATCCCCAGAGCCATTTTGCCCAAACCTTCACTTTGTGACGAAATGACTGCGACAAAATCAGTGAGGAAATTATGTAACGAAATCGTTACTTCGCGGTCAGTTTGTTCATGGTCAGTTTGCTGGCGGTCAGTTTGTTGCTGTCAGTTGACTTGGCTTGGAAAAAACTTGTAAACACTAAGCGAAAAAAGAGTTCACTGGTGGTCTGTGAGACAAAATCTAGGTGTAAAAGAAAGGTTTTTCATGCTTGTCAATTTTGTATGCATATCTGCAATACCAACCATAGTTTTAGCTTTACTAAAACGGTTATAGCTCTGCCTCGACCTCTTCGGGTATTGTTGCTCTTGCAATAATAAAAGTCTTCAAAATCAAGCTGTGAAATCGACATAATTAACATGTCAAAATACGCCAAAAATCCAAAACATTTCGAAGTATTGAGTGTGCCAGCTTTTTCAGTTTTGTTTTTGGTGCTCCATTATCTAGGATAGCATGAACAAACTTAAATCAGTCAAAAACCACTTTTACTTTTGCGTAAACAATAGGCAATTGGTGGCTCGTTGGGAATCAAAATACAAACTCTTGTTCTATACACCAGCTTCCTACTGGTGCACTTAACAGCATTATGTTTTGGCTTATACACACTTGTTCCTCATAATGGTTCAGAACTACTCAAACAATGATGAAAAAGTTAATTAGATCATTATTTGGAACTCTTATTTGTTGATGATGTCATTGTTTGACAATAATGTGAAAACTAATTCAGTGTCTTGAAAAAGCTTAACTAAGCAACTTGCAAGTGATTCAAGCATTGGAACATTAAAAAACGCTAAAAAATAGAAAAGTTGTTATTGCTGCTGCTAAACTGCTACTGAAACAGTAGAAATGAAATTGTCTTTTGGCTGGGTCAAACCAAACACTATAAAAATTGGTATTACAACTTTGCTGCGTGACGCCTCTTATTATTTGAAGTAGCATGTGGCAGTTTGAGTTGAAATGCAGAAGTTCATTTTGATATCTTTTTAGCCAAGGCAACTTAATAAACATCAATGAAATTAAGATTGGTTACTTTGTAGGTCGCTTGTGTTTATGCTGTTTTATTTTTATTTTAGCGACTCCCAGCCATTCCCCCTGCTGCACCCCCACCATTTCTGCCCCCAGTTCCACCCACCCTTTCTGCCCGAGCGACATCTCTTCCCCCTGTTTCTCCCCCCAGGTTGCTCCTGGCTTATCTCGTCCGGTCGCTCGCGCATCGTCCGTTCCCTTGATGTTTCCCCCTGTCCCTCCCCGAGCCCCTGTTGGTCCCCTTCTTGCTTTTGGTACCCATCGCCCTCTTCCAGCCCCTGGTCCCGCTCCTCCAGCCCCTGGTCCCGCTCCTCCAGCCCCTGCCCCAATCCATCCGGCGCCCAGTGCTCTTCCAGTGCCTCCTCAAATCAACAATGGTAAGTGTTTTAGAAACACCGCTGTAAAAATATCCTTTTAATGGCAGACTGTTAGGTGTGGCTGATACGTGCTGGAACTTTCATCACTTGTGTCACCAGAGCTTCCAGATGCCAGAGTTAGCCTTCATTGTTTACAAAAAACTAAAGTTTCTGTTTGTTCTGTTAATTGTTTTATGTTTTTAATTTTTAAACTTCTTAAAAATTAAAGCAAAAATTACAAGTGCTTGAACGAGCACTGCAGACAAAATCGATGAGGATAACTAAAGTCAAGCTAATCATCTAATATTAGGTTGGCATTGACTTTCTCCTTTGTGACAGTAGTCTTTTCATCAGCTTACAAGTGTAACCTTAGTTTGTTTTTAAAAAAATTTTGTAAGCTCAGGCATAACACCTTACCAGCGTGAAATTGCCTGCGAAAAAAATTCGCTGAAAGAGCAAATTTATTCAGCCAGTACGCTTGAATGCTCGCGATTTGCGTGAAATTTCAAAAACTGGTTTGCCAGGTTTGGAGGTAGGTTAAAACTAGGTTCATAAGTTTTGTTGAAATAAAGTTGATTTTCAGAAGTGAAAGTATGAGTGTTGGTTTGAATAGCCTAATTTGACATGAAAATGATCAATTTGCTCTATAAGAAAAAACTAACAAATAAGAGACCAAACCAATAGGCCTAAAAGTGAATTATGAATTGATTGTTGTAATGTAACATTTGTTTAGCATAGTCCAAGTAAAGAAATTTGAAAATTTAACCAATTTGTGGTGTGGCAATGCAGATCACAGTCCAAAACAGGGGGACTTGCCAAGGCCAAAATCAGTACTATTAGGCCTACCAGTATGATATGGTTAGTCTATGTCTTGTGGTACCTGTACCTAACGTGTACTATTCCACTTAGTTCAAGTAAATTGGTAATCCTTGTCTGATAGCTGCTGTAGGCTAGTCTACTTCAAAGGGTTTAACGTACTGGTGCAGTGATGCTGTACAACAGATAGCGGTAGTTGCCTAGACTACTGTAATAAAATACATAAAGTTAAAAAAATTCTCTGCCAATAAAATCTGGGCTCTGATTTTTTATTTCAGAGAAACTTAAACTTTTAGAGCCTAGGGTATCAGGTAGCCTATCGTAATAAAAGCAGAATTGAAATGCAATAGTCTAGGCATACCCCTGTACCAGCCTACTGATATGATAGGCTGTGCAGTAGGGTGGTTCTTATTTCAAAATTTTGGAAATCTATACGGGAACCGGGTTAAATTTGTTCGTTTTCGATAGAAAACAGTACATGCAAAATATCTCGAAAAAAATTAAAGTTTACAGGTTGCACAAGAACAGTGAAAATTTGAAGATTAGTCATATGCTACCGTATATACAGTACTATACGTCATGAGACAAGCACGGCTATATCAGAACGGTTCTAACAAATGTAGCCTTTGTTCCGGTGCGAGGAGGGGGAAACCTTGGTTGTGTACTGAAGTCTTTTACTGTTCTTGTTTAGTTTCCACCCCACTTGACAAATCCATGAGGGGGAAACAGCCTGAAGTGTATTTTTTTAATTTCTATTTTTTAACTGAACTTCTTGTACCGTTAAATGGGGGCCCATGCCAATTGGGCATTGTAGAAACTGGGAAGACAGTGTACAAGTCAATTGTACGTCATATATTTTTATATGTCTTCTCCTATATTCGGAAGTTGTTTGCCTCATTAAGTTTGACTGCAATCATTTAAGTTGCCAAGTATTTTAAGTCATATATTTTCTATATGTCTTCTCCTGTATTCGGAAGTTGTTTCCTTAATAAGTTTGACTGCAATCATTTAAGTTGCCAAACAGTAGCGTAACCAGGGGGGACCGGGGGGCTGTACCCCCCCCCATTGGCATGTCGACCAAAATGCAGAATGAGAAAAATGCTACGTTTTGGTACTTTTGAGACTGTTTTATGCACTGGAGTGGACTAAATAGTGATTTAAAACATCTTTTGAATTATATAATCGGGGGGGGGGGGGGGGGGGGGTGCTAATTTGTCAAAAATAAAACTAACAAATAAATGAAAACTTTGAAAAATGGTCAAAAATAAGGAACCAAATTTGATCGCAAGTGTAAAAATGCTGAACATAAGTATCATCAACAAATATAGTATTAACTAAGGATTAGGGAGGGGGCTATTCAGTATTAGTTGATTACCAATCATTTCTCTCAAATCTCTTTTCAATAGCCCCCCCCCCCAATTATTTTTCTCTATAAACTATGTACGAAATAGATTAGTCCGTTTGAGTTTTATAGAACTATTCTACTTTATAATTTACCAGCATCTAAACAAGAGAACTAAAATTTTACCATTAGCCACCTCCCAAGTAGCCCATTTATGCAACCAGTTTAATCATGTTTGCACTACCAATATCTATGCCACGCTTCAATAGCATTATTTTTTAATCAAAATAGCCCTAAAATGAAGTTACGTAAATAATTGATTGGTGGTACTGAATTTAACCATAGCTTTAAATAAAACTGGGTTCATCTTTTATTGATTGGGTAGCCTTGAAAAAGGCTGTTTTAAGGTTTAAACGCTTTCGTCTAGCTCTCTTCAGAAACCATCGCTAGAAAAAGATAGAATGAAAATAAAACAATGCGGATTGATTTATAAAGGCAGAGAAAATCGCTGAATGGTTGATTTGTGTCGTTTCGTTTGCGTACAGAAGTGGCGCTGTTGCGAAGAAAACAAACTTTCATCAAGATAGATGCTGATTGGATCAAATCGTTGTGTTTCGTTTGCATAAGAAAAATAGATGATCTTGTGATGAATCTAAAATAAAACCTAAAACAGAATTTGGTTTGTTCAACAACAATCCGCATTGTTTTATTTTTATTCTATCTTTTTCTAGGGATGGTTTCTGAAGAGAGCTAAACGAAAGCGTTTAAACCTTAAAACAGCCTTTTTCAAGGCTACCCAATCAATAAAAGATGAACCTGGTTTTATTTAAAGCTATGGTTAAAATGAAGTTATTTTTGCAAAAAAACTGCAAAATTTTCTAGCATTGGGGGCTCCGCCCCCAGACCCCCATGCCTCCGGTGGCTGGGGGCTCAGCCCCCAGACCCCTAAAACAGCCCCCCCAATTGCGAATTTCTGGCTACGAGCCTGTTGCCAAGAATTAATTTCTGGATAAATTTCAAAGCTTCATACTCTAATTAAACTTGTTAAAATACTTAGCGAATCTTTAAGGCTACCACTAGTAACAAAAAAGATGACCAGAAAGATTTCTTTGATGTGGACAGTACAAATGCCCTGATCCTTAGACCTCATGACAAAGGTACCAAAATTTTCTTCTGTCTCAAAAGAAAATGTTACAGAATAGAATCAATGGAAACAGGGGATAATATCTAAGGATACAGAATGTCTCAAACACTAAAAGTAAGAATCTGGTGCTTGCATCTCCATTAAAGCAAAACTTGAACAAAAACAGAAACTGGTTAGGGGCGCCAGGACTGCTTATGGCGCATCTAACCAGAGGTGGAGTCAAGGACATGCACAAAGCTCGAGGCCAAGGACACGAAAAAAATCCAAGGCCAAGGCCAAGCACAGCCCTTCCGAGGACAGACCCTCCCAAAGCCAAGGACAGGAATGGTCAAGGCCAAGGCTGAGTACCAAGGACACACCGCGGAAGTGATCTCAAAAAAAAGTCTTCGCTCCAAAATCAAAAAATAGTGCTCTACTCGAGCCGAGGACAGGGCAATTTTGAGGACTTGCAGACTTGAGGCTAAGAACTTCCAATTGCATCCTCCAGGACTCCACCTCTGCCCCTAACTTATGCTGGCCATAATCAGTTTACCACATGCCAATACTGCATGGTAAACTGATTATGGCAAGCATAGACCAAAGCATCATTGTTTATATCTGCACTAAACTTGACAAAATGTAGAAAATATATTGGACTTACAAAAAACGTGGCAAAATCGCATTGACAAGAGAATTTGGGCAACCGTAATGAAAAGATTCTCTGATCGGCTTTGGTGCACGTCTAAAAAACGTTTGGCTTAGGTGTTTTTGAACTAGAGGTGCATGATGGCATGAAGTGACGAATGGTTGCAGATCTTCACGAAAATAAAAACTTTACCAAGCGTGCCATTAAGAAACAACAATTGGATAAGGTGGTTTGTTGATTAAACGCAAGTATTTGGATCTTTCCAAAAAATAAAAATTAATCAAAAATTTCTTTCAATTGACTTTGATTCTTGGAGTAAATTATCAGGCTTATTGATGGCAGGCAGACTGCAGAGAGGCAGTGGCACTCACGCCTGGTTAATTGAAAAATGTGATGAAGATCAGCTTCAGTTCCACATGCATTTCGCCTCAAAGCATACCATAGGCATGGTTTTTGCTAAGTAAGAATAAAGACAGTACACGTCTTACTTGGCAATATACAATAAGTTGGGTTACACCCATAATATTACTGCTTTTGAACAGCCTACACTCTGCAAACAGCAAAGCTCTTATTTTTACAAAATTGGGTATTTATGAAAAACTTTACTGCCTTTGTGCAACCACTAAATGTTTTTCTATCTCAAAGATTTTTCACACACGATGGTTTTAGCCAAAAAGGAACACATTTACTTCGGTTCCCATGATAATTTTTATTGTTTAATTTTTCTATGTAGTTAAGAACCACCTTACTGTGCAGTAGCAGCTATATAGGCATGTAAAATTATCCTATTTAATGATGTCCACACTTATTGTTCAGAAACTATTAGATTTTAGTTAGACTTTTACAACCAGTTGAGTTGAATTACAGACACTGTTAAAGCCAATAGGTTTGGCCTTCTGTCAGTGTCAATAAGATAGTCAAATCAAAAGATTTTATATTCTGCAATAGCTTTTCAGAATCGTAAATTAAAACACTATTAGCAAGAATTGAACTTTGAGAACTGGAATTTAGCAAATTTATTAATGACATGGTACTTTTGGTCCAGACTCAAAGAAACTTATTAATGAACTTATGAAGCAATGTTGATCTTGAATGTGCAAAGATTTCAAGGATGATGATCAATCCAACAGTGGCATTGTCAGGTTTTCAAGGTTAGTTATGTGTATTCCTAGATTGACAATCTTTATCAGCTCTTAGAGCTTTTATTTTAAGAATAAAGAGCTTGAAGCGTTTTTATAATGAAGATGAAAAACAGGCATGGGGCTTTTATTGAAATCATTTGCTTTTAATGACAATTAACCGTGAACCAAAGATTATTTGTCACTTTTTAAGTTTTTTTAAATATGTATTCACATCACTGCAACTTCAACTTAAGACAGTATTCACATCACTGCAACTTAACTACACAATTTAAGGTTTTCTGTAACATGTGAGTAGCATTATTTTGTTTTTCTTAGGTTCAACCAAGATTTTAAAGTGTCATATTTTTCAAACCATAGATTGCACCAATAATACTTAAAAGTTTTTAAGAAATCCAGCTTGAGCATTATGCTGTGATGCATTTAATCTATACTTCTAGTTATGCTCTCTTATGGCCAGTTGATCAAGCGGTAATGCTTTCATCTCTGAATGGGAGGCCTGATATTTAAATCGGCCTTGTCAAACCAAACACAGTGTTGCCAGCAGCTTTTTACTGCTGCGACATTTCTTTGAGGGCAGTTATGTTGCTTGGTTACAATGATGCTGTGATGGACCCTGCCAACTCTTCATGCGCTTCAACGTATTACAGCATGTATAATGAAAGATTTGATTTGATTCCCTTCATGATTTCATTTAGACTTTAACCATTTAGATTTTTAAAAAGTTTTTTAGGGTTTAAATAAATTTAATGTAATGTAGTGCACTTTATAGTTTGGTTCACTTTGTACCTAAAAACAAAAGCTATAGAAGCCATGCGTCTTATGCTAGAAAATAATAAGATTAGAAGCCATTTGTCAATACTAGCACAGTGCGTTTAATAACAGTTATATATTATGTTTCAGTTTGCTGCACCTTATGGTCTAAAAAATTCTGTAGTAATATTTTTATTAGATTTAGTGTTGATACAATAAATTATTCTTTGTTTGGTGTTAAAAAAAGTTGAGTTGATTTGATAGCTTTGTTGTGTAATGTAGTATCGATACTTTCTTGAGATTTTAATGTGACCAGTTTGATGCAAGAAGATTTGACGCAGCTGCGATATGGTTAAAGTTTTGCGTCATACATCTTTTGGGTTTGGTTTGGACTATGATAAAAATTATCCAAGTTAAATGTCTTGTGTCAACTGGTTGTCTCTAAAAATTTTGGACTCTTCTTCTGAGTGCATGTGTTGTATGCATAATTGGTACGTTTTTTGATAAGTCTACTTACTGGGTCATTCCATTATAATTCAACAAATTTGGATGCAAAATCAAACCCTTATCTCTTGGAATTTCTTTGTTTTTTATTATGTTGTGGTGTTTTTGAAGCAAACCCAAAATGATATCTTTTTTCGTTTTTGAGATATTGCGATTCAAAAACTTGCGTCTTTTCCACTAGTGGCGCTAGAGCGCAAAGCAATTTTGGACTTTATATGTTACTCTTTATCAGTTTTTTTGACCAAGATGTCCATTTATATGTTTTTGGGGTCAAGGAATTCAAAAATGCAGTCAGATTTGCTGAAATATAAACAGAAAAAAAGTTAGGGGTAAAAATCATGTTGCAAGTTCCGAACCTCCGCATCACTTCATGATTCAACATTTTTGATTCTGATTTGTTGAAATGTGTAGTGTGTAGATCAAACTTGCTTGCATTAAAATATCTTTTCTGGAACTTTTTTGCGGAGCTCACTCAAAGGTATTTTGTGAAGATCAGCATGACATGTACTGATGTGTGGTGTCGTGATATCTGAACACAACAGTAAGCAATATGTACTGTATTAATCATTATTCATTCTGTGAAACAAAGTCCCAAGTGTTCTTGTCTTGAACCCCCTTAACTGAATTTAATTTACTGTATGTCATATGTTTTTAGGTTAATCATCGAGATTTGTACATTATGCATATGAAACTTTGACCTTTAGTTTCATGGCTTTAAGATTTAATTGATAGCCACTAATATTATCACCCTATATTAATTCATCCCTTTCAAATATATTGTTCTAACAGTTACATTTGTGGCAAATACAATTATATTTTGATTGCATCATAACCTTTTCTCTAATATATAGCATGATGTAAAATTGCATTGTACCACAAGTGTAAAAATGTTTAAGTTCAACAAATACATAAAAGTGGATCTTACAAGTGTAAAAATGTTTAAGTTCAACAAATACATAAAAGTGGATCTTACTAATTATTGGTTGGAAAAAGGAAGACAGGAACAACTAAACAGAAGATAAACAAGGTATTGGGTGATTGTCTCTCAAACATTGATCGTCTCACTTCTCATTTCTACGTTTCAAAATGTCAATCGAAATATTTGATTTCGCTTAAGGATAATCTTCATTCAACACTTGATACATGCATAGTGTTGCAGATTTTGCTGAAAATTCTATGATAATCAAGATGCTGTCCAGGTATGGCACTGGACCAAACAGCTATGCACCATTCGTCCTGTGCATGGTTCTTTAATATAGCAATGAGCAGAAACACTTTCATATCAAGTCTTTTGCATTCTTCTCTGATGATTTACATCATGACACTGCTTTCGTTTATCAATTGCAAAAAGGTTTAACAAAATGGTTGCATAAAAGGTTAAACCACCTAACCATGCGACAATACTTTTTAGACGGCTATGCTTAATACAAAATTATAAAATCTTTTTGAATTTAACATTTCATCATCGTGACTTTGGATTGGATGTGTTCTAGAATTCACATATTCAAAGTGCCTCTCGTTTGATCTATGACGTATTTGACAAGCTTCTTTTCCACATGTTTGCCTTTAGTCCTAATTTGCGTAAATCACTTCTCATTGTTGCATTTCGGTGATCATCATCACGTGATAACTTGTTTCAGGTGTTTCACATGTTTGACACGTTGAAACTGAGCTCATTTTTTAATTTGGTGTTGAACAGTGCGCACTATTTATTTTGAACATTTTGTTGCCTTAATGTTGAAAGTCAGCCGCGAGGATTTTAGTAAAAATTTGCTTCATTTGTTTTAAGCTGCCCCATATTATTTTTACTCATCATACCTAAATATATTTATCTAATCGACGGATTGTAGTTGTGGTCTTCTTCAGATTGGGCAGTTTTAGAAATTTGGGGTGAAGACCTGTTGGGTTTCCCAAGCGGTTACCGCTATCTTCAAATTAGATTTCTTATGATTTCATAACAGATGTGACTTGGAACTTCTATGCCACAAGTCATAGCATATCTCCTTGTGATGGTCTTGGGGGCACCATAAAAAGAAAACTTGTTAGCGAAAGCTTACGCCGAACAACAGTAAACCCAATAATAACTGCAAAACAAACATTTGAGTACTGCGAAATTTCCATGCCATAAATTGAATTTTAAAAATAGTAGAACAGCTTCTTGAATCAACAAGATTTACACTGCAACAGCGATATGATGGGGATTCCACCATACCTGGAACCAGAAGTTTCCATGTGTTTATCCCCAATGGACTTGACATCATTTTTTACAAGCGAACTGCTGAAGATCCACAATTATCTGATACTTACTCTTTTTTGAAACAACCTGAAAAAGCTGTTCAACTACATATGCAAGATTATGCAGCAGTTCTGTATGGTGGGCATTGGTGGATTGGTTTCGGCAATTGACAAAATTTCTTAAGAAGCAAAAATGAAAATAGACTCCACATGGACCACCGAAACCATTTTACTGGCCTGTCCTTTCTCTAATATTCTGAAAACCGTAAATTCTCCTGCAGCAACATCTAAATGTGGACATACTTGTCAACTTTCTGATTCTAACTTCAAAGCTATTTGCAAACTACTAGAATAGAACATCAATAATCACACTGAAGACTGATCGAACTAATTAGTTGATTTTTTTTTTTGCTTCTTTTTGAGTCATTAAATGTGTATGAATAGTGATTAAGTTGACCAATTAATGACAAAATCAGAAATAGCATATCAATGATCGTTGGTGAATACTTTTGTTTAAACATAAATTGAGTTATCATTTTGAGCAAAATGTAGAGTTGCTTTGCACATCACTGCAATAATATAATTTGGCAAATATTTTATGTCAAAATCATGGCAAAGTTAATTTTTCACTAATGTTAGTATTTTTGTGCATACTATTGGAGAAATGATATTGATGGCTACCAATCACATCTTATAGATTTGAATTAGAGGGAAAATTTATGAGTTAAATTTCTGTGTAAAATACATTTGAATCTGCGACACCAGTGCATAATATGCTGAAATGCTTTTTCCTAAGTCAGTCATGGCTATTTTCACAAAATACCTTTGAGTGAGCTCCACAAAAAAGTTCCAGAAAAGATATTTTAATGCAAGCAAGTTAGATCTACACACTACACATTTCAACAAATCAGAATCAAAAATGTTGAATCATGAAGTGATGCGAAGGTTTTATATTTCAGCAAATCTGACTGCATTTTTGAATTCCTTGACCCCAAAAACATATAAATGGACATCTTGGTCAAAAAAATTGATAAAGAGTAGCATATAAAGTCCAAAATTGCTTTTCGCTCTAGCGCCACTAGTGGAAAAAATGCAAATTTTCGAATCGCAATATCTCAAAAACGAAAAATGATATCAAAAAAGTTCCAACTGATATGAGATTAGTTTTGAAAACTTTACAAAATATCAAAACATAATCAAATTTCAAAAGGTAGGGGTGTTCACCATTTGTAGAATTATAATAGAATGACCCTACAGCAAATTGCGGTTTTGAACATTTTGCAGAATTTTTAACTTTTTCAGGTTGGAGTAATTATTATTTGTTTTACTGTAGGTCCTCCAATGTGTAGAAGATAATTGGAAGATTGTTGGAACTGCAAGAGTGAAAAGCAGAAGTAAAGTCATCAAGTACCGTAAATGCTTGTTGTGTATTTCTTCAACATGCTTTGTGGTCATCAAACCCTACTGAAAATTGATTATAATTTGGGTTTAGTGCTGTTGACTAACCATATGACATTTTCTCGTTTAATGCAAAAAGTGAAAGGTAGAAGTAAAGCCATCGAGTTCCGTTTATGTTTGTTCTGTATTTCTTCAACATGTCTCATAGTCAGTCAACACACCTTAATGAAAATTGCTCATGGTTTGGGTTAAGTGCTGTTGGCTAATCTTGTGACATTTTCTTCTTTTCTCACTATGAAATCAACCAAGGCGTTGGTGATTATTAATGCTTCATAGAGTTGCTGATTGACTTTTCCATGAGCCAGGCATTACTCATTTTCAAGTTTTATAATCGGAATATTGGTGATGTATGTAAAAAATACCTACTTTCTAAGACTAATTTGACATTGACATTATTTTTAATGCTTTGGTTAATTTTTTTATTTTCATGTCGTTTTCATCGTTTAAGGCACATCTTTTAATTTTTCAAGCAAATTTGTCTGGCATTGTTTTTATAACACACTTTTCACCATTAAATTTTGTATTCATTTCAACATTGCTTTGCTTACGCACTAATTGTTTTGCTATTACATATTTGAAAGTTGAATCAGCTCTTCTGATTTGGTTAGCGCTAGATATTGCTAGCTTGTCAATGCTGAGATTAATTGGGTTCAAAATGTAACTAGCTTTAGCTTTGCTAGTAGATCTACAAGTTCTACAATCGTATGTTCGTTTGCATCACTCAGCGTATGGAATTCGTTGCCACTATCTCACATGAAATATGAATGTTTCTTTTTAAGAAATCTATGAGTGCATAAACCTATTGTTTTAATGTGTTGCTCTGGTGCGGTAGTCAGATTCATCGACATTTGTTGGTGTTATTTTAGGGGGGATATGAATTGTTTATTTTCATTATAATTTAATACCTTGGTGTGTTGCAACCTATTTTTGCCGTTTTTTATTGTTAGCTTAACTCTTATGGTGAACTTTCCTGCATGTTTTGATTAAACGTATAAGACAGCTTTTGGTTTAGACTTATTTACACGTCAATAATAATATGTGCTTGTCTAACCAAGCAAATGAAGGGTTCGTCACTCCCTCTGAAGCATTACAATTGTAAAAGATGCCAGATATGTTACTTTCTAAAATTTTAACTGCTTTACGCTTAGAATTTTGTGCTTTTGCTTGCAACGAATTTAGTTTATCAAGTGTTTGAAAATATTTAATGCAGTTGTATTACAGAAGTTGCAATATCTGTCTTATTGAGAGAATACAAATGTTTCTTCTCAGAGTACAGTAAACTTATTCAATGTTGTAGTCGCACAATCAATTTTCTGCAATTTCAGTGATAATAATGTTACTGCAATAAAGGGTAATGGGAATTTTTTAGCTACCATAGTTCGCCCTATTTCGTTTTATGTTTTGTGAAAGTGCAATTAGCCGAACATTTGTGAGATTTCTCTCAATCTTTGGCTAATGCTAGGGTAAGCAGTTCTCTGAATAAGTTTAGGTTTAGCGAGTGAGAAATTGAATTCAAAACTTTTATTATCAAATTCTTGTGGATTATTGTGATACAAAACTATCAGGGTGATAGAAAAAAAGTGTTTAGTAAAGGGTCATTCGTTGTCAATTCTACCAAAAAAAAGTAAAAATGTAACCCTCCATCTCAGATTTTGATGAAAATTTACCACTGTGGAGGTTCGTCATTCTGAGCAAAATGACACCAATTTCAGCAAAATCGGATCAATTATGCTTATTATGCTTATTCAAAAATGGACAATTTTAGAACCACTCAAGCGTGAAATTTTAACTTAATTATCGCATGAACGTTTACATTTTTTGTAGTTTAGCTACTTTTGATGCTAAAGGTCTCGAATTTGGTGAAGATCTTCTTCTATGTGTACATTAGGAGTGTGCAAATTTTCGTGATTCTGAGCCACGCATGAATGATTTTCTCGCTGTTTATTATGAAGTGTATTTTTAAAATCAATCAACCATAACGATTTTTTGAAACGTTATATCCGCCAAAGGGATGCACCAATATTTTCGAGTAAGGTATCATATGAAAGTGTTTGACCTGCTCTCCCTGCTGGTAAAATAAAATGTGTGTGTATTTGGGTGTATCATAGTAAAATATAACAAAATGATGAACTTAATTGTTTTGTTGAATTTTTGTGTGAAATACTGTTTGTGAATTTGTTAGCTTGACCTAGAATGATTTTTGTGATTAATTCTTTAGTTGGACTGGTTGACTAATGCATTTAATGATTATTAGGGTGTAGCAAATTTTGGTGAGTTTCTTCCAATTTCTTAGAAACTCTCCCAAAACTTGTGGTTCAGCTACCAATTCAATTTACCACCAAAATTTTTTAATTAAATTTTTGTTTTTCGTCTCCTTTTGTCACATTTCCATGGCAATGCGACAAAAATCGAAAAATGGCCATAATTCCGCAATCGTTCATGCTAGATGCAAAAGTTTTTTTCCAAAAATGCAGAATAACCAAGTTTCTATCTTCTATCAATACATTATATCAGTCTAACTGCTCCATTTTTGAAGTAAAATCAAGAAAACATGTTTTTTTTACTAATTTTATTGAATTTTCTATGATATATCTTATTGCATAGAGGCAGTATGGAATTTGTGTAGTAATATAGGGTAACTTTCGATTAGCTATATTGTCATTATAGAGTAATAGTTGTATTAGAACATGTTAATTGATTCTCACAGTGTTCACTAATAGGATAGCTAATGACAGAATTTATTGTATCAACTTATAATAATAACTGACTGTATTTTTGTTATTTCACATCTTAATTCTTTGCAATTGTTCTAAACAGGCATAGTATTTTGGCTCTGAACAATACCATGCTCACTATATCTAGGTTTAGCAATAATCAAATACGTATAGTATAGTATGCTCCCAAGCTAACATGCTATTGGTTGGCATCATGCTACTATTTAGGCAAACAACCTAATCCTCTTTGCTTAAAAAATGTTCAAAATTTTTAAAAGATTTGGCTGCTTTCTTCCCACAAAAGAAACAAATTAATGCAACATATGCTGCTGAGAAGTCTGCTTTTAAAATGAAGGACTAATAGATAAAAGTTGATGTTGACTTGACATCACATGATGCGAGCCATGCTTTACTAAGGTCTTTGGAATATCAGGCTAACGCGAGAGTCAAAACAACTGTTTCTAAAAAGCTGTAAAGAAACATTTTGTGCTGCATCTGAAAAGTTTAACTAAAAGCAATGTGTATCAAGTAGCTTGACGTTAGTAGAAGACTTTTGATGCTTCAAACATTAATAGCCTAAAAAGACTTCATCACGAAAAAGGACGTGAAAACTAGAAAAATATTTAAAAGGTTACTTTAGGAGTAAAGAGTAAAAAAAAGAATGAATGTTAAACAGCAAAAAAGTCTGAAGCCAAAAGTATATATATTAGGAATTAAACTGAAATTAATAGCAATAGTTAAAAAGATTTGTAATAGTTAAAAAGTAATAGCCATATTAGGTGGGCAAGTTAATGCAAAACGTTAGCTTCGTTAATCACTAGTCTGTTAACAAACTTCACACCTCCGTTAATGCTAATCCGTTATTTTTAGCTTTAATTAACGGAAGTTAATGAAGTTCGTTAATTCATTAACATTTTGCATGATTTACATTTCTTTTTATTCACTCGGTTCTAGAACACGTATTGGCTCTGTTGAGCTGATTGTAAGGAAAGATTTATTGCTATGGTGGTCTTTTTGTGTTTTGGAAGTTACATTTTACAGTCTAATCCAATTTCAAGATAAAAATAAGTTCAAATGCACTAACGAAGCTGCGATCGGAAAATCTTTGGAGATTGTGTGAACAGCGATAATAATTAATAGACCTATGTGGCTGCAGGTTATCATTTGCCACAAAAAAGCGCTTTTTTCTTGGCTTCTATAGAACTCGTGCAAATACGCAACAAGTGTTACCAGTGCAAACTGGTTTGTATCGGTATGATGAATAAATAGTGCAAGAATATAACGATAAAGACCTTAATGGAAGTTAACAAAATTTAACGGAAATTAATTTAGTCCGTTAACATGAAAAAACATTTTAACGGATTAACAAGTTAATGAAAAAGTTAGCTTTGTTATTAACGGATTAACGATTAACGGACTTGTGCCCACCTATGGCAAGAGCAATTGAGTGACCTAAACGTAGAGTGGCCCAAGTCGACTTGGACCGAAAATGATTTTATCATATTGTCTGATAGATTTAAGCTTTAAAATTTTTTTGTAAAAATTTTGAAGCTCTTCTACATAAAGTAATTCGGACCGTGACTATTAGGCGTGGACGTTTAGGCACGGGACGTTTATGGGCCGCCAATTATGCGCCTGGACTTTTAGGCGCCAGAGGTAAAAAACTTTTTTCAAAAAAAAATTTTTTTTGCAAAAAAAGTTTTTCAAGAAAAAAAATTTTTTTCAAGAAAAAATTTTTTTTTTAAGAACACAAGTTTTTTTCCAAAAAAAAGTTAATTTTTCCGAAAAAAGGTAATTTTCTAAAAAACCTTTTTTTTCTGTAAAAAAACGATTTTCTTCCCAAAAATTTTTTTTCTTCCAAATGACGGTCTTTTTTCAAATAAAAGCTTTAAAAAAAAATTTTTTTTCCAACAAAAAAGTTGTACTTTGATTAAAATGTTAATATGTTTGAAGCTTTTAATCTGATGTTCGTCAAAAAGAATCGTCAGAATAAAAAGTGCAGGAAAAGGAGTGGCTATAGGAAAAAGCCGAGCAGTGATTGGCTGGAAAAGGATTGCTGAGAGAGAGTGTGATTTGTACACAATCTTTAAGTTGTTTAACTTCAAAAGTTCTTGACGCAATTCTGAAGAAGTTGGCTTCGAGAATTTAACATTGTTTTTATTATAAGTGTATTTACAACAAGGAGTAAAGATTAAGCGGAAAAATATAGATTTAAACATTGCTTTTACCATATTTACCACAAGATGTACTGACCATAAATAGGAATCTGCCGAGAGATGAATCCTTAACTCCTGAAAAAGTCTTTACTGTATTGTTTGGCAGAGGTAGACTCAAAATAACCATGAAACGTCACGTGGCTTGCTGCATGTGCCAATATTACTCAAGCAACTTGTGTCCGTATGCCGTAAAATTTGAGACCGCTGGCTGGAGATCGCGTGCGTCTTGATTAGGTAAAAAAAAACTTTGCAGGTAAGTAGTGGAAAACATTTTTTGTTATTGAAAAAAATGCTATAAAAAATCAATTTTTTGTAAAACCTTTTCCGCTCTGCTTCCATCTATCTGCTTCTGAAGTCACTTTTATTAAAAGTTTTAACCCCACCCGCTGCTGACAAAAAAATTTTTGTACAGCTTGAAGGTTGTACACAAATCACGCTCTCTCAGCAATCCTTTTCCAGCCAATCACTGCTCGGCTTTTTCCTATAGCCACTCCTTTTCCTGCACTCTCTATTCTGACGATTCTTTTTGACAAACATCAGATAAAAAGCTTCGAAAATATTAACATTTTAATCAAAGTAAAACTTTTTTGTTGGAAAAATTTTTTTTTCAAAACAGCTTTTATTTGAAAAAAGACTGTCATTTGGAAGAAAAAAAATTTTTTTGGGAAGAAGATCGTTTTTGTATAGAAAAAAAGATAAACTTTATTCGGACGAATTAACTTTTTTTTGGAAAAAAAACATGTTTTTTTGAAAAAAATTTAAAAAAAAAAAACTTTTTGCAAAAAAAATTTTTTTTTGCAAAAAAAATTTTTTTTTGACAAAATAATTATTTTTAAAAAAAAATTTTTTTTTACCTCTGGCGCATAAAAGTCCTGGTGCATAATCAGTGCCGCCTAAACGTCCCGCGCCTAAAAGTCGTAGATCCAACTAATTTTGGTTCAGTTAACTTGTAACAAGTTAACCAAAATGCGAATACAGTATAATGGACCATGCCAATTTGGTCCACTACAATGTAGCATCTTAACCAAATTTCTTTCCAGTGTAATGGACCAAGTAAAACTAGTCCACTATTTTGTTTACTTTTTATGAAAAACCTGACTTTACTACAGTGGCCCAAATTCACTTGTGTCGGTTTTCGCCAATCCATCTAACAGTTATTATTATTTAACACAAAAAGAGTATTCAATATGAATGATGATATTTCAGTTCAATTCTTTTTCATGAAAGAAATATATGCTGCACAATGCCTATTGGCATTTAAAGAATGCATTTTTTTATTAATACTACCACGTAATAAAAAATTCACCGTTTCAAAACTAAGCGCATATGTCTTAGTTAGCTTTTTCTGCATCCTACTATGATATTGGTAGTTTCTCATCTGCTTACCGCTTATTTCTGCTCTCCTTCTCTTCATTGCTCAATTTTTTGTGAGGGTCGCAAAGGCAGCAGCTCGAGATTAAGCTGCCATGATTCACAGTCTTTCATCAACTCCATCATTTCGCTTCTGTGAAGTCCCAAGTGATTCTATCCAAGATCCACAATCTAGGTCGTCCAATTGGTCTTTTCCCATTATTTTGCTTTGGCAAGTAAACTTTGCTTACAATGCCAAATCATTTATGCTGAGATCTTTTATTTCGGAGATGTAGCGGCTCGATGTTTAGAGATTTTCGAATCACAGAGCTATGCACTTTGCTAAATAACATTACTTATTCGATTTTTCATAGAAATCTCATTTCAAACGCTTGCACTTGTGATCGCACTCTTTCGGTCATTGCTCAAGATTCATTACAATAATTGAAGGGCTTGGCGCATGACTATGTTAACTCAGTTTTTTACGATTTTGAGTTAAATACACATGGGTGAGTTTTTACTTAAGATCTATTTTTTGCGCTTGGTTTTATTTAGCTAGCACGCACAGTTTTTGAGATAGGCAATGCATTACTATGTTAACTCACGCAAAAATTCCTTTTTTGCATGCAAGACAATGCTAACTCAATGAGTTAACATAGTCTTGCAGGAAAAGGTGGAGTTAACACAGTTTTGCACACAATTATTTGCAACTTTGCAAAATAAATGCCAGTTAACATTTTAATTTATCGGCACAGTAACAGTTTAATCTTGTTCTGAATGGTCTTGAAAATCAGAGTGGGCATTCCACAATTTTAAACAAAAACTATCGACTGAGATGCATTAGTAAGTAGTACTGCAACAGCAATAATGATGCAATATTTACCTTACTTTTTGTTGGCAGAGCCCCCACAGCACTCTAAAGCCAATTCATTGCCAGCAACGACTTGATTGTCAGCTGCAGCACATAATGCTTTGAAAATAGGACCCAGCAGCGTCTATCTTAACTTCCAGCAGTATGAATCACTTATTCAATATAAGTATTGTCAGCTGCCGCATACAATGCTTTCAAATTTAGTACCAACTTTCGACTAATTTGACCAGCGAAATTAATTACTTACTTCAAAAAGAAAACGGTCTCATCAACAAACCTTTTTCCACGGCCCATTCATGCAAAAAGAGTGCAGGATATTAAAAAACAAACTGAATTTATTCCAAGACCTCATCGCCATTTTTATGAAACTTCCGAGCTGGAAAATTATTGATTCAAACTGTTGTGTTTGGCAGTATTTGTTATCATAAATAAACCGAAAATAACAAGTTAATGATACTTAACATGTTAATGCAGAGAGAATATCACTTTCATTAAAAAAATTGTGTGCATAAGTATGTTAACTACTGGCTCCACCTGTTTGATGAACCAAAACAATGCGTTCTAATTAAATAACTATGTTGGTTGTTTGCTTTAAAAAATTCCGTGATCACATGTTTGATTATTTCACCATCAAAATTTAAAATCATTCTGATTTAATACTGCAAAAAAATTGAAAACTTTAAAGCCCAATATCTCAAAACTTCAAAAAATGAGTTAACATAGTTATGCACTAAGCCCTTCAATTGAGAAGGGGGACAAAAACTGTTTTGAAAATTGAGAACTTTTGCTTTTTTAAAAAATGTTTTGTTTCATGACAACCGAAAAGAGCAAAATTCGCATTACTGGTATTACTTAAACCAGCTTTGTTTATTTTTTGGGTATCTAGTTCATCTTGTCTTCTGCCTCTAGTGAATGCAACCCCAAGTTAAACTTCTCTACATGTTTTAGTGTCGCTTCATTCACTTTCAACGAGCACTGATCAGGTTTCTTGAAAGATGAAGTATTTCAGGTTTGGCGGTACTTATTTACTTGTATTTCATTGAGCAGTGCAAAAAGCAGCTGCAAGCCATTTAATGTGGATTGGAGGCTAGACTACGAAAGAAAGCAGAACCAAATCATTATCAAATAACAGGTGACTTATTTTGCCATTTCCAATCGTGGCACACTCAGCTGGATTTGTCGATCCAATAATTATTATGTCAATAATGAAGAAGAGAGGTGATAAAACGCATCCTTGTTGGAGTACAATGCCCGTATGAAATGGCTTTGATTACTTGCCATTTACTTGAACACAAATCTCCGGTCGGCAGTAGAATGACTTTTTTGCACTAACAACTGACTATCAACGCCATATTCCGGCAAAACCTTCCAAAGTTTATCCTGAGGAACTTGGTCATATGCTTTTTCGAGATTGACAATGCATGCAAAGAGATCTTTAGATTTGTTTCAGAGTGAAGATCTGGTTCGTGGTGCGGCGGCTCCGACGAAAACCTCACTGACCATCTTCCGGCTTTGATTCCACTATTTCTCGGCATTTCTTTTTAAGGCATTAATATACTTTCCCTGGCAAATTAAGGAATAATATTTTTTTGTAGTTCATACATGCTCACGTGTCTGCCAATCTTCTAATCTGTCTGCTAATCTTCCTCGCAACTTGACAAGGCTTTCAGAATGGTGCAAATCTAATAAGTTAACTATTAATCCCTCAAAAAGCCAACTCCTCGTTGTATCCCCAACAATGATTGAGTTAGTGACGGATTTTGATGTACTTCTGAACGGTATTACTGTCCCCCATTCTAACTTTGTCAAATATTCGGGGGTAACACTTGACTCCCAAGTTAACTATCGAGAGTCACATTAAAATCTTGGAAATCAACTTCTCCAAAGCTGTTGGTATGATTTGTGAACTAAAATTCGTTCTTCCTTAGAATGCATTAATAAAACTATATGATGCACTTTTCCACCCACATTTGTTATATGGTCTAGTTATTTAGAGGTCAACGTATCCGTCCTATTTGAAAATAAGCACTCTTCAAAATAAAGTAGTAAAACTGGTAGGGGGTGGTGCCTTTCAAGACAGAGCTACCCCATTTTGCTACAAACTTAACATTCCAAAATTGACTGATTTGTACAAAATTGAAATATCAAAACTAATGTACAATATTGTACACAGGCCTCGATATCTTCCGAATAACTTATCCAATTATTTTGAAAAGGCATGCCAAATCTCACAGAGATCAACGAAATCTACCACTCAAGAACATGATCTTTTATATATTTCACGATTTCGAAGTAACAGACTGCAAAATAGCATTAGATCCCAGGGCGTCAAAATTTGGAATTCCATTCCTCATTTAATAAATTTGCTATCTCCAATTTCCTTCAAGATAAAGTTGAAAAACTTTTTTGTGGAATTATACAAGTTTAGAATTTAGGATTTCAACCTACTTGTTGAATTATATTAATAATATAACTCACGCTCTTTCTCAAGTATTTTTTATTACCTCCATTTGTTATCAAAAATTATAATATGTTGGCATCTGGGTGGCTGCTTGACTCGATGACCGATAAGGTCTTTTCGCAGCTTCATTGCCGTGAAAACTGATTTTTAAGAGATACATGGGCGTTGTTTATTAATATCGTATATTGTTGAGTGTGTGATTTCTGTTACCGTAATATTTTAGATACAGACAAAAATGAAAAATGACTTAACACTCTTGCGTTAACCAGAGAATTCTTGTTCGGTCAGTACTTTTAATATCTTGAGTCTGATTTCATCTTCACCAGCAGCCTTCCAGATTTCATCCCTTCAATTGTCGTTGTCACTTGTACTGCAGTAAAAATCTTTTCTAACTGTACTCGTGTACCTTTTACACTAAATGTATCATTTCTTACGTGTCATGAGTTAACCTGATGTCTTCCCAGGATTCTAAAGATCCAAACTATTTTTTACTTCGTGAAAAGGTTTCATTCTGAACCGTTAGATTGTTACCTGAGAATTCTTGATGGAGTAAGTGACAGTCGATCGCTTACCACGTAACAGCTGATGGTCTGCCAAACTAAACTCTTTCTAGGATTTCTTGGATTTCTATACTGCCAAAATTGCCGCTTTTCATGTCTCAGTGTACTGGGATTGCAAATTAGATGACGATCCGTCTTGTAGCGAGGCCATTACCAAACCTTTTTTTGTTTGAATAGCATCTTTAACTTCTTAGTTCCACTGAGGGTTATTTTCTCACAATCCTTTGCTACTCAAAGTGGCATACGCACACAACATTCAGCAGCTGATGAAATGTTACTGATCTGACCAGCAGCTAGTCCTCCTGAATGTCCTCAGATGCATCAGGAAGTTGTCTGAACTTAGATGATATACGGGATGCAAACTGTTTCCTTACTTCTCTGTCTTCCAAATCCTCTCATTTGATCATGTAAGTAACAGAAGACTTGTTGGATTTCCTGTTTGGCCAAGATTTCGCAAGTCGCAAGAAACATAGTAACTAGGTGATGATCAGTTGGCAATTCAGCACCTCGCTTCACTCAATTGTCCAGCACATACGAAAACAAATCTGACAAAATTTTTTGATCCACGCTAGGTCGATAACATGTCTACTTGTGAACCTTTCTGAGCTGGAAAAAGGTTTTCATGATGCGGAGTCCGTTGCTACAACAGAGCTGCAATAAATACCTTCTGTTCTTCATTCTAGCGACTCATTGCTGTTCGATCACACCCTTCTATGTATCTGTGGAAATTAAGTTACTTTGGTCGGGAGACAGCGAAGGGACCTTTTTGTTTTTGAGTCAAGCTATCACACATGGTGAAGGCTTCACGCTGTCCCTTTAATTGCTGAACGTCAAGCTGGGAAGCTGTGAATCCCAATTTTTCTAGTCTTTGGTTTGACCCGAAAGGGTATCGAACCCACGTCTATCGTTTCAGCAGCAGACGCTGTATCCACTCGACCACTGATTGGTTCCAACATCGGCTTTGATTTCAGTTGGTGATACTTACGGAAGAGTAATGTTTATTTCATCCTCAAAAGCCTGATGTTCACTCGTAACATAGGGGGCATGTACCTACTACAGGCACAATGACCGATTCAATACTTGAGTGAACTTCAACGTGTAGAGTCGTGGTCCCAAAGAAACCTAATTTACTCAAAGTTTGACAAACGAGAGCTTGTGAGAATCCTATACCCGCTTTCGCTGACATACTAGGAAGAATCAGCACCTGAATAGAAGAGCTTCCAGCCGCCATCCAGATCCACAGTTCCAGAGCCACATCTCTTGGTTCAAGAAACTCAAATAATATCAAGATGATACTGCTTTGCTTCCTCAACCTATTTTAACTCTTTTTTGTGAAGGTGAGGGTATTTCAATTGCCCAACAGCCATTGAGTTTACCCGTGAGTGTGCAACATTATCTCAAGTAGGAATACTGTTTGCTGCCTCCATTTGCCTCTCCAACTGTGGAGCAAGCACATTGGTGGAGCTGCTACAAGAGCTGGCTTTTGAAAAATATTGCTTATTTTTCGAACGAGCTTCTCTATCTAAGACCCGAATGCCGTACGAGTTTTGCTGAATGATTACTTTGGAGTTCACTAAGCGCTTTCCTGCCGGACGAGGCTGCAATTGCAAAGATAAACCCATTAACATCTTACATGTAATTTTCATTATGCGTACACATCATGATTTTTTGGCAGGTTGATGTAACTTCGGAGAGTTTATAAATAAGAGTTGTCCTTCTTCTAGTTTATGCGCTTACTACAGCTTTTGGACATAACCAACCAGGGTTTAAAGTTTTCCATCTTGTTTGGTTTGAACTATACTTCGTCTGGTCTCCCTCCGATCTCTAACTGCGTATTCTTTTGCATGGGATCTAACTAACCCTTGATATCGGTATACAAGAGTATATCTGTATCCTACAAAATTAAGAAATATACAGTATGACAGCATATAAAAAAGCTATATCGTATGCTTCTGCATGATCAAAATACTAGATATGGTACTATTTGTTTTCTTGCACAAAACATAGACTATGAGTCATAGGCAATTTAACATATGTACAAGCAGCCAAAAACTTGTCTGTAGCCTCATAATGATGAAATTGCTGTAAAATTGGTCGAGCCAGAACTATCAATCTTATTTTGTTCAATTGTTCTGCAGACTTTATTAAACTATGCCAGAACATTTATTCATATGAGGTAGCTTAATGGGTTGGCTGGTCAGAGAGTGACATTTTAACAAATCTAAGCTATTGGTGCATAAGCATAAACTACTGGGAGGTTGGAAAGAAAAATATTTCAAGTCACAGGCTAAATCAGGCTCTGTACCACGCAGTGTCACTGATATCAGAGATCAAATCAATCACCAGCAAGGATGGCCGTACGGTACGCCTCAATTTTTGCTAAGAAGTACGGTACGCTGGTATAGTACGCTTTTTATATAATGGTACATTGGTATGCTAAGCTTTTTTGTAAAGGTACGGAACGTTGGTACACTTTTTGAATTACTGTAAAAACACCAGACTTTTTGCACATTGCGCTGGCTTTTTGTGTATAGAGGCAAAAAAACAGCTGAAACCAATGCTAAATGTTTGAATTGAGATTGCTAATTTATATATAGGCTAGTGATTTTAAAGACAATTTAAGTTGCTAGTAGTTCAAAGCAAAGGTGGCAATATGGTATATAACTAATGTAAGTACGATACTCCTCAATTTTTGCCAAAAGGTGTGATATGCCTTTTTTGTAATGGTACGGTATGTTGGTACGGTACGCTTCAAAAATTGAACTGAAGTACGGTGTACTGGTACGGTTCAAAGTGCGAAGTATGCAGTACGCAAAATCTAAACGTATTAAAGCAAAAATTGAAAAGGGAACACCATTTAACAGGAGCATTACGAAATCAATCGAACAAACATCAAAATTCACAGAAGCCAATGCTGAAAGCAGAACAAAAATATACCAGTAGATTTCAGTCAGATTAGTAGATTTCAGTCAGATTAATAGCCAGTAACCTAGCTTTGTTTAGTAAAGATTTCAGTTAGATTAGTAGGTTAGCTTAATTTGGTAAGGATTTCAGTTAGATTGATAGCCTGTAACCTGGAGTTAGTCGGTAAGGATTTCGGTTAGATTATAGGCCGTAACCTAGTTTCTTTTAAAAATGTAATGGAGTTGTACACCAGGCATTTCAAATTACAAGTTTTTCCTGAGGTTCCTCTGGTGTTCTAGGCTAGCTTTGAGAAATCACACAGGTGCTACTCAAAAGACTAACTTTATTACTGACGTTTGTTTTGGTAAATTTTCTTTTGGTTTCTTTAGTTTCTTTTGGTAAAGATTTCAGTGAGTTTAGCATCTTGAGACCTACAGTTTTGTTCGTAGTGATCTCAGTTAGAAAGTTTTAATTAATTTAGCGTAATTTGTTGGGTAAAGATTGGTATGGACAGATTTTTATCTGCAAATATTTCATCATTTTCTAATTTTTAGGTTTTATCACTATAATAGTTGTCATTTTGGCCTTGCTAAGCCTAACTGATGAGCCTTAAAATTAGGCGAAACAGCTGTCTTAGGCATGCACTGGTATATTTTTGTTCTGCTTTCAGCATTGGCTTCTGTGAAATTTGATGTTTGTTCGATTGATTTCGTAACGCTCCTGTTACATGGTGTTCCCTTTTCAATTTTTGTTTTAATACGTGATTACTGCACCCACTTGGCTTGGATGGATTTCTTAATGCCACAACTTTGTTGTCCCTTTTTTGAATCTAAACGTACTGTACTGTACTGCTAGGGTGGAGTGAAAAACAAAAATTTTTGAATGAAAAAAAAAGTGCTCTTGATATATGACCCCAAATACCATATGAATTACTTCTATCACAATTTTGAGTTCTTACACCCTGTAGTGGTCGTGCAATTTGATCGAACAGGCTTAAAATAGCCAATTTTGCCATATCTCTATTAAAAACTTTGCCATAAAAACGTGCAGAAAAAAAGTTAAAGCCAAATTATTGATTACAGATTTATTGATGAGTTTTCAGTGCTCAACTTCAAACACATTGCAATTCACGTTGGCATTGAAAATATGCCAGATGAAGTTCAAATTTATGTATATTTGTACTTTTATTGTGCCATGCTGCATTGTCAGCTTCAAATAGTTTCTTTAATGGCAATTAGCCTTACACAACGGGGCAATGTCCAGCATAGTATAGTATCAAATATTCAAAGTTTCATGTTATAGGATCATTCAGTATTGATTGGCTCATGTATTGTCATTTTATTTTGTGCTAAACTTGAGGAATTGTATCTAGTTAAGTCTACATGTTTGGCAGAAATATAAGAACTTTAAAAATTTTTTCCACTGCACTACTTTTCTCAAGTAACATTAAACTTGAATGTTTTTTTAGTTAGCATGCTGCTTCAGAAACAGCAAAATTTATGCCAGCAAGTATATACCATAGGTGGGCAAGTTAATGCAAAACGTTAGCTTCGTTAACCACTTGTCCATTAACAAACTTCACACCGTTAATGTTAATCCGTTATTTTCAGCTTTAATTAACGGAAATTAATAAAGTCCGTTAATTTATTAACATTTTGCATGTAATTTACATTTTGTTTAATCACTCGGTTCTAGAACAGGTATTGACGCTGTTGAGCTGATCGTAAGAAAATATTTATTGCTGCGGTTGTCTTTTTGTGTTTTGGAAGTTACATTTTACAGTCTAATCCAATTTCAAGATAAAAATTAGTTAAAACACACTAACGAAGCTGTGATGGGAAAATCTTTGGAAATTGTGAACAGCGATAAGTAATAGACCTATGAGGCTGCAGGTTATTATTTGCCACAAAAAAGAGCTCCTTCGCTTTTTCTATAAAACTCGTGCAAATACGCAACAAATGTTACCAGTGAAAACTGGTTTGTACCGGTATGATGAATGAATGGTGCAAGATATTAAAGATAAAATCCTTAACGAAAGTTAACAGAACTTAACGGAAGTTACTTTAGTCCGTTAACAGAACTTCACAGAAATTAATTTAGTTCGTTTAAATTAAAAAACTTTTTAACGGATTAACGAGTTAATGAAAAAGTTAGTTCGTTATTAACGGATTAACAATTAACGGACTTGTGCCCACCTATGGTATATACGGTATCTACAATGCTATAAACAATGGTATCAAATTGTTCATTAAGTATATTGCCGAATTTTTTTCTTTTGGAACTTTAACTTTTCTAATTACTAATTACGTTTCTAATTCTTTTTCTAATTTTGTATTTTTGCATCTTTTAGTGTTTTTGAATTGTAATATAATAATTTCCCAAACTTAGCACAAAATAAAATGATAATGCAATAGCCAATCAATACTGGATGATGCACAACCATGAAACTTCGAATATTTGATACTATACTATGCTGGACATTACCCAGTTGTGTAAGGCTAATTGCCATTAAAGAAACTATTTGAAGCTGATAAAGCAGCATGGCACACTAAAAGTACAAATATACATAAATTTGAACTTCATCTGGCATATTTTCAATGCCAACGTGAATTGCAATGTGTTTGAAGTTGAGCACTGAAAACTCATCAATAAATCTGTAATCAATAATTTGGCTGTAACTTTTTTTCTGCACGTTTTTATGGCCAAGTTCTTTTTAGTGGAGATATAAATGTGCTGTTTCTGCAACTTTCTAGCTAAAAAGTAGCTTTCTAGCACATGTGGTTAAAGAGATATGGCAAAGTTGGCTAATTTAAGCTTGTTTGATCAAATTGCACGACCACTAGAGGGTGCAAGAACTCAAAAGTGTGATAGAAGTAATTCATATGGTATTTGGGGTCATATCAAGACCACTTTTTTTTTTAATTCAAAAATTTTTATTTTTCACTCCACCCTACTGCACTGCCATCCTTGATCATCGGTATCAGTGATCGAATCAGTATGAAAAAGAATGTCTACGAGCAAAAACGATTATTTCTATGTACAGTACGGTAATGACTACAGAAAAAAAAAAGCCGGCTATGGCATTGGATGAGTTTTTTGTTAAATATGAAAGATTTCAAAACAATTTTTGAAAATTTTACAATAAGGTCCCCCACCAACCCGTTTTTCTGACCCCACTTGCCCAGAATTTTGATTTATCTGGTTTGTGGTGCACGACAGCGTCAATTTGCAATCTTAAAAACCATTTAGATGGGTGGGCCTTGTGACGACACACAGTTTGAAAAAAAATTGAGCGGAATTGAGCAATAGGGCCAAAAGTTATGAGCAATAAAGTGCAAATGCTGCCGGTGGCAGCAGAAATGCAAAAAGAATTGCGTGAAATTGATGTCAAATTCAATTTTTTTTTTTTTAGTAGAATTTGTTTAAAGCAAGTATTTCATAAACTGTTGCGGCTATAGGGTAAAACATTACTGTTCTCATAATGAGATTTTGAAAAATAATCTTGAAATAGTTTCAAAATTTAGATTAAATGTAATCATATGTGCTGAACAATAGCAATACGTGTTGATGGTGGACTGCTTTAACAGACACATAGCTAGTGACAAACCTCAGGGTACATTATTAAAGGAGGGTTGCAACATATAACAGGTATTCGTAGCTTTGTCCTACATGCGGAGATGCAAATTTTTGTTGAAACTTTTTTTTTTCTTGCACCTATAAAAAATCAAACGACAAAAATCGAAACAGTCTTCTAAAACTAAAAATGACACAAATAAAAGCATTAAATTTTCAGTGAATACCTTCTTTGGTTTAGTTTTCACCATTATCTGGAAGAAAAAAAATACAAAATTTAGGTTAAAAAGCTTTTGTTTTCTCCACCAAAATTAAAAGAAAAATGTAGCAAACGTTTGGTGAAGCTTGCCCCTTTTGACTTAAACCACTAGTTGCACCATTGCCAAGGAGGCTAAAGCATTTCCCAGAAGGGTCTTGGCCTAGTCGGCTTCCCTTTGGCTATGGCCATGAGTGAAGCTGAATTCACACTGGCGACTTGTGTCTGCAAGAATTAGCGTTTTGCCTTTTCTGTCAAATCGATAAAGAAAGAAACAAGAGCAATTGAGGTAGTATTAAATGGCAAAATGCCAATTCTTGCAGCTAAAAGCAGTTGCGTAGCCAGGGGTGGCGGGGGAGGGGAGTTTGGCTCCCCATTGGCTTGCAGAGTGTGCAAAATACCCTGTTTTTATTACTTTAAGACAAATTTTTGCTCTAAAAGCAAGAATAGCCTACCCCTTGTCATTGACAATAAGAATGTGACTGCTTTGACTCTGTACTTGGAAGAGAATTTGGCTGCAAAACTCGATCCCAATATGGGCAAAAACTTTTTTTTTTGGTCTTCAACTAATTTCGGGCGAAAATCCGTTTCAATTCCAAGTGTAAGCTGTTTCAGTTTGGTTTCACACATCTGAGACAGCAAATTCCTGGCTACAAGCCTGGCTAAAAGTCGCCCATGTGAATGCAGCCAGAGAGTGATCCCTTTGTCATCCCAAGCTAAAAGAATTATCATGATTTTTAACATTGTTCAAAAAAAAGATCATTGTGCAATTCAATTTTTTTGAAGAGTTGTAGGTGTGGTTCAATGCAACGATATTTTAGTAGCAAATCTCTTAGTTGCTAAGCGGTAGTTTAAACTTTATGGCAACGTTTCTCACTTTTTAATGCTTTTTTTGTTTTTAAGGTCTGCTAGTGACAAAGTTTAAACTTCCTTTTTTGTTTTTGGTTGCGTACTGCAGCGTATTTTGACTGAATTTTCAAGAGAGGGGGAGAACAAATTTAGAGTCTTGTTGCTCAACCTCGCTTGGATATGGATTTGTTTGGGTTGGTAATCTGCTTACTTTAAATATGAAAATCGTTGTACTTTCCATAAAACGAAAATTTATACTTTTGATTAGATTAACCACTAGCATTGAAGTTTGGATATAGTTCATGATAGTGCTTTTACGAGAAAGAAAAGCAATGTAGTATGCTAGTTGACAGCAATCTGTCGTAATATCTGTGATAGTTTGAAGTACCTTTGTGTACAAATTTGAATAATGATGATTTTAGTTTTCTACAGTAAAATTTTGTGAAGACAATTGCAATGACATAATCAAGAGTAGGACAGGGCTTAGAGTTTAACTACTCAAAATTTGAATTTGAAACTATCCTAAGCTTAAACAAGTTAGAAGTATGTCAACCTAAGCACAAAAAATCATGTATATTGCTTTTAAATGACAAAATTATACTGAAATGCTTGCTTTAGTTGTTTCTTAACCATTATAACAAAATTTGGCATTAATTTCACACAATAATAAGTTACTTATAGTATATTTGCATTTCTGCCGCTAAAGGCAGCATTTTACAAGTTTAGCACTTTATTGCTCATAACTTTTGACCCTATAGCTCGATTTTTATTCAAATTTTTTTCAAACTTAAGTGAAAACTTAACATTATACATTTTGGACTCTATCAAAAAACTATACATAGAACTATACTTTCTGGTCTTTAGCAAAAACTGTACATTCTGCTATCAAGATGAAGTTCATAAATATTACTGGTTTCATAAATCTCGCTCAGTGCACAGATTGATTAATTTAGATATTATTAATAGTATAGATATTTTGATTAATTTCTTGCAACTTCATGGGCCATCTAATTCATTTAATTGGCCTAATCACCAGGACAATTGTTGGGTACCAAACAAGCATGTATTTTGTATAGTAGAGAGTCCAAACCTTGTGACAAGCAGAGGAAAATACCAATTTTTTAAGCAAGCTATGAACATCATTTATTTGTAGTGGAAATCATTTTCTGCTCAGTAACTGTACGAGGAACAGATCTTAACTCTGCTCATTATGTTAATGCTTTGTTCAGCGTGAATTTCTTTGTTTTGAAAGTATCGGTTTTAGCAGCATCCTGCCATCAATGTTTGTCTATTTTTAAGTTATAGATGGATACACATATACTGTATTTACAGTTGCATGTAATACACATGAGGATTATGGTACAATTTTTTTCAGAATAATGTAATAATTGATGATGACTAGTTTGCTCAGATAATAGACTATGGTACTCACAACCCTTTCAAAAATGGAGAAAAATGTTTATGAACCTATGCCTAATAATTTTTTATTACTGTGTACCTGTGCTCCTGCCTTTCGTTGCGATGTTGCTTAAACTTGCCAATATACCCCAACAATGCCAAAACTTACCAATATAGCCCAACAATGCCAAATCTTTATCAATAAAGGGAAGTTTTCAAAAGAATGAGGCCATGGTTTATGTGAAGAGATAATATGAAGTACAATATAATACTTTCCTAATAAATTGCTGTGCTGAGATATACCTACTAAGTTTGAGCATTAGCATTAATAGTATTGAACAAAACTTTATTGAGCTGGCACATTAGGTTGCTTGCAATTGCTGTGAATAAAGCAGATGCAAATGACCACGCAAAGCACCCAACCAATAATGGTCACAAATAGATAACATATATAACATTTGTGCAATGTATATTTATAAAAAAATTCAACAAAATAAAACTCATTTATTTTACACACATTTTATTTTACCAGCCGGGAGAGTAGGTCAAATGCTTTTATATGATACCTTACTCGAAAATATTGGTGCATCCCTTTGGCGGATATAACATTTCAAAAAATCATTACGGTTGATTTTTGAAATACACTTCATAAAAATCAGCGAGAAAATCATTGATGCATGGCTTAGAATTACTAAAACTTGCACACTCCTAATGTACACATAAATGAAGATCTTCACCAAATTCGAGGCCTCTAGCATCAAAAGCAGCTAAACTACAAGAAATACAAACGTGCATATGATAATTAAGTTAAAATTTCACGCTTAAGTGGTTCTAAAATTGTCCATTTTTGATTAAGCATAATGGAGGGTTACATTTTTACTTTTTTCTGATTGACTTGACAAAGAATGGCCCTAAAATCTTTTGCGTGAGGAGTAAACACAAACCGCTTGGGGGAGGAGCCAACATCATATTGATAAAATGTGTGTTGGTTTTGCAGAGGGGATCAAATCTGGTAAAAGTGTAGTTGTATATGATATTGCATCACTTTCTTACGCACTATTAGCGTTCAACCCGTTTGGCAATTCGAGAAGATAACCTATAACTGCATGCTACACATCATGCACCATCTATTGTGTTTCTAGGGGTGGACTGGAAAATGTTTATGTCAGAGAGGCAAAAAAGGCTCAAAATTTGGCTTAAACGGAATGTGACAGTAGAATAAAGAACTGAAAAGCAGTTAAAAGCTGAAAACAAAATGTACCCTGCAAAAAATTGCGATAAGCACCAACTCACCCTTCGTTAAGAGGAATTCAAAAGAGAAAGAATCGGACCTTTGAAACCAGCCTGTAGTGCCCATCAGTGGTCTTTATGTTTTGTAATTTTGTTGTATTCACCTAGTTGCTTTGGCCAGAAAACAGCAAAGAAATCTATCAGTCTTTGAGTTAAGCTGCCACGTCTTGTCTGCCTGTCTACCACACACTGTGGAGTCTTCACTTTGTCCTTTTTATAGCTAAACACCAATCAGGGGATCAAATTCAGATGTAGCGTTTTAGTAACAGACACTCGACCTGTGATCGGTGCAAATATTTTTTTTTCATCATTTAACAAAAACTTTGCTACCTAATAGCCACCATAACACTCTTGATTGGCCATTTGTTGTGTCTTTTTTTTTAAGGAAGATAGAAAAAAGTTCATGTTTAAATTATCAAAAGAACAGTTCTCGTGATTTTTTTTCTTTATCAAACAAAATTAAATTTTTTTTTCATCGTCAAACAAACCCCATAGAATTGTTATAAATCTGTGATATCCGTCTTCCAATTCAACACAATAATATTATAACCACTCACACAATACACTGTTCAGCCGTTAAGCTCGTAAGCATTTTGTATAGTGTAGACCAGTGATTCTCAACCGCGGCTCCTTGAGCCGCATGTGGCTCTCACTTGTCCTTTCTACGGCTCTCATTAACTTTTTGAAAAGATGACATTTGCAATTCCAAATGGTTTTGCACAACTGGTTATCAAAAATTTCAATTCAAAAAATATGAAATTCGAATCACTTTTCATTAAAAGTAAAACCAATGCTACGGTACTACTAATGCAATAAATTCATTTCCATTTACCTACATATTTTTGAAAAAGAGGTAAAAACAATTATGCCTCCCATTTGGATTTCTGCTGCTATTATCTCTAAGAAAAATAGCGGCTGAAATCTAGGTCTTCAATTACATGCAGATGCAATCCATTTTAACCAATAGGACCAGCTAATAAACTAGCCATGACATGCTTATAAACATTAGCACTAGTGGTTATGTGCTTTGTAATTTTTTTCAATTGGGCCCTTGCTGTATTTCCATTTTTGTTTTTGGTTGGTATATTAGATCCTTTAGTCAAGTTGTTTACAATGTTCAAGTTAAATTTTTTTCTGTTGTTGGATGCTTAAATTATCGGGACTGCTTTTACAGTAGATAATACGGGTGACCAGGATTTTGATTCATGCCAGCCCTGCTAATGACAAACTTTCATTGATAACTGTAAAGAAAAATAGCATGAGCTTTGGAAATTGCTTTTTGGAACTCGAGTTTGGGATAGCGCTTGAGAAAAATCGAAATTATCCCACTTCTGCTTTTGGGTGCAAATTTTCCTAGTCCCATGGGCAATTGGCTGCATTGCGTTACCAAGAAGGCAAGTGGGGTTGAAATACCCGTTTTTTTGCCAAGTCTCCCGGAAGATTTAGTCCAAATATTCAAGCTTCTAAGCGTGGTTTATTCTTCACTGAGAAGCAAGGGGGCAGCGTAAGCTACAGCAGATATGGAATATTCTGTCAAAACGTTTCCAAATATTTTGTTTTCTTCTTCTGTTACCGATCAGCATAACAGGCAAACTGTTGAACGATTTACTCTTTTTTTATTTGTATTTGAAGTAAACTGCAAATTTTAACGATTAGTTTTTTTAAATGGATCTACAAACGGCCGAGATGTCATCCATCTGTTGTTGAAATGACTATTTTTTCCGAAAAATTACAAAACCGCTTGGACCTCTATCTGTGAGATGCATACAAATTTTATCTTTGGGTTCAAATAACCTCCTTTCCCCTTTTGAAAAATTCTGTTACATGCCTGGTTAGTAGAGGGTATGCATAATGTGTCGCATTGCATGCACTAAAGAGCCTAATTTTTGTTACCTTAATTTCATTTGTCGATTTACCTTTAATAGTAGCCTTGTGCTTGATCCCTTAGAATTGGAAATTACAATAAATTTATAGGTTTGATGCCCCTTACCACTTGATTGTGTATTATCTGTCGTTTTTATGTCGTCATATAAGCTTTGAATAGAAATTAGCATTTGGTTATAAGTACTGGTTTTCTCTTTTTAACTTATGTTGTTTACATGAGACTCTTTGAAAATTTGAGGTTTAATATTTGGCTCTGATACTAAAAAAAGTTGAGAATCACTGATATAGACAGACACCTTCGAGGTATGTGCGTAAAATTTTTTGTAATTTTATAAGCAAAGTGTAGACAAACCAAATGACTAGCAGGAGTGGTCATTTGTCATTGTTTTGGGCATGACTCCACAATATGCAGTTTTGTAACCCAGAACAAGTCTGGTAAGGTAGACATGTTTAGAAGGTACCATGTTCCCTCAAACCCTCTTTCTTTTTCTTGATAAGTTACTGATCAAAACTGGAATGATTTTAATAATGCCTGGCTTATAGTTTTGTTTGCTGTCATTTTACGTAATACTGATTTGAATGGAGTTAATAAATAGTATCTCTGTTTTTGCACCTCTCCTTAAAACAGTTTTGCTTGTTGTGGCCCTATCCCTGTAAAGATGGTTCATTGTTGCAGCTAAAGTCTTGTTGTAATAAACCAGAAACAGAATATGTAAGTATCAGTACTGCTAACACTGATAGTTTTCGGGCGTTAATGTAAACTATAAGACATAAGAGTAGTGGTGCCACACTATCATTAAATTGCATTGGATTTTTAAAAGATTGGTTTCATTTAGGCTGACTGGTCTTATTTATTTAAAATCCTGGATAAATTGGATCACCGTAAGTAAAAATGTTGGCTTAAATTTAATTGTTGCATGCTGTGTTGTAAAAATTTTGTTGTTGAAAAAGTATATTTGATTTTATCATAATCCCGCTTTTATGTCTGCCGTACTTTACTACAAGCTATCTGGCCAACGCATTTTACTCAAGGGAATGGCAAAAACCTCTTTATCTAATGTCTAAATTAAAAGACAGGAAAACTTGTAATGTAGCATGAGGTTAGTGTAATGGTGTGAATCAATTTTTTTCAGAAAAATTGGTTTTAAGTTGCTGACTTTATCATAGTGATGTATGCAGAGCAGTGCCATCACTAAGGGGGCCAGGAGGGCCTTGCTCCACATTTGGGCTTACTAAAAATCCTTTTTTGGAATATCAGTGTAACGGCAAGACCACTGACAATGATGAAAAAAAGAATAATAACATTTAATCCTACGTAGAATACTGTACTTGGCTAAAGTCACTTACATTAGCAGTATATTTAAGTTTTTAAATACCGAAAGTTTGGTGATTTTAACACCAGCTTTAACATCCAAAGTTTACACCCCTGAACCTATGAAGTCGTCTAGTAATCAGGCTAGTCGTATCAATTTCAAAACTACAAACTAGGAGGCTGCAAACTCGGAACTTAAACTCGTACTCAAAAGAACTTGGTTATTTTGTCAAACTCGAACTTAAAGTGGATGAAATCGATGCAAGTTCAAGTTAATCAAAAAGCTCAACTAAATGTTCATTTTTCAGAGGCAAATAATACAGGGCTTCCACCAGTTCTTTTTCAACATTGCCCCTTCATACTTTGAAGGTCACCAATGTTTCTGTAAAATTCAATCGTATGCAATGCAAACAATTTAGTGATGCTTGTATCAAATAAAATTAAAGTATTTTAAGCTCAAAGCATGTGTTTTTGAAACCATGAGTCGAGATGCACATTGTACATCAGGCTGGTTTGTGCTTACGGATATAGTGGCGTAGCACTACTGGGATAAAAGAACTTCAGCATCCCCTTTAGCCAAGCCTCTTAAAAAATTTAACCCTAAAATGCTAGCATTTTAGTGTGTTTTTGACTTGATCTGTAAGTAAAGTAGGGGTTGAAGAGGCTGGACAATTTAATTTTTCAACTAGCTTCCAAGTCATAGGAGATTAATTCTTTCAAATGGCTTAAAAACACGTGCAAAATGTGATCTAAATGGCTTTGAAATGGCTATTTATTTTTGAAAACTAAAAACGTTGCCTAGAGGCGGGGGTCTTGCCCATGATATGCATAAGTTGCACCACTTTACTCAGCTCGCCACCCTATTGAGGCATTTTTAAAACACAAATATTTAAATTTTCCTTTGAACACCTCTCTTTCCGTTTTAGCAAAATCTAGGTTGTAAGCCTGTTTACAGGTGTGTGTGGAAGTAGAGATGTAGATTGTTAACTTATAAAATCCTTAGGTTGTTTTTTAAAAGACCCTCTCTTTTTAATTTTTTAAAACACGCTTAAGGTTATTTAGGTCACAGTCACTGCTGCAGATGGATTTATCAAATGATTATGGGCCAGAAACAAAAAGAGTAAAGAAGTGCTACCGACCTTTTTTCGACATTTTAGTTTAGCCTATTTTGGTTTCCCCTCAATTTTGCCTAGGCCATATTTTCAAAAAATGATATTTTCAATGACCTCTTAGATTAAACATATATATATTATTTTGAAAATATGGGTCGGACGCAGTGCCTAGCCAAAACTGAGGAAATCAAAATGGACTTTATAAACTAAAATGGTATCTTAGATGGTAACTGCCCAGTTGTTCGAGCAATTATGTGTTCATCTCTGGAGTGAGAGGTCTAAGGTTTAAATCTTGGGCTGATCAAATCGGACACAGTGTTGCCAATGGCTTGCTACTGCTGAAACATTTCTTTGAAAGGAGCTGTGTTGCCTGGGCACAATAATGCCAAGGTAGGCCCTGCAAACTCGTTACATGCTTCGGTGTAATACAGCAAGTATAATGGAAGATTTGAAAAAAAGGTTTCATCTTAAGTGTACAAATTTTGCACAATTTTTGGTTTGTTTTTTGACACTGAATCATAAAATTTCGAAGCTGAAAGTAGTTCTGTCATGAAAACGTCTTGTTACGTCATTTAAATCAAACTGAGCCAAAACGTCGAAATCTGAAAAATTTTCCTTAAACTTTAACTCTTTTGTGGTTATTTGTAGTTGATGTAAAGTAAAAATTTATTTTTTGAAGAATTTGTCAACTATTTGAATAAAACTATGACATTAAATTTTAGGTTGGCCCGTACTGCCAAAATAGACAGTTGGGGCATGATAAATTGTGATCTAGTTCACCGACCCCATGCTATCTATAACCCAGGCTATATGTATTTATGCAGTTTATGAAAAAAACCAGCTCAGAGCAACCATTAGTGGGTTTTTTTGTGGGTCTTTTATCAAAATGAGCCACCATGACTGGTGGACTGATTTGCCTTAGTGTGAAATAAGCATTAACAGTAATTTTTTTTCCAAAGGCAGGATTACTAATGATAAATTAAGCAAATTTCAGTTATAGTAGAATCAAGAGACTGCAGCTTTTCAATGGCTTACCTGATGCCTTGTCGACTAAATTGTTTTTTTTTTTTTATCTTAAAATGCATGTTCATAATCAATTTTGCATTTTTCATTTTCAGATGACACATGGTTTGAAGATCATGTTGTTGATCACCGTTTTGCTATTTGTATTTTTTGTTTTTTCATGTAAGTTTGTTGCTTGATTTGTGCCTTAGCCTATTTTTTAAGGAAAAGTATTTGTTGTGTGGCACTAACCACTGTAGGATTCCAGGTAAAATCTTAAAGTTTGGGCAATCTTATTAGATTGGCGTTGACTTGCAACTTTTTCTGAACCGGCTGTATCAGAGACATTGTACACAACCTAGGGCCCTTCCTGATTTGGGTGTTTATAGGCAACCTTGATATTGATAACATTGCGGACGCCATTCCAGTTACTTATCTGACAGGTAAAAACCTTTTAGTTTGAGCACTATCTGACATTGCTCGGCTACTATGTACACCAGTGGTTCTCAACCGCAGCTTTTAACTATTTTTTTTGCAGCTCTCCTTAGCCTTTTGAAAATTAATCATTTGTAATTTCAAATGTTTTGCACTGTTTATGTAAGCTATATCTCAATAGTTAGCCAACATTATTCATTTATTTTTCATTCTTTCATTTTTTTGTTTTTGTATGGAAAGACGATACCTTCAATATAACGATTTTCAGTCATAAATAAATCAGCATGTCTTTCCAGTGAGAGGCAGTGAAATGAGCCTATCCTTTAAGCCAGCTTGCAGACGAGAATAAAATTGCACAGTGTTCTACTTAGGAGTTGTATAATATTGGATCATAATGGAGCATTAGCTTAATTTCTTAATTTAGAATCCCTTCGCGATAAGGAGTTCTATTCTAGTTTATACAGAAAAAAAGGAAACCTTACCCGGTATTTCGTTGGGTTGTAGGATTAGAGTTGCAAAATACTCAAAGGCTAATGCAGTGGTAAGAATGTAGGGGTGTCTTAAAAGTCACTTATAAATTTACCCCCAGTATGCATGATTTTAAAATTACTTTGAACGTGAACAGAAAGTAAGGGCGCTGAAGGGGCTGAGTAACTTAATTTTGTCAAAGGGGCTTCCAAATCCCAGCAATTCCGTCTTTCAATTGGCTCTTCAAACGTCCCACATGTTATCTAAATTGTGTTAAAATAGCTACTTTATCCAAAAAATTGCAAAAATCGTCCAGTAGCTGGGGCTCTACTCCAAGACCCCTGTCTTTGTAAAATGCAGACAAAATTTCAGCTTTCAGTTCAAGTTTCTTCTCAATCAAAATTATTCTATTACTTGCTTTTTATTCCAAAAACCAAATGAATCACCCAGCTCCCCCCTCCCCTTTGTTAGTTAAAAACCCGTTACACTACTTTCATCCAAAAATCGCCCAGCAGCTGGGGCTTTCGTCTGTATGAAATGCAGACGAATTTTAGCTTTAAATTCAAGTTTACTTTTTTAGTAAAATTCAGTTGTATGTGCTGCGGCTAGCGCTGTAATATCGATCTTTATGATTTTGTAATATTATGTTTTTTAGCTTAGTAAGTGCCTCAATAAATCCAGCTATGATGGGTTGTAAAATGTTGCAGTAATTTAAAAACCAGCGCCAGTTGAGCAAAGCTAATTGAAAATTTTCAGCTGTTAGATTGCGGCTCCATGCAACCTTAAGATTTGAAATTTGGCAATGGAATTGCAAAAGGTTGAGAACCACTGATGTACATTGTACAGTAGGATATTGCGTGTGCTCTTTATAAATTACAAACTGTGCTGATCACAAAGTACTTTTGATATATGGTGAACAGTCCAGAAAAAACTCCAAATATGAAGCTTTAGAAAAATTGAACATTGTTTAGGGGTTCTGCTTTTTGTTTTGGGATGACAGACTTATGGATACAGAGTAAGTTTTTATCTCCTCAACCACTTGTGCTAGGAAGTTGGTTGATGGCTCAAATGACTCAGTAACATCAAGTTTCTATCTAACTTTCAGAGAAACTATATATCTGTAGTGCTTACTTTTTACATGTGTTTCAAAATCGGTCTTTGGGGCAATGCAAATATTATTGCTAAATCCACATAAAGATATCTCATTTTGTTACAAATAACAAAAGTGAAGAGGATTCTCGTACCTATGTTGCCTGTTAACATGATAATATAGTGCTGGTATATTAGCTGAGTAGGTGGACTAGAAATTACTTGATGTGTAATTGTGAAATTACTTGATGATGGAGTGCTTAATTTCTTGTTTAGTTGAAATTCAACATAGTGCTGCTTGGTGAATCAATTATCAGCAAGAATATAACAACTAAACGTGATAAAGATCCTTGTTTGCTTCTGCTGGGATCTGTTTCCACTCTAGACGTCTTACTAGCAAACTACCAATTAACACGCAAGTATTGTTTGCTTTTATTGCAAAAAAGAAGACCAAGTAATTTGAAAACAAAAAAGTAATGTTTAGAGCTGCCATATCAGTCACAACTAAATAAATTTTCTTTTCTCTTGCCTCATTTCCAATTTGTGCGGTTTGGTGTTTTTTCCAGCTATTGAAGCTGTGTGATCACCCTGCAGTTAGTTACAAAAGAAATGTTTTATCTTGTTCGTTGGATATTTTGCTTCATACATCTTTGGGCCAACAGATCATGGTTTCTTGGAAAGTTTCTTAAAAATGCTTCAATCCTTTCGTTAGTCTTTTCTATTTCTCTTTTTTTCTTTTTCGTCAAATTTTGCATTTTTTCATAGTTGTGCAATTTGCATTGAGCAATATTGTTTGCTTGTTTTGTTGGAATTAGCCGTGGCATAAATTAACAGATTGGTATAAATTATATCCTAAATTTTTTTCAGTTGTGTTTGACATGGCAGCTCTAAACATTACTTTTTTGTTTTTAGATTTGCTGAAGTCTTTCTTTTTTAGCTATAACTGCAAGTAATACTCGCTTGTTGGTTGGTAGTTTGCTTGTAAGAATGTGGATGTCGTCATGAGTGGGAACAGATCCCAGCAGAAGCAAACAAGGATCTTCATGGCGTTTAGTCATTGTATTCTTGCAAATAATTGGTTCACCAAGCAGCACTATGTTGAATTTTAACTAATCAAGTAATTACACAACCGGCCAGTTGGTCCAGCAGTAACACGTTCGCCTCTGGAGCAGGAGGTCTGAGGTTCAAATCTTGGGCTGGTCAAATCAGAAACAGTGTTGCCAATGGCTGGCCACCGCTGTGACATTTCTTCAAAAGGAGCTGTGTTGTCTGGGTGCAATGACGCGGAGATGGGCCCTGCCAACTCGTTACATGCTTCGGCGTATTACAGCGAGTATAATGAAAGATTTGATTTGCAATAATTACGCGCACTAGTACCAGTATCTAATGTACAAACAAACAAAACACACAGCGGTAAATCCAAAAAATTTTGGTGGGAAAGGATGATAAAATTTATACGTACAAATTGTGTGTAATCTCAAAATTTCGGATGTATATGATTAATGTTCTTGACCTTGCTTAATGCTCACTTTTTATAAACCTAAGGTGTTGCGTAAGAAATGGTTTGCATGGTGTTACTTCACAAAATATGGAGGAGTGGAACAAAAGCCCTCTGTACCTGAGGTATAAACTAGACAAAAATTAAAGAGGGAAACCAAAAGCTTCAAGCAAACAATAAACTGTCTGTTGAAAGCACTGCCGAGGTCCGGGGCAAAGCCAAAGCCCTCACTTCCAGCCAGGAACGCCTGCAGGGGTGGCAAGGGGGGCACTTGCCCCCATCTGGAAATTCAGATGTGGAGTGTTTTTAAGGTTCAAATTTGCAAAATAAATCTAGATTTATGTATCTAAATTAAGAAAACAACGCTTTGTGAGCTGTTTTATCTTGTTTGCTTTGGTGTAGAAGGCGGGGGCAGGAGGAACAGGATTGCCCATTTTATGTGAATTATTATACTGCATTTTCTTAAAAGTGAATGTAAGCAATACTCTATTAAATAATCAATATCAAACGTAGCATCTTAATTGATCCCTTATCAGGATCTAAATACAATGCAGCGTTTAATATTTCAAATTTACGCTGTGCTAAAATAAACACTAAAATATTAATTACTTCGCCATTAAATTACGTTTGCTCAGAAACCGAAATCAAAATCAAAAGTGTAACCAGGGGTGCTCTCCCCTTTGCATTGGCCGGTGGTAGATCAAAGTGCACGATAAGAAAAATGCCAAAATTTTTGCCCTTTTGAGGCAGTCTTAAGCAATAATATGGCCTCTAAAGTGGTCCAAAGCCACTTTTAAAACATTTATTATAACTATTTTTTTTGTTGGGGGGGAGGGGGTAATTTATTTGTCAAAAATACAAGGTTATAAATTAATTGATAAAAACTCCAAAATATGGCTAAAACTAAGCGGTCACAATTGACCACTTAATGCAAAATGCTCAACGTAAGCTTCATAAAAGAAGAGTATGAGGGTATATTCAGCGTTTTATTTATTAAATTTCAACAAGTTTTGGACTTGACCTATGAGCAACGCGAGGGTTTGAAGGGAATGAGCTATTCAACTCTTTTAAATGCCTTTCAAATTGTGTCAATTTAGTTTTTTAAGTGGTTCTAAAAAGATGCGAAGTTTTATTTGAATAGCATTACTGTAAAATGGCATTTTTTTTCTGAAATATCACAAAAATTGGCCAGCAGCTAGGGTTTTGACGAAAGACCAAGATCTGTGATATGCTTTAGTTGCACTGTTTGCTTGGCGCACTGCCTAATTGAAGGATTTTGCAAAAAAGTTTAATCTTTAGGTGATTCAAGCCCCCACACCCCCCTCAACAAGATTCAGGTTGCAGTCAGTGGCGCAACCAAGCCAAGTCACTTGGAAAACTAACAACGGGTTCGGATGGGCGGCTGTAGCCCTCCCATTGGCCTATCAACCAAAATGCACAATGAGGAAAATACCACGTTTTTAGCACTTCTGAGACTGTTTTTTGCACTGGAATGGACTAAAAAGTGATTTGAAGCATCTTTTGAAACATATATTCAGGGAGGCTAATTAGACAAAAATAAAACTCACAACTCAATGAAAACATAAAATAGCCAAAAACAAGCAATCAGGTTTAATCGCTAGCATAAATGTGCTGAACAAAAGTTCATCTACAAATATAGACTCGGGAATAGGGGGAGGGCTATTCAGCATTATTTAATTACCAATCACTTCTATCAAACATCTTTCCACTAGCCCCCTCCCCCAATTATTTTTCTCCATATAATGTAGACGAAATAGATTACTCAGTGTGAGTTTTATTAAGCTATAGCACTTTATGATTTACCAGCATGTAAACAAGAGAACTAAAATTTTACCATTAGTCACCTCCCACATAGCCCATTCATGCAACCAATTTAATCATGCTTGCACTTCCAATTTTTATGCCACGTTTTAAAAGCATTTCTTTTTATTCAAAATAGCCCTAAAATCAAGTTATTTTTGCAAAAACATGCAAAATTTTCGAGCACTGGGGGCTCCGCCCCCAGACCCCCGTACCACTGGCGGCTGAAAGCTTTGCCCCCAGATTCCCAGCCTCCGGTGGCTTGGGCCTTTGCTCCCAGACCTCCAATGGTCTCCCGCAGCTGGGGGCTTGGCTCCTAGACCCCCAAACACAGCCCACCCATTGCGAATTTCTGGCTACGCGCCTGCTCACATATGCGAATGTTAAAATGCGATTTGAATTTGATCTCCAAATAAAGAGGGCTGAAAGAGCTGAGCAAGTTAAGAATTTCAAGTAGGTGTTTATTCTAAGCAGCTTTGTTCATTCCAATGGCCTTACAAGAACGTTTGAAATGTGATCTAAATGACGTTAAAGTGGTAATTTTTTTAAAGAAATTGCGAAAATCACCCGGCGACTGGGGGCTTTGCCCTAAGACCTCGTCCATAATACACTGGAATTGCATCAGTTTGCTCAACATGCCACCCGAATTGCAATATTTTTTGAACAGAATCATTTTACTGTTGGTTCAAGTTCCTAAGCAAAATCTTGGTTGCAGTTGTAAGGTTTTATTTCATCTAGTAGAAATGGGATACTTCACTTGCTCCCCCCTGAAAAAATTTCTGTGGGCACGTCTGCTTCCAGCTAGTGTATTGCGAGAAGTTGAAGCAAAAACGCGCTATAATTGAACTCCCCTTGTACTTCTATGCCCTTATCACTGAAAAGTGCAAGTTGTAAATTTTGCTAATTTGGCGCTTTGAAATCAATTGGACCTGTAAAAAGACTACTTTTTTTGCTCAAACCGTTTGTTTAAAAAAATAACACTTTCCTGCCCCCCCTCGTAGCTTTAGAAATTATATCATATCGAGTATTCACTGATTTATTTTTTTCAAGTGTGTTTAATATTCTTCATACGCACGTTATGGAAGGCTTCACTTCCGCCCATTCAGCTAATACATATTTCAGCGCTATATTATCATGTTAACAGGGCAACGTTGGTACGTGACTTTTGTTTGTTCTTTTTATTTGCATCGAATTGAGGTATCTTATGTAGATGAAGCAATAACGTTTGCATTGCCCTAAAAACCGATTTTGAAACACATTTCTTGCAAAAACTCGAAAAGTAAGCACTACAGCCATATAGTTCCTCTGGAACTTCGATAGAAACTTGATGTTTCTAAGTCATTTGAGCCATCAACCCACTTTCTAACTCAAGTGGTTAAGGAAATAGAAAATACTCCATATCCATAAGCACAGAAACAAAAAGCAGAACCTCTAAACAATGTTCAACTTTCCTAAAGCTTCATATTTGGAGTTGTTTCTGGACTGGCCACCATATATTTAAGTACCTTGGTTTGACCGCTTAAGAGCGCATGCATCATTCTACTGTACATTGTACTCTTTTTTTCCAACTCTGATCTGTTCGAACTAGATCAAATTGATTGATCACAGTGAAGTCGCTCATTGCAGTAACCTTATGGTCTACAAACTTTAGGCGCCACCAATTATGCAACGGGACAAGCAGCGCCTGGACTTTTGTGAGCCGGGACTTTTAAGGCGCCAGATTTTTTTTCAAAAAAAATTTTTTTTCCAAAAGAAGTTGTTTTTTTGTTTTCAAAATAGTCTTGTCAAAAAACGCATTTACGGGCCCTGGAAAGATAATATCTTTTTACCTGTATCGTGATGCTCAGTAAAGTCTGAAGTTTCTGGTTAGGGTTGTCGCCACTCAACTTTTCCTGCCCATTTACGTCATAATGACGTCATTTCCACAAAAGTTGGCTTAATTTTTTAGCTTTCGTGACTTTTACTTTATTCATTCTCACTTCTATTATGGTTGGATCTGAATTATCAAACTTGGGTCACTCAACAAGTGGGTCATGGGAAAGCTTCAGATGCATTTACGACATCATACAATTATGACGTCACAATGCAGGAACAAAAATGTTACGAAAATTGTAAAAAATTACCATTTATAGTGCATGTCAACTCTCATAATTTTTGCTATGTTTGATGTAGAGCCTTGATATTGCTATTGAAAAAAGTTCATGCACATTAAAAGATACTGTATGAATTTGGTTTACTTTGAATAACGTTTTCATACAAAAAATTACACTAAAAATATGACACCTTTTTGCAATATTTATCGTATTTCAGCATTTTGGTTGTCATCCAAGACTGAGTTAATTTCAAAAAAATGTTTGTTTCCATAATTCACTTTGTTTTCAAAATAAGAAAAGTTTTGTTAAGGTGAAAAAGTAATGACGTCATATGTTAGGAAATAATTAATCATAAAAACGGCTCTAAGTTTGTGCTGGTATTATCAATAAAATGAGATTTTTACGGACTGCACAAATGCAAGCAAAAAAGTCATGGCGTCATCATTTATGACATCATTTTTTGAAAATAGTTCCTTTTACAATTATTGCTGTAATTGATAACGGAAAGTTTTTTACACAAATTTAAAGAATGTACTGTGTAATTTATTTAATTTTATAGAAGTTTGATTTGGCAAATGATGAAGTTGCATTTAGGAGTCCTCCAGGACGTCCCTCCTTCGCTTTAGTATTGAAGCCTACAAGTGTTCAAATATGTTCTTTCCTCGGCTCGAGATTAAAATTTGTGTCAGTTTTTGATTGATTCATATAATTAATGATCAATTGATGTGTATATATATATATTTATCTTCCACCTAGTGATAAGCAGAAGCTGCAATTTCGCACTCGTTAGTTGTGAAATTGCTAAGAAAAAGCAAAGAAACAAATCTGCGATCGCTGGTTGTTCTAATTAGTAAAGTGTGCGATTTCCTTTTATTGTTTATAATCTGATTTTTTTTCTTTAGATTATCAACATGAGACGCAACAGCAAATGGTATGATATGGAATGATTTGTTCTGTTAATTATGGTTATGTTGGTGATAGTTTGTTGTTTATAGTCAAATGTGCATTATAGTTTACAGAGCTGGATCGTAGAGTTATAAGACTGAATATTTGTTTAATATATCCAAAATTTGAATCTTGGTTATTCATCATTGACTGTTCTAAAAAGCATGCTTCATTGACAAATTCAGAGGTGGGCGGCGCAAGTCATAAAAGTTGCGCCGCAAGTGCATGCAAAACTACTCTGAAAATCTTGCGCTGCATGTGTGATGTTTTGAAAAGTATAATTCGAATTGACTCACTGCTCAAACTGTGCTAGGCTACAGTACAAAACCAATGTTCAAAACAAATTATGCATGTTGCCAAGTTAGTAAAAAAAAATTATTGATTTCCTTTAAAAAACACAAGGATTTGAAAATGTGCATCTCTTAACCCTTTTTGGTCAAAGAACGTCTTTATCCCTAACAAAAAAATAGTCGCAACACCTGCACTTAAAGGAACGGAGGTGTTAAAAAAATTCCCCTTATAAAGTCATCATGTGATGGTAAGTGAACGACTTCGGAGACACTGTTTTTTACTAATGGCTCGTCAAAAAACTCCTTTGCAAGCTTCGAAACATAGTTAGTGCTTCTGAAACATTTAGTATTACTCTCTAAGGTATGAAGCATGCTAAAAAATCCTGCTTTTTGTAAGGAAATTGAACCGTCCAAGATTTACTCACAAGAGTTATACCACAGTACACTGTGACTGTACCAATGATATCACTCCTGTTTGCAATATCGTTCAAGTTGTCCTGGACTAGCAAAAACGGTGTAATTAATAGTTTTTGTTGTTTCTTGTTTTTGAATTACGGTAAAAAACTTGGGACTGTTGCGAGTAACGCGTTTAATGCCTAAAGGAAGTTTAAGATTTTCGAGTAGCGTATTTCTTGAAAGACAATTGCAAAAATAATTTTTCTGTTTAAAATTTGATTTTACAACCATTTTTTAAATTACTCGATGTGAAATTTTTGTTAAACAATCGGTAAAAAGTATTTTAGAGAGAAATATGTCAGCGAAAGAAGACCCCTGCTGTATATCCAGCAAAAGTTTTGCAAGCAATAGACGAATAGAATTTTCCATGACATGGTTTTTATGCACCTACTACCTCGTCATTGGCGTAGTCAAGGAGGGGCAAAAAGCCCGCCCCCTCCCAATCGAAATGCCACCAATGATAAAAATAATAACAAAACCTTGTGTTTTTTCAGTTTTTTTAGCATTTCTGCAAATATGTACAACAGTGTATGAGTACAACAGACTTATATTAATATTGATGACCAGGTGGCTTGGACCCCTTCAAATCAAGTTTGTGCCATCCAATTTAAGTGTATTTTTTGCCATCCAATTTAAGTATAACCTAGGAGAAATTCAAGGTTTTCTTCCTAAAAGTTGCAATCTTAGGCCCTCATGTAATCATTTTGTGAACTTAATGCTATAACATGACTAGTTAGTAACTATCTATTGCACCAATTTCAAATCACAATCCACCACGCCAGTTTACCACGCCAGGGCAAAATACTTTTAACCAAAAAAAAAAGCTAGGAGAAATGCTTATCGAAAAATTATTGAGTTTGACTTTAGGGGCCTGGGCCCCGTAGTCGAACATGAATTGCAAACTCGGTTATTTCCATGACAAAACAAAAATCTTCCAAGCAAACACTAAAGTGATTATTTACTGCCAAAAATATTGTAGGAAGTAATGTATCTTGCTTTCACTTGGGGCCAATTAAGTCACTTGCAAAAATTTAACTTCCAAATTCAAGATTTTAAACGTGCTTTGTATAAGTAAAAGGAAGACTCCCCTCTTTGATTTTTTCAATTGGCTTTCAAATCTTAACAATTCAGTTATTTCAAATGACTCTAAAAACGTGCGAAATATGATCTAAATAGTGTTAAAATAGCTATTTTTTTCTCCAAAATTACAAAAAATTACACAGCGGCCAGCCGTCATACCCCAGTCTGTGATACGTTTGGGTTAAACAAGTTTGCTCACCACGTCTGCCAACTTACACAATTTTGCAAAGTTTTTTGACTTTTGGCTTAAGTCCTTTCTCTTCAGTAAAATTCAGGTTACATGCCAACCCAGGCCCCGACTTCTGATCCTCCATTTTACGATATCTTTGTCCCAAGAAATTCCCTCTTTGAAAAATTTTGATAACGTCATTGCGTGTGATTTGCGGTTTGGCTCTCCCCTCCAATCAAAAATCCTGGCTATGCCTATGTACCTTGTAAATGTTTTTTTCTTAAATTTAATCACATTTGATTGCAAAACATTCATTCCTAATCTACAGTATTTGAATTGTGTCTGCGTGATTGCGCTCAAAATTGCTAAAATACTTGCAGCGCAACCGTTTCGCAAGTAAAATAGTTGCCCCGCAATTGTTCACCGCTGGATAAATTACACGCTTTCATTTCATGGGTTATTCAGATTTTTATCAAACCATAATGAATTACTTGACCGCCAGTTTCTAGAAATCAATAAAGTTTTGGATATTTGTTTTTTGTGTTAGACCTTGATGATGATCGACAATTTCGTAAAATGATCGACCTTCTTCATCGAGATTCTTGTTTAAAAGAGGACTACAGGCAAAGTCAATGAGATTTCTAGAAAGTAGGGTAATCATATTAGATTGACTTGGCTTTGACTGTATCTTTTTTGACCCAGTGACCGAGTTGTTTCGAAAATACTCTTTATCAAATACGACGTGTTGTCCTTCTTCCTTCTTTGAATTTCCACAGTTAAAATTGTCAGTGTTGGTGTTAATAGCCATTCCAGTTCTATCAGAGGACAGTGCTGGCTACTAACTCTATATCTGATCAGAGTAACAGTAACTGAGTAAAACTTACCATATTTGCGTATTGTGTGACCCTAGAATAAGCGTTTTAAATCAAGTAGCAAACAATTGCCCATGGCTTGTTTTTAGACGTTTGGTATACAATCTGACGACTTTATTTTTACTGACATGACTTGGCTACTGTACCGTCTAAGTGGAGTATTACCTGGGTTTTATTTTTCACTAATTATGAGATCTAACTGATTGGTGTACACTGCACAAAAAACTGGCTCGATGCAATGATCAGTGACGAGCATGGTCGTAAAGTTGCCAATTAGAGTTGACAGAGTTGTTCGTATGAAAGCAGTGGCATCTACGTCGTGTTTGAAGTGTAAAGGATGAAGTCGATGCCAATTTAATCTGATATGACTGCAATAACTTTAACAGCCCCATTGGTTTTGCCTGCATTCTTCTGTAAACTACTCGAAAAATATTTGATTTCATTTAGTAATTTGCCAACTAGATATTTTATGATTTTAATACTGTTTTTTGTTTTAGGTGATCCAGTTCCTAGTGGATGAAATAAGGGAAATCAGGGCAATGCAGGTACATTTGTAATTGCGTATTTATGCAACAGTATGTTTGCAAGAAGAACTATGCACTTACTCTTACGTCATGTTTAGGCTAGATGCAAAGTAATGCGAAACGAAGTTTGGCAAGTCTTGCAAGTAGTCGCTTATATTACTTGCTCAAAATAGGCGAACCATTTAACAACAATTTTGTCTAAATGAAGTGACGCAACTCTCTCAAAGTTTGTGACAAGTTGCAAGTTGTCAATGACATCAAATTTGAGTTGCTGCATGGTGCTTCAATGCGTTGTTTCGTTTCCAATGTTAAACGCCTCTTTAGGCAAAATCTGTTTATTGTATTTTGACGGAATCAGCACCTGTTCAAGAAGTGTGCTTGGTCGAATGTTCTTGTCCATTTGTTTAATTTTTGTTCACTAAGTTAGCAGCTTGATATTACCTAGGAGAGATTATCATCACTAACTCCCTAATCCAAGGATGCAACAACATAAGTGGTCGCTTATATCACTTGCGCAAAATATATTTTGCAGGAATTGATTTCAGAACTTTCTTGGTTTTCATTAATCTTGATTTTTTTGCAGATGGAGATATTGAATCGGTTGGAGCACTAGTTTGTTTGGATTTAAATGGGCATCGTAGCAATTTAGAGGATAGATGATTGCTTAATCAAATTAATTGAGTATATTAACAATCCTTCATCTAATTAATTTGATTAAGTAATAGTTAAACCTCTGAATTGCTACGATTTGTATGCAAATTTTTAAACAGTTTTTTGTGGAAGTGCAAAATCAGCTTTAAAATTGACTTTGTGCAACACATCATCAGTTATTCAAAAAAGATGCAAAGTATGACTAACTTGAATGCTCAGTGTCCAATGGTATTTTTCTGCCAAAGGTAGTTTGATTTTGGTTTCTGCATGTTATAACTTACTAGTTTGCAATCGTGCGTGCTTGTCATTTATAACAAGCATTAGAGCTGCTGTAAAATGTGGTGGTTTGGACACATGCCTTGAATCAACAAAACGAAAACAATTGAGACCAAAAACTCTAATATGCGAGTTCTTAAAAGGTTGCTTTGGACTTAATCTGTAAGTAAGGAGCATGATGGGTATGAGCAATTTAATTTTATCACTTAGCTTTAAAACCACGCAAAATGCCGCTAAAATGGGATATTTTTTCAAAAATGTTTGTGCTACAAAGTCCAAAAACTTATGTTTCTGTAAATTAAGTCCTAGCAATTTTTTTCCTATAAAACCAAAGCCTGTAACGCACATATAAAAGCTTTAGTAACGAGATTACTGACATTTTAGTATCAGACAAATTATCGTAAAAATTGTAAATTATTTCGTGAAATTCTAGTTTAATGATTACTTGCATTTAAAAAATTAATCAAGTTACTTTGCTATTAACGCAACTGTATGTTTAGGATTTAAGCTGAAATAATTGAATATGTACGCCCAACAAAAGCTCAACCACACATTTTGTCGATCTTCATTTAATTTGATGCCGACAGATAGACATTTTATTGTTAGCTACTACAAAAATGCTTATAAGTAGAAGAAAACCAAATTCATTAACTGTACTAAAAAGCCAACTTTGAAAGACATGAAAATAATTTACAAATAAAGCCAACGATGGAGCCATGGAATCTGTTAATAAAAGACATATTCAAATGGCTATGAGACGGTTGTGCAGTAAAATAGTTGGTTGATTTAAACAACATATTTACTTGGTTAATGCAAAATCTACGCAAATTATAAAAGGCAATATTTTTATTAAAGCATAATCAGTGGCAATACTAGGAGCAAAAAAAGTCTAAAGAGCTTAAACCTTACATCTTTTAAACCAAGGCACTCAAAAAATTAACTGAATTGCGCAAGCTTTTTAACATGTTTTGTACTTGAGTTGTGAATTGATCAGGCTAAAGTATTTAAGTTTTCTTAGTTTTGCAATTTATTTAATTTGTAAATGGGTATAGAAATTTTCTTTTACATCGTGTTAAAATTGCTCTTTTAAGAATAACAAAACCTATCCCATTTTCTTTAACCACCTGTTAAAAACAGGGGTTAGGACTAGTTTGGGTGATACCTAGAATGAGTTCTTCTTGTTTGCATATGCTTTTGCAGCATAAATTTGATGTCACAGCCACTCATCGAAAGTTAGGTCGCATATGTAACAATGACAATTAAGACAGCCTAATACCTATCGTCAATGTCATCTTTTTCGTCTTGTACATTTTCCATTTCTCATCAGTTATCACTAAGCCAGATTAGACAAAATTTGAACGTTCATAACCGCACCAAAACTATACCATTCTTGTCCTATTTTAAACATAGAAAAAAATCATCTTGCTCTCCGGTTTTCATTTCAAAACAAAAACGTGTTTTGAATTTTATGGCACCTTGCACAAATAAGACTAATTTGAGATAAATTAATGATGACATCTTTGTAGTGAGAAATCAACTTAATTTTTCCGAAAGATTAATAAAAAGTCGCCATATGCAAAATTTTGTTGTTTCGACAACTTTTAAAAAGTATTTAATTATTAGTGTAAATAGCTTTATTTGAATTGCTAAGCATTGTAAAGCTTTTGGATAATTAAAATGATAAATATTTTACTCAAATGTATGCCTTTTCAAAATTTAGTTTCGGCAAAGAGGTCGACTTTTTATACCAAATAATCGCAATATACAGCAACCACAAAATTTGGTGCATTTTAGGCTTAGGCCTATCACTTTTATTTATTTACATTATTTACAATTTCTCTAAACGAACGTTTTCGGCACTACCACTGGCCCTCTTCAGGAATATCTAAATAGCAATAATAACTTTAAGCATCCGAATCAAATAATAAACTAATCTTCAAAAGGTTAAAACATTGCTGTACTTTTTTTTTTTTTTTTTTTTTTTTTTTTTTAGTGTCTACTAGCCTACGTTAAACTCAGCAAGAACGATTCAAATTTACAATTGAAATGACAAGAGTTAGCAATTATGACGAAACAAGCATTATGATTTCAGAAATATAGCAACCACTAAGTATGTCCAACAACTGTCATTGAATTTTATGGTTAAAAAACTTGCAGCAGAAATGATGATCCGTTGGCGTAAAGTTGACTTAAAATTTAGATATTCCTGAAGAGGGCCAGCGGTAGTGCCGAAAACGTTCGTTTAGAGAAATTGTAAATAATGTAAATAAATAAAAGTGATAGGCCTAAGCCTAAAATGCACCAAATTTTGTGGTTGCTGTATATTGCGATTATTTTCAAAATTTGTTGATATATTTTTGTCATTTTATTGCAAAAACAAGGCAACCAAAAAATGCCAAACTACAACTACTCATCATCAATTGTAACAAGTGTCCAATTTCGAGAAATAAAGATTGTCCTAATTTATTTTTTGTGAACTCTCTCTAGAATAGTGTTTCTCAACCAAAGGCCTTGGAAAGTTCTGGGCCAGTTCATCAGCAAAATAATCATCTACTACATTGAATCTAAATAATATTCTTGAAATTGTGATATAGTCTCGTTGCAGATTTCTTTGCTTTTATTTTTGTCAAATGTTGTAAACATCAAGTTAACTATTTTTATTTTGACTGCTAAGATTCAATATCAGGTCGCTTGTCTAATTGTGTGCAGAAGCTATGTGATGTTAAAAGGATTGGTGTTAGTTTCCAAAATTCCATTGGGAGAGGCTGGTTAATATGCTAGGTAATACATCTTATTTTATAAGGTTAATATCCTATTTTTATTAGCATTATTCTTGGTAAACTTGAATGACCAATGATGGTACCTAAGTTGAGAATTCAAGTTTACCAGAATTTGATGTTACTCTTGTTCATTGTATTTCTTTTTTTTTTTGAGGGGCAATTTGTGATTAAAAAACTCATTAAGATCACGAAACATACTTATACTGTGCCAGTAAACACCATAACAATGATAACAATTTATAAATCAATGTCAGCTACAAAAATTTTGTTAGATATTGGCTTCATGTTTTGTAACAGTATATTATCTAAGTGGCATGACATCTCTTGATGTTTTATGCAATAATTGTCTTAAACAAATCACATAGCATGTGCAGTTTTTAATATTGGTAACAGGTAGCGTTTGTAGTAGACTATTGCTTTTCAATGACAATAGGAAGGTTTGCACTAAAATCAAAAGAAATTGTTTGCAGTAAAAGAATTTCCGAAATTTAGTTCTTGCATTGTTGTAATTCGCGAAGATTCAGGCTGTTGTAAAAATATTTTGTCACCAAAAAGGTTGAGAAACACTTTTCAAGAGCAATTTTCTTGTTGTTATCATTTCAGGCTATAATATTTACTAATGAATGAATGTTAAGCAGTGCCATCAAATTAAATGACCGATTAAATTTAGACACATCGCAAAATTGTATATTTGGGAATTTGGCACTTGCTGAATTCACATGCTCAATTATTATAATTGGCAATAGTTAGTACACTATCTACCAAAAAATAAAATAAACACATTTTTTATGCTTAGCAGGTATCATAACCATGCTACTTCAATGATTTTATTTTCTTAACAATTTAAGCTTTTACATAGAATCCACAGAATCCTATTATCTTTCTTATCAAACATTGCATTCCTTTTTAAGCAAGTACTTTTGCAAATTCAGCTGTTTGTGAAGTCACAAAGTTGCAAAATGCAGGGTTGCCAATCCAGCAAACTCAAACCCGTTTATATTTTTGCAAATAATGAGAGTTGTGGAAAAAGGTTCTGGGTATCTTTCTGTTACACCAAGTAGTTCTTATCTCTAAAAAAAAGATTTCGAGTTGTATTTCTTCAACAAAATATAGATGTGCAGTAATTACACTACGTGCAGAATATACAATAACTTGTGTTCATTATAAAACCTATAATCAATCAATTGGATCAGGAGTCTGCTTTTTAAATGGTATTTCTAGACAGACTAGAATGATTGGTATTCACTGCTTCTTGCTTGACGTTTAGCACCTAACCCAAACCAACAGTGTAAGGCTTCAGCTATGCATACTTCATGCATGCATAGTTAATATTTTAGTTGATACTGAAAGGCCAATATTGCTGTCTTTAGGCCAAAGGGTCTTCATAAATGAACAACTAAACATGTAATTACGACAATATTCTGCGGTTGATATCTTGTTTTTAAAAAGTACTCAATAACAAAAGCAAAGTAAATAAAAATGCTAATAGGTCAAAAATAATCATTTAGGATGAAGCAGTTGCATGTTTGAAGTGTACCCATAATTTCTGTTAAAAGGAGGCAAAAATTGGTTGAACAAGTCGTTTTATTTTCTTATGATATTTCTTTTAATTATTCATAAACTTTTCTAAATTAGCAGTCGCGCTTAAACAAAAATCGCATGAAATGGAAAAAAATAGAGGTCGTTCTAACTTAAAAGCTTCTGAAAAAATACAAAATCACAAGCTTAGAGGAAGAATAGGAATCTACATATGGTACACACAGCCACACACCGCAGGCCATCAAAAATTATTCTGGATTTAATTTCCTACACCAATTGAAAGAAACAGATAAGAAGCTTAGAATGATACAAATAACATTGAAAAAAGAACTGTCCAAAAAAAAATTAAATAAATAAAAGTTCAACTGCGCAAAAAACACAAATAAATAAGTAAACAAATCAAATAAACACATGCAGGAAGCTGCAAAGACCATATAAATGGACAGTGACATTATTCTGCTATTTCCATTCGAATGTTTACATAGTTCAAAGTTTTTCTTGGCTAAAACAACTTTTAAACTCTGTTGGTAACTGAATTACAATACTTGAACTTGCGTAATTGTGACAGAAATTGAAAATTTTAGGTTTTAGTTACAAATGTACTTTAGGCTAAAACAAGTCATTTTTCCAACCCTGGGGTGAATATAGGCCGCTGTGGACTACATTAGGGGCTTCAAACTTTTGGTGTTATCAAGCCAATAAAAAGGTTGGCCATTATTTACGCGTCCACGACAACTGACCGCAACAAACTGACCACAAACCAACTGACCACGAGCAAAGTGACGGCATACAAGGTCGATTGGCTGAAATAGGCGATTCTAAATATATTTTTACTATCCCCAGAGCCATCTTGCCCAAATCCTCACTTTGTGACAAAATCAGTGACAAAATCACTGTAACGAAATCATCGCTTTGTGGTCAGTTTGTTGTGGTCAGTTGACTTAGCTCGTTATTTACAGAGCCCCACAATAAATTTCTAATATAAAAACAAAACAAAAAAAAAAAAACGAATAGCTTGCGGAGCCTCTAGAATTTTCTAGCAATGCAATGGGACTCCATTCGGAGCAATTTGAGAACCTATGGGCTAAAGTACTACATTGAAACATCAGTCAAGAAGACGCCACCAAGATACCTCCAAAGATTTTGCATTCAGTTTTGTTTTAAAGTTAGGTTGCTAAAACTCTCTAAATGTGTCACTTACCCAAAGCAGAGGAGGCACATAGTCGTAATTTGGTTGGTTGTGGTAGTCCCCCTGGTCACGAAGTCTGTTACTTCTTCTTTAATGCCTAAACAGTTAAAACTCTCCAAATGTGTCACTTACACAAAGCAAAGGAAGCACCTGTCTTATCCTCCTTCTAACATGGTCGTAATTTGGTTGGTTGTGGTAGTACCCCTGGTCACGAAGTCTGTTACTTCTTCTTAATGCCTAAACAGTTAAAACTCTCTAAATGTGTCACTTACGCAAAGCAGAGGAGGCACCTGTCTTATCCTCCTTCTTACATGGTCGTAATTTGGTTGGTTGGTTGTGGTAGTACCCCTGGTCACGAAGTGTGTTACTTCTTCTTAATACGCAAAGCAGAGGAGGCACTTATCTTATCCTCCTTCTAACATGGTCGTAATTTGGTTGGTTGTGGTAGTACCCCTGGTCACGAAGTCTGTTACTTCTTAATGTCTAAACAGTTAAACTTGAAACTAGACAGTTGAATCCACTAAAACCAATTAAGTTCTGATTTCAGCCCAGTCTATTTACATGTACTACAATCATTTGACTTTGAATTAAAAAAAAAACATGCCAGCAAAAATAGCAAGGCTGGTGTATATCAGTATTCGCTGACCCACGTAAAGAGTTTACGTTTACAATAATGCATTATTCAACGATTAGCATTGATAGTAAGTTTTGTTTTAAAGGGAGGTTACTAAAACTCGTAAAATGTGTCACTTACTTGAGGTGGAGAATGCATCTGCCTGGGCTTGCTCCTGATAGGGTCGTGGTAGAAAACGTTATTGTTATAATCCTGGTCCCTTAAATGATTTCTACTTTATGCCTAAAGTTACATTTAAACTAGACAATTGAATTTACGGATATCAATTAAGTTCTGGTTTCAGCCCAGTCAACTTACATGCACAAGCATTTGACCTTGATTTGAAAAAAGCAATCAAGCCAAAATAGCTAGCCAGGCGGTATATTAAGTATCGGTATTTCGGACCACAATTGGTATATTTATCCTTATTTAAGTGTTCGTCCTTATTTGAAGGTATGTTTACTAAAACTCATCAAATGCGTCACGTGCATGAGGTGGCGGAGGCATCCGTCTTGGCCTGTTTCTCACCATATCATAATTTGGGGGTTTGGTTATGCTTTTGGTATCTCAAGCAATTGCTTGGTTTTAGAGCCTAAACAGTTAAATTTGAATTGAACAATTAAATATCTAGAAATAAATTTAAGGTGTGGTTTCATCCCAGTGTACATACATGTACAAGCATTTGATTTAGATTTTGAATCAGCACGTTTAGTGAAAATAGCTAGCCAATCGGTATGCTTACCAGATCATAGTTGGAAGGTTTCAGGTAATACCCTTGGTGTCTTAACCGAGTGCTCCATAGTATGGCCTAAACAGTTAAATTTGAAATGGGCAATTAAATCCCTGGAAATAAATTAAGTTCTATTTTCAGCCCAATGTACTTAACATGTACAAGCATTTGACGTTGGTTTGAAAAAAGCCTGTAAGCCAAAATAGCAAACAAGGTTGTACATTAAGTATTTGCTTACCACCGTTGGTATTTATACTCAACGTTCACAACAACATTCTTGCAATTGATGATTTTAATTTTGCAAGGTTAAGTAGCAAATTTAAGAGGGCGAGTACTGAAACTCACCTGATGTGATTTGCACCATAATTACTATGTATACTCAAGGTTCACAACAAAAAATTCTTACAATTGATAACTTAAATTTTGTAAATTTGTGGTAGTAAATTCAAAGAGAAGTTACTAAAACTCACTTAAGGTTTTACATACATGAGCAGGAGATCTTAAGAAGGCCTCCTTCTGGCAAGATCATCGCTAGTGGGGTTTGTCATAAAACCTGAACAGTTAAGTTTTTTAACTACGTGTACAGTTAAATGCACTAAAATAAAATTAAGTTCTGGTTTCATCCCAGTCTATTTACTCAAAGGCGTATTTAACTTCGACTTGAAAAAAACATGTAAGCCTAAATAACGAGCTGGTTGTATGTTCAATATTTGCTTACCACATATGCTATTTATCCTCAACGTTCATAACAACATTCTTGCAATTGGTGATTTAATTTTGCAAATTTAAGTAGTAAATTTACAGGAAGGTTACTAAAACTCTTTAATGTGTCACTTGCATGAGGCATAAGATGCACTCGTGTAAACTTTATGTCTTTATTAAAGGCAGATTACTAAAACTCACCAAAAGTGTCGCTTACATGAGGTGGAAGAGGCACCAGTCTTAGCCTTTTCTTGATAAGGTCATTGTTGGTGGATTCTGGTAATACCTTTGGCTTTGCTATCTTCGGCTGCATTGTATAGTTTTAACATTTAAAGTATCTTGGCAGTTGTAGTAACTTGTTTGGTTAGCAAGATCACACATAGTGATCCTCCAACCAACAACTCATCTCAAATTTGCTTTTGGGGTTTTAGTGGTGGCCTTGTGACTATTTATTTCATTGAGCGATCGTCTTAGATGCTGTTTTTTTTATTTGCCACTCCTTTTACTAGGTGTTTATATGAACCATACATTTGATTTAAGTATTTTTGATTGCATGATGGGTTGCTACTGGCCAGTTGGTCGAGCGGCAACGCGTTCGTCTCTGTTGTGGGAGGTCAGAGATTTAAATCTCGGGCCGGTCAAATCGGACACAGTGTTGCCAACGGCTCGCCACCGCTGCAACATTTCTTCGAAAGGAGTTGTGTTGCTCGGGCGCAATGACGCGGAGATGGGCCCGCAAACTCGTTACACGCTTCGGCGTACTACAGCGAGTATAAATGAAAGATTTGATTTGATTTGATTTTGATGATGGGTTGCTGACCTTGATTTTGCTTGATATTGGTCATTTCCATAGTCTTGTTTGTCATGCAGGGCAGCAATTTGAATCCTTTGGATTTTGCTTGCAAACGGCCGTTTTTCATTTTTAATTAAACTTCTAAAATACTTTTAAAAGTATATTTTAGGTGTTGGAAACCGTAATGCAATTTGCCAAATAAGCGTCTTCACTTATAAACTTTTTCTGAAAATTTTATTTGTCTAAAACCATTTGGATCACCCATTTGGTGGACTTTCGTTGTGGCACCTTGATCAGTTTTTGCTTTTCGATACCTACCTAGTGACGAATTTTCTCATTTTGCTTGAACGGTTCTAAACTTCACTACTAAGATGGCACCCGTGATTTCAGATGGGCACTAAACTTTCTTGTATTTATAATTGATCCAAGTTTGAATTCTCTGCATTAAAAGTTTAACAATTAATATCTGGGAGGCTCTAAATCGTGGAAAATGAACATAGCAAAGAAAATAGTGGTCAAAAGTGTGGTAAAAAAGCACTAATATTCTGTTTATTAATATCGCATATTGGTAGTTATCAAGATATACCGGTTTAACATTGGTGATTTTCTACCAGTTTTTGGCCTCTAAACTGGTGTTCTGGCACCATTTATTACGCTGCAATGGGTGAAATCTAGAAATTTCGTTGGAAAAGAAAATATTAGCCTTGATCAGATGATACAGCAGGTTTGACATTACAACCTACTTCTCATGTTCACAGTTTTAAGGGAAAGACGTTCCAGAAAATTTTCTAAGCTTTTCCAAACTTTTCGTATTATTACACACAAATCGCTCCATAAAATAAAAAAATTACTTGCTCTTGCTGGCATTATAATGACAATCTATGTAGTAATTATATCAATATCTAACAAACTGACACAAGTATATGAAGTTAAAAAAGTTAGGATGGTTGACGCACACCACATTGAAATATTGACAATTTGATATGGTAGGTTTGACATTACTATCTACTGTTCATGTTTACATGTCAAATAGAAAAACTTCCAAGATAATTTTATTGGCTTTTCCAAACTTTTGGTATCATCACACACAAATTACACCAAAAAAAAACAAACCTACTTGAAGTTACTGGCATTATTCAATTATATATTCCCACAAACTTACACCAGTACATTAAGTTCAAGAAATTAAAATGGTTTACACATCACATTGAAATATTGACAATTTATTGAATTGGAAAGAGCAATCAAACTTTGTAATATTCTACGTCGTGTGTATCATTGTTTGCTGTACTGGTAATTTCAGAAGGAATCAAAATGTTATCCAATGATAACCAAAATCCAACATTGAGATTGATACAGATTTATTTTTAATCAAAGAGTTTTCGTCAGTGCAGATTAGGTTAGTAGTACATTAACATGAAAAATACTGTATATTGGTTATTCAATTATGTAATGGTTTATCTAAAAAAAGAATATTTCATACCGGTATTAATTTTGATCATGTTGCATGCTTCTTGATCTCTTGCATCTTTTTAGGTGGAAACTTACACTTATGCTGCATATTTTAGATATGTATTATTAGATATGCTACATATTTTAGATATGTAGTTAGGTATATTATGCTACATATTTTAGATATGTAGTTAGATATATTATGCTACATATTGTAGATATGTATCAATAGTACCTGTAGTATCGACTTATGCTACATAGCTAATAGATACACTTTGCATTTTTGTTTTGCAGAAATTGTTTTTTTTTTACGTGAAAAGCACAGGATGAAGAGCATATACATAACTTTTCCAACGAGACCCAAATCTGAAAACCCCTAATATGCAATAACTTGGAAGTGCATCGAGAGTTTGCTATTGAAAATAGTCTATAAAAATTGCTATTCACTGTTTCTTTTTTAATGTTTAACACCCAAAAGTGCAGTGTGTTAATTCAATCATGCGTGAAAAGTAGGTGAGCTTTTGGTAGCTTGACTCAAAGACCAAAAGGCGCAATTGATATCTCCTGGCCTCAGAAACTTGTTGAATAAATATGTAAAAATACAGCATGTTGGAATAAACATGTATTTAACTATGGCACAATAATCAATCAAGCAAAGCAAATATAATGCCAAGTGATTAAAAATAATATTTAATAAAGCAGTCCCACCATTAAACTGCACCCTAAATTTCGGTTAAGTAGAGGCAAAAACTGGTTGAAAGAAATCGCTTTATATTCATATGGTATATTTTTGATTGTTTATCAACCTTTCTTAATTCGAAGTCGCTTACTATCATCTTAGCATATTGATCATATCTTTTCGCCATTTATTCTGAATATACGAGGGTCAGTCAAAAAGTAATGAGCCCAAGTATCTCCTGGCCATATTTATTGCAATAAAATCTAAAGTCATACATCAAAGAAAGCCCAGGGACAGGAGATCTTAGTTCTACTTTTCAATGTAATCTCCGCGCTCTTCAATTCCAACTGTCCATCGATGAGCAAGGGACATTATGCCAGCCTTGTAAGAGTCAGCAGGCTGCATTTTTAACCAGTTTCTTACTGCGTTCTTGACTTCCTGATCACTAGTGAAGAGCTGCCCCCTAACTCCTTCTTTCAATGGTCCAAAAAGATGATAGTCGGACGGACTGTCACTATACGGCTGAGAAAAGTTTTGTCACTTTTGTGACACTCAATAAGCTCTGAACAAGCTTCAAAACGGGCTTGCTTGTGAAAATCCAAAAGTTGCCTCGAAACCCATCTGGCACAAACCTTTGCAAAGCCTAGCTCATTAACAATACTTACAACACTTCCATGGCTTACTCAAACACATTCAGCAATGTAATCAATAGTGATTCTGCGATCATCTCTAATAAATTTCTCAACCTAATCATTGTTTCCAGGATAAACTGCTGAAGTTGGTCTTCCACTTCTTTGTCTGTCTTGAGGCTACTCAAACTTGGATCATCTTGTTCGTCTTTAATCCTGGATACCCACTTTTTCACAGTGCTGTAGACTATTGAAGCATCTCCATAAATCTTTACCAATCCTTCGAAAGTTTTTTTTGGTGGCTCCTCTTTTGAAACAAGAAATTGAATCACGGCTCTTTGCTTCTGACGGACATCTAGTGATGACATCATTTCCAAAACACAGAACCAAAAGAGGACACGTTGAAACAATTTTGTTTTACAATTTATTTTTAAAGCAGTAAATTTACTAAACACCTTTAAAATTTCTAGAAAAAATATGAAGGTTAAAGTGGTTAAACTTATCAGGCTCATTACTTTTTGACCGACCCTCGTAGAATTGCACTGCAATTGGTAGATGCTAGAAATTCAAAGGGAAAACAAGTTGAAACACAAAAAAGTTGAACTTGATTAGATGATGCAGCAAATTTTTGACCTCGCAATGCTCACATTTTAAAGTGAAAATTTTAAACATTTTAAACATGCTCACATTTTAAAGTGAAAAACTTTCTTGATAATTTTATTAGCTTTTCCAAACTTGATATCGCAGCACACAAATTGTACAGCAAAAAACAAAAAATCTACTGGCACCAACTGGCATCATCAGTTGAATTCTCATAATGGTATGTTGAATTCCAATATTTGAATAATCGAAATCAAGGGTTCCATAAAATATTGAAGTAATTCAACAATGTTATTAAAACAGGTTTATTTTAATCAAAGTGTTTATGTCATTACAGATTAGGTTAATACAACATTAACATAAAAATCAACGCATATTGTTAATCAGTTTAATAATGGTTTGTAGTGTTCTATTAACTAAATATAAAATTCTGTTTGCACTATATTAACTATTTGTGAGAAAATAATTTTGCTGGTCGGATGTATGCACCATGTCAAGAGAGAAGAAACAAAAACTGAAAAAAGCAAACAAAACATTTGTACTTAAATATACCATAAACATCATGTAAAAATTTTACAAGGAAATGAAAGGGATACAAACTGTTTCTTAACATTAATCTAGTATTCGAAGAGAAAGCAAATTTTGAAAACATGTTCAGATTTACAAGGGTTTGTAAGCATACTCTTGGCTCGTGAAACTTTTTAGTGAATGAATTGTCGGCTTCACATAACGTAGCTTCAATGATTTTAATTTTATTTTTCAAATTCTCAAAATTTAACAGATTGCTATGTGCAGAATTACATGAAATCCATTTCACATTCTTTGATTGTCAAATGTCTGAAAGAAATTTCAAGAAATGTTTATAAGCTAATGTTTATGATAACGATTCTTAGGTAAAGAAATGTTTTTTTATCAAAGACTCTCCTGTTGTTAGAATTTTGTCTTTATGATCTTGTTTGGATTGTAACGCATTTAAAAAAACTTGACAAAATAGTTTTGTTGCTCTGGAGCTGATTAGTTGAATAATAGTCAATATGGCTGTGAATCATGTATGTGTCAATGTTTTTTGATCTAGTAAGATCGAATCTTTTGATTGCTGTCGAGACTAGCTCGAATTTTACTCAGGATTTAATTAAGCATAGATGTTTTCCAAGGTAAATGTTCATTTAATTACAGTATAAGTTGTGATCAAAAAGTTAATTTTGTGAACTTTTTCAATCTAGTAAGATCAAATCTTTTGATTGCTGTCGATACTAGCTCGAATTTTACCCAGGATTTAATTAAGCATTGATGTTTTCCGAGGTAAATGTTCATTAAATTATAGGTTGTGATCAAAAAGTTAATTGTGTGAGTTTTTTCAATGTTTTGTATTCAAGATTCAAGACCAGAGGTTTTGTATAAATTGTTCTTAATAAACTATGCTTTGTTTCGGAAACAATTAGGAAAAGCTTGTTTGTACAGGGCCATTTATTAATGGTGGAAACCTCATTACTTGCTGAATTGATCATATGATTTAGATTTGAGTTTGATAAGATCGTCTGCAAATAGTGTTGGGAAAGAATGTGTAATCACTTGGGAAAATCGTCAATATATGGTGAGACTAATGTTTTGCATAAGTGCTCTGATTAAGACATGATTTGTTCTGAAAAAATTCATAGAAGACTTTGTTTGCACAAAAGCATAAAAATGGACGTTGCAAAGGTCTTCATTTGTCTGATATACATAGTTAGATTGTACTTGTTATGAATGCTCTTGTGTTGTCAGCCAACATTATTGCTAAAGAGTGTTTAAGGTGTTGGAAAAACATGATATATATTACAGTAGTTGACGGTGTTTCATTACTGTGAACTTGCAGTTGCTTGTGCCATAAATAACTTTCAAGCTATTGTATTGGCATGTGTCTTACACGTAATTAGGATAGTTTTGATGTTACAATGGTGTGGTCAATGGTATCAAGGACTTATGATAAATCAAGAAAAAATCGAATTTTTTTTAGCATTTGCATTAATTCGCCCCAGTTTCTTAAACATTTACTGCAAAATTAATTCGCCTAGTTTGTCACCTAAACAGGATTTTAACAGTTTGAAAAGACAAACTAATAAATTGGGCAGTACTATGCAAAAATCGAGCACCCTAATATTAATCGCAGTCTTTTGACCAAATCTTTTGTTTTCTTCAATTGCGTTAATTTGATGATTGTTGCATTCTTTTCTGATTTCAGATTGGATTTCAATTGCGCTACTAAGTTATCAACTGACTTGGCAATAAGCAATACATGCTTATGTTTTCAGCTGAGCGTTTGTCAAATATTTTTCAACGGTGGCTCAAAACATTCGATATCCACTAGCTTAAAATACGTCATTAGAAATCATGGTTTGGTCAGTTTCCATATGGTGTGATTCGTAAGCAATGTCCAAATATTTTTTTTGTTCAAACATCGCCTGATCTTAACAAAAAACATCAACTAATCATTCTTGTAGCTTATAAGGTGTTCACAAATTCGTTGCTGGGTGTTTTTTCCAAGTGATAACATTGCAAAACCAACTAAAATATTTGGCTATTAACAATCTACTGATAAAAAATCAGCTCTTCAGATTGAATCTGCTGAATAATCAAGTTTGTGAGGTTTCTCAGGAATGGCATTAAAAGCGTACCTTGGGAGTTTAAAGGCGTAAACTTCTCTTTTTGAAACTCTGAAGCAATAAGATTTTGATGGTTTAATGTAGTGTGTAGCGCTTTGCTATTTTTGGTTGTTGCATCAAATCACATAAATTGTTATTTTTATCAAGACTGGGAAGTTGGAGCCAAGCATTTTACCATCAACTAGAGCTGTTACAGTAGCCATAGCTGAAAAAAATCTTTAAGCAACAGCTGCGTATTTGCTGAAACGAAAAACCATAATAAAGCCTAGCTAAAGCCCATATTATATTTATTTGAAACCTAGAATTTTAAGGATTAATGTTTCAACTTGCCAGTGATAATGATGTGGTTTTGGAACCGGAAACATAGAGTGTTGAATGCCAACTTCATAGCCATGCCTTTTTTCCAGTAGCTCCCCAACCTTGATTCTAACCACACATTTTGATCATGCACACGATTTAATTAATGTTTGTGTTATGTGTACTCTTACATTGTCACTGAAACTGTATGGAGCAATATTCACTTTACCTTATCATGAACTGTGAAGGTAGCCATTCGGTAAAAACAATCACGCTAATGTTCAAAAAGTATGGAAGTTTGCATCAAAAGTAAACAAAACATTGTTGAAATACAGACGCCATTACAAAATTACTTCCAAATGTTAAGTATTTTGTTCTGGGTTGGCAAACCTACTTTGGAATTTTGATTTTTTTTTGTACAATCGCAGCAATAATAGAGTGTTTAAAGCCCAATCTCGCTTGGCATATTCTACACATGCAATGTTATGTAAGTAAAATGGAGTATAAACCGCAGAATCCTGTTTGACTGTAACAGCTTGTGTTTTCAAAGTGTGGCCAAAATGTTGCTTATTTTCAAATTAACCCCCAAACATGTTAAATTATTTGTATCATTAATATTTTCTGGCATGCAAAAAGCATTGTGCTATCTTATGCCACTGAAAAATTGCATCCCTAAACGATGCTGCAATTTTGTTTTTGAAATAGCTACTGATAGCAAAAAAATGCGCACCTTGAACCATGCCAAAATGAAGTTGCATAAAATTTCTATAGATAACAAAAAATTTAGCTCTCCAACGTAAGCCATTCAAAAAATTGGTTTAGGAAAGTAAGCTGCCCAAAAAGGTGATACTCGCAAATCATGCCAGTGTATTTGTCTTATAAAAGTTAAGTTGCTCAAAAAATTAAGAGCATTTCTTAGAAGGTGGCATCCTCTAATCATTTACAATATTCGTTTCTTGAATAGCTTTTGATATCAAAAGAACTCGGGCTCAAGCTTACGAGGGGTGTATGAAAAGTTTTAAGCATCAGAAAAACTAAAAGGAATTTGAGACTTATAATCATTTATTTTTCAACATAGTCCCCTTCAAGGGCTGAACACTTGCTCCCACGGTGCTGAAGCGCTTTTATCCCCGTGTAGAGCAACTCTTTTGCTTGAGACTCAAAAAACTTCTCGACTGCAATTATGACGTCATCGCTGGCAAAATGGCAACCAGCCGAGGCTTTTTTCATTTGTGGGAAAAGATGAAAGTCGGAGGGGGCCAGGTCTGGCAAATACGGTGGATGAGGGCAAGTTCAAATCCGGAATCGTGAATTGTTGTCATGGAAAACCACGGAGGTGTGAGCTGGTGCATTGTTTTGGTGTAAGAGGATTCCTCTTGTGAGCTTCTTAGGGCTTTTTTCTTTGATTGCTTCCCTTAGACGCTTCAGTTGTCCAGAATAATGGTGTCCATTCACTGTGTGGCCCTTCTGAAGGTATTCAATCAGTATGATACCCTCGTAATTTAGTATTTTTGATACTTAAAACTTTTCATACACCCCTCATACTTTTTCACAAGCTAAACCCCCAAGTCATACCGAAACTTTTGTCTAACATGCAAAAAATTGGATGCCTAGTTGAAGCCATAAACAAAGTTGATTTGGTGGTGTTTCTGGGGAGATAGATCCCGCAAACCATGTCTGAAATATTGGTTTTCTAAATGGCGACTGATAATATAGCAAAGCAAATTAGCTTCAAAAACCATGGTAAAATATTTGTTGATTAAAACGTCTGCTGATGAAAGTTTCGTAACTAAGTCGTTTGTGGAGAAGAGTACCTAAGGGGGTGGTACCACCAAACCATGTCAAAAAAATTCTGCTAAATTTCAGCAATGGCAATTGCTTCGAAGAATATTTGCAATATTTCTTGGATTGTAATGTGATGCATTGTAGAACAATGGATGTGATTATTTTGCAATATGTGAAATATGTGTGATGTGGTACAATTGCAGGTAGTTTGCGATTATTTCTTGTAATTGTCGATTTTTTTGGTAAATTTTGAAATTCAAGTTTATTGCCTGAAAAGTAGCGCTTAGTTCGCCAATTAAAGCTTTTTTTGACCATATTTGCAAATCAACATGAAACGTTACAATCAAACCAACATCTAATTTCAGGATGATTTCCTTTCTACAGAGCTTGATTTTATGTTTCACAACTAAAGCAACCACATGATTATGTGGTATGCTGAAATGATTATTATTATCCATTCCCTAGAAATAGTCTGTAAACTGAAGTCCGCGCAAAACTTTGAATTAATTAGCATTACGAGTCATGACGCAGCAGATGCCAAAAGTAATGCTCCCAAACTTCTGCACATAACAAACTCAAAAAATAATCTTACATGTCCTTCATGGTAGCTTACCAAAGATATAGCAGCTTAGTATAGCTGCTGTTTGTAGGAATATCACCTCTCATTAGCCGTGGTACTTAGGTCGGTTTATCAACTGCAAAATGACTGCTGTTTCACATTGAGCAGCTTGCCACAATCATTGAAGTCATGGCAACCCACTTACCAACCAAAACTTGAGAAGATGGAGCTCATGTGATTTTGTGATAATTAACAAGAAGGAGCCCATGAGCCCTTGTGATAATCAGCTGGTAGGGTAAAAAATGGACAAGGCAGCATTACTGCTGGAATCTGATGCCAACATAGCTGTTAAATTAGGACGCTTCTAGTATTCCATTTATTGGGCCCATAAATGGAATACTACGTTCGTTGTAGTTTAATGATTATGTTGGCATTGTAATCTAGAGGATATGTTGGTTTGTCGATTTTGCAGCCTACCAGTGAAATAATCGCCATCATTTTTGAGTTTTGTTGTTAAGTATTGTAGTTAAGTTCTGTAGCACAGGGGTTATAATGGCCTTATGACAAAACAAAAATACTTTAAAAATATTAACAACAAATCGAAAAATTGCAGATTGTTTGTGCAATGTTTTAATGCAGATTTTTTTGAAATGGATGTCGATATGATGCGTGTTTTGATGCGATGCGATTGCCATTCCTGCTAATTTTACTATATGTAGACGGCTCCAAAGCCAAATTGGTAGTTTCTTTGAAAGGGGCATACCTAAACCAGTTCAAATTACCGTATTTGCTTTGTAAATGGGTACTCATGCCAAAAAAATATAGCTTTCTATCACAAAACGTTCCAGACTGATTGTGGAATGTCCATTTTGTATGTCTTGGAGGTGGCAACCCAAAACCATATCAAAATATTACTTTCCGAAATGTTCGCTGATATTAAAAAATTTAATGTTTAGCGTGATGGGTTTCAACAACCAATATTTTAGAGATCCATTTCAATAGACACCTTGCCATTATGTTTGTTGAATGGCTACTGATTGAAAAAATTATTAGCTCCCGAGTTAAAGGTTTGAAAAACTGAGTTTGTGGGAGTTTTGGGGGCGACACTTCCAAACGCAGAATGGCTAACGACAGCAAAACCATAGCTTTAGTTTATGCGGTTTAGAAGATGGATTTGAAAAGCTTTTTGGAGGGTTGAACTTCAGACCACGCCAAAATACTTATCTTCTAATTCCTGAATGGCTATGAACATCAATTAAATATTAGGGCCTCTAAGCTCAACCATTAAAAAAAATTGATTGTTTGAGTGCCATAGGGTGTAGCAGCGCTTAGCTAGGGTTGAACTTCAGACCACGGCAAAATACTTATCTTCTGATTCCTGAATGGCTATGAACATCAATTAAATATTAGCCCACTTAGTATCAGCCATTTAAAAAAATTAATTGTTTGAGTGCCATAGGGTGTAGCAGCGCTTAGCTGTAACAAAATTTTACCTCTGAAGTGTCTGTCTACAAGTTTTAAAAAATGAGTTTTATGACTTTGCTCGTTAAACAAAAAGATTAACACAAAACGAGACTTTAGTGCTTGTCTTTCAAAAAAAAGCATATAAAATTAGGGCTAAAAACAAAGCTGAAAATATTAATCGGGAAGAAAAGTACGCAAAATATGAAGTTAGTTGGTATTAATTGCTTTCAAGAAGTGTCCAATCTCAGTAATTCAAATGTGAAAATGTCGAATTATGTGAAAGGAAATGCTTTTTGGGATTAAAAATGATAAAGAAATTGAAAATATTAAAGCGATGATGAATTAAGCAAACTAAAATGCATATTGAACTCAAAAGATTAAATTTTTGATGAAGAAAAACGTTGCAAATTTGGTAAATTTTGTTATGTTTATTTAAAGGTTTTGGTATCGCGCACGTGCTATTTCCACCTTAAGGATTTGTTTGAAATGTTTAAAGTGTATGGGGCTAAATGCAGTTTGTTGGAAACCAAGTCGTACGAAATCTTGGTGGTTCACTTTGCACCTCTTTATTTTCATGCCTGATTTGTTTATTTTGGGCTTCAACAAACTCTTCAAATATGTTTCAGACTTGTTGCTGTGTCCTTGAACGCCGATTGTTTGTTAGGCCCAAATGCACTTACAACAAGACTGATCTGGTAGACTAGCGAGTGCGGTCGACACTCAATTGGATTGAAATTAGTTGCATTATTTCTTGTACTTATTTATTTGAACATGTCTGTTCTTGCACATCTCCCTAATTTGAACTAAGTCGAGAGAGAGAGAGAGAGACAGTTGTCAGATGAGTTGCCAGGTTGAGCTTTCAAGCAAGAGTAGTCAGAGTGAGTTGACACTTGACAAGGTGAGTTTCAGAGTAAGCGAAATGAGTTGATAGAGCTAGTTACCAGATTAAGTTGTTTGGCGAGTTAATGAAGTAAACATCTGAAGTGAGTTCAGAATGAGTTCACTAAGTAATCTAAAAGCAAATTGTCAAATCTAGTTACTTAGAATGAGTTGAGAAAGCAAATTAGATAGTGTTGCAGTAACTGAAGTGTATTTTTGTTTAGGTGTTAGAAGGAGTGAGTTTCTTTGGTGAGTTATTGCAGAAAGTTTGTACAACTACAGGTTCAAGTGAGCTGTTAGGTTGACAGAGGTGGGCACAAATAACAGTTTACCAAAAAACTGCAATGTAACAAAGCTCGACGATTTTTTTAACAACTAAAATTCGGCGCAAGATGCAAAATTCCGCATTTTTGCGAATATATTTGCGAAAGAAGATTGGCATTTGACAACAATACGATTGAACTAAAACTAAATTGAGTTCAAAAGTATGAATTTACGTGTCGAGAAGGATGTAGGTCAACATTCCGTTGTTATTTCTGATAACCAAAAGCTGATTCAAATTGCGACTTTATGTCTTGTGATTTTTGTAAACGTATAAAATTGCGCTATTAAAAAACAAAAAAAAGAAATCTGCAACGAATTTTGAAAACATTGACCATAATTCAACGTTTGCAATGTCTCCAAATAAAAAATTTAAGTGCAGCGCAACTTTTGCATTTGCAGAAGTTGCGCTTTGCACTTATAAATTGCGCTTTGCCCATTTCTGTACGTTGATGTAAATATGCTAGTTTTTAGAAAGTTGTAGAAAAAGACAATCAGCCAAATTGGACAGGCAGAGCAGCTTGAGCCTAAGCACAAGTTCACAGGCAGAGAGACAAAGATTAGCAGAGTTTAATGTAGTTTAAAAGCTTCAAATTAGTGAAATGTGCAAATGCGGCATGTGCAAATAAATAAGTCAAAGAAATGGCTGATTTCAACATATTAATTGAGTATCCGTCGTAGTTGGTAATCTGGTGGACCAATCTGTAAAAAGTGCAGTTGTGCTGAACACTCAGTCGCCAGTTTAAGGGGCATACAATCAAGTAAGAAAGGCATTTGATGAGATCAATGCTTGAAAAATCAAATCAAGCATAAAAATACAGAGATGACAAAAACACGAACCACCTGGGTATTTTACTGCTATCGGACAACCTGTATCTTAGGTCCATTTACCATGCGCCAAACAATATCCATGTTTGCAACTATTTTTCGCTGCCTTTAAAAGGTCATTTTCCCTTTTCTCAAGTATTGTGGCTTCCATTGTTTTCAAGGTCCATTATGCTCTCGTTTTTTTTTTCCGGACGAGTGAATATTCAGTTATGTTAGATGTCTTAACCACCAATGCTTATAAGCTAATTTTTCTGATGCTCCTCATTTTTTAGGGAGAAATTAACGAACATTTGTATTCATGTACTGCTGTCTTATATTGAGTTAAACATGTAGGAAAAAACCAAGACTGATTTTCACTTAAAAAAAGCAAATTTTCTCCATATCTTATGTTATTCATTCAATTCATAACAGCAACAAACAAGTCTTGTTTTTTTTTTGCTTTTTTTAGAATTACCAATCAATTTCGGGTACTTTTGTAAGGGATTTTAAGGGTAGGAAAAATTATGAGTGTTTTGAAAGAAATTCAATTAAATGGGAAGCTAAAACAAAGTATTTCGTTGAAATTTATTTTAGAACTGTGCTTTTGCATGTTTGCCTATGGTCCAGTTGGCAAGTGGAGTCAGAAAGAGCCATTTCTCAATTTTTTCAGCATTTTTAGATTTATGTTTATTTGGCGTTTTCTCGCTATTTGGTATGCATTATTATCTGCGCAGATTCTTGTATATAATGCCAGTTAGATTAGTATGCATTTGTGATGTGAATGTAGTAGATGAGTTTTGAAACGAAAGTTTTAAGGTTAGAAAAAATAATTGGGCCCATGCAATCTTTAAGATACACTTTCAGTTTCATTGGCCAAAGATCAAATTTCACCAATTACAATTTTGTGATTTAAAGAATTGTTTCTTTGTCCATGACGATAGGTGAGGCAATTGAGGAATGTTTTAGAAAAAAGAAAAAATTTTGGTTCAATTTTTTAATTACATTTTAAGTTTCAACAGCCCAAGATCAATTATTACTAGTTGCATGTATTGAGACAGCCTCAGTAATGTTTCATCAGCTACTGTATAGATCACAAATATGTTTTTATGGTTGCAATAGACCACGCACTTATGTGGTTTTTAAGGCATTTTTTACAACCACATTAGGTGAGGCAGTTAATCATATTTTGAAACAAAACTCTGAAGATTTAAAAAGTATTTGGGCGTTTTTAATTTTTGAATTACATTTTCGGTTTTGTTAGCTCGGAGTCAAAATTTGCCAGTTAAATTAGTTCGCGATAGACTACCAATATGTTTCATTAGCAATAGATTTTTATCAATATGGTTGATCTTAGTTAGCATTTGTGAGGAATTTTTTTGTTTGACAATCACAATGGATGAGCCATTCAGCCGTATTACTCGTCAAATAATGCAGAGCTTGAACATGACTTCAGTCTGATCAAATCTTGCTTGATTGCATATACTGTACCACGTTAGGTAAGATCAGCTTCAAAGTGCTTTGTCATTGTTTAGCCTGACCTGGTATTCAATCATGTTAGAAAATTAAAAAACAAAATCAAGGTTGTTTAGCAACTGTGTCTTATCTGAATTGGTTGCTGTTTTGCCCACTAGACTAGATTATTTTTTAGGCTATGGTTACTAAGTTGGAGCAGAAACTCGTCATCGATGCTAGGCCGCTGTTTTAAAACATGTGTAGCTTTAAACAATTTTCTCTCATTTGGAGATGGTAATGTATCCCTCAAAGCTGAGATTTGTGTAGGGGTTTGCTTTTTTTGTTTTGTTAAAACATCCAGTCAAATTTAGGTAATTTTGAAAGGGTTTTAATTAAACGTGGGAAAAACTATAAATGATTTGAAAAGAAAATCAATTTGATGAAAAGCTGAAACAAAGCATTTTGTTGTATTTTAGAACTGTGAACTTCCTAGTTTGCCTCCGATTTTGCAGGCAAATGGAGTCAGAAACGGCCATTTTTCAATGTTTCAACCTTTTGAGATTTATGTTTGTTTAAATTTCAGGAATAGAAGTTTGAAAGTTTTTGCATGTTTTGATATGCATTTTTATTGGCCCATAATCTAGTATTTCTTGCCGGTTAGGTTAGTATGCAATCGACCACACTTTTGTGATTTGTATGCAATAGATGAATTTATGAAACAAAAGATTAGAAAAAAATATTTAGGTTTTAACAAATTCTAACATAGCACTTTTAGTTTCAATGGCCCAAAATCAAAATTTGCCATTTACAAACTGTATGCGAAGTCCATTATCATGTTGTTTTTGTTGCTAAGCAATATCCATGTTTGCAACTCCTAACGCTACCTAAAACTAGTGCTTAATGCCAGTTATGTAGGTCAAGGTATTTGAAAAGACAATAAGGTCCGATTTCAACTCATTTATTGCCGCACAAAACGAAATTGTATTTTTTGTTATTTTTTGGGGCTTCCTTCAAAATTTTTCGTAAGTTATACATCAAAGGATATTAAGAATCATTAATTTTATTTGATCAGCGTAGTCTTGTTTTTTAAGTTTCTTTCTAAGTGCACCAAATCGAATGTCTTTGAGCTAAAAGAATAAATAAAATTCAACAAATAAGCCTTATGTTAATTTTAAAAAAACATCTTTTTCGTCAAAGCCACAACAAAAACCTAGTAAAATCCAAATAGTAAAAAATTCAAAAAATTAATGTGCAATGCTCCTTTAATATGTGCTATAATGTGCATTTGTTGGTTTTATGTTTGATACAATCATCCGATACATTAAAATAGATTAATGGTTACATGTTTAATACAATCCCACTAATGTTCACATTCAAATCAATTCACATTTATAATTGTACATTGCACCAGACTAACTACACTGTGAACTTCAGATTGATTTAAGTTTAATCAAACATATACAGGGTGTCTCAAAAGTAAGTATACACTGTAACATTTGAATAACGATCTAATGGCTTTTTGTCGAAAGTTTACCCAAATACTTTGTAAACTGCTAGTAGAAACAGATAACCATCCTAATGTCTGCTTGAATTTGCTTATTGATAGGATAGTAGACCTCAACGTGGAAACACCAATTTCAAGACATTTCAGCCACCGTTTGACGCATTCTCGCCTGACACTTCGCAATTAATCTTGTGTAACTAGTCCACATGATACTCTAATTTTTTTCAACTTTTCAAGGTTTTGAGGCCGAGTGGAGTAAACATTACTCTTGTGGAAACCCCTAAGAAGAAAGCTGCATGGGGTTAAGCCACGTGAACGAATGGCACATTCCATAGGACCCTTGCACCCAATCCACCTATTGGAAAAGAAGTGATTTATGTAATCTGTGACTTTCGTGGCGTAATGTGCAGCAGCTCCATCTTGCTGAAAACAACAGTTCTCAACCGAAGCGTTGTTTCTCGGCTCTGGGAGAAAAAACTTTGAATGCCTATGAGAGTTTCTCGTTTAAAAAATTCCCTGTTAAAGAGGCGCTGAGTTTGCCTTATTGATCCATATGCTTTTTGCCCATCAGCAATTTTGCACTTCATTTCTTGGGTTAATCGCCTTGTCATTTTGTAGGTTGATGAAAAATGCAAACAATACCTAACTTTTACTACTGGTTCACACTATGTTCTTTGAAGAATTGAATGCCCTATGATGAATACCTGAAAAGCAAACCCTGTACATTTATTTTTCTTGGTGTGTAAGCAAAGTTTTCACGAACAGCAGAAGATGCTGGAATTGTCATAAGAATACTGAGTAGTTTTTTTTAATTGACAAACCGATATTTCTTGCACGAACGACTAAGGTACAGTACCAGCAAGCAGTTTCTATTGGTGTTATTTTCTTGCATACATTGCATCAAAGCACTCGAGGACTGTTTGAAAATCTTGGAGTCCACGACAACCGACCATTATAAACTGACACCAAACAAACTGACTGCCAACTTACCATGCTCCTAACACTGGCTATTAATTGGTTCACTGTCAATTTGTGGCGGTTAGTTGACTTGGTTCGATAATTGTTAAATCTTTATTATTAGCGCTAACGAACAATGACAACTTTTCTCCTTCATAATCATTCCCATGAGCTCCCATGTACAATTGGAAGAATTTTGGCCAAATTGTTTGGACTTCTTTGATCACTGTCTTTTTTATGGTCGACTTTTGAAACAAGAAGAAGTCGCAAGATCCCAGGTCAAGGTGAGCCTTGTGGTTGGCTCAACACGATGTTGCTATTGTTTGCCAGAATTTCTTGGATGCTCAAGGCATTGTGTGAATGAGCATTGTCACGATGAAGGAGCCATGAGCTTTTCTGCTAATCTTTTATCTTTATTTGTTTTCATTAAAAGTGAAATTTTTTCGTACGTTGATTGTTAAGCCTTGTGGCAAGAATTCCATGTGTACAACTCCTCTTACATCAAAAAATGCCATCTTCATCACCTTCACAACGAACTTTATCGTTAGTAGTAGTACTTTATTAGCACTGTAACACCAACAGTAATCAATTTGAGTCAAAGTGTTCTACTGTCATTTACATGGCTGGTATCTTGATAGAATAAAACCTTCACAACATAAGATAACAAGGTTTTGTACGAGAAATTTTTGCTTGAGGATGTCGTCTGGGTTGCCTTTTGATCAAATCGTTGCTTGCCGGGTTTGTAGTAATACCTGTTGGACTCCAAACGTGAGTTTCTTGGCCTAACAATTTACGTTTCCAACTAAGCAGTTAAATTAATTGAAGTAAATTAAGTTCTGGTTCAGACCCAGTATGCCATTGATGTTGGAGAATACTTTATTTATTTGGAAAAACTTTGCAAGCCAGCATGCTTGCTGGCATATATCACCAGATTGCTCAAATAATGAAATTAATGAAACCAATCAAAATAGATTTTTTATAACTTTAGACACCCCCATTGATTTAGCATTCAGTCCTCTTATAAAAGTCACAGGTTACTAAAACTCACTAAATGTGCTACTTACATGAGGCGGAGGAGGCACCCGTCTTGGCCGCCTCCTCACCAAATCATAATTCGGGGGGTTCTGATAGTACTCCTGATCCCGCAGTCTGTTGCTTCTTCGAAGTGCCTAAACAGTTACAAACTTTAAACTAGACAATTGAATCCACTGAAATAAATTAAGTTCTGGTTTCAATCCAGTTAACTTACATGTACAAGCCTATGACACTGATTTTTAAATAGTATGCAATCCAAAATAGCCATCAAGGTGTTATATCCATTTTTCGCTGACCAAAGTTGAAGAGTTTCTTGTTTTTTTAGTGATAATTACAACAATGCATTATTCAGCATTCAGTAAGCAGCATTGAGTCACATGGCTTTGCATTGCATGTTAGTCCAGTGATTGATCTTAAATTGAAACTAATGTTGTGAACTGTTTCGTTGCCATGCATTAAACAGGGACTGAACGATGTTTGAAAGGTATTTGCACAAGACAGGTCTGATCAGTAGCAAAAACAAGCAAATCTATCCACACAAATTTCGGACCTTTTTATAATCAGATGGTTGAATATTTATACAATTATCAAATTAAATCTTTTAATATATATACTCGTTCTATTGTGCTGAAGCTGGTAATAAGTTTGCAACGCCCATCTCCGTGTCATTGTACCCTGGCAACACGACTTCTTTTTCAGAAATGTTGCAGTGGTGGTGAATCGTTGGAAATAATGTGTTTGATTTGACCACGTAAGATTTGAACCTCAGATCTCTTGGTCCCAAGATGAATGAGTTTTCGATTTACCAACTGGCCAGTTTCAAACATTTATAATCAGTCAATACAAGTTAATACACGCCATTGCGTAGTGATTTCACACTAGGTAATAAATAATTTAAACAATGGTGACATTTGTTCAGTACAGAAAACTAATTAGAATCTCAGCATATAAATTATCTCTTGCCATTTATTCTGCTAGTGGAATTATGCAGCAATGGGAAAAACCAGAAATTCATCAGAAAAAACAAAAAGTTAAACTTGATTAGATGATACAGCTGGTTTTGAAATTACAATCTCCTTTTAATGTTTAGATTCTTAAGGGAAAAACTTCCTACATAAGTTTATTGGCTTTTCCTTACTTTTGCACTATCACACACAAATTGCACCAACAAAAAGAAAAACCAAATCTACTTCTACTTTCTGGCATTATTCAAAATATATTTCCAACAACTGACACCAGTATATGAAGTCAAGAAATTAGGATGGTTGACACATTGAAATATTGACAAGTTATGAAATTGGAAAGACCAAGCAAAATTTGTAGTATTCCATGTCATATGTGTCATGGTTTACTGTAATGATAATTTCAGAAGGAATCAAAATGTTATCCAACGATAACCAAGTTTAAAGATTCCATGAAATAATCCAACATTGTGATTAATACAGATTTATTTTTAATCAAAGTGTTTTTGTCATTGCAGATTAGGTTAATAGTATATTAACATGAAAAATAATGTATTGGTTATTCACTCTAATAACGCTTTATCTGAAGTGTTTTATTATGATAACTAAATATGAAATTATATATGTAAATATATCTGTATATTTGTACCATATTCAAGCCAATACAATCCTTCATGCAACCAATCCTGGAGAATGCGAATATGATCGTGCGCTCCTAAATCAGCAGTCACATAAATTTCAAATTATTACTTTGATAAAACCAAACCAATCAAGAAAAAAATTTTTTTACAATAAGCAACAGAAACCAAAACAGGAACAAAAAATCATATACAAGTTTGAACAATATAAACAAAATAGTCCATCAGACCCCTCCCAAAATAAAGCAGTAAAAACAAAAACAACAAGTATCGTTTCGATAATCTTGATTGAGTTAAAAAATAATGATAATAAATCAACCACAGTTAACAAATTTAGCGAATCCAACACACATTCACACATTTCCAGGCAAATGGAGTCAGAAACGGTCATTTTTCAATGTTTCAACATTTTGAGATTCATGTTTATTTAAAGTTCAGAAATAGAAGTTTGAAAATTTTTGAGTTTTTGCATGTTTTGATATGCATTTTTATTGGCCCTTAATCTAGTACTCTATTATTTTTTACACACCGTTACGTAGTGTTAAAATTCAAAAAATTAATGGGCAATGCCCCTTTAATATGTGCTATAATGTGCAACCATTGGTTTTATGTTTGATACAATCATCAGATACATTAAAATAGATTAATGGTTTCATGTTTGATACAATCATCAGATACATAAAAATGCAATAAAGTTCAAAATTTAATTTTGCTGTATCAAACAGCCAGCTACTAATGTTCTTAAATCAATTCACATTTATAATTGAACATTGCATCAGACTAACTACAGTGTGAACTTCAGATTGATTTAAGTTTAATGAAACATATACAGGGTGTCCCAAAACCAAGTATTCACTTTAAAATTTGAATAACACGTGGGAACACAAATTTCAAGACATTTCAGCCAACGTTTGACGCATTCTCGCCTGACACTTTGCAATTAATCTTGTGTAGCTAGTCCACATGATACTCTAATTTTTTTCCAACTCTTCAACGTTTGAGGCCGAGTGGAGTAAACATTACTCTTAAGGAAACCCCAAAGAAGAAAGCTGCATGGGGTTAAGCCACGTGAACGAACGGCACATTCCATAGGACCCTTGCACCCAATCCACCTATTGGAAAAGAAGTGATTTATGTAATCTGTGACTTTCGTGGCGTAATGTGCAGCAGCTCAATCTTGCTGAAAGCAACAGTTCTCAACCGAAGCATTGTTTCTCAGCTCTCGGAGGAAAAACTTGAATTTCCTGTAAAAGTTTCTCGTTTAAAAAATTCCCTGTTGAAGAGGCGCTGAGTTTGCCTTACTGATCCATATGCTTTTTGCCCAACAGTAATTTTGCACTTCATTTCTTGGGTTAATCGCCTTGTCATTTTGTAGGTTGATGAAAAATGCAAACAATACCTAACTTTTACTACTGGTTCACACTATGTTCTTTGAAGAATTGAATGCCCTATGATGAATACCTAAAAAGCAAATCAAAATTGAAAGTGACTTTTGAGACACCCTGTACATTTATTTTTTTTGGTGTGTAAGCAAAGTTTTCACGAACAGCAGAAGATGCTGGAATTGTCATAAGAATACTGAGTAGTTTTTTTTAATTGACAAACCGATATTTCTTGCACGAACGACTAAGGTACAGTACCAGCAAGCAGTTTCTATTGGTGTTATTTTCTTGCATACATTGCATCAAAGCACTCGAGGACTGTTTGAAAATCTTGGAGTGCACGACAACCGACCATTGTAAACTGACACCAAACAAACTGACTGCCAACTTACCATGCTCCTAACACTGGCTATTAGTTGGTTCACTGTCAGTTTGTGGCGGTCAGTTGACTTGGTTCGATAATTGTTAAATCTTTATTATTAGCGCTAACGAACAATGACAACTTTTCTCCTTCATAATCATTCCCATGAGCTCCCATGTACAATTGGAAGAATTTTGGCCAAATTGTTTGGACCTCTTTGATCACTGTCTTTTTTATGGTCGACTTTTGAAACAAGAAGAAGTCGCAAGATCCCAGGTCAAGGTGAGCCTTGTGGTTGGCTCAACACGATGTTGCTATTGTTTGCCAGAATTTCTTGGATGCTCAAGGCATTGTGTGAATGAGCATTGTCACGATGAAGGAGCCATGAGCTTTTCTGCTAATCTTTTATCTTTATTTGTTTTCATTAAAAGTGAAATTTTTTCGTACGTTGATTGTTAAGCCTTGTGGCAAGAATTCCATGCGTACAACTCCTCTTACATCAAAAAATGCCATCTTCATCACCTTCACAACGAACTTTATCGTTAGTAGTAGTACTTTATTAGCACTGTAACACCAACAGTAATCAATTTGAGCCAAAGTGTTCTACTGTCATTTACATGGCTGGTATCTTGATAGGATATAACCGTCACAACAGAGAATAACAAGGTTTTGTACGAGAAATTTTTGCTTGAGGATGTCGTCTGGGTTGCCTTTTGATCAAATCGTTGCTTGCCGGGTTTGTAGTAATACCTATTGGACTCCAAACGTGAGTTTCTTGGCCTAACAATTTACGTTTCCAACTAAACAGTTAAATTAATTGAAGTAAATTAAGTTCTGGTTCAGACCCAGTATGCCATTGATGTTGGAGAATACTTTATTTATTTGGAAAAACTTTGCAAGCCAGCATACTTGCTGGCATATATCACCAGATTGCTCAAATAATGAAATTTTAATACGCATGGCTGACTCACACACGAGCACGATATACTGCAGTTGTGATGTAAGCAATGCTGATTTTGCATTGTGTAATCCTCTTTTTCATTTCAATTGGTAAACGTATGGTATGGCACATAATAGCCACTAGTAAAAGTTTTTGATTTCCATATAGGCTTTTTTGATTTAAGCAGAAGTATCTGATAAAACTTCCAGCAATTACTTTACTCAATCCATTTAAATATCTGCACTGATGTATTAAGTTCTGGTTCCGACCCAGCATGCCATTGATGTTGGAGAATACTTTATTTATTTGGAAAAACTTTGCAAGCCAGCGTGCTTGGTGGCATATATCACCAGATTGCTCAAGTAATGAAATTTTAATACGCATGGCTGACTCACACACGAGCACGATATACTGCAGTTGTGATGTAAACATTGCTGATTTTGCATTGTGTAATCCTCTTTTTCAATTGGTAACATATGGTATGGCACAAAATAGTCTCTTATAAAAGTCTTGATTTTCATATAGGCTTTTTTGAGTTAAGCAGAAGTATCTCATGAAACTTCCAGCAATTGATTTAATGAATTCATTTAAATATCTGCACGGATGTATATATGCATTATATGAGTTAAATTGAACTGAGGTTTCCCACAGTGAGAGTCGTGGCTTCCAATCGGAAATTCCAATCTCGCCATATGCTTTAGGATATCAATCAAATGCCGTGTAGCAGCATTATGACTGGCTTTAGTTTTTTTTCCGAAGGCACTTCCAGTAAAGCGTCGAGTTGAAAGCTACCATCTTGAATTCATGCTCCTATAAAATATACTTTCAGAAATATGGTAGATGCTAAACGCACTAAACTTGTCTTCAATCAAAATCTTAGTGTATTTCAGCTTATCACAAGCAGTGTTGTAAAGTTTTGTGTAGGTATTAATTGTTTTCAAACTTCTGATTAATTTTTTCACAATGAAATGTTAGCAACGCTGTTAACAGCAACTTGTTCCATTCAAATTTAAACCTGACCTTACATGAACTGCATTTTTACAAATTTAAAGAATTAAAACAGTCCACAAATATTTTTAGAATTTCAACATCTTTTTTCAATGTTTAGTTTAACGTGTTCCTATATTCTATTGTGTTGGTCAATTTGTTAAAGAAAGCAAAAAGGCTCAGTAACTAACCTTTTTGGTTTTTAATAATTACTCTTAATTTCAAAAGCTGCAGAAAATGTTGCACAATATTTGTAGTACAATGGTTTTTTTATTTAGATATCCGAAAACGCAGTTCTTGTAATATTTTTTAAAATCGAATGCTCTTGCTTCTCTAGCTGGACAAATGTTTTTTTGCATATAAAGTTTATCGGAATTGCAGGATTCATTTGGGAGCAAAACTCTTGTTATAGCGTTGCATGCAATGTTAGAGATAAGCTTGTTTGAAGTTGTTAGTTTTTCTCCGCGTAAGTTTTTTTAAAAAGCAAAGCCACAACTATGGATTGATTTTTTCTCTTATTTATATACTTGTACTATATTTTAGGACTAGATGAGGTACCCTGGAGCATAAAGCGCACTAATTGTCCATTATTGCTTTTAGTTCTTTAGTAAAGAACACCGGAATATAAGGACATTAAATGAAATACTACTTACAAAGCTCTAGAACCTCTAATAGAACTCCAAACAATACTGAATTAAATCATGAAGATAGAAGATAACCAAGTTCTTACATAATGATGAAGATAATGAAGATAACCTAGTTCTTACATAACACGCACCTGAGTATAAGGTGGTGCTTCAATTCCTCAAAAAATTAGTGTATATTTAGTGCATCTTGAGGTCCCAAAAATACCATATGTAGATTCCTTTTAATGATTTCAAAAATAATGGTTAGGTGTAAAAGCATTATTTTGCTTTGTATTCATTTTCTTGGTAATCTTTTCTAATTATCTTTTGCTGATCAACAAAGAAATGAATGCAATTAGAAACGCGTGGCTGACTCGGACATAAAGAATGCCGACTCAGACGTAAAGAATGCTAACTCAGACATAAAGAATGCTGACTTTACAGTGTGAACGTATAGTGTGGCATTGTAAAGCATCGTCCACGCAAAATAGTTGTCTACTGTAGACCAGACATTTTTTAATACTCAACTAGATAATGAATAAAAAAAACTTTCTAGAACAAAGTGTGGGGAAAGGTTTGGCGTCAACAACACGACTAGTGAATAGTACAATGCTAGCCAACACCTGACATGCAGATTGTAATCACGTGTTTAATTTTTTAAGTCATGGTGTTGAAAATTCAAGAGGGTCGTGGCTTCAGTGTTCCTTGGCTACATTCCTATTTTACAACGAGTATACAGGGCTTATTTCTCAGAGTCTTTTTTTGCAGCCTTCTCCTCCATACTGGTTTTGCTAGCACATGTTAAAAAGCTTACACATTTTTGTTAAATTTTCCGCGTGACTTGTTTAGTGAAGAGGGCCTTAGCTATGCTCTGGTTCGCCACTGTTCTAGCAGCTTTATGTCGAGACCTTCCTTTAAGATTCTCGTATGCTGCAAACTATAGCAAACATATTTTGTAAAACTTTTGGATACAAAAATAATCTTGAAGTAATGATGGCTTGAATAAATCACTACAAAATTGCAAGGGGAAAGTTTAGTGTATGATTTTGCAAAAACGAAAACCGTTGAAAGGAAAAGAAAACTCTTAATCAACTTAATAGGATAATACAGATTGATTCTCCATTAATGCAAACGCTAAAGTTGGATTGTGTGACAACTTCTGCTGTTATTGCAAAGTCAACATTAATATTTTGCGAGTAATGGGCTCATGGTAGTCAAATAACATCATGATTCTTTAATTATGTCATCATATTCAAATTGAATCACAATAACGTAAATCGCTTTATTTAATTTGAATCACAAAATAAAATTGTTAAATCACGATACTTGAATTAAATTACAATAATGAAATTGAATCATAATAATGAAATGAGTCGCTCTAGTGTCATTTAATCATTATAATGAAATGGAAATGTTTTTCATTTACAACTCAAAACCAAAACAGCAGGAAACATAACTCAACATTTTGCGAAACTACTTTCTATAACGAAAAGTAATGAATGACAAAAAAGTACTTAAAGCAGTGATTTTCCAGTATTCCACTGTGCAAATATCTTCAAGTTTTAATTGTTAAGATTGTCAGTGAGTTCTTTAAGAATCAAGGTACAGGTACCTTAATTTTCTAGGGGCAGAAATGAATTTCTTATCCATGCAAATTTTTCTGTGGGCATGGTTAGAAAATAATTCTTATCCTTTGTAAAGAGTTAAGATGCTGAATACTCAATTGGGTATTTTGTTGTTAATCGTTGCAAAGAAATAAGGAAACATTTCAAAGTTTCCGTTCTTCACTTTTAATGACCAGTGTTTGAATTCTTGTTTTACTGGACTCAGTTTGTCAGTTAAAGATATTTTTACTTTTCTCTTGCATTCTTGAATTTTTCTTATTCAGATGTGGTCAAAAATATTGACCAAATATTCTAATTTTAAGACCTGAACTATAATTGCATAATAAAGTACAAAAGGTTTGTTGGTTTTCAAGGCCAAAATACCAAACTTTTATTTTCATCTCGCTGTCTCATGACAATGCTTTTTCACGTGACAGCCATCTTATATTTTTTCGGCATCTGCATCAAGTATGAGTCCATACGTTTTACCAACGAACACTTCCGATGAAAAAGCAGTGTGTTGTATTGTCGCTGTTTACTCTTGTTGCAAGTGACGCTAATCCTTTGATGGACCCAACCATCGATGGAACTCGATTTGTCCGAAATTGTACGCATTCTTTTCATAGTAATCGGTTTTCTTCGCAATACCTACTTTTTGAATTAAGTAACTTTGGGTGATCAATAATTTTATTTGGATAAATTTGACTTGGAAGTCTAATTTCTTTAAAGTTTTGTTCATATTCCAAAATCCGTTAACTGCTTCTCCTTTTTCGTCATTACTTTTGACAACGTAGGAATTAGTTTCACAAAACACCAAGTTATGTATTTTGTTGTTGAGGCTATGTATTTTACATTAAAAGATCTTTCAAATTTGCAATGAAATCGCCAGTGCAATCGCAATAATAATTTAATCGCGATGATTAAATTGAATCACAATAGGTAAGTGGCTATGTAGTTTACATTAAGAGATCTTTCAAACTTAAAATGAAATCGCCAAAGCAATCGCAATAATTAATTTAACCACAATAATGAATTAAATCACCATAGTTAAGTTAGAACCTAAGTTACTAGGCTAAATAGGTTGTCAACAAAATAAAATTGTTTTGCGTAAGTCCAACGTTTGATTTAGCAACTTACAAATTCTTGCACCCACTTTGATTGGCTCTTGGTTGACTGGCTATGTTGGGAACTAAACCACCTTATTCAAGCTTTGATGCTTGTCGTATGAGTGACAAGCACGTGAGACGTTGACAATATAATTACCTGCACTCTTTTTTTTGTGGTCGGAACCAGTAAATTTTTGGTTGTGTGTGACTAGACTGAAATTTTCAGGAAGTTTCAATCTTAATGTTTTTCGTAAATTTGATGGTAAAACAAAGTGACACAAATATTGAAGAAAGAGCAGTTTTGCTAGTTATTAAAGTTGTAAGAACAATATATGGCAGTCCAGTGTCTATGACATGGCACCTAGTTATTTTGTAACAAAACAGTATTGTATAACAGAAATTGATTTGTGTTTTTGTTTCTCTTAAAGTTTGTGCAAAAATGAACCTCGCTCTGTTTTTGTCATTGAAAAAAAATGTGTTCCATTCATTGCATGATGAATAAAATTTTCCGAAAAATTAGTGATAACGTTTCAAATCAAACAGATCAATGACTAAATGGTTTAGAATATAGTTTTGATTCATCTTAAAATGCGCAATTGAATTTCTCACAAATTTGTTTGTTCCATTACGTAATGAAAATTATTTTTGAAACTAAGTCAAAATATAACTGATGAGGTATTTTTTTCTTGAAATTGACCAAATGATGTGTTGATTGAAGTCAAGTTTTTTTAGCTTGTGGCTAGTTTGTTACGTGCAACTTAATATTCTTTTATCGGCTACGTAACAATTTAGCTGCAGCTACGATTTTGCAATTCCACAACCATAATTCAAAGTTTCCGTTGCAAGCCAGTGCTGCCACGCCCAGTGATTTTTGATCTGATCTAGTGATTTTGAAACCCGATTGATTTTGTCTGCCGTCCTCGTTTAACTCGTATTTTGGCTCAATATTGAAGGTGGTATTCGTTTTGCATTGTTTTTGGTTGGTCAGTCTTTTATTTTTTTGTCCAAACTTAGGTGATATCGAAAAACATCAAAGATCTTCTTTAATGGTCAATATTATTTTGTGATGCTAGTAATTTTGTTTAAATGAAGATTTTGAAAAGTATGTGGCAGCACTGGCATTTCATATTTTGTGATTAATTACCAAATTCTTTCCGTGTATCATGCAGTATCAATCGATTCTACGTCTCCTCTTGTATGGCCTTTCATTTGTTTGGCGATTCGCCTTGTTTTCGCGACTTATCAGGATTTTTCGGGCATTGTTGATTGTTTGGAGCTTTGGGGATATTTGAGCGTTGTTGAAACTATTTGGGCGCAGTAAACAGCCTTTTTCAAGGCTACCAAGTTAAACAGCCTTTTTCAAGGCTACTATTTTCATTTCTTTGACAAAGCGTTTTGTTTTCGGGACTTAACAGTTTTTTTTCTGGCATTTTTGGTTATTTAGGGCATTGTTTGAATTATTTGGGAACAAAAACCAGCCAAATTTCATTTAGTATATTATGATCTGTTTAAATATTCCAAATTTATATTTGTTTGGCATATTTTTTCTATGTCTATTTCAATATTTAAAATTGTTTGGAATAATTTTTTTCATTATCAAGCAATATGAATCAATTCTACGTTTCGTCTTGTATGACCTTTTATTTTTTTGACAATGCGCTTTGTTTTCGGAAGTTATCGGGATTTTTCGGGCGTTTTTTAAGGCTTTGGGATATTTAGGGTTTAGTTTGAATTATTTGGGCAAGAAAAACTGCAAAATTTCTTGTAGTGTCTTTTAGTGTGTTCAATATTCCAAATTTATATTTATATTTTGTCGGTGTCTGTTCCAATATTTAAAATTGTTAGGAGTAAATTTTTTTCATTGTCATGCAATATGAATGGATTCTACGTCTTGTATTGTATGGCCTTTTATTTTTTTTGACATTACACTTTGTTTTCGGGACTTATCGGGCTTTTTAGGGCGTTTTTTGAGGCTTTGGTTTGTTTAGGGCTTAATTTGAATTATTTGGGCTTACAAAACTGCCAAATTTTTGTATATTTTGGTGTGTTTAATATTCCAAATTGATATTTCTTGGTTTATATTTCTCGGGCAAATATTTTTTATGTCTATTCCAATATTTAAAATTGTTTGGAATAAATTTTTTTCATCATCATGTAATATGAATCGATGCTACGTCTCGTATTGTATGGCCTTTGATTTTTTTTTGAGAATGCGTTTTGTTTTGGGGACTTACCGGGCTTTTCCGGGCGTTTTTGGGAGATTTTTCGGCCTTTTTCCGGGAGGTAGGGCACTTTGTGATATTTAGGGCTTTGTTTATACTATTTGGGCACGAAAAACAGCCTAATTTCTTGTAATATGTTTTGGTTTATTTGGAATTCCAAATTTATATTTCTTGGTTTATACATCTTGAGCATATTTTTTTTATATCTATTCCAATATTTAAAATTGTTAGGAATATTTTTTTTCATTGTCATGCAGTACGAATCGATTCTACGTCTCGTATTCTATGGCCTTTTAGTTTTTGACAATGCGCTTGGTTTTCGGGACTTACCGGGCTTTTTTGGGCATCTTTTGGGGTTTTTGAGATATTCAGGGCTTTGTTTGAATTATTTGATCACAGAAAACCGCCAAATTTCTTGTCTATTATGGTCTGTGTAATATTCCAAATTTATATATCTTGGGCATGTTTTTTTTATGTCTATTTCAATATTTAAAATTGTTTGAAAGATTTTTTTTTCATTGTTACGCAATATGAATCGATTCTACGTCTCGTCTTGTATGGCGTTTTATTTTTTTTGACAATGCGCTTTGTTTCGGGGAGTTATCGGAATTTTTTGGGCATAGTTGATTTTTGGGGCTTTTGCATATTCAGGGCTTTGTTTGAATTATTTGGGCACAGAAAACAGCGAAATTTCTTGTAGTGGTTTGTTTTAAATATTCCAAATTTAACTTTCTCAGTTTGCATTTCTTGGGCATAGTTTTTGAATGTCTATTTCAATATTTAAAATTGTTTGGGATGAATTTTTTCATTCTTATACTGTATGGACTAAACCTAAGTTTCGTACGGCCTTCGATTTTTTTAATGACTAATGTTTTTGGAATTTTTTCGTTATGGAAAACAATGAAATTTTTTCTTTCATTTCGAATTTTTTTCAATAGTCTAAAAATGTTTTAATTTGTTGCATATCATGCTGAACCGACTGATTCTGCAGTCTTGTCGTATGGCCTTTTAGTGTGTTAGTGCTAGGGTTATAATCGGTGAGTGGATGAGTGGATAAAACGTCTGCTGCTGAAACTGTGGACTCAGGTTTGCTTCCCCGTCGTGTCTAACCAAAGACTATAAAACTTAGTATTCACAGCTTCCCTGCTTGACGTTTAGCGTTAAAGAGACAGAAGCCTTCATCGTGATTGGTAGACAGGTAGCAGCGTGACCCAAAAACAACAAGGTCTTCTCTTTAGGCCAAGACAACTTGATTCAAAAGGCAACTTGTCAAATAACTGTATTTGCAATTACATGAAAATTGTTTGGGTATTTGTTGTTGTTGTTTTTTTCCATAGTAGAAAACAACGCAGTTTTTTTGTCGTTTACATTTCGGTCTTTTCTAATATTTAAAATTCACCGAAATCAATTTTTGATTCTACACTATTATTCTACGAAATCGAAAATGATTTTTTGTTTTCATTAGTGCTGGAGCTGTTTGATTTGTTTTCATTAAATACAACCAATTTTTTTTTTCTTACTGGCATTTTGTGTTTTGGTCGATAAGAATATTCTAATATTTTCAAGTTGGCATGCAGCATCTGAATTATTTTTGTTTTATTTATGCTGGGGCTGTTTTTCTTCATTTGATTAAATGAATTGAATTTTTTGGTCGGCATTTCATATTTTGGTCCACTAGGCAATATAAGTAAGTCAAATTTTTTCCAAAAAGAGCGATATTTTTGATGGATGTAAAATATGAATTAGTTGATTTGTTTCTCTTTCAATCATGCTGATGCTGCACTAGTTTTTTTGGGGGATGCTATTACGTTCAGTTTACTAAATTTTCATATTTACTGTGATTATCTCGTATACCGTGAACGCAGTATATCCTTGTTCACTGTGAGTATATTCAGCAGGTTAGGAAAACAGTTGAGGGAACACTGTGTACTTCCTGATTTTTTGTTTATGTGCAGTTTATGTTTAACTTATTATTATTTTGATATCATGATATTCAGTTATGCACTACCTTTTGGTTTTTGTTAGTCGTTTTGGTTTTCTGTTTGTGCAAATTGTACAATTTATGTTGGCTATTTTTATTTGGGAATTTTTTGGCATTTTTTGATTTTGTTTCTTCATGCATGGTTGGCAGCGTGGCTGAGTCGACAGACAGCAACCTAATTTTATATATATACACGATCGCATGACCTGGGTTCAACTCGCACCTTGGCCACGCTGTTGCGTCCTTGGATGAGACGGTTTACGATGATTATCTCTGCTTGCTTGGTGGCTTGGAACTAGCCGCAAATTCTGTGGACAAAAATTCGAAAAAGTTAATTTGAACATTGGATCACAGGAATTTCCTAAGCAGGTGTGGATTTCTCCAATTACGCAGTAGTGATTCCAATTAAAGTGGTCCAATAGTTAGCGTCTGACGCTGTCCAGTGACAGGAATAAATATGCGTTATAACAACAACACTTCGATTTTTATGTAAATTTAAATGATGATGACTGGTTATTTTATATTTCGGCTTATTCCAGTATTCTAAATTTTTTGTAATCATTATTTTCCATCACTATCAGGCAGTAGCCTATAGATCAAACATCCGTCTTGTATGGTTTTGCGATTTTTTGGCCTTGTCTGGACTTTTGGACTCGGAAGAAAAAACAAAATTTTTCCTTGCATTTCATGTTTCGGTCAATTCCATATTCTTAAGTGTTTCTTCAATAATTCTATGTAATGAAACATGGACGAAATCTACGCGATGGATTTGTTTTTGCAATGGCTTTTTTTTATTTCTACGGGTATTACCGATCAATGGTCAAGTGGATAATGCGTCTGCTACTGAAACCGCAGACCTGGTCTCGATTCCCGGATGAGTCAAACCAAAGAGTTCAATACATAGTTTCATTGCCTGACATTCAACAATAAACAGAGGCAGTGTGAAGCCTCCACCGCGTGTAGTGATCACGTGGCAGCTGCTTAAGTCGAAGATCGCAATGGTCCCTTCGGTGTCTTCTGGCCGAAGCAACTGAAACTATGTATTGAACTCTTTGATTTGACTCATATATACAAATGATGATGATTGGCTTTTATGTATTTCGGCTTATTCCAATATTCTAAATTTTACATATAATTCCAATATCCGGTAGATTCTGGCTCGATTCACGGTCGGGTCAAGCCAAAGCGTTTAAAACGTATCCAGGTTTCCCTGCCTGACATTCAACAATAAACAGAGACAGTGTGAAGCCTCCACCGCGTGTGGTAAACACGTGGCAGTTGCTTGACTCAAAGGTTGCAATGGTCCCTTCGGTGTCTTCTGGTCGAAGCAATTTGGCAAATTAACTGTAAATGCAATTAATATTTTAGGGGTCATGTAAAATATTCACATTTTTTCACTCAGTAGTTGGGACTTTGTTCGAGCGCGTAAGACCAATGTTTCACTCGGCCATTTTGTTAGATCAACTTTGAAGTGTATTCAATTTGCTTTAAAAAAAACGGTTAAACGTTGAAAGTTTAATTTGAACATTAAAAACAAAAAATAATGGCCATTTTATAGTTAAAAATTTATTAACTCGCTTTGAACCACAAAAGCAGCTGGTTTTGGAAAGCTCAACTTTGGACACAACAACTTTGCAGATTGAGACTTGATGCGTTCTAAGTTTGGGGTAGCTCGGTCGCGTGATCACGATTTTGCAGGTTGAAAATCGGCAAAACGTGGACAGATTTGAAGCGGTATTTATTAGTAAGTATCAATGTTCCAAAAAAAGGTAATAGTTTTTCAAAACACGGTCGACTACCCTCTCGCGCAAATTGAAAACCTTGAACGATTATAAATGTTTCAGAACGTATTAGGCCCCGCCTAAAATCGGATGTGCCATGTTGGGGGCTCTCCTTCAAATAGGTTCTCCTAAATTTGGAAACGTCAAAGCTAAATTGGAAAAATTTTCAGGATAGGTTGTTATGAAATGAAAACGAAATGTAACAAAATTTAAGGTTGATGCATTTTGTGGAGTATCCCCAAGATTTTAACTTATTAACCGCTTTAAGGGCAAAAAGCTAAAGTTTTCAGATTAAGTGAATATGAAAGATAGGTAGAACATGGCAAAATTTAAGAAAACCCTCCAAAACTAAGTAAAAGCTGAAACATGGCAATATTTAGGCGTTCCCTTTCAAACGGGGACGAAGTTTTTTGATGTTGAAGCTAAATCGGTGAAATTTTCAAAACAGGAAAGGACGAAAAAAAACAAAAACGTAGCAACATTTGAAAGTGCCACAATAAGGGAGTACCTTCCATATCGTCCTCTAAAAATTGAAATTGTTTACCATCCGAGTTAAATAAAGGACTCTTTAGGAATAGGTAAATGAATGATCATGATAGACAAACAATGACAAAAGTTTGGAGTTCCGTGTTATGGGGTTAGTAAAATATAATAAAATTCAAAAGCGATGTATGAACCCGCTGTAATGCAACTGGAACGCTATTTTAAAATGCAGTTAAATTATATAGGTCAGTAAAGTTTGAAATATTTCAAAATGAGGCAGCAGCCCACACTTCTCGACGTGCGATGAGGATTTTGAGGGAGTTGTTCCCTGGTCATTTAATCTCATCGCATGGTGATGATTTTTTTTCCTGTGCGGATACCGTAAGTCAAAGGTATACAATAGAGTAATCGCCCTCATTCTATTGAACAACTACAAGATGTATTTCGTCAAGACGTTACTGGCATTCCACATGAAATCATCCGCCGAATTTGAGACAACTTTCGTGAACGACTTCAAAAGTACGTATTAGGACAACAGCCTGATTCCATTCGACTGATTTAAGTTTCAAAACCAAATGAAAGAGAATGGCATTATATGTACTTTTTGAAATCAAAAACGCTTTTGGTTTGTTTGCTTTTTAACTTCCAAATGTGTCAGATCATTTTGGATAACCTTAAAAGAGTTTTTTAGATTGACGTTACTTGATTATTTTGGTAACTTTGCTTGACATTTGAATTTCGGAATGGAATAACGACAAACCTGTTCAAGTTGAGTGAAAGTAAATTTTGAAAAGGTCGCATTTGTATTTTTGGTCTGATTATTATCAGCGACCGTATGTTAACAAGTTCGTTTAACGCAACTAGTTCATAGCAATTAATTGCGCTGCTCAATATGAATTATATAATTCTAAAACAAAATGAATAAATAGCACATTTGAGTGTAGCGATGAGGTGGATGGGCTGGAAAGTCGTCAGGTCGAGCATTCACCTTGCCCCACTGCAATGTATGACTGAATTTAAAGTGACGAATTTAAAAATTAGTCACTGCTTTAAAAGTCAATAATGTTTAGTAAAAGTTGGACACTAATGCTTAATAATTTGGTCTATTCCAATATTCTAAAATTATTTTTCAACCAATTTTTTCATTAAATTATTGTAGTATCATGCCAAAGGAACCAAATCTACGTTATTATACGGATGGACTTTTATTTTTTATAGTACTGGGGATTTTTGGGCGCAGAAAACAACCCAATTTTTTTTTCTGTATTTCATATTTCGGTCTATTCGAATATTCTTAACTTTTTGAAATTAGTTTTTTTTTCATTGAGTTTGGAAAAAAAAGGTGAGCATGTAATGCAGTGTGGAAAAATTCTGCATGTTGCATGACCGTTTGCTTTGTTGGTGTTGAGATTATAATCGATCATCAGTCGAGTGGATAGAGAGTCTGTAACTGAAATAATAAACTCTGGTTTGATTTCCATTGGTTCAGATCTAAGACATAAAGAAATTTGTGTTTACAGTTTCCCTTTTTTAGTAATGAAAAGGGATAGTAAGTAGCCTCCACCGTGTGTGGTAAACAGGTGGCGGCTTGATTTCGAAATCGCAAGGTCCCTTTGCTGTTTCTGAGCGAAGGCAACTTGGCAAAGTAGCTGTAGTTACAATTTTAATTTGTTTTTTGTTTGTTTTTTTTTGGGGGGGGCTTAAAAAAACAGCAAACTTTTTCAGTCTGTATTTTTATTTCGGTCTATTCCAATATTCTAAATTATTTTTAAAATCTATTTTTTTTCATTAATTGAATACTAGTGCAATATCATGCAGTATGGACTAAATGTACATGTTGCAAGGCCATTCGTTTTTCTGAAGATGTTTTTTATTAGGGCTCAGAAAACAACCTATTTTTCACTCGGTGCTTTATACGGTATTTTTAACTCTTCGCAATTTTTTTTGCATTGATTATACAGTATATTGTACAAAATAGAATATAAGTTTTGTTTTGGTGCAATTTTTGTTCAATTTGCTGTTATTTTGACATTCAAAATTAGTTTAGCTTGAGGTCATCAAAATTATGAACATTGTGAAGATGTCAGCTTCTCGTTGTGACGCCATTGATGTCGAGTAATGTCTTTGCGTCACTTACAATCTGTGATGTAATATCTATAAGATCGATGCAAATGTTTACAACGAGAAGCTGTTCTCGAAGCTCAATATACAGTAATTGTGCACTATCATTTAGTAGTTTTTTTGTGTGCAATTTTTATGAAATGATAAGAAGTAAATAAAAAAAGTTTAAAAAATATTTTTGAAACGTATTTGACATACTGTATGTTCTTTGGATTTCTATTTGGGCACAATTTGTATAGTTGGCTTAACATTGCCATATTTACTGTGATTATGCAGTTGTATAAGTGATACTTTGTTTTTTTTTTCTTGTATGCAGTTTACATGTCATTGTATATTTTACATGTTGAAATTGCCATCAATATTCTTGTTCATATTGTGTGTTCAAGTTGGTGACATTTTGACATTCACTGCACGTATAACAAACGGTTATAAGTTACGAGGTCCGTCCAGAAATGAATGAGACTGGTTTTATAATTCTTCACATAATAACCACTGCGGGTGATTTCCCTCAGATAGTAACCTTTCATCCACTCACAAAAGTTCATTTCACGTTGTAAAAGTCTTTCTTTTCATTGAAGGAAATGAAAGCAACTTTGCAAACCCGCTTTTGTAGGTTGCTTTTTGCATTCAACTGTTCAACAAAAGACAGCAGAAAAGATATTTGTACTGGCCTTGCTGAACGCATTGAACATGACCCAAATTTTTTGTAACAAGTTGTCACAGATTATGAAACTTGAACTGTTGAGTATAATCCAGAAACAAAGTGGCAAAGCTTGAAATAGCGCAAGCGAATTCGCCCAAGCGGAAAAAAGCAAGAAAATGTAAAATCAAGTTTATGCTTTTTGCTCTATGGACAGTGCATGAATCATCCTCTAAAACATTTTGCTCCTCCAAAGCAAACGAGAAATCAATACGTTTACGGTGAGGTTCTGGAAAGGCTTAGCAAAAGTGCTAGTTGTGTAAGGCCACAAATTGAAGAGAGATCGATGAATCACTATGATAATGAGCCTTGTCGCACGTTCGGCTTTGTCAATCACAGAATTTTTTTCAATTAAGTTCATCTCGGTTTCTCGAAGCTTCCATCCAAACACCGAATCTTAGTCCCAATGTCTTATTTTTGTTTCCAATGTTAAGAAAAAATAGTTGAGATGTCGTTATTTTTGCACTTAGAGCAACAACCAGTTCAACCGACAGAAAAAGTATTCCAGTTTCATAGTTCCAGCACTGCCGGAAAAAGTGGGAGAAACGTTTCCTAACCAATGGAACTAACAGAAGGAGATAGACTTTGATGTATAATGTACTGTAAAATGCCTTTAATCTGCTCCCTTGCAGGAAACGACGTTATACGAATGACTACGTTATTACTATTGTTATTATGTGTAACTTATCCATGATCCTAAATGCTTATAAAAAGTCTCATTACCTTTTGGAAAGACCTCGTATATTGGTACTATCTTTTGATTTTATGTACAACAGTAACGAATTACTAAAGTAATGAATTACTTTTTTAGCAATTTTTGCAGTAATGGCATAACATTTTGAAACAAGCAATTTTAACAGTAATTTAGTTGCTTTTTTGAAGGTGGTAACAAAATTTCAAAGTTCTTTTTTCGAAGACTAACAATCGTGTGCTTCGAGATTAATGAAAGATTTCGCATTAGAACTGCCGAGAAAACTAAGGTCAAATATTGTCGTGCTTTTGCGGATGTATTTTAAGCGTTGCCGTTTAAAGTATTCTTCCAAAAAAAAAACGTCTTAAAACCAAAATGGTACAACCGCACTAAGCATGTGGTTTTAGTACTGCTTATTTTGAAATACATTTGTGTTTTCGAAATGCTAGGAAGCAAATTGTACAAAGTAGACGACTGTTTGAGTATTTTCTTCAAGCATTTTAGTTTCATATAGGTGATGTTGTTACCACCAAATAAATCATAATAACAATTGAGCTTAACTGGTGTTAGCGGAACAGTAATTATAAACACGAAAGAATTCTAAATTAAAGCGGTAACGTTTCGATTGGATAGCTAAAGAGCTCGACTGCCTGTCTTTGTTTCTTGCTTCATGCTTCTCTTGCTGTTTCTAGCTTCATTTCAAAGCTTACTCTATCTTGCTTCATTTCATCTCTGACGAAGTAGGCAGTAGAGCTTTTTGGTTAACCTATCGAAATTTTGGCGTTTTAATTTACAACTCTTTTTATGTTTCTATTTACTGCTCTCGTTTTTACCGGTTTAGCTTAAGTGCTGTTTTGAAGCAGATTTTACAGGAAAACAAAGTGACACTAGGTTATCTTGTGCACACGTTTTTGTCGATTTTCAAAGCTTCAAAAACAAAAACAGTCTAGTCCACTAGCTATTGCAAAAATCTAGTGATTTTGTCAGAATATGGCACTAAAACTGAAATTAATTTTGTAAATGCTTAAATTTAGCCAATTTTCTCAATGACTTTGCTTATGCCGAACATGCCGAAACTAGTATTGTTTTTAAATTTTTGAGCAAAAATAATTCTTGTCCGGATTTTGTGTTCTTATAAGAATAATCCTCATAAGATTGCTGTGATAAAAAAAAGGCTACAACACCAAAAATACAACCCCACTAAACAAGAATTATGCAATTAGAATTGTAAGTTCATACTGATTTTTGCAATCCGCCTCGGACTATTTTTCATTCGAAGTTATTTGCATTGCATTTCCTCATTTTATTTACTTCTGTACTATAATATGTTTACGTGGCCGCTCCATTATTTCAACATTCCTTTAATCGTCCGGTTTTATCTGCTCTTAATCAAGCGAGTTGTCGATCATTGAGACGAGTCTATTTAATCCTGGATGCTGTTGTACCCTTTAGGCTATCTTCAATTCGCTGACACCTCCATCATGACAGACATATGGTGTAACTCATTAGGTGGTTCTTCCTTTTTTCGTCGCCTTATGAATTATCGTTTACAGCTTGGAAGATAAAAGGCTGGCCGTCATCTTGAGGGTTGTTACTTGACTCAACGACGATTATATCTTAATAAGCAGGTTTCCTGTAACCCTGTTACTACGCGATGAACTATTGTGAATAATTAGTATACTCTTAGTATATTGATTTGTTACTCAAATTCCAATACCGAGCCTTGGGTTCGACTCCCTGGCGGATTAGGCAGGTTCTTTTTTTCCGTGCTGTTGCGGTGCACTTGGGGACACCTCAGAGTAGGCCAGGGCCCGGTATCGGAAAGATGAACTGTTTGTCATTTTTAATGTTAAACTTTTGCGTTACTTTTGTCGACACGCCCGTTAATATTGTTTACGTTGAAACAGGCTTAAGGTTTTTAATTTTTCTGTGTGACGTGTCTGTTTTTGTCTGTTCTGATCGACGCTGTCGAGCACTTCTTTTGAATCACTTGAATCGAAAGTCTTGATGAAATATTCAGTAATGTATTTTTTTTGCATACAATTAATATCAGTTCGCTAACGCTACGTGATATGTTTTGCTGTGTTGTGTCAATGCATCAAATTATTTTAAAATTCATGAAGTACATTGGGTTAAAACGCGAAACGTTTATTTTCAAAATCCAAACAAAGTTACGAAAACTGGTAAGGTGTTCTATGGAAGAAAACTTTTGGCATGACCTCCCTTGGAGGCGGCGCCGCGGGAAGAACATGTCCTTTTCAATTACATTTGGGTCCTTTTTCTTAGTTGCTAAAACCTGAAGTTCTTTTTGGGGTATTGAGGGTACGCCATTGTTTAGTAGGGAGCGCTTAGAGCCATCTTGATGGGTGGGGCACCCACCAGATATTGACGGCTGACAAGTTTCTTTCAAGTTGATCCTTCGGCATCAAAGGATCCAGATAAGGGCGCTTTTATACTAAAGTTTTGCGAAGTTTTCTTGATAAACTGTAGAGAAAATACGCTCGACAGTTTTCTTAATTTTGTCCTCCATAATCGGTACGGGCTGGCACTGCCACTGGCTCCCAACTTTTGTTAAAACCGTGCTGAGCAAAGTGCCGTAATACAGACTTGGTCCGGAGGCGAATGCCAGGTAATTTTTCAGAAAAGATAGCCATTTGAATTATATTTCGCACCAAAACTCAATTGCGGAAATAAGAAAGTATTTGCAAGAATTAAATTGCCCAGCTTTTTCAATTCCCATATTCGCTAGTGAATTTTGAAACAGCTTATATTAATAGGGTTAAGTTTTCAAGGTGAGTTAGCTAAGAGGGGGGGCTGAAGACCCATGCATTTGTAAACAATTAAGCTCCATGGCTTTTAAATCCAGCGATCGTAGTTTTTTTTGCTAAGGGAAACTTGTAAACCTAACTGTGGTAAATGTTTGAGGATCTTTGATGGAATCGCTTAGGACTTCACCTGATATGATGGAAGACCGTGAAGTGTGGCCAGGGGCGGGGCAGAAATAAGTTTGAGCACACAAAAAGACAGAGTCTGGGTAAAGACCTTTTTTTGTTTTTGGTCTTCTCTTAATTTTGGTCAGGAAAACGGATTGATTCTGAGTGGCGAAATTTTTCTTTTGGTCATCATTATTTTCAAATTTCCTGCCCCCCCCCGCCCCCTTTCAAAAATCCTCTGGACGCTACTGAGTGTGGCCGCTTCAATTCGCTGCAAAAATCAGTTATCTACGTAAGCGGTGGCAAAAGTTAATATACTGCAACATCTTGACGTCCTTCGTGGTCGACTCCTGGGAAGCCATGTCAACTTCCACTGGCAGTTAGGTGGCCAGAACAACCACCAACCCTGCAGCTCCAATGATATTTCACATTGTAGCTCAAGTCAATTAAGCACAGAGCTGGACAGCGCTGTTTCGAGCTTTTAGCTCTCATCGGCAGCCCTCAGCTATCTTTTCAAAGGTATTTCCAGCTGAACAAACATCTTGGCCTAACTGGCAAACCTTAGTGGAAGTTGACATGGCTTCCCAGGAGTCGACCACGAAGGACGTCAAGATGTTGCAGTTTTGATTTCCGTGGTCACGCAGAGGGGAGTCCTTGAAGTAAGGATAGCCTATGGCTGTCCTTACTACAAGGATCCAGCGATTTTTCACTTGTTTCTAAAGTACCATAAGTGAAAAATCGTTTATTCCCTACTAAGCATCTGCCTCTGCAAGCCATTAAGGGTTGCCAGTTAGGCCAAAATGTTTGTTCAGCTGGGAATACCTTTGAAAAGATAGCTGAGGGCTGCCGATGAGAGCTAAAAAGCTCGAAACAGCGCTGTCCAGCTCTGTGCTTAAAAGTTAATATAGTAAAATTTTACTCCGATTATTCATTTTGTTTAGAGGACTAAAAAGCCTTTCCACAAAACCTGTTTTAGATGAATTCTGCAAAGGCAGAGAAAACACTAGACGAAGACGCAGTAAATTAGTTTTGGGATGAGTTGAAAACAACCGTACTGATGATTGAAAGTTGAGAAGAACAAAGTTCAGATTGAAAATTGTTTCACCCAAAATCAGTTGAAGACCAAAAAAACAGGTTTTCACTCAAATTTAGTTCGATTTTTTGCCCAAACTTGGGTGCAAGCCAATAGCAAAGGTCTTCGCCTACCCTTTGTGTGTTCAAATCTTATGCCTAACTTACAAAGGAGGAGGCATGCCGCAATTTTGCATACTATTCTATGCTAATTATACCATCCTGGCAACCCAAAGAGGGGCCATGCTGGAGCTATTAGCGTCAGTATAATCTGACGAATGGGCGTGCTAAACAAATCATCATGCATTTTGTACAAAGAAATTGAATCTGCTTGAGTTATTCGACAAGTACTGTAGAATGTTGATCAACAATTTTCCGAACTCGTCACCTGCACAGTGCCGGAAGCATCGGAACCAGAGTGTGACCGTTCTAATGTCAGTGCACCCAGTCAATATTAAGCATGCTCGTTTTAACATATATAGCTACAGTGGCAAAGTGGTCGTTTAACGCCTAGGCTATATCGTGCGTTGAAGGACTGCTGCGACTTCAAAACCAGTGCTGTATGTCTCTGCGGGCATGGGTTCGAATCCCGTCCGTAGTCATTTTTTCTGACAACCAGAAGCTGATACAGAATGTGACTTTATGTCTTCTATTTTCTTAAGAGCTACTGAAGCATTTGTGCATTTATCAGAGGTGGAGTCGAGGACACGAGGCCAAGGACAGCCTTTCCGAGGACAGACACTCTCGAGGCCAAGGACAGCCTTTCCGAGGACAGACACTCTCGAGGCCAAGGACACAAGCGCAAGTGCTCTCCAAAAAAAAGAAAAGGTCTTCACAAAATTTTTTCAGGCGATCTCCAAAAAAAAAAGGTCTTCACAAAACTTTTTCAAGCGATCACCACAAAAAAACGCTTTCCAAAAAATTTTTCAAGCGCTCCACAAAATTTTAACAATTCAAAAAATAGTGCTGTCCTCGAGCCGAGGACAGGCCAATTTTCGCGGACTTGACCTTCGAGGCCAAGGACTTCAAAATGTAAGTTTTCCAGACTAACAGCAAAATTGCAATTACTAGTTTTTGTTGTTTCTTGGACAATTCACATGCAACGCGTTAAATTTTTTCCCGAAGCAATATTTCAAAATTTTTTAGGAACGAGTAGCAAGCATATTTCGGGAAAAACAACTGTTAAAATAGTTTTTTTTTTTAATGTAATTTTTCAACCATTTTTTGAAATACGTAATTAAAAAATTTAAAATTGCGAAAAGTCGGCGAACCATTTTAGTGTAAAACTGTCTGCGAAAGAAAATTCCTGTTGTGAATCCTGTAACAAAGTTTTGCAAACAGTAAACAAATGTAATTTTTTCATGACGAGGCTTTTGTGATTCTTCCTCACCAATTTTATTTTTGTAAACTTTAATCACAGTTGTTGGAAAACAATTAGTTTTAATCGGATTTGAATTTGCGATTGCGCTCAAAATTGCTAATAAATACTTGCGGCGCAAACGTCATTACAACCGTTAAAAATAGTGTGGGCGCAAGCGCTATCGCAAGTGAAATAGTTGCGGCGCAATAATTGCGCAGCAAGTGCCCATCTCGGGTAAGGTGTTAATTAAGTTTTTCCGGAGCCGATTCCGGATTTGAGTTTTTAATATAAACTCCTCCCAAGACTTTTTCAATTCACATTTTCACACGTTACCGTTTGGAGTCTCTACTCTCCGCTTGTTTTCACTCTGTTCTTGTTGCCTCGTTATTTCAGTATAGTAGAACATACAAGACCTTTGTGACGTTTTGTCGTTGCTCTTCTACTGTATGTATTGGCGAGTTTTATCGCACACGGTCCGATTTTTTCTCAATCGAAGTTGAACAAATAATGTGGTCTAGTAGCGGGTCAATTTGAACTGATAAAACCGATTTCGATAAAGCCGATTTCTAGCAGTATCTCTTTAACGAAAATGCAGTAATTAGAGTTCGATAAATTGCTAAAAACGTGCAGATTGCAAAGACGGTTTTCCGCGATATTTCCTCAAAATGCTAACATTTAGTATAACAAATGAAGATGATTTGTAGGCTACCACAGTATAGATCGTGAACTGCAAATAGAACAACGCACTACCTGGCACGGAGCCAGAGTAGTGTGTTTGGGTGAGGGGGCGCTTACGCAGCCGAGACCAGACGAATTCGGAATGCGGCAGCGATCTGGTGAATATTTTGCTCCAAATTCTGTGTTATCCTTCTTTGGTATGGATTTTGACCACAAATTTGGAGGTGAAGACTATAAAAATAAAAAAAGGTCTTGATCGCAAAATCTAAGGCTACTTGATTACGTTCACTTGATCTGACTTGTTGTTTCAAAGAAAAAAGCGTTTGTGGTTACCCGATTTTGGGCAAAAGTTTGCAAGTTGTGCTACTACAAAATTTTACTATCGCTTGGGGAGCTCAAGCAGTGATTTGGGGGGGACAGGGCTCGAAATGATATCCCCCGTGCATAGGCGTAGTCAGGATTTTTGATTGGGGGGGGGCAAACCAAAAATCACATGCAATGAAGTCATCAGAAATTTTCGAAAGAGGAACGTTTTGTGGGATAAAGATATCGCAGAATGGAAGATCAGAAACCGTGGTCTGGTTTGGCACTTAACCAAGAGTTTTCTAAAGGAAGAGGACTTGAACAAAAGTTACTAATGAAAATATCTAAATTAGGAGACTCTATTCGATTCTATTTGAATAAGATACCCTCCTGACGAGTCGAAAGACGAAACAGGCTGTAGGAGGATTTAGATTACTTTTACTTTTTAAGGTCTGTATTTTACTATTTTATTAATTGCTCTGAGACATCATCGAGCACTTTCTGAAAGCACCGACCTATCTTACACTAAATTAAGAGACTTGTGTAAGTAAACTAGCTTACTCAAACGTATCACAAACAGGGATCTGGGGACGAAACCCCCAGTCGCTGGGCGATTTTTTGGAATGTTTTTGAAAAAAAAGCTATTTTAATGCCATTGGATCACATTTCGCACGTGTTCAGAACCATTTGAAAGAAGTAGATTATTAACATTTGAAAGCCAATTGAAAAAACTTAAATTGTTTCAATTCTCCTTTTACTTATAATTTGGCCGAAATAACGTTTGTAATTTTGCAGTTTGGGTTTAAATTTTTTTAAGTGTTTTAGTAGTAAACAATCCACTCAAAAATTTTCCTTAGAGGTTTTTGTTTTGACATGAAAATAACCAGTTGTAAGAGTACATGTACGGTTAAGAGGCCCCAGGCCCCTCAATTTAAATTCAATATAATTTGTTCAATAAGCATTTCTCATAGATTTTTTTTTTCAAACGCATTTTTAGCGTAAAAACTAGCGAGGTGGATGGAGGTGCATGAATTGTTACTGAAAACCGTGCAATAGATGGTTACGCTTAATTACCATATTATTGCCCGGGCTGGATTTACATTGCGCGGGGCCCCTGGCACTTTAAAGATTTTCGCAACATTTTCCTGCCAAACATAAGTGTAGACCAAAATTAAAGTCTTACCATCTGAGCGCAGAGCTCCTGGCACTGGACTATTTGGTCAATCCCGCCCTGTTATTGCATTACGTTTTTAAAAAGGTTAGATGAGAGCCCGAGGTAGCAACTTTTATGATAAAAACCCTTAATTTCATCCGGGTTATACATTTTAATTGATTGGCAAAAATTGAATTTAGAGGACCCAGGCACCCTGGTCGTCAATATTATTGTTAATTACTGTTGTAGGCAAAAAATGCTAAAAGAAACTAAAACTGAGGAAACAATAGTTTTTTGTCACATTTTTATCATAGGTAGCATTTCAATCGGAGGGGGCCCCCCCTTTGGCTACGCCTATGCCCCATGGCGCCGGGCCTGAGTAGTTACGTCAATGCGTAGTAAAATAAATTTTGCTACAACAGTTAACAGTAAAACTAAGAATTGAATTTGTAGTGCGCTGAGAATTGAACGAACAAATAGAACCAGGTAATAAATAAGCTTCAAAGACAGCTTAGTTATAGAGTTATATTCGTAGAAAAAATACTTGGTGTAACATGAATCGCATTGAGCATCATTTGCTTAACATGAACGTCATTACTACGTATCTCCTTCGACTTCGTAAACATCAATGTCTTAAAGGCTCGATCTACTTTTGTGTCAAAGTTAGACGAAATCATCGCAGGGACGTGAATCACCAACCATTTCTATAAAATTCCAAGAAATGCTTTGGAACTCGGTCGATTGATAAATTTTCCTTTCGGATTTTTACGCGAAGAATTATTTTAGTGGTTGAGGGCCAGGAGTGTGATAAACAGATCGACTACTTCAGAGCTATAAGAGCCGGGACAGAATTGTAGCCTATAGAAGCTAAATACTGTACCGGTATGCCATTGTGCTTTAATGGCAAAACCTTATTTGAGTCGATATTTCTTAATGCCTTTTGTTTGTGTAGAAAATGCGATAAGGAATTTAACTTCCTAGAGTAACTTCCAAGGGTAGTTTTCTAAGTAATTTTTAAAGCGCTGGTTTAATTAATCAGCATTTTGAAATGCTTGTTTTTTTGAAAGGAGCGAGCCAACAACTAATTGAATGGTGGTTGGCTTACTTGTCTATCATTTAAGCCTGCTAATGCCGATTGTAACCTGAACCATTATCTAAAAGGCTTGAATAATTGACTTTCATAATTAAAGTTGAAATTTCACCATTAGATTCCTTATTCGAATGCCTTCGTTCTTTGTACTGTTTATTTTTTAAAAGTAGCGGCAGCGACAAGCCGTAGCGGCCGCTGTTTTTCATGCAAGTAGCGGCAGCGGCGCTACTTTTTTATTTGAGTGGCGATAAGCGGTAGCGCCGCTGCTTTTTTTGCCAAATAGCGGCAGCGGCGCTGCCGGTGTTGCGGGTGTTTCAAGTAGCGGGTGCCCAGCTCTGACCATGGTTTAGTGGCTAAGATTCAGAAGGTTTACTGTCTAGTAATTTAGCTTACCATAAATATCCGAATGCTGCGTCTGTAAAAACACTTAGTAGCCTACCATGCTGCATGAAGGTACCCCACAAGCAATAACATGTGAATTTCACGTGGAAATCCCGTGAAATTTTCACGAGTTACTTGTGTTAAACACATGGCATAAACACGTGATATTCTTGTGACCTTGCACATAGGTACCACGTGTTATTCTCGTGAACGAATCACATGTTTAACTTGTGGTATAGCCTACCATGTGTTATCCACCAGTTTGCTGCAATGGTACATGCTCTTCGTCAACTGCTGGCTACAGAATAGCTAATAGCACTGATCATTTGCCGACAATGAACACGTGATTTCACGAGTTTACCACGTATGATCAACGAGTTAAGTTACGAGCACGTGACTTCACGGGTTTACCACGTGTGATCAACGAGTTAAGCTACGACGACGTGATTTCACGGGTTTGCCACATATGATCAACGAGTTAAGTCACGAGCACATGATTTTACGGGTTTACCACGTATGATCAACGAGTCAAGTTACGACCACGTGATTTCACGGGTTTACCACGTACCCTCCACGAGTTCGATTATTAGCAAGTGCATAAGCTCACGTGTTGGCTGTTGAGATGCCTCTACTACTGCTAATTCAAGGATTTTGTGGCAAACTATTTTTCATATGGTGGAAATATCTTTTTTTATTTATTGTGAAAAAGCCACAAAAATAAACAGCCAATAGAACAAAAACAAACTGCAATCACAAAAACAATGCACCGCAAGCTAGTTTTCAAATTTGAATAGAAAATTACAAAAAGAGTTCATTACTCGATCAGAAAAATATTACCAGATTTAAAACTTCGGTTCTCCTGAGAACAATTTACGCCTCTTCACACCACAAAAATCTGGCAAGCACCAGAATACTGCCAGCATCAAGCAGCAAAAAAGTGTTAGGAGAGAAGGAGTTCCGAACCCTTCACTCCTCACCATTGCAACTGAAATATTTTTTCTTACATTGACTCTACTTCAGGAACAGTTTTTTTATGACTTCAAGGATTACTTCGCAGAAAACATTTTCAAGATGAAAAACAAGGCAACTAATTATTTTAGGAAGAATTTAGATTGCAAAAGTCACTAGATTGTACAGCAGAAGAATTCACTAGAGCAGACCAAACTACATTGGATCTAGTGAAAAACTGCAAGTGGTGACAGCACTGCACAAGAATAAACTAATTCCAATTGCTAGCAATAGCATCATCTTGAAAATCCTCCTTTTTCTTGGCTTCAAGCCGAGTTCATGCTTGCAATTCTTCTGCACTCCGCCTGAAAATTGTTCGTTAAATTTTTAGTTTCTAATTTGCCAAGTTGACTTCACTAATCACTATAGCGTATATTGGGGGACAAAGTGCTGCGTCATGCCCTCTCCCCACCTGGTCATACCGCAGCACAACATTTTTTGGGAAAAAAGACCTTCTCAAAATCGACAAACATATGACGTAATTCCTACTTTTTCAAATTACATTTCTCTCACATTTGCCTCATAACGTGGTTTATTTTGGACAACGAATGATAAGTTTTATAGAGCAACATTATGCACAAAAACACGCTAATTTGCTTTAAAATGTTGTTTTATCTTAAAATTAAGCAAAATTTTTCATTGGCGGAGGCTTTGTCTTCGTGCACGAAGAATTTAAAAAAAATTGAACAGTGATAAGCTCATCACAACAATTTTGTACCACAGGGAATATACTACAAATATGGCGGATAGGCACCGTAAGCATAACTTGTTACACCCAACATAGCATTTATAGTACAATTATGCAAACCAAACAACTACCGTACCGGCACTCTTCGACAAATTTAACCAAAGTATTGCGTTTTAACCCATCGGTTTCTTCGTTTAAACTAGACTTTTTTGCCTACCGGTATGTTAACTATGCCAATGTAGGGAATACCATTTTTTGAGTCATTTCATTATAAAGATGTAAACTAAAAAAAAAAGTGAAAATCATAACCTCAGATTTTGCTCAAATTCTCTGAAGTTGAAGGTTTGTGTCTATAACATTATAAAAAAAAACTTTAATTTACATTAGGTTGAGTTACGCGTAATTGAAATTTGCAACATTTTGACCACATGATGACGAAATTTTTTTACATTTTTCTTAATAACTTTTTTACTTCTTAACGTATAAGTCTGAATCTTAAGTTTTTTAGAATCAGTGAAGTTTGCTTTATTCATAACATTTGTCTTTCATTTGCTTTTCAGGTTGAAATAATAAGATAATGCAAAAAACATGCATTTCACAATTAATGCACTATAACTCCGAAACATATCGTCAATTTTTTTTTTAACTGGAATTACACTGTTGACTAAGAACTTGCTACAAAAAAAATATATATAGTGGATATTGAAGTGCAACATAGTTAAATCTTCAAAAAGGTTAGGTTACCTAAATATTTCAGATAAACTATTTTAAAATTTTTGAAAGACCTTGTCGAGAAAAATTAACAGCATGTTCCAAATCAAATTGTTAGTTTTGCATTTATTAACACTAATTCCAAGTTGCTAGTAATCTGCACCTGTTTAAGGAGTGTACGCTGGTCGAATGTTTCGTCCAATTGTTCAATTTTTGTTCATTGAGTTTGGTGCTTGATTTCACCTAGCGGACATAATAATCATCACAAACCCCCTTAATCATCACTAGCCCGACGCTCTACCACTGAGCTATTGCCGTTGCCTTATCGCAAATAATACGGAAAAAATCATCGTTAAAAAATTGTAATACGTCAATTATTTACACAAAACTGTAAGAATATTTCAAACTTGTAAGATTTTAAGTGAGTTTTCGGTTTTTTGGATAAAATTTTTATTCAAGTCAAAGAAATTGAACTTTGAATGTCTTTTTTTGATCAAACTATTCTTACGTAAACAAGAAACTTATAAAAATTTAAAATTTTTTATCAACACTTTTCATTGTTACGTTGCAGTTTTTGCTCACGACAGAGAAATTACAATAAGGACTGAAGAGAATTTATTGAATTTGTTCCCATAAAAAAACAATATTAATCGATAAAAAACAAAATTTTAGAGAATTATTAGTTAATTGAATCATATTCATTTTTTAGAATTACTTTTTCACCTCTATGTAAACAAGATTACTAAAAAAACTCACAAAATGTTGTTGAAAACAAATTGTATAACGTTGAAATATCTTTTAAATTACCACAAACAAGAAAATCGTTACAATATTTAAGAATTTAGAAAATATTTGATTCAAAGCACACGTTTCAGGTAAATTTATAACTGAGATTATGAAAAAAGGTTTAACTTTGAACGATTCCCCGTAATAACTATAAAAAATATTGGTTTCAAATAAGACTTCAAGGTAAATTTTTTGAAATGTTTTACAAAATTATCAACATGTTAAATGTTCCAGTAAAATAGTTGATAAGCGGAGTTTGAATTCAACCGATTCCAAAAAAATCTTTGACAGCGTAGCTCAGAGTGAATAACATAGTACTTGTCAAAAATTAAAGATTTAAGACCCTACAGTTCCACCCGTAATCGTGATCATCAAGATGTCTTAATTTTAGGCAATTTTTTTGTTTTTGATTAAAACTCTTATTCAAATCAAAGAAAATGCAAGTATTTGAATGTCTATGATCAAACATTTCTCATGAATACAGTCAAAAATTTTACTATATTAGGTAAAAAGTAATAACCATCATGAAGAAACCCAAGATTTCGATCAAATTATCGGCACACAATGAAAAAAATTAATGAAAAGTTTAGGTTTTAGGCAAGCTTTTCAATTATATCTGTTAAAATTTAAACTTAGGACAAATAAAGCGTTAAGTTTTAAAATATTTTAATGAATTTATTCCTGTAAAACAAGATTAAGTAATAAAAAAACTCAAATTTGTGTAGACATTTCGATTAAAATTTCGTCAAACAGTATTCGTTTTAAGATTGAATTGTCGCTTGAATAAAAAAATTGTAAGATTTTGATTTCCGCAAAAAACATTTTGACGCAAAGTAGAAAATTGCAAAAACTGACGTCAATTTGAGACTACAAGACAAGGTTCAATACCGAATAACACCAAAAAACTAGCAAAAGATCTTGTTTTAACTCAAGATAGAGTGTAGTTGAATAAAATTTTACGGTATTTTAGTAAAAAGATCAGTGTAAAACTAAAAAACTGTTAAAAAGTTTAAGATGTTAGGTAAACGTTTTAGTTTCAATGTACAAAAAAAGATACTTTTTACTGAAACTTTCGATTTAAAATGACAAAACGTAACTTTTTTTACAAAATTATCGCTACCACAACAAAAAAAAGTTGAAATTTATTGACTAAAATTAATAAACATTATCTATTTTGGTTAAATTTTACGGTATTTTAGTCAAAAGATCAGTGTAAAACTTAAAAATTGTTAAAAAATTTGAAATGTTAGGTAAACGTTTTAGTTTCAAAGTACAAAAAAAGATCATTTTTACTGAAATTTTTAATTTAAAATGACGAAATGCAGGATTTTTTACAAAATTATCGCTACGACCACAAAAAAAGTCGAGATTTATTGACTAAAATTAATAAACATTATCTATTTTGAGTAAATTTTACAACACTTTAGTAAAAAAATTAGTGTAAAACTAAAAAGTTGTTAAAAATTTTAAGATGTTAGGTAAACGTTTTAGTTTTGTAGTACAAAAAAAGATTATTTTTACTGAAATTTTAGTTTAAAATGACGAAACGTAAGATTTTTTTACAAACTTATCGCTACGACAACAAAAAAAGTCGAGGTTTATTGACTAAAATTAATAAACATTGTCTATTTTGGTTAATTTTTACGGTATTTTGGTCAAAAGATTAGTGTAAAACTAAAAAATTGTTAAAAAAATTGAGATGTTAGCTAAATGTTTTTGTTTCAAAGTAGAAAAAAACGATTATTTTTAAATAAAGTTTCAATTCAAAATGAAGAAATGCAAGATTTTGAATGTTTTTTTGCAAAACTATGGCTACGAAAACAAAGAAGTTTAGACTTTTTTCATTAAAAATAATAAACATCATCTTTTTAAGTAAGTGATTTACTAAACATTTTATTATTTTGGAACGTTTTCTATCAAGTTTAAGGTCTGAGAAAATTGCTTGAGTAAAAATTGTTAAAAAATTACCGTTTTTTAAGGAAAACATGCAATTCAAAACAAATAAACCGAAAGAATTTAAGTTATTTTTCACAAAAAGACTTACTTTAAAACGTGGAAGTCAGCAAAAAAATTTCTATGTTAAACAGATTTAACGCTATTTATGGTAATAACTTCATTTAAGACAAAGGATCATACAATTTTAAGATAGCTTTGACAAAATTATTCTTCACAAATGCAAGAAAGTTAATCAAAGGTTACGATTTATTAGAATGTTTTTGTTTAAAGCAGAAAAAATAGCTGCTTTTTACGTTAAAACAATTATACAAGTCTCAGAAACTTGAATTGAAACAATAACAAGAATAATTATTTCTTCAGATTTTGCATATTTACGTGTCTAACGTCTAAAATACCGATACTTTGAAACTTCCAGAAGGATCTACACGCTGCTTTTTAATATCTTCAAACTTCGACTTTGTCACGTTATCAAGTAAAAAATCAAATCTGAGCGACACATCCTTGCGGTCAAAACACATGCTCTAATATGTCCGTATTTTCCAAGCTATAGACGCTTGTTACTTGAAATTTCGTATCGTAAAATTTGCAAGAAAAACCCATTCTCGCATTTCTTTGCATTTGAGTAGTATTTAAACGAGACTGCTGTTAGACGTTTGAGTTTCTGTGTCGCAATCATATAGTGGCGTAATTTTTTCCCTAAGTCGAAGCTACGCGACTACACAATTTGAGGTTTTATGTAATCTTTCACCGCTTTGATTTGAAAATGTTTAATTGGAAGCAATAGTTTCAAGAATAAGGTTCAGTGTTTACCTTGTAGATAGCAGAATCTAAAGCCAAATACACAATGTTTATAGGATTACAAAAAAATTTATGGGCAGACGGCTAAATATTTAAAATGATTTGCAAAGGTAATGTGATGAGTTCTTTTTAGACCCAATGATCGAATAGCTTTCAAAACGCCCAAGAATTTTTTAACCTCAAAGCTACTTCAAGCAGCACACCAAAAAATTATAGATTTTGTTTGCTTTTTTCGAAGTACTGAAAAATGGTTATGATTGAAAAAATGTTATGATGAAAAAAATGTTATTTTGAGACATTGTTATTGAGTCATGACCAAATACGCCCGGGACAAGGCCGGAAGTTGTTTATAAAATTATTAAATTAAAATCGTTGAAATTAAAATTATTGAAATTAAATTTTTTTGAATTGAAAATTGTTAAAATTAATAAATTTTTTAAATTAAAGTCAAATTAAATTTTTTTTTTTGAATTGAAAATTAATAAATTTTTTAAATTAAAATTATTGAAATTAATTTTTTTTTTGAATTGAAAATTGTTAAAATTAATAAATTAAATTAAATTTTTTGAATTGAAAATTGTTAAAATTAATTAATTAAATTAAACTTTTTGAATTAAAAATTGTTAAAATTAATAAATTAAATTAAATTTTTTTAAATTGAAAATTAATAAATTTTTTAAATTAAAATTATTGAATTAATTTTATAAACAACTTCCGGCCTTGTCCCGGGCGTATTTGGTCATGACTCAATAACAATGTCTCAAAATAACATTTTTTTCATCATAACATTTTTTCAATCATAACCATTTTTCAGTACTTCGAAAAAAGCAAACAAAATCTATAATTTTTTGGTGTGCTGCTTGAAGTAGCTTTGAGGTTAAAAAATTCTTGGGCGTTTTGAAAGCTATTCGATCATTGGGTCTAAAAAGAACTCATCACATTACCTTTGCAAATCATTTTAAATATTTAGCCGTCTGCCCATAAATTTTTTTGTAATCCTATAAACATTGTGTATTTGGCTTTAGATTCTGCTATCTACAAGGTAAACACTGAACCTTATTCTTGAAACTATTGCTTCCAATTAAACATTTTCAAATCAAAGCGGTGAAAGATTACATAAAACCTCAAATTGTGTAGTCGCGTAGCTTCGACTTAGGGAAAAAATTACGCCACTATATGATTGCGACACAGAAACTCAAACGTCTAACAGCAGTCTCGTTTAAATACTACTCAAATGCAAAGAAATGCGAGAATGGGTTTTTCTTGCAAATTTTACGATACGAAATTTCAAGTAACAAGCGTCTATAGCTTGGAAAATACGGACATATTAGAGCATGTGTTTTGACCGCAAGGATGTGTCGCTCAGATTTGATTTTTTACTTGATAACGTGACAAAGTCGAAGTTTGAAGATATTAAAAAGCAGCGTGTAGATCCTTCTGGAAGTTTCAAAGTATCGGTATTTTAGACGTTAGACACGTAAATATGCAAAATCTGAAGAAATAATTATTCTTGTTATTGTTTCAATTCAAGTTTCTGAGACTTGTATAATTGTTTTAACGTAAAAAGCAGCTATTTTTTCTGCTTTAAACAAAAACATTCTAATAAATCGTAACCTTTGATTAACTTTCTTGCATTTGTGAAGAATAATTTTGTCAAAGCTATCTTAAAATTGTATGATCCTTTGTCTTAAATGAAGTTATTACCATAAATAGCGTTAAATCTGTTTAACATAGAAATTTTTTTGCTGACTTCCACGTTTTAAAGTAAGTCTTTTTGTGAAAAATAACTTAAATTCTTTCGGTTTATTTGTTTTGAATTGCATGTTTTCCTTAAAAAACGGTAATTTTTTAACAATTTTTACTCAAGCAATTTTCTCAGACCTTAAACTTGATAGAAAACGTTCCAAAATAATAAAATGTTTAGTAAATCACTTACTTAAAAAGATGATGTTTATTATTTTTAATGAAAAAAGTCTAAACTTCTTTGTTTTCGTAGCCATAGTTTTGCAAAAAAACATTCAAAATCTTGCATTTCTTCATTTTGAATTGAAACTTTATTTAAAAATAATCGTTTTTTTCTACTTTGAAACAAAAACATTTAGCTAACATCTCAATTTTTTTAACAATTTTTTAGTTTTACACTAATCTTTTGACCAAAATACCGTAAAAATTAACCAAAATAGACAATGTTTATTAATTTTAGTCAATAAACCTCGACTTTTTTTGTTGTCGTAGCGATAAGTTTGTAAAAAAATCTTACGTTTCGTCATTTTAAACTAAAATTTCAGTAAAAATAATCTTTTTTTGTACTACAAAACTAAAACGTTTACCTAACATCTTAAAATTTTTAACAACTTTTTAGTTTTACACTAATTTTTTTACTAAAGTGTTGTAAAATTTACTCAAAATAGATAATGTTTATTAATTTTAGTCAATAAATCTCGACTTTTTTTGTGGTCGTAGCGATAATTTTGTAAAAAATCCTGCATTTCGTCATTTTAAATTAAAAATTTCAGTAAAAATGATCTTTTTTTGTACTTTGAAACTAAAACGTTTACCTAACATTTCAAATTTTTTAACAATTTTTAAGTTTTACACTGATCTTTTGACTAAAATACCGTAAAATTTAACCAAAATAGATAATGTTTATTAATTTTAGTCAATAAATTTCAACTTTTTTTTGTTGTGGTAGCGATAATTTTGTAAAAAAAGTTACGTTTTGTCATTTTAAATCGAAAGTTTCAGTAAAAAGTATCTTTTTTTGTACATTGAAACTAAAACGTTTACCTAACATCTTAAACTTTTTAACAGTTTTTTAGTTTTACACTGATCTTTTTACTAAAATACCGTAAAATTTTATTCAACTACACTCTATCTTGAGTTAAAACAAGATCTTTTGCTAGTTTTTTGGTGTTATTCGGTATTGAACCTTGTCTTGTAGTCTCAAATTGACGTCAGTTTTTGCAATTTTCTACTTTGCGTCAAAATGTTTTTTGCGGAAATCAAAATCTTACAATTTTTTTATTCAAGCGACAATTCAATCTTAAAACGAATACTGTTTGACGAAATTTTAATCGAAATGTCTACACAAATTTGAGTTTTTTTATTACTTAATCTTGTTTTACAGGAATAAATTCATTAAAATATTTTAAAACTTAACGCTTTATTTGTCCTAAGTTTAAATTTTAACAGATATAATTGAAAAGCTTGCCTAAAACCTAAACTTTTCATTAATTTTTTTCATTGTGTGCCGATAATTTGATCGAAATCTTGGGTTTCTTCATGATGGTTATTACTTTTTACCTAATATAGTAAAATTTTTGACTGTATTCATGAGAAATGTTTGATCATAGACATTCAAATACTTGCATTTTCTTTGATTTGAATAAGAGTTTTAATCAAAAACAAAAAAATTGCCTAAAATTAAGACATCTTGATGATCACGATTACGGGTGGAACTGTAGGGTCTTAAATCTTTAATTTTTGACAAGTACTATGTTATTCACTCTGAGCTACGCTGTCAAAGATTTTTTTGGAATCGGTTGAATTCAAACTCCGCTTATCAACTATTTTACTGGAACATTTAACATGTTGATAATTTTGTAAAACATTTCAAAAAATTTACCTTGAAGTCTTATTTGAAACCAATATTTTTTATAGTTATTACGGGGAATCGTTCAAAGTTAAACCTTTTTTCATAATCTCAGTTATAAATTTACCTGAAACGTGTGCTTTGAATCAAATATTTTCTAAATTCTTAAATATTGTAACGATTTTCTTGTTTGTGGTAATTTAAAAGATATTTCAACGTTATACAATTTGTTTTCAACAACATTTTGTGAGTTTTTTTAGTAATCTTGTTTACATAGAGGTGAAAAAGTAATTCTAAAAAATGAATATGATTCAATTAACTAATAATTCTCTAAAATTTTGTTTTTTATCGATTAATATTGTTTTTTTATGGGAACAAATTCAATAAATTCTCTTCAGTCCTTATTGTAATTTCTCTGTCGTGAGCAAAAACTGCAACGTAACAATGAAAAGTGTTGATAAAAAATTTTAAATTTTTATAAGTTTCTTGTTTACGTAAGAATAGTTTGATCAAAAAAAGACATTCAAAGTTCAATTTCTTTGACTTGAATAAAAATTTTATCCAAAAAACCGAAAACTCACTTAAAATCTTACAAGTTTGAAATATTCTTACAGTTTTGTGTAAATAATTGACGTATTACAATTTTTTAACGATGATTTTTTCCGTATTATTTGCGATAAGGCAACGGCAATAGCTCAGTGGTAGAGCGTCGGGCTAGTGATCGAAAAGTTGCTGACCCCTGGCTCGAACTGATAATACGCTGTTGTGTCCTTGGGAAAGATACTTTACGCTAATTTCTCTTTGCGACCAGGTAGTCTACCCGTTGCGGTGGCCCAGCCTGATCTTGCGACAAGAACTCAAGAAGCGGTGCTGTACGTTGGTTAGCCAGATGCAGCGCGTGGTTCATACAAACAATTGAAACAAATCAAAAATTTGATAACTTTTAACTAAAAATTCTTATTTTTTTATAATGTACAACAAGAACTAATGCAAAAAACTCGTTTGATACTTTATAAACTTTGTCTTGATGTCAGAGTGTTTTGATCAAAATATTGAAAATTGTCTGTTTATTCTGTATACCGCTTTTATCGTTGGTTAAAATTGGTTAAATTTGGACTGCGTCGTTTTCACGGTGACTAAAATTGCATGATCTTTGTTGAACTCCCACTGTTTGCGTTTTAAGTGGACACAAAAATGAACCTTACTGACGTCAAAGATATGACGTCATATCCTCAACAAAGTCAGAATTCAAAAGCTTGTGACCAAACCGTTTCTCAATACTTTAATAGTATTCAAATTGTCTTGATTTGTTGAAACTAAAACAAACAAGGTTTAGAAGTTTACCTCTCATCACTAGATAGTGCTCTTGATTCATTTTTTATCTATATTTTGATTAAAATGTTAGTCCAGACTAAAGTGTAAGGTAAAACGCATGTATTAGGTAATGCTTTGGACTCTTTCTCTATGATCTAGAATGTGATTTTGCATGGTTCATTATCATTCTATTTTAAGTTCCTTGTTTATTATTCGAATTATGCAAAAACAGGCAAGATTTTATCCCTCACCGCTACGTACTGCTCTTGATTCATTCTCTATTTATGTAGTGATTTCAAGCGTTAGTTCAAACTTAATAGTTGAGTATTTTAATCGATTATGTAATGCTTCGTCCTCTCTTTAGTCTATATCGTGGTTTTACATTTTATGTGTAAGACATATTGTTTCAAAACCATGCGTATAACATATTGTTTCAAAGCCGTGCATAATATTGATAACTCTGACCATTTTACCTTGACTTGATGCGTGTTATAACGTTATTCGTTTTGCTGCTTCTATTTAAATAAAAATATTGTTTGTTTTTTATTGAATTGGTTACAATTGTACTGTTCTGATTGAATTATTGCTCATTTTATTAAAATTGTATTTTGGTGCAAATAAAAAGAAACGAATAAAAATAAAATTAATAACCAATCCGAATTTAAATTAAGTACCACAAATTAAAAAAATTAGTTAACTTGAGGCTAAACTTTTTATTTCTTATACCAATGTCTGAGTTCAATCAGGGGTTAGTTTTCTTTTAAATTTTCTGTTACGTTTTTGCACTCAATTTCAAAACCGTTCATGTACATCTCTTTTGTGACGTAGTATGTACATACGCTCATTTTGATAGAATGACTAGAGCGTTAAAACTCTCGAGTAAGTATTGCAGCTAACAAACTTGCTAGTCCTTGTGGTGCCAAAACAATCGGAAATTAAACAAATTGAATTATATCACGTCATGCCAGCAAAACAGCGTTAACAAATTTTAATCTGGCGAGCGAAAACGGTAGAAAAGATTCTCTAAAGGTGAATTTGTGACAGGTTATCTGAGCTTTACAGATGTGGCTGCAACAGCTAACGACCAACCTCTCGCTATTTTAATGCAAAAGTCGAAGATAATACCACCTTTCCATATCGACTCACATAATATTCTAGCAGTCACCGTTGCAATATTTTAATGCAAAAGTCAAAGTATTGACCAACTTGTATTTGGGTTCGCTATTATCTTTTTGAAACATAATACCGTAGTTATTCAAACTCCAGAATTAATATACAACCGTATTTCAGACATATTTCTACGTTATCGACTAAATGCCTTAAAATTTAATTTTGTTTTCATAATTTTTAATTTTTTTTAGATTGAAAGTAACGAATTGTTGGAACCTGCAAACTTTAAAGCGATTTTGCTACAGCTAACCACCAGTCCAAAGAACAGTCCATGACATTTAAACTATAGTCCAAATTTTAAACTTTAGACTTTAACTAACTACCTGTGGTGGTTCGATTCCCAGGCAAGTCTTACATTTTAGACTTTAACTAACTGCCTGCGGTAGTTTGATTTCCAGGTAAGCTTTACAAATTTTACACTTTGGAATCACTACCTGCGGTAGTTCGGTTTTTAGGTAAACTTTTGACTCACCACCTTCGGTGGTTCGGTTCTTAGACAAACCTTAGTCTCACCACCTTCGGCGACTCAGGTATTTTAAACTTTAGACTCACCACCTTTGGTGGTTCGGTTCTAAGGTAAGTAGTTTTAAGCTTAAGACTCACCAACTTCGGTGGTTCGGTTCTAAGGTAAGTAGTTTTTAAGCTTAAGACTCACCACCTTCGGTGGTTCGGCAAACTTTAGACTCGCCACCTTCGGTGGTTCGGTACTTGGGTAAGCTTAACTAATTTTAAACTTTGGACACACTACCTTCGGTGGTTCGGTTCCCAGGAAGTGTTGCAAATTGTAAACTTTAGACTCACCACCTGCGGTGATTCGGTTTCGAAAAAGTCTTACCAATTTTACACTTTAGACTCACCACCTTCGGTGGTTTGGTTCCCAGATAAGCATTTTAAGCTTAAGACGGTTCCCAACGGTTCTCAGGCAAGTGTTTTAAAGTTTAGATTTTTTTGCTGCATTCCTCCATTAGAGATTCAGTCCAAAATCTGAGGTTGACAGACCTATTCTAGAGCACTCTTTGAAAAGTTGAAAAAATTCGCTTTTAAGTTAACAGGAATTTCCCGAAAGAGGGGATTCCCCAAAGCTCGCTTACGATCAGACAGTTAACGATTCTAATTAAAGTCTTAATTCTAATCTCATTCGATGAAAAAACAGATTTCATTAACTACCTTTTATAGAGAATGTTATTACGCCATCGTATGTTAAATAGTTAAACTTATTGGGATTAAACAGGTTATATTGCACCATGCTCGTCCCATATTCAAAACGTTAAAAAAAATTAACAAAAAACATAGTGATTCACAGCTAAACCTTAGATAGATTACCTCATGTAAACAACTGTCACGATTTCGACACGGCAGCGAAAATTCAGCGCGACAGGAATCGTTTCAAGTTACACAAAACTTATTCCCAAACGTACAAAAATAGACTTCATGGTATTAACTAGATAACCTTTTTAGAAACCACCTTCTCCGGTTATCCACTTTTAACTGACTACTTTGAAGCCGGGCACCTGCGGTGATTTCAAACCACCTACGGTGGTTCGGTACTCAGGTAAGATACTCTTCAAACTTTAGACTTGAAGCCAGGTACCTGTGGTGGTTCGGTACTCGGGTCAAGACTAAGTTTTGGGTTCTCACAACTAGCTAGGGTTAGAGTTAAGATTAGGGTTATATCTTAACCAAAGCTAGGCAAACCACCTGCGGTGGTTCGGAACTCAAGCAAAACGCTAAGAGTCTTTACACTTGAAGCCAGGCACCTGCGGTGGTTCGGAACTCAGGTCAAGACTAAGTTTCCATTCTTACAACTAGCTAGGACTAAACTTAGAGCTAAGACTAACGTTGCGTTTTGCAAACCTCCCCAAACAACACACCTACCCAAACAACATACCTCCCCAAACTACCCCTCCCCAAGCCTCCCCACTCCCCAAACCTCCCCACTCCCCAAACCTTCCCCTCCCCAAACCACACGTTTTGGCTCATTTTAAACTACTAACCCCCTTATCCAAGGATGAAATAACATGACGTATTGAACACACATCATATGGTCAGAATCATTGTGTAAATTAGTGCTTACCAACCTTTTCATATCGGCGGACCGGTAAAAATTTATGAAATATTCACGAACCGGCACCCAAAATTATCAGTAGTTATCGCAAGTAGTTATCGCATTTGTTAGCGATCACAAAATAAATGGCACCGCAGAGCATAATACATTATTTTGGCATAGGCACGTAGCAAGAAATCTGCGATGGAAGGGCTGTTTATGGGGTCTGGAGGCAGACCCCCCAGCGATTGACAATCTTTATATTCTTTTTTTCGCAAAAATAACTCAAGTTTAGGCTTATTTGATAAAAATTAATGCTTCTAAAATAGAAAATAGAAAGGCAAAATCATGATTTTTATTGGCAAGCTTGTCAATAATAACGTTGGCAACACCACCTAAATTCTATTCTAAGGCAAACCCACAATTAGGCATGCCACATTAGAATTTTATCTCTTATATTACGTAATATATAGGTCTCTGTGGGCTCGCTTAATGCATTGAAAAGTCAGGGCTGCAAATAAAACTCATAATTTGGGAGGCCCCTTGTTTTAAGTAGAATATCTTGGAACAGCTGGGTCATGAACATTGGAGTCAATGAGAAAGCTAAGTTTTGACCCTAAATTGTTATTTTTGTGGGATTGTGTATTTAAACCCAGAGGCTTCTAATCCTGCACCACAAATATCACTGTCTGGTGTCAGGTATATTATGATACATAATAATGATAATGCGTTCTCGTAATAGTTGTAATTATTAGATATGCGAATAATAATCAGACCTCGATGATTGATATTTCCGCCAGACTTGGTGATATTCAGCTATCGCATGCACAAGATTAAATTTTGGTCAAGTTATGTGCTCGATAGCTCAAATAATATTGTATTTATATCATTGTTGTTTCAGTTCTAAACTAAGTTATCCCATTGCAGGACTCTGCCTTCTACAAAACTTATGCCCAAGTGGCTACATTTTTATAGGTGAATACAGCTCCAATAACTTCATGCATTTGATAAAATTCTGACTGATTCCTGATGATATCGGGAGAGAATCTGAGAACAACAAGAGTTTTCAGATTGCCGTAGTCAAGCCAAAATAATATTCTAAAATTTGCTCCACCTAAATTAAACTATGAAATTGACTTGGTTGAAAGAGAACCAAAAACAAAATTAATGCAGGTATTTAAAATTGGCTGATCGAAGTAGATGAGATTGGCACTGACTACATTCTTCGTTATCCAGCTGTTCTAGAGATATTTGACGTAGTGGCGAGCCAGGTCAACTGACCACGACAAACTGACCGCGAACCAACGGTTTCATCACAGTGATTCGGTCACTGATTTCGCCGCAGTGATTTCATCACAAAGTGAGGGTTTGGGCAAGATGGCTCTGGGGATAGTTAAATATGCTTATGATCGCTCTTCGTCTCAGCTAATCGGCGTCATTTAGACCCTAACACCATAGCAAATTAATTTAAATATTACTTTTGCTCGAAATATAATTTCGATTTGCAACCCTGACTTTTCAATGCATTCGGCTAGCCACATAGACTTAGAGTAATTAACATATTGGCCAAAATTCCTATGTGGCCTGCCTAATTGCGGGTTTGCCCTAGGATAGAACTTGGATAATGTTCCCAACGTTATCATTGTCAGGGTTGCCAATAAAAGTTGTGATTAAAAAGGCCACACAGGAATTTTAGCCCATATGTTGGTTACTATAAGTCGATGTGGCTAGCCTAATGCATTGAAAAGTCAGGGTTGCAAATAGAAATTATATTTTGAGCAAAAGTAATTTTTAAATTAATTTGCTATGGTGTTATGCTCATCGGTAATGCGATCATGTAATAGTTAGTGGGGGTTCACGGGTTGATTTATGCAGCAATGCTGACCGTATGATTTCCTACGTTTATGCTTCTCGTTTTTTTTTTGTTTTTGTTGCTAGCAAATTCATAGTTATAGTAATTCTTCTTAGACAAGGATTTAATTTTTGTAGAATGTTCGAGTAACGACGAAAGAAGCTTTTCTTCACTGTATTACCAGTAGTAGAGTGAGTTCAAAACATTTAATTTTTTTTCCTAATAGGAGTTAGTATTCCTTTAGTTATCCATGGTTTCCTGCAAGTTTTTGGTGTTTACGATTCATACGCTCGGGCGGAGCCTGCTTGTCGATTGTTTTTGCAATTATTATCACAAACTGATAAAAGACATCAAAAAAAGGGAAGTTATTCGCATCAAGGTTGCATAGTTTCTGGTGTAGTTAGTTTATCGGAAAAAACTTTTTTTTCTAAACATCGGGGATGGTGTTTTGTTACAACTTAATTGAATTTTAGAAATAACTGCGTAGTGATCAGCTATTGAACCTTGCATTACGAAGGGCATTACTGTATGCTCTACATCGTTTGCGATAATGTGGTCAATCATCGTTGCTGACTTGTCCGTGACCCGAGTAGGTTTTGTAATGAGGAAAAGTGCTCCATTACTGGTTATTGCTTGTATATCTTTTATTTTGGGAGGATAACTGGTTTGTTCAGTTAATGTTTATGTCACAGAGAATCTAAAAGTTTTTTTTCATTTGATAATTTTTCCAGACAGGTCGAAAAATCACAAACGAATTAGTTGATATCCTCACTCGGGTGCCAATAGATTGAAGCAATTACTAATGCTTTTGTTAAATCGTTTTTTTTTTAATTTTTAGCCATATGGATTCTGAGCCTGTTATAAGCAGTTGAGAGCAACGGCATCGATTTGAGAGAATTTTAAGTTTTAAGCAGATGAGAATTGCTGTACCACCGGCATGTTTGTTAGGCTTTGCATTAATAAAGTTATAGCTTTGTAGCTGAATACTTTTTAAAGGCTGATTGATGCAAGATTCGGATAGACAAATAACATCAGTTCGAAAAGAAAGCAAGGCAACAAGGTCATACAAGTCGTATTTTTTTAAGGGATCTAATGTTGAGATGCAGTAAAATCATAGAATTGCTATCATTTTTTAGGTTTAAGGTTTTATCGTAAATATCCGTATACTCGCAATTGATGATATTATTGGTGATAAAGTTGAATATTTGGTCACACAATTCACTAGGTTGATTAAAAAGGTCGGCTTCTGGACTCGCGCGAAGGGCTTTTGACAACTCCTCATTATTCGATAACTCTAGCGCCATTAAGCGAGCAGAAAAAGCTGCTCACAAAACGACCGTAAAACTAGCACAAAAAACTCAAAGCATAGATAGAAAATCATTTTGTGTTAACTGTCTGTAGCTAGTAAATATAAGACATAAATATAGGATCAAGCTGGGGTATTTGTATTATTGAAGCGGCAAGCGTAACAACTATAACTTTAAGTGAGATTCAGGATTAATTCAATTCACGTCCGGTTAATGCACGGTTCCCACGATTGAATGCAACGTAGTGTGGTAAGCTGTTTACCGAGCATAAATCATAGATATATTTTTATACTGTCATAATGATCAGGAACTATAACACATTTAAAAGGCGAATTATAGATAAACAGGGAACACACATAATTTGTTTAAATTTTTGTTTTTAGCTTAAGAGTGTGAGAATAACCGATGGGTTGGGCCAGGACCATAATTCGTGATTGTTCACAGAGCATAACATTTATACAACCTGCATATTAATCATGCACAAATAATAATTGATCGTGAAAGAAACACAGTATCATTATTAATTTTAAATATTGATTTCGCTAGTGTTATCCGAGAATTATTAATTTACATAAAAGTTGAGTACAATATGGCTTCCCAGGAGTCGACCATGAAGGACATCAAGATAGTGCAGTCATAATTAGACTTGTTAGCTTTGGCTTGTTGAACTGGATTGGCTACGATTTTCGCTGTCTGAAGACTCATTGGATTCTTCGTCGGAATGACTATGAGGAGGAGAAATTTTTTCGTTTTCAACAAAAAGTCAACATGATCAATTGACAATTCGCCAGGCTGTCCTTATTTCTTTATTTTGGCTTCTTTGAATTGGGAAGGTAATGATTCTTTGGAAACAGTTTAAGGGAGATGCGGACTAAATAATCTCGACTTTTGTATATCGTTGAAGGTCTTTAAGAATTTGCACGCACATAAGACTTTTTTCTTTTTTTCAAAGACATACCTCAGTAACTATTATAGGTTGCATCAAACTTTTACCTTGTTTGGATGTTGGTCTCGGTGGAAGTTGATGTATGTCAATGATATTAAGGTCTTGTAGGTTTAATTCAGTCCAGTCTTATGCCATCTTCACGACGTTGCGTTCAAAACATTAGCAATACACTGAAAGCAATGTAATGCAATATGCGCTGAGCTGTCGCGACGCGTTTCGACCATGCTCTAGGGTCTCATCCGGCGACAATAACGCAATGTATACATCACTTAAACAAAATATATACATTGTGCGATTGAGTGATACGCATCAGTTGAATCTGTACAATTCCGTGACGACAAACACGACATTACATGGATGAGTACAGGAGAGTTCTAGTGGAATGTATATGGCAACGCTATGTAGGGAGGCTTTCGCTAAACGGCTACAAAGTTAAAACATTTTGAAAAGGTTTTACTTCAAAGTTTGGAATCTCTAACTAGAGATATTAACGTGCCTCCACACAGTCTTACGTCATTTTCACGGTGTTACGTTCAAAAATATATGCAATACACTGAAAACAATGCAACATGCGCTGACTTATCTCTAGTTTAAAATCCGAACATCGAAGTAAATCTATCTAAAATGTTCAACTTGGTAGCCGTTTTGCTAAGTTGCTTCGGTTTCCTTGCTTATTGTCGCCATTTTGTCGACATTCCACTAGAACTCTCCCTGTACTTTTCCATGCCATGTCAATAAGTGCTTGTCGTCACTGAATTGTACATAGATTGAACAGATGCAGAAACTGTAATAATTTTCTACATTAGTTTTGACTCAATCGCACAATGTACATATGATTTTGTTTAGATGATGCATGTATTGTGTTATTGTCGCCTGATGAGATCCTTTTGACCAAGGTAGAAAGGCGCCACGAAAGCTCAGAGCATATTGCATTAACTTGTTTTCAAAGTATTGCTTAAGTTTTTGGATGTAACACCGTAAAAATTACTCAAAACAAAGTTGAAACACGTTAATGTCTCCAGTTTTATATCCTGAACATCGAAGTAAACCTTTCTAAAACGTTTAACTTTGATTGATTGATTGATTGGAGCATCTTTATCCTCCTATCACGAGAAAGCGACGGTGCGCTATATTTTGGACGAATCCGCACCCGCTTAGGAGTTGACCATTTTCCAAGCTTTCCTGTTCACGTTTTGACTTCTTCCCACGTAAATTTGCTGCTTGTTCGAAGCCACCAAGCAGAGATAATTATCGTAAAGCGTCTTATCCAAGGACACAACAACGTGACCAGGGTGCGGGTTGAACTCATGATCCTGCGATCAGAGTCGTCGTAAAAACGACGCCTTTACCCATTCGGCCACGCTGCCGACAATTGCAGCTTTGCAGCCGTTTTGCTAAATTCGATCATTTTTGCAGGAATTTTTCAAATTACAGCGAGGTGGTTTCTTTTTCCAAACTTCATTTTCATCTAGCCCTTGTATTAACATTTTTAGCCTAGTGCTATAAACCTCATTTGCTAATTCTTGGAAAGTGGCAGTATACTAGAATTACCGGTATACTCAAGATGTGATATCTTTTTTTTTTCAGATTGTTGTTCCTGCGATTGGACGGGATGAAGTTAAAGTACATCTTTAACCAGAGTAATTTATCAACTAATACTACCTAATCAAATTGTTTAATTTTTCCCAAGCAAAGTTTCGACTCTAAAAAATTATTTTTATAGATGAAAACAGCTCTAATAATTTTAGGTTACCGGTTGTTTCGTCCCAGTCTAAGAAGTAGGACTTAAAACAATGCATCATTCAGCAATCAACCTTAGGTCTCATGCCTTTGCATTGCATGATGGTCCAGCATTTGATCGTAACTTGCTCGGAGTGTAATTATGAAGGCGAAACTGATATTATCGACTTTGCTTATTTCATAAAAGAGTAATTGGTTTATTAATACAAAAGATTTTTCTAAGCAAAGTTTCGACCCTAGATAACAGGCTGTCAAGTGTGTCATTACTTCATTTTTTTATATTTTTTCAATTTCATTAATTTTCATGATTTCATTAATGTTTAAATAACATACTGATATTTTTTGAGTTCACTGGATGAATCGCAAAAAATCGTGAGTCATTGAAATGAAGAGCTTTTTTTTGGAGATCACCTAAAAAAATCTTTCAAAAACTACACCAAGCCTTTTTTTTAGTTCACCTAAAAACTCTCGCAAATTTTAAGTTTTTTTTGTTTTTTTATTCATACTTGAAAATTGTCATTATTTGTCATTTATTTATATGTTCAGCAGTTTTTTTTTTTTCTTTTTAATTCAACGACTTGACAGCCTGTAAATGATCATTTTTGTAAATGAAAGCAGTTCTAATAACTTTAGGTCACAGGTTACTGAAACTCACTAAACGTGTCACTTACGTGAAGTGGCGGTGGCACCCGTATTGGCCGCCTCCTCACCAGATTATAATTTGGGGGGTTGTTATAATACTTCTGGCCTCGGAGCCGGTTACTTTTTCTTAATGCCTAATGAGTAAATTTCAAAACTTGATCGTTGAATACAACAATGCATTATTCAGCAAACAAGATTAGGACGCATGCCTTTGCATAGCATGGTGGTCCAGCGATTGGTCGTAACTTAAAACTAATGTTGATAAATGTGTCGTTGCCATGCTCAGCTCGAGAGTTCTTTTCAAGTCTGCAGTAATGGTGATTAATAAATAACAAATATCGAATAGCCCCATTTCCTTCCTTTTTTTGATTTTATGAAATCCATCTACAGTGACAATATTTCACTGTTTACAGCTGATTGCGTAGTGTAAGTTTTTTTGGGTCTAGAATAAATTTTTCACTCGGTAGTTGTATGTGATGACAAAAATCATGTTACGGCTTTGCTTAATCCATTGTGCAGAAATTGTCTTTTTAATGAGAAAGATTTTCCTTCGCAAAGTTTCGACCCGAAATAATCATTTTATGGATGAAAACAGCTCTGATAACTTTAGGTCACAAGTTACAGAAACACACTAAATGTGTCACTTACATGAGGCGTAGGTGGCACCCGTCTTGGCCGTCTGCTCACTAGATCATTTGCCTAATTTGCCGTCTTGGCCATCTGCCTAATCGGCGGCGCCTAAACGTCCGCGGCTAAACGTCCGCGCATAATAGTCACGGTCCGGTCTGCTCACTAGATCATTGTTTGGAAGGTTGTCATTATACCCGTGTTGTCGGAGCCGGTTGCTTCTTCCAATTTCTAAAGAGTTAAATTTAGAACTAGCCTCACCAGATCATTATTTGAGGTTTTTTATAATACCCCTGGTCTTGATTTGGAAATAGCCTCACCAGATCATTATTTGGGGGGTTTTTATAATACCCCTGGTCTCGATTTGGAAATAGCCTCACCAGATCATTATTTGGGGGGTTGTTATAATACCCCTGGTCTCGATTTGGAAATAGCCTCACCAGATCATTATTTGGAGGGTTTTATAATACCCCTGGTCTCGATTTGGAAATAGCCTCACCAGATCATTATTTGGGGGGGGTTTTATAATACCCCTGGTCTCGATTTGGAAATAGCCTCACCAGATCATTATTTGGGGGGTTGTTATAATACCCCTGGTCTCGATTTAGAAATAGCCTCACCAGATCATTATTTGGGGGGTTTTTATATTGCCCCTGGTCTCGATTTGGAAATAACCACACCAGATGATTATTTGGAGGGTTGTTATAATACCCCTGGGCTCGATTTGGAAATAGCCTCACCAGATCATTATTAGGGGGTTGTTATAATGCCCCTGGTCTCGATTTGGAAATAGCCTTACCAGATCATAATTTGGGGGGTTGTTATAATACTCCTGGTCTCGGAGCCGGTTGCTTTTTCCTAATGCCTAAATGGGTAAACTTGAAATCAGACCGCTAGATCCACTGAAAAAAAATTAAGTTTTGGTTTCGTCCCAGTGCATTAGGTAAGACTTACAACAATGCATTATTCAGCAAGAATAAAAATTATTTTATTAATAACAAAAATTTTTCTAAGCAAAGTTTCGACCCTAAATAATCATTTGTATAAATGAAAACAGCCCCAATAACTTTAGGTCGCAGGTTACTAAAACTCACCGAATGTGTCACTTACATGAGTTGGAGAAGGCATTCTTCTTGGCCGTCTCCTCACCAGATCATAGTTGGGGAGATTCTGGTAATACTCTTGGTCTTTCAATCGAGCACTTCTTCGTAATGCCTAAACAGGTAAATTTGAAACTATAAAGTCAAATCCACTGAAATAAATCAAGTTGGGCTTTCAGCCCAGTCTACTTATACGTATGTATACATTTGACCTTAATTTAAAAAAGCACTGAATCCACAATAGCTAGCAAGGCGGTATATAAGGTATTCATTGACCAAATTGAAGAGTTTCTTATGTTCTGAGTTATAATTTGATCGCTACATGTTTTAGCATTCAGCAAGCAGCACTAAGTCACATGCCTTTGCAATTTGGGTTGCATGAAGGTCCAGCGATTGATCGTAAGTTGAAACTAATGTTGTGAAATGTTTCGTTCCCATTCTGGGCTCGACAATTCTTTTCAAGTCTGCAGTAATGGTGATTAATGGTTAACTAATATTGAATAGCCCCACTTCCCATCATTGTTTGATTTAAGAAAATCCATCTACAGTGGCAATATTTCACTGTTTACAGCTGGTTGCATACTGTTAATTTTTTTGAGGCTGGAATGTAATCATGATGACAAAAATCATAATATCGGCTTAGCTTTAATCCATTGAATGGAAATTCGTTAATTAATAACAAAGAATTTCTTGAGCAAAGTTTCGACCCGAAATAATTTATTTTAATAAAAACAGTTCTAATAAGTTTAGGGCACAGGTTACTAAAACTCACTGAATGTGTCACTTGCCTGAGGTGGAGTTGGCGTTAATCTTGGCAGCTGCCTCCTGACCTGAACCTAATTTGGGGAGTTGTTATAATACCCCTGGTCTTGGAGCCGGTTGCTTCTTCCAATGTCTAAAGAGTTAAATTTGGAACTAGCCTAACCAGATCATAATTTGGGGGGTTGTTATAATACCCCGGGTCTCGATTTGGAAATAACCTCACCAGATCATTATTTGGGGGGTTGTTATAATACCCCTGGGCTCGATTTGGAAATAGCCTCACCAGATCATTATTTCGGGGGTTGTTATAATACCCCTGGTCTCGATTTGGAAATAGCCTTACCAGATCATGATTTGGGGGGTTGTTTTAATACTCCTGGTCTCGGAGCCGGTTGCTTTTTCCTAATGCCTAAATGGGTAAACTTGAAACTAGACCGTTGGATCCACTGAAAAAATTAAGTTTTGGTTTCGTCCCAGTGCATTAGGTAAGACTTAACATCAATGCATTATTCAGCAAGAATAAAGATTATTTTATTAACAACCAAACATTTTTCTAACCTAAGTTTCGACCCTAAATAATTGTTTTTAAAGATGAAAACAGACCCAATAACTTTAGGTCACAGGTTACAGAAACACACTAAATGTGTCATTAACATGAAGTGGAAGTGGCACCCGTCTTGGCCGTCTCGTCACCAGATCATAATTTAGAGGGTTGTTATAATATCCGTGCTGTCGGAGCCGATTGCTTCTTCTTGATGATTGTGAAGTTAAATTTGAAAGTAGACCGTTGAATCAAGTGAAAAAAAACAAAGTTCTAGTTTCGTCCCAGTCCATTACATGAGAATTACCGCTATGCTTTATTCAGCAAACAGCATTAAGTCGCGTGCCTTTGCATTGCATGCACGAAGGTCCAGCGATTGATCGTAAATTGAAACTAATGTTGTGAAATGTGTCGTTGTCATGCTGGGCTCGGCTGTTCTTTTCAAGTCTGCAGTAATGGTGATTATTGATTAACTAATATCGAATAGCCTCATTTCCTACCATTTTTTGATTTTAGGAAAACCCATCTACAGTGGCATTATTTCACTGTTTACTGCTGGTTGCATAGTTTGAATATTTAGGCGGCTGGAATAAAGTTTGAGCTGGATAGGTAATTATGATTGCGAAAATATAATTATCGGCTTTGCTTGATCCTTTGAATGGAAAACCGTTTATTAATTACAAATATTTTCTTGAGCAAAGTTTCGACTTAAAATGATTATTTTTATAGATCAAAACAGCTCTAATAACTTTTAGGTGGCAGGTTACCAAAACTCGCTGATTGTGCATTTTTCACTGCTGCACAGCTATATAATAAATTTGTCACCTACATCAGGTGTAGGTGGCACTCGCCTTGGCCGCCATCTCACCAGATCATAAGTTGGAGGGTTGTTATAATACCCCTGGTCCCGGAGTTGGTTGATTCTTCATGCCTAAAGAGTTAAATTTAAAACTAGACAGGTGGATCCTCTGGAAAAAAATTAAGTTCTGCTTTCGCCCCTGTCTATTAAGTAAGACTTGCAAGAATGCATTATTCAGCAAACAACATTAAGTCTCATGCCTTTGCATTGCATGATGGTCCAGCAATTGATCGTAAATTGAAACTTGCTCTGTATGTAATCATAAAGGCGCAATGATATTTTTGGCTTTGCTTATTTCGTTGAATAGAAATTGGTTTAATAATAAGAAATATTTTTCTAAGCAAAGTTTCGACCCTAAATAATCATTTGTATAAATGAAAACAGCCCCAGTAACTTTAGGTCGCAGGTTACTAAAACTCACCGAATGTGTCACTTACATGAGGTGGAGGAGGCACTCTTCTTGGCCGTCTCCTCACCAGATCATAGTTGGGGAGATTCTGGTAATACTCTTGGTCTTTCAATCGAGCACTTCTTCGTAATGCCTAAACAGGTAAATTTGAAACTATAAAGTCAAATCCACTGAAATAAATCAAGTTGGGCTTTCAGCCCAGTCTACTTATACGTATGTATACATTTGACCTTAATTTAAAAAAGCACTGAATCCACAATAGCTAGCAAGGCGGTATATAAGGTATTCATTGACCAAATTGAAGAGTTTCTTATGTTCTGAGTTATAATTTGATCGCTACATGTTTTAGTATTCAGCAAGCAGCACTAAGTCACATGCCTTTGCAATTTGGGTTGCATGAAGGTCCAGCGATTGGTCGTAAGTTGAAACTAATGTTGTGAAATGTTTCGTTCCCATTCTGGGCTCGACAATTCTTTTCAAGTCTGCAGTAATGGTGATTAATGGTTAACTAATATTGAATAGCCCCACTTCCCATCATTGTTTGATTTAAGAAAATCCATCTACAGTGGCAATATTTCACTGTTTACAGCTGGTTGCATACTGTTAGTTTTTTGTAGGCTGGAATGAATTTCAAGCTCTGTAGGTAATCATGATGGCAAACATCATAATATCGGCTTAGCTTAATCCATTGAATGGAAATTCGTTAATTAATAACAAAGAATTTCTTGAGCAAGGTTTCGACCCGAAATAATTTATTTTAATGAAAACAGCTCTAATAAGTTTAGAGCACAGGTTACTAAAACTCACTGAATGTGCCACTTGCATGAGGTAGAGTTGGTGGTAATCTTGGCCGCCCCTCCTGACCTGATCCTAATTTGGGAAGTTGTTATAATACCTCTGGTCTCGCAGCCGGTTGCTTTTTCCTAATGTCCAAAGAATTAAATTTGACTCTAGATTGTTGAATACTGAAAAAAATTATGGTTTGGTTTCATCCCAGTCTACTACTGCGAGTATTAATTACAACGATGCCTTATTCAGCTAACAACATTAAGCGGCATGCTTTTACATTGCGTGGTGGTTTAGCGATCGATTGTAATTTGAAACTAATGTTGTGAAATGTTTGGTTGTCATTCTGGGCTTGACATTTTTTATTTTATTTCTAGTCTGTAGTAATGGTAGTTTTTGATTAACTAATATCGAATAGCCGCATTTCCTACCTTTTTTTGAGTTTAAGAAAATCTATTTACAGTGGCATTATTTCACTGTTAACAGCTAGTTGCATAGTGTAAGTTTTGGGGATTGGACCGAGTTTTTCACTCGGTAGGTAATTACGATGGCGAAAATCATATCAGCTTTGCTTCGTCCATTGAATAGAAATTGATTGATTGGTGCATCTTTATCCTCCTATCACGAGAAAGCGACGGTGCGCTATATTTTGGACGAATCCGCACCCGCTTAGGAGTTGACCATTTTCCAAGCTTTCCTGTTCACGTTTTGACTTCTTCCCACGTAAATTTGCTGCTTGTTCGAAGCCACCAAGCAGAGATAATTATCGTAAAGCGTCTTATCCAAGGACGCAACAACGTGACCAGGGTGCGGGTTGAACTCATGATCCTGCGATCAGAGTCGTCGTAAAAACGACACCTTTACCCACTCGGCCACGCTGCCGACTTAAAACGACGCCAATTGGTTTATTACCATCTAATATTTTCCTGAGCAAAATTTCGACCCTAAATACATCATCTTATACATGAAAACAGCTCTAATAGTTTTAGGTTAAAGGTTAGTACAGCTCACTGAATGTGTTACTTGCATGAAGGGGAGTGTTACTTACATGAAGTGGTGAGGAAGTGTCTTGGCCGCTACCTCACCAGATCATAAATTTGGGGATTGTTATGTTACCGCTGGTTTCGTAGCTGGTTGCTTCTAAATGTCCAAAGAGTTAAATTTAAAAGTAGACAGTTGAATCCCCTAAAAAAAATTAACCTCTGGTTTCGTACCAGTTTTTTAAGTAAGAATTACAACAAAACATTATTCAGCGAACAGCATTAAGTCGCATGCTTTTGCTTTGCTTGATGGTCCAGCGATTGATCGTAAATTGAAACTAATGTTTTGAAATTTTTCGTTACCATGCTGGGCTTGACAGTTTTTTTCATGTCTGAAATATTGGTGATTAATGATTAACTAATATCGAATAGCCCCACTTCCTAGCATTTTATGATTTTAAAAAATCCATCTGCATTGGCATTATTCCACTGTTTACAGCTGGTTGCATAGTTCAAGTGTTTTTTGGCTGGAATGAATTTTAAGCTTTGCAGGTAATTAAGTTACGAAAAAAGGAATTATAGGCTATGATTAATCCATAAAATCGAAATTGGTTTATTGACAACTACGATTTTCGTGAGGAAAGTTTTTAAGCTATTGTTTTTGTAGATGAAAACAGCTTTAATAAACACATGCAAATTTTAAATATCTGACAGCTTCCTGATGATATCCGGAGAATATGTGAAAAAACAGAGTTTTCAGATTTTTTTAGTCAAGCCAAAATAGTTTTCTGAAACCTGTTTAACTTCAATTAAACTACGAGAATGTAATTGACTTGGTTGAAAGAGAATCAAAGACAAAATCAAAGCGAGTATTTCAAGATTGGCTAGTCGAAGTAGATTGGATTAGCCTCGACTCCATCGTTTGGAACCCAGCCATTCTAGAGATATTCTACCCCAAGCACTGCGTAGTAGCCTCTCTACACATATTTTGTTATTGGCAACCCTGACAATGATAACACTCGCGACACCATCTAAGTTTTATCCAAGGCAAACCGGCAATTTTGCAGGCCACATTGGGAACTTTAGCCCATATGTTGGTTAATATAGGTTTATGTGGGCTAGCGTAATGCAATATTTGGTCAGGGTTGCAAGAAAAAATTATAGTATGGGTGGCCCCTTGTTCAAAGGAAATATCTCTGGAACAGCTTGGTGATGAAGGATGGAGTCAATGCCAATCAAAAGTGATTGCGCTGATATGAGATGCCCCCATTGATTTTGCAATTTTTTTATTGATTGTGCAATATATTGTGCAAAACAGAACATGATTTTGTGTTTTGGGTTTAATTAATGTTTATTTTGTTGTTATTTTGATATTCATATTAGTTTATTTTGAGATCTTCAAATTTATGATCATTGTGAAGATGTCAGCTTTTCGTTGTGAGTCCGTTGAACTCTAGGGATGTATTGTGTTACTTACAATCTGTGATGTGACAAAGACAGTAGGATTATTGCGAAGACTCACAACGATAAGCTGATATCTTTGCAATGCTCATTATTTTTATATTAATTGTGACCTACAGTTATGCACTATCTTTTAGTTATTTGTTTGGGTACACTTTTGTCAAATAAGAACAAAGCAATGTTCATTATATTGATATTCATTGTAATATACAGTTATGCACTAGCTTTTAGTTGTTTGTTTGTGTATTATATTTTTTTTGTGTATTATACACTGCCTCGCTGAAAGCATTAAACATGACCCAAATTTTCTGCAACTTTCCCGAAAATTTTGTTCCTTCAAAGCAAACAGTTAATCAACATTTTTTACGGAAAGCCTCAGAAAAAGTGCTCGTTGCTTAAGGCGACAAATCAAAAAGATATTGATGAAGCACTATCACAATTCATGTGGCTTGTCACACGCACAGCCTCGTCAATTACGGAATTTTTGGCAGATAAAGTTCATCTCGGTTTTCCTCCAAGCTTGGAAAAAAGAAATGTTTGAGAAGTCATAAGCATTTTGACCAACATCCATTGCAACAAACCGAAAAAAGCATTCCAGTTTCAGAGTTCAAAGCAGTGTTGTAAAGAGTGGCAGGAACGTTCCGACTTAATGAAACTAACTCAGGAAGATTGACTTGATGTGTAATATATTTTGTATTTTAGTATGCTATTTTTTTCATATTGTTTGAGTGACAGTGTATTTAAAAGCGCCTTTAATCTACTCTCGACTACATTATTAATATTGCAGTATGTGTAACTTAACCATGTTCCGAAATGCCTATGAAAAGTTTCATTACCTTTTAAACAGACCTCGTGTATTGGCACTACTTCGTGAATTAGTGTACATTTTACGTTCAATTGCCTTACTTTTTTTCTGAGGTTAGTAATCAATTACATTTTTAGAAGTTTCACTGTAATGACATTACCTTTCCCAAACAATATTTTTATAATAATTTAACTGCATTTATGAAGATGGTGACAAAATTACAAATTACTTGTTTTGAAGGCTAACTAACAATTGTCTGCTTCGATTTGAGGAAATGATTTTATATAAAAACCTCGGAGAAAACTGTCGACAAATACTGTAGTGCTTTAGCAGATTTCCAGACGGCCTAACTTCTTGAAACAAAAATGATGTGGTATTTATAATGCGCAATTTGAAATTCTTGCGTTTTCGAAATGCTAGGGGCACATTGTACAAAGTAGTTTGGTTTTTTTCTTCTGTTTGATTATTTTCTACAAGCATTTTAGGTTTATGCAGATAATGTTGTTGCTACCTGGTAAATTTTTGCAATAACAACTAAGCTCAACTGGTGTATATGGGAGTGGTAATTAAAGACATAAAAAGACTGCAAAATTCAAACGCCAGGTTTTAATGAGCTTGCTGAAGAGCTCTACTGCCTCTCTCACTCCTTGCTTTATTTTAGCTCTTGCTATCCCTTGCTTCCTCATCTTTGACAGAAATGGGCAGTAGAGCTTTATGAAGAGCCTGTCAATACGTTGGCGATGTAATTCAGAATTCTTTCATGTTTCCGTCACTACTTCCGTTTTTACTAGTTGATCAAAAAAATAAAATGACACTAGGTTGCCTTTGCACAAGTTCCATCGATTGTCAAAGCTGCAATAAAAAAACAGTACAGTCCACTGGCTATTGCAAAATTATAGTTATTTTGTCAGGATATGGCACTAAACTGAAACTAATTTTGTGATGCTTAAATTCAGCCAGTATTCTTCATAATTTTGCTTATGCCGAGGGTAGCATTGTTTTTAAATTTTAAGCAAAATTAAATCTCTTGTTCGTGTAAGACTGGTGGTTTATAAAAGGCTGTAACACCAAAAATATAACCTCACCAAACGAGAATTATGCAACCAGAAGTATAACTTAATATTAGTTTTTTCAATCCGTTGTGGACTATTTTTTATCTGAAGTAATTTGCAGACGTGGAGTCCTCGAAGACGTCCTTGGTTTTGACCTTGGCTTCGATGCCTCAAGTCCTCGAAAATTGCCCTGTCATCGGCTTGAGGACAGCACTACTTTTTGAACAGTTGAAATTTCGTTGGAAAACGCCAGAAACCTCGCGGAAAATTTGCGAACACCTCTTTTGTTTTCCTCACTTGGAGCATAGGCGTAGCCAAGGGGGGGGGCTATTGTTTCTTCAGTTTCAGTTTCTTAGCATTTTTTGCTTACAACAGTAACTAAAAGTAATATTAAACATCATGGGCCCCGGGCCCCCCTCAATTCAATTGTTGCTAGCCAAATTTAACGTATAACTCGAAAGAAATGGAGAGTTTTCGTTCTAAAAGTTGCTATCTCAGACTTACATTTAGCCTTTTTATGAACGTGATACATTAATCAGGGCCGGATTTACCATAATATGACAATACCAGCTAGGGACCCCGCGCTGAAATCTGGCCGAACATGTACTTCTATAGCTGGTTATCATGACAAAACAAAAATCTCGAACGAAAATCTTCAAGTTTATTATTGTTTACTGCTAAAATGTTGCAAGAGACAATGCACCTGACTTCCCCCTACGTGGACTAAGTCACTTACAATTAAAATTTAACTCCAAAATGCAAGATGTAAAACGTGTATTGGACTTAAATTGCAAGGAAAAGGAGGATTAAACAATTTAAATTTTTCAATTGCTTTCAAACGTCAAAAATCTAGTGCTTTTAAATGGCTCTGAACACTTGCAAAGTGCGATTCAATGGCATTAAAATAGCTTTGCGTCCAAAGGCCGGGGGCTTCGCCCTCAGACCCCCAAAGTCTCTGGGGCGGGGCCCCCAGACTCCCGTCTGTGATACCTTTGAGTTACACTAGCTTTCTCAACACGTTTCCAAAGTTGGATATTTGCACTTTTCAACTATTAGTTCAAGCCCTCTCCCTTTGCAAAATCCTGGTTACGTGCCAGCAGGCAACGATTTCAGATCTTCTATCCTACGATATCTTTGTCCCACAAAAACTTCCTCTTTGGAAAAACTTGGTGACGTCATTGCATGTGATTTGTGGTTTAGGCTTCCCCCAATCAAAAGTTCTGGGTACGCCTATGAATTGCAGATCGTCTGAAAAACTTTTTTGAAAACCTTTTATTATTTTTTTTGGAGAACACTTGCGGCTGTGTTCTTGGTCGTTGGCCTTGGCCTCGAAAGGGTCTGTCCTTAAAAAGGCTGTTCTTGAACTTGGCCTCGGAGTTTTTTGTGTCCTTGGCCTCGAGTTTTGGGTCCTCGACTCCACCTCTAGTAATTTGCTCTCTACTGCTTTTATATTACTTGCTCTCTACTGCTTTTCTATTACTTGCATTAGCAGTTGCATAATTAAAAGAAATTGTGCTGTTATGCTCAGCTTTTACTGTTTTGCTTGTATACATTAATACGTTTCCGTAACCGCTGCATTAAAGCCAATTCTATTACTAAAATCGTTAGGTTTCATCAGCTGGTATGCTTAGAGTTAGCGGCAAACCGATTTGGGACGAGTCTTTTTTGACCCTGGATGCTATTTTAGGTTGCTTGTCTTCGGTTCGTTGACACTTCCATAATGGCAGGCATAACTCATGGAAGTGGTTTATTTATTTCTCGTCTTTTTATGAATTTTCGCTTGTCAAATGAGGGTGATAAAACGTCCTAACGGTGCTGACATCAAGACACGAGAAATTTATTTCATCGCTCAGTAACAGCTCGAAGCAAAAAGATTTGAGGATGGTTGCTCGACTCGATGAAATAAATTTGTCTTAACGCGTTCGTCTCTGGAACTGGAGGTCCGAGGTTCAAATCTCGGGCCGGTCAAATCGGACACAGTGTTGCCAACTGCTCGCCACCGCTGCGACGTTTCCTTGAAAGGAGCTGTGTGCCCGGGCGCAATGACGCTGAGATTGCCCTGTCTACTCGTTACACGCTTCGGCGTATTACAGCGAGCATAATAAAAGATTTGATTGTTGTCTACATTCCGATACCGAGCCTTGGGTTCGATTGCGTGGTGGATTTGGCAGGTTCTGATTTTTGTCGCTATTCTGGTGCACTTTGGGACCAGCACAAAGAAGGCCAAGCCCGATATGGGAGCGATGAACAGATTGTCATTTTTAATGTTAATCTGTAGCGTTACTTTTGGTTGCAGTGTTTAAGAGTTTTAAAGTTTTGCATAAGACGTGAACTGGGCAAGGAGCACTTTTGAATTCGTTAAATTGAAAGTCGTGATTAAATACACAGGTTATAGACTGTAGTTATTGTTTGCTTAAAACCAACAAAACGCAGCTTTGATACGTCTGATTCGTGTTTGGTTTCACTCCGAAACAATCAAGGCCTTGTGTGTTTCATTAATTTATGGCATACCTGGGAGAGTTGCTGCATTGAAACAGACTAAAGGAGGCCTAAATGAGTATTCAGCAGTTTTTTTTTAAAGTTTGGATAAAGATATGTCAACAAGACTTGTGTTTTAATGCTATTAAAAACGAATAAAACAAAATTAACTGATTTTTTGCAAAAACGGGCCAGTAATTTCTCCAGTAGCCTACTGTCTACGGTAGTTCTTGTTTTATATTTTCATATCAGAAATCTACATTGCAGGTACATGTTTATAGTTTACTCAGTTAGGGAAAAAAGGTTTTGTTTTCATACAATTCATAGCAGTTCGCTAACACTACGTGATATGATTTGCTGTGTTGTGAACTTGTGTTAACGTATCAACTTTGAAATTGCAAACTATTGCTGAAAAATGCTCCTCGAACAAATTTCAATTTCATGACGTGTCTAAGCGACTTTTGACATAATTACAAAGTGAATACCGGTGATGTTTATTCTAAACTGGATATTATGTCATGGCCTCCCTCCGAAGCGGCGCCACGGGAAGAATATATTCTCGAGTCAATTTTCCCTTTCGTTCAAATCCATTTTAGGGGTATTGGGGTGTGACGTTAATTCAGTGCGTACGTCAGGCATGTAGCCTGGGGTGGCTCGGAGGAAGTTCCCCCCAAGTAATTTTACTTAAACGCTATTTTTAACAAACTTTTATGCTCCATAATATGTATGTAAAGTATTTAAATTGTAGAAGGGACGATTCCAAAAAATGCGAAAGATTTGTCCATTTGAAGTGAAGACTTTTTTGGGGAAACCAACAAAATTGGTGGGCAAAATCCTTTTATCTTTCCATGATGACTCTTTTTTATTTTTGGCCATCAGAATTTGAGTACAAAATCCGTTTTTCTACCCGTGAAGACCTTTTTTTGCCCCTTCAAGTGTTGCGCATGGCCCCCATGAAATTTCGGTCTGGCTTCGGGCCTGGTATACTCGGTACTTAAATTGTAGGGGAACGCGTCCTCTCATCGAGTTTTAGGCGTCCACCAATGAGATTTGTGCGCTGGATGTTCAGACGAAAAATAGCCAGCCAGCGCGAATAAATTATACAAATTACGGCCGAATATGGTCCCAAGCTGCGGTGAAGACCTTTTTTGGTCTTCACCTGATTTCGGGGAAAAAACACTTCAATTTATGGCGAAAACCTTTTTTGGGCTTCATTCAATTGCGGGAACGGAATTACGTAATCTCCACTGAAGTTTGTTCAAGGCTGCGAAAGCGTCCCCCCATGCAAAATTTTACAATTTAAGTACTGGGTATACTTGTGCATAACTTGGCACCTCATGGTTGTTATTGTGACAAAATAAGCATGTAGTGACTATTTTGTATAACTCTTAAGTTAGGCTAGAGCTAAAAGACCTATCCACTTCTTGAACAAAGTAACTCATTACCTTCTTGACCTACACACATATTGAGCCAAGTAAATCATAACAGAGGCATGTGCGGTTTACTGCGCACACACTAAATCTTGAAGCCACACACGCAGACAAGGCCTTTTTCAATGCCCCACAGTCAAGGTGATGAATTAAATATTAATAATTTACTATAATTTCGTTGCGTGTGATTGTATCAGCCGCAGTGATAGCTTAATTATTACCGTACTCGATTACATATTCTATGTGTGTTGTGTGTCGCAGCTCTACGGGCCTACAAGTGCAGCAGGCCCGAACCCCATAATATACGGGTGAACCCGAATCCCTAAAATACAATCCCGAATACAACAGAAAAGTAAAAATTTTGTACCAAGCTTTCAATGTTTGGTACCGAGTCCTGTTATCGACGGTTTGAACCTGAGGTGGAATTGAGGACACTAGTCCTCGAGGCCAAGGTAAAAAAAAATCCTAGGCCAAAAACAGGAATGCTCAAGGACACGACGCGCAGGGGTTCTCCAAAAGAAAAATAGGTCTTCTCGCCAAATTTCTCGACCGAGGACAGAAGGTTTTCGAGGACTGGTAGGCTTCGATGCCAAAGACTTCAAAATGTGTCCTCCACCTCTGATCTGTACTTTGAAAAGTATTTGTACCGTTATCGTCGGTACTTGAAATTAATAAGCACAAGGCATGTGATGGTTAATCGTGTTTCAATTGAAACCGTAACCTTGGCAAGTCACGGGAGCTACGCAGCAGAGGTGGAGTCCTCGAGGACATTTTTGGCCTCGAGAATGCATTTTGAAATCCTTGGCCTTGGCCTCGAGTTTTTTTTGTGTCTTTGGCCACGAGCCTTGTATTCTTGACTTCACCTCTGCTACGCAGTACCAGGCCCGGCGCCACGGTGGGCATTCCGGGGCTGTGCCCCCCAAATGACTGCTTGTAACCCCCAAACGAAACTTGTGCCTTCCCAAACGAAACTTGTGCCCCCCCAAGCGAGAACTGTGCCCCGAAGAAATTAACAGGCTTGGGGCTATTGGAGTGCAAATTGAGGCGTAAGACTCCCAAATTGGTGTTTACTGCTCGTATTTTAGTAATTTTTGTGGACTCACACCGGATTTTATAAAAGTTTTGGGACGAAGACTTTTTTTTTGGTCTTCACCTTGTTCGTTTGATTCACTCTAGAATAAATTTCTTGAATAAGATCATTTGAATAAGAGTTAGTTAGTAAGTTAGTGATTAGCTACATTTTTATGATTGAATGGTTCAGAAGCCACTGGTGTAACTATGACTACGAAAAAGGAAATTAACTATGTTCTAAGCACATTGGAGAAAATAGAAAACCGTTTGGAGTCTTTTGAATGTATTAGCCTACAAAGAGGAAAACGACTTGATAGCAAATTAGATGAAGTGCTCAAAGAGCTTGATCAAGTTCGCGACTAACAGTCTCTTTTTTCAAGAAAATATGACAATTTAATGTTAGAATTTGAGAAAAACAACTAACAATTGTGCAGCAGAACAACAAAAATTTAACCAATAAAATTGATGATCTGAGGAGCAAACTCAAACAGTCAGAAATGAGTATCAACAACCTTGAGCAGTATTCTCGAAGAGAATGCTTAGAAATTAATGGTGTAGGCCTTACCTGAAAAGCCTAACGAAAACACAGATGATATAGTTATTGCTGTTGCAAAAAAAGTTGGCCTAGCAATTTCAAGTGAAGACATAAGTGTCTCGCATAGGGTCGGTAGACTCCAGAACAACAGCAGCAAGAGACGGCACCCCACCATTATTGCAAAGTTTTCTACTAGGAACACAAGGGACCTGGTTTATGACAGAAGATGGAAATTGACCGACAAACGCAAACAGCAGCAGAGGTTTCAAAAGGATACTGATGACACTAATAATCCATGATCCTCCCAACATGCTGAAATTAATGATACCTCAACAAGTACTCCTATTTACATAAATGAGAGCCTAGCTAAACAGAACAAGAATATTTTCTTTCTCTGCAGAAAGTTTAAGAAAGAGCATAAGTGGAAGTACGCATGGACGCGAAATGGCGTTTCATATAAAAGAAGATGATGACAGTGACTCGATTAAAATACAAAGCAAGGATGACCTAAAGATGCTAGGAGTTGCTGAATATGATGATGAGTATTGACTATTTGCTAATCATTGTAAGTTTTTTGAGGTTTATGTTGGTCTAGCTAACTCAAAGTCATGGCTATTATTGTTTGCTCTAATTGATAGGATTTATTGCAATTTTGGAATGATTCACTGTTGCTATGGGTAGTAATAGTATTGACTCTGGAAATAGCACTTTTTGCAATCATGTAAGCCAGAATGTAAAAGAATCTGTATATGTGGATGAGAATGGTTTAAGCAAATCATTAAGCTCTTACCCTTTATCTCACAGCCACTGCTGGTGATGCACTGTAACACTATGAGCTTAACAAATCGGTTTGACAGGCTAAGAGAATTTCTTAAAAAATTTCCAGTAATGCCTCATCTAATTGCCATAACTGAAACTAGACTCAAAACATCTTCAAACCTACAATCAATCAACCTTCCGCTGTATACTTTTTATCATGCTGACTCACTAACCTTGGCTGGTGGAGTTGGGGTGTACATTAAAGATAATCTTCAATTTAAAGTAAGGAGTGACTTGAAATTTTGCAATGAAGGATGCGAAAATTTCTGGATAGAGCTAGTGCCAACTAAAGCTTCTACAAATTTCAACAATAAGCAAAAAACTAGCAGCTCAGCAACTCTGATTGATCATTTTTATACAAATGATATTACAAACTGTAGCAACTGTTTTATTATTAGGTCTGATATCTCTGATCATTTTCCACTTGTAGTTGAAATCCAACAAACAAATATGATGAGACCTCAAAAATCGGCAGTAACCTTTATTCGCAGTTTCAGAAACTTTAATGACCAAGATTTTTGTATGGAAGTGCAACATTATTGTAGAAAACTCATTGGAGCTAGTCAAACTGTTGATGAAAAAGTTGACACATTAATCAGCAGAAGTGGAGTCCTTGAGGACGTCCTTGAGGACACATTTTGAAGTCCTTGGCCTTGGCCTTGAAGGTCAAGTCCTTGGCCTTGGCCTCGAGGCCTCAAGTCCTCAAAAATTGGCCTGTCCTCGGCTCGAGGACAGCAGTATTTTTTGAATAGTTAAAATTTTGTGGAGCGCTTGAAAAAGTTTTTTTGTGGAGATCACTTGAAAAATTTTTGTGAAGACCTTTTTTTTTTGTTTTTGTTTTTTTTTGGAGATCGCTTAAAAAATTTTTGTGAAGACCTTTTTTTTTTTTTTTTGGAGAGCACTTGCGCTTGTGTCCTTGGTCCTTGGCCTTGGCCTCGAGCATTCCTGTCCTTGGCCTCGAAAGTGTCTGTCCTCATAAAGGCTGTCCTTGGCCTCGAATTTTTTTTGTGTCCTTGGCCTTGGCCTTGGCCTCGAGCCTTGTGTCCTCGACTCCACCTCTGATGTGATCATTTTCGAAACAACCTTGACTATAGGGAAATAAGTTGTGGGGTCTTTGTTGATTTAGCAAAGGCGTTTGACACAGTGAATCATTCCATCCTTCTCACCAAACTAGAACACTATGGTGTGAGAGGTAATGCTCTTTCTTTGTTGACGTCATATCTAACAAATAGAACACAATTTACCCAAATAAATTATCATGTATCAGCCAAGCGCAATATTGTTTGTGGAGTGCCGCAAGGTAGTGTCCTTGGCCCATTGCTTTTTCTTGTCTATGTAAATGACATTTGTAATGCCTCTGATTTTAATGTCAGATTATTTGCTGATGATACCCTTTTATTTATGTCGTCTAAAGAAGCCCACACATTAGAGTACAATGTTAATCTTGAAATTGATAAAATGCAAGTGTGGCTACAAGCAAATAAGTTGTAAATCAATTTTTCAAAGACAAAGTACATGGTACTATCACCAAAATTTAAATCCAGTGATAAATTTAAAATTGAACTTTTAGGAAATCTGAAAAAGTAGATTCTCACAAATATTTGGGAGTAATTGAAGCATGTTTTGGCAAAAGTTGACAAGTCGCATTTCGCTGTTTCCAGTAAATCGCGTTTAAAGTTTTAGATTTCCATTTGGCCCTGTTGTCAAGTGCTACGTATTAAGCTATTTATTACCGAAATCTGATTGAAAATTAAAACAATTTTTTTCTCAGGAAAATTAGTTTCAGTAAATGAATTAAAATCTATGAAAAACTCATTTTTTGAAAAATGTCATTCATTAACTTTTGCAACAACGTGCTTCAATTATAGATAATGTCTTGTCATGGCAACCACAGATAGCTATGATAGCTGTCAAGCTGTCTAGATTATGTGGTCTACTGTACAAACTCAGAAATTATACTGATACTGCAATATTGAAGAAAGTATTTTATGCTTTAGTACAACCAGTAATACATTATGGTCTGATTTGTTGGGGTAGCTGCTCAGAATCAATAAAACGTCCTATTGAAATTTTGCTAAATAGAATACTAAGATGTATTAACTTTGTAAAAGTAAGGCAAATGCATGTGTCTGATCTATATGCTCTTTCGAAGATACTTACCATAAAAGATGCATACAAAGCAGAGGTAGTATGTAAATTTGTATACAATGTTAAACAAAATGCTCTTCCAGAAATTTTCTCAAATTATTTTTCAGAATGCCGATTCATACGTAATTATAGTACAAGACAGGCACTTAATAAAAACTTTTTTCTTGCCAGAAAACAAAAGGCAATGGGCCAAAGATCACTTCAGTATCGTGGAACTAAATTTTGGAATGAATTGTCTAACTCTGTGAAATCTGCCAATCACTTCAAAGCAGGGTGTCGAACCGTTTCAAATAACGGTTCGGGTTCAGGTTTAGCTCCGGCTCAAAATATTTTAGCGGTTCAGGTTTGATTCGGGTTCACTTGAGCATCATTTTCGAGGTTCAGGTTTGGTTCAGGTTCACTCTTGTAAAATATTACTGGTTCAGGTTCGGTTCGGGTTCATTGACTTAAAATTTAACAGTCGTAACTCGTTTCGTCCAGAAAAAAAAGGAGAAATTGTTGATCCTGTTGAAGTTCACCACTGCTCTTATTGTGCGTGTACCAGCGCCAGCGGCATCCGGATATGGAAAAAATATATTCTTACTTTTGTTAGGGGTTCAGGTTCGGTTTGGGTTCACTTGAGTACAATTTTGAGGGTTCAGGTTTGGTTCGGGTTCACTGAAGTAAAAGTTTGCTGGTTCAGGTTCGGTTCGGGTTCACCAAAATGAAACGGTTCATTCGGGTTTACGGTTCGGGCTCAAGTTCGGTTCGACACCCTGCTTCAAATCTTTTGTAAAATTGCTAACATGTCATTTGATTGCATCGTTCTAATCTTGTCAAAACCTTACATTACAGTTGTGTTTTAAATCAATTGTCTTAACAATTCTGTTTATTGATGACATGATAAGCACCAGTAGTGTAAATTATAATGTTTCACCTTACCTGCATCCCATTTTTAATAAGCTATGTAACCATGACTGTCTTAAGACTAAGTTTGAATAGAAGACCGTATTATGCTTTTTTGTTTTTCTTTTTTTGTTTTGTTTGTGTTTCGTTACATTTGTTTCATTTTGATGTGTGCAGTGAATATCTCACTTTGTGCTCTACGTACTTAATCAAAAACTCTAATTGGTAAGGTGGCAGCTGACCTTGATGACCTTCTGGTCTTTTCGCTGTCTCCTAGCCAAGTGACTGTGTATTGTATTGCATAATTTGCACTGTTAGTTTTAAGTGCAGGCAAAGGGATGCGCTGGTATTTTCTGCCTAAAGAAACAGTGTGTAACTAATCTGTATCAAAGATAATGTTATCATAACCACACATTTGCGTGGGGCACTGCTAATCCCACTTTTCTGCACGTATGAACTATCCGTATCCCTGCTGTTACACTTGAGAAATTTGGAAAAATGTGATGTTTTTTACGAACGACTGAAGTATGGTTTTGCAGAGTGTCAGTTTTTTTTTTCTTTGCTTTACGCGTCACTTGATAAATAAAGAAGTCTCTCTCTCTCTCTCGTGACCCCGTGCCCCTCTCAAATTTACATAAATAAACTTCTCGTGCCCCCCAAAAATTTATTTCTGCCCCCCAAGTCACGCTGTTCTGGCGCCGGGCCTGCGCAGTTCGCACTTTATCACTAGGCCTTTAGAGCAGTTAAAATTCAATTCTGATTTCCGGAACTTATGCCGTAGAGATACTGTTTCTAACCTGCAATGTGGAGTGTGGACACATGGTAGCTTACGCCTTAAGTACTAGAAATCAGATTTGAATTTTAAGTGCTCTTGTTTAATTGCTCTCGTTTAATTCTACTTTTGTTTAAAAGTTTGTGTTTTTTTCTATTTTTTAAAATTTTTTCGGGGCAAAACCTTTTTTTTTGAGCTCACACGGCTTTTCATTCCGCTTACACTAAGCAATCTTGTTGAAGGAACGTTGGTGTGGACGGGGGCATAGGCGTAGCCATCAGGGGGAGGCAGGGCCCGGTCCCCTCCCAACTCAAGGTTGGAAGTATCGATACTACATTTTTTGCTTTTCTGTTATCGATTATCTGGTAGAATCTTAACACTTTACTTTTGTCCTTGTTGAGTCTGACTAAGCTTACATCGCTTCGTTTCCCTTATGCTGTATTGCTCTTTATAATTATCCTAAAAGTGTATATTTTGTATCCTTTATAATACAATAATGATAGTTTTTTTCTCACAAGTTTCATTATTTAATGTTCATAATAGCAAATGTTTTAGTGCATCTTAGTTAAAAATGGAATAAAAATTTTTGTTTGCTTTTCGGCATCGTTTAATTTACAAATCTTTGTTTTTTGTTTCTGATATCTTTGCGTTTGTTTTTTTTTGTAGTCTTTTCTTTTTGTGTCTGATATCAACTATCGACAATTTTTTGCTTTTAGAGTGAATTATCGATATCGATTCGTCTTTACTTGTAAAGAGCATTGGCTTCCACCCCTGCCCCTATTAAAATGTCACCTATGACAAAAATGTAACTAAAAGAATATTGTTTCTTAGCATTTTTTGCGTATAACGGCTTTCTTTTAGCATTTTGCGAATAATATTGACGACTAAGAACACCGGGCTTCCTTTCAATTCAATTTTTCCCAGCCAATTTAATTGTATAACCAGGAAGAAGTTAAAAGTTTTTGTTCTAAAATTTGCTATCTCAGGCCCTTATTTAACCATTTTATAGACGTAATGCAATAGCTAGGGCCGGATTTACCATAGTATGAAACAGTGCCAGGGCTCTGCGCTCAGGTAGATTCTTTAGTCTTTATCTTCGTTTGGCAGAAATATTTTGAGAAAATCTCTGAAAGAGCCCTGCGCAATACAAATGCAGCTGGGGCAATAACATGGTTATAGTAAGGGCAACCATCCATCGTACCATTTTTAAACAACAATCCATCTCTATCTTTGGAGCTGTTCATAAAAGACGTCCGCACAAAATTGCAAAAAATTGACCCCCATATCCGCAAAATGTCCGCAATGACTAAACCCCCCCTCCCCCTTGTCCATGCGGACACAAAAATGCGTTAATTAGACACTGACACACACAAAGTTTTAATACAAAGTTTGCACGGTTTAATTCTATACTAAGTTTTAATGCAAAGTTTAATTATATAGTAAGTTTAATTACAAAGTTTAATTATATACCAAGTTTTAATACAAAGTTTACATAGAGCAAGCACAGCGCAAGGTGACGTAAAACGTACAGTCATGTGATTTGTTTTGTGTGCGCTTCGCGCCCTTAAATCACATGACTGTAAGTTTCATGTGTGGTTCACACTGGCCCGGAAAACCGAAAACGGAATAAAACAATCTGCGATTTTCCGTCGCGGAAAAAGTTGAAATATGGACGTCCGCATTCCAGAAACCCCCCTCCCCCTTGTCCGAAAATGTCCGCAAATCTATTAACCCCCCCCCTCCCCCCTGAGTGCGGACGTCTTTTATGAACAGCCCCTTGTCAGTTTTTATGCGGCAAAATACTTTTTTAAAAAATCCAATTTTTCCATTGGAGTTTAAATGTCAAAAATCTAGTTCTTTTAAATGGATGTAGACTTGTGCGAATTGTGATCCAGTGGCATTAAAACAGCTAATTTTTGCAAAAAATCACCCAGCTGTAGGGGGCTTTGGCCCCCGACACCTATTGCTTCCGGCGGCTGGAAGCTCCGCCCCCAGACCCCCGACTGTAATAACTTAACGTTCGAATTACATAATTACTTCACACATCTCCCAATTTACACTTATTTGGTTTTATATCCTCACCCTATAGCAAAATCCTGGTTAGGTGCAAACACACAGGCCACGGATTTTGATATTCCCATCTACAATATGGAGGGGGTATCGGCGCTTTGTCTTTTTTGTTATATTGCAGCAAAAAAATTGCAATTTGAACGCCATTTTTATCACATTTTGCACTTTTTGAAGCAATATGAACTATTAGCTTGCTAAAATTCCAAATTAATTTTAAAGAATCGAACTGCTTAGCCTCTTCAGCTCTCCCCAATACTTCAGGTCAAGTCCATAGTATGTCTAAACGCTCTTGGTTTGAGGTTAAATTTTCTAAGTGACTGGCTAAGGGGGCTTAAGCTTCTTCAGCCTGGTAGCGCCATTCAAACTCTTGAGTGTTCTCTAAAAATCAAATCAGTAGGTCCATTAGTTGGTCTTTGAAAAAAAATGTTTTCCCGTATTGCTTCATGGCATAATCACTAATGAAGTACCAGTAACGATTCCGCTGGGTTATACCTCTCTTCCGCGACACATCTGCAAAAGCGTGTTAATAACAGAGGTGGGGAGTACTGCGGTACTTTTCAGTACCGTTGTCGGTACTTTTTTAATGTGTCCTTTTTGGTACCGTCGGTACTTTTTTCTCACTTCTTTGGTCGGTACTTGCTACTTGGTGCTTTTTTGTGATTTGTCCGGAATGGAGCTTTGGTTTATTTTAAACTCTGCACAAATCAAGTACAGAAGAAGTGAGGATAATCATCGACCCTCTCCACTGTCTGCGGTAATGCGGTTCATGAGGCTATGGCAGTTTGCGGTGTGACAAAAAGTAGCTTACAACTTTATGTGATGCAATAGAAAAATACTTCGTAACATCACAAGGGACTCCCAATCGTAGCCGCAAGCCAGTGTGCGCTTTACACAGCGCCGAGTTCACCTGGTTATTAGTTAGTGGTTAATTGGTTACATGATTAGGCAGGACATGGCAATGACTATTTTGCATAGCTCTTAGATTACGCTAAAGATAAACGAAAAAAGTCCTATACACTTCTTAAACAAAATAAGTCATAGCCTTCTTGTTTGTTACGTCTTGTTTCCCATTTTCAACTACAACATGCAACATCATTAGTATAATATTTTGTGGCTATCTTACTGAACCCTTTTAAATCAAAATCACAACCTTTGGACTGCTGTCTAAGTGCCGTGACCATTTAGCCAACTTTGCTAGCAAGAAACAGCGATAGTGCCAACGTATTTCAGAAAAAGAATCCAGGGCCCACATGACAGAAATTTCCTCGTTCGTTTTAATTAACGATATTTTTTAAAGGCGCTACCGAACGAAGTACTCGCTAAACGTAAGAAGTCATTTTTGCACGTGTATGTAAAGCCTTGCGAAATCCGTAACGTCATTCTTTCTCGCTAAGCTGCTTCGCACGATTGCGGAAAACAGTTAGAGTAAAAAACGTCACATTTTCCTTGCTTACTTAAAGAAGGTCTTGAAGCACTCTTTAAACGTGCGAGAAATCTTTTTGATATAAAAATTTAATGGCAAAATGTTGAAAACTTCTAATTAAAGCGAATTTTTTCTGAAAATTAATTAAAATCGTCGCCCTGTTTGCTATTAGACTGCCAAAAAAAGCGAATAGCATTGAGAACCATTTGCTGTTTCGACTGATAAAGAAATATTGAGTAATGCCAGTTGACAAAAATAGCAATACACACCTTTTGTAAGAAGGATTTTTTAAAACACGAAGCTCATTTTTGCTCAAAATTTAAGAACAAACTAAAAACAATGCCAGCCTCGGCAGCAAAACAAACCAAAAGCAAACAAAAACAAAAAAAATCAAACTAATCAAAGAAACTGAAATTTGTGCTGATTCAAAACGATAAAATTTCAGTGATTTTCTTGTTTTTGCGAGCAAAATTGCAACTATTTAAGATCATAGTCAAGTCAAGTTTATCATACGCTTAAAGTACGCAGGCAGGAAACAGCGATAAGACCATGCGGTTAATCTAGGTCAACTTCACCTTTTAGCAATACTTGACAGTTACAGGCATAAACTTAATCTAGTCATGGAACTCCAAAAAAAATTTAAAAAAATAAAAATAAATAAAAAACAAAATACAAAAACAAAAAAAATAAAAAAGCTCAATTAGTTTAGTATAGATGTACTGTTTGTATAGTTACATACACATGAAAAGTACAGCAAATACATTGGAAGTACTGTACAAAAATAGCATCATAAAGTCAACATATAAAAATCAACAATATCGCAAAACTAGTGACAGCCAGATTTTTCTCGCAGCAAAGCACATCAATTGTAACTGTGTTGCGGAATACTTTTCCATTCCATTTGTTCAAATTGAGATGATGCAACGTTTTTTCCCAGTTTCAGTGCCGAAAAAAGTTTGAAAGTACTCATTTCTAGTTTTTTGTCTAGTATTGTAGTTATGTATGGTTTCGAGTTTGATAAAATGGTTGTTGAAAGAATTTGGTAACATGTTATTGCTGTACTTAAACATAAATTTGGCGAGCTCCATTTTGATCATGTCTTCGAGCTTCAAAACTCTAAACGAGTTGATACAGGAACGTAGTGACGTAATTTATAGATCATTCCCTATCTAAGTGAATTCCTAAATACTTAATGCTATTTTTCAATTCAATCGGATAATGATTAATATACAATTTGAAATTCATCAGTTTTGAACGTTTTTTTACCAACAAGCATATAACAGCTTTTTTGTAGTTGATGGTTAATTTGTTGAGTTTCATCCATGTGTAAATTTTTTTATTTCATTTGTTACCACAGATTGTAGATTTTTGATGTTGCTATGAGAAATATGTAAGTTTGTATCATCTGCAAACAGTGTAGTTTTTAAATTAGAAGCATTGGGCAGATTATTGACATATAGTGAGAAGAATAGCGGGCGTACTATACCGAACCTTGCGGAACTCCACGTTCTATCTTGCATAATTTGGATATGCTGCACCTCACTTTCGAGCGGATTTTACGTCCTGTAAAATAGGATTGCAGTAGATTCATTGCAGGACCTCAAAATCTATAATAGCGAAGTTTTTTGTATTACGATGGTTATATCTACCGAATCAAAAGCTTTCTCTTAATCAAGAAAGATGGAACATGTAACTTTTCCATCATTGATATTATTTAGTAATTTGTCATAAAATGTTGTAATAGCTAGATCAGTGGAGCTGTTTCCCTAAAACCAAACTGTGAAGATGTTAAAATGCTATTTTTATTCACAAATTTTGTCATATTCGTTTCAATAATTTTTTCAAACGCTTTAGAGAAAACAGAGAGGAGAGAAATCAGTCGAAAATCGCCCAATGACTTGGGGGATGGAACTTTGGCTACTGGAACAGCATATGCTATCTTAAATGAATCTGGAAAGGTTTCTAGTTTTATGCATTTGTTGAACAATTTTGCCAGTACAGGGGATAATATACCGTTAGACATTTTTACAAATTTAGAAGGAATTTCATCAATGCCTTGCGCAGAGTTAATTTTGATGTTATTAATACAAGCACTTACATCATGTTTAGTAATTTTATGAAAAACAAAAGAATTCAAGCAGCATTTACTGTGGATTTTGAACGAAAAATTATTTCTTGGTGCGATGTTTTCGGACAAAGAGGCACCAATAGTGGCAAAATAATCACAGAGTTTGTCCAAAAAGGGGTTTGAATCTGTTTTATTGAACTGATTTTCAATTGATATGGTAAAGGGCAATTTAGCTTTGTTAGACGAAGGCTTGCAATCAATAATCTCTCTAATAGCAGACCATGTTTGAGAAGAGTTTCTAGTGTTGGTTTTAATTAAGTTTTCATAGTAATTACGTTTTGCAGCGTATTTTACATGCGTAAGTTTATTCTGATATTTTTTGTAAAACGCTTTTTCTTTAGGATTATTGCTTTTAAAAAGTTTTTTGAACAACTTATTTTTAGTTTTTATGGACTTAAGGAGACCAGAAGTAATCCAGAGCTTTTTGTTTAGTCTTTTTTCTATTTGCATCTGCGGTCTCAAAGGGGCGTGTCTGTCTAGCACTGACTTAAAGTAAGTGAAATATTAGACACATCCGTATTAACATTAGTAGCTGAGTAATTTCATTTCATTTCAGGCATTTTAGCACTCGAATCAGTTAAAAAGTCTTCAAGAACGAAATGGTTCATGCAGCGTATCAATTTGGTATCATTATTAACACAATATGGGGTGTTTTTTACCATAAAAAATGTAGGTAAATGGTCTGACAACTCAAATAACGCTACCCCACTGATTGTGCGTGTGTTGTCAATGTTGGTATATATGATCTAGCAATGAAGGCCTACAGTTTTCGCCAAATCTGGTGTGATTTATTTATCTTCCTTTTGCACCCAATCATAGCTAAATTGTTTATGAAATCAGCAATTTTTTCGTTGTCTTTCGCATAGTAGTTTACATTACTGTAATATCTCCACATACGATATAATTCAGGTTTCTGTTTTCTAAATCAGTTAAGGTATCGCGGAGCTTGTCTTAAAAAAGCAATAATAATTTATTAGGATGGCGATAAATTACTACTTTAATGAAATTTGTTTTTTTAGTTTCTAGTTCTATCCATAAATCTTCACAATGTTGAATATTAAGAGTCAAGTCGTTTCTTATGCGATATTGCATATTTCCTTTAATATAAAAACCAACTCCATCGGCACAAGTCGGTGAATCTTTACGGACAAATGTATAATTAGGTGAGTTTAAATTAGAGAATCTAATTGAGTTCAGTTTTGTTTCTGAAATTGCAATAACATTTGGTAATCTGCACAGAGCTGGAAAGCGCTGTTTCGAGCTTTTAGCTCTCATCGGCAGCCCTCCGCTTCTCTAACAAAGTTATTTCCCAGCTGTTGAGATTTTTTTTATTGCAAAATTACGAGAAACAAACAGAACACAGCATGCCACAATTGTTTTCGATGTTAATCAATTTTAATCTTTTTATTCTTTAGTGAAGGTATTCCCCAGCTGGACAAGACTCTTGGCCGAAGACAAGACTCTTGGCCGAACTGGACAAACCCTAAGGGCTTGCACAGCAGCAGAGGCTTTGTAGGGAATAAACAATTTTTCACTTGTGGTACTTAAAAAAAAACAAGTGAAAAAATCGCTAAAAAAATTTTCCGTGACCGATTAGGTAAGCTGGTTATGCCATCAAAAATTTTTTCAATTTTTTTTTTTTTTAGTAAACTTCTGACATTAAAACGTTGAATAAAGAAATCATTTTTAGTTAAAGTAGATGATAATTTAGACAATTTGCACGGAGAAAAATATTTGTCATATTTTTTCAAGGTAATAGTTGATTTAAATCCCACCTGCAAGTTCTGCATGCCAGTTCTGAATCCTTGTGCGATCGCGTAGAACAGAAATTTTACAGACTTGACTCATTTCATTTCTACGCATCAGAATTTGTCCTTGCCAGGTCCATAAAAATTTGTAGCCAGTTGATAGCTGCACTTTTCTGGCCTCGTTGTACAGCATTTTTCGAAATTTGGTTAGATTTTCTGTTATAGTGAAATCTGTTTTTCGGCCAGTAGTCAAAATTGTAGCCGATTCAGGCCTTAAACGCTTAGTGAATATCTCATTTCTCTTATCCCGATTGACGAATCTGACTATGATTGGAGGATGTTCATTTGCTTCAGCTTCCGTTTGATTCAATTTTTATTGAGAGAATCAGGCTTAGGCGTTTTGTTGGAGTGGAGTCGATGCGAGGTAGAAATGTAAGTGTAATTGTAATTACTTTTTATTCATTACGCTGCCTTGGCCAGGAGACAGCGAAGGGACCTTTCGATCTTCGAGTCAAGCTGCCACGTGCCCACCTGTCTACCACACACGGCGGAGGCTTCTCACAGTCCCTTTAATTGCTGAACGTCAAGCAGGAAAGCTGTGAATGCCAATTTTTAAAGTCTTTGGTTTGAACTGAACGAGAATCGAACCCGAGTCTACCGCTTTAGTAGCAGATGCTCTATCCAATTGACCACTGTTTTACATTCAGAGTATTCGTTTTCTTTGTAACGATTTCGTTCGTCGTTTCAATTTTCGTCCAGGGAATGTTATGAATTTCCAAATTATCTCGCCTTCTATATTGTTCTAATGCTTCAAGTTGCTCTTCAGTTTTGGTTAGGTTTTTGTTCATCATTCTAATCATTTCAGTTAAACCGCTTAAGTTTTTACGCAATTCTAAGTTTTCGTAGGTTATACTAGCAATTTTTTTCCGGAAATCATGATACTCGCTGGCGACGAACGATAGGCTTCTAATGGTACTGTCTTCTTTGTTATTCAAAAACTTGAAGTCATTTTTCAATGACATTAAGCTGCTTTTGAAAGTTTCTATCTCCTGTTGAATTGCCAAGGGCTCAATTAAAACGTCACTGCATTTATCATCAAAAAATTCCTTGCATATTTTTGTAACTATAGTTTCAATTTTGCTGAGCAGGTGCTGAGTAACCCTTCCTTCCAAATCTTCTAAATCCTTGTTTGAAAGACGTAATCTTTTGCTTGGATGCCGCATTTGTATAGTGACGTAATATCTCGTAGTTTAAAGGCGGTAAATCATCCAACCAATTCCGGTGGTTTACGATAGCTAAAATTGAACTATAATGTTTGATATTTTTTGTTTTGATTTTGGGATTGCGGTTCCAAAGATATTCAACAAATAGAAAAAGATATCCCCCGAAAGAAGTTTTTGGAAACTCTGAGTTTAGTTTTTCTCACCAAACCCACAGTAAGCCTAATAGTTTAGAGAACTGCGTGGCCGAATGGTGAAATGGGTAAAGTTGGCAGCGTGGCCAAATGGGTAAAGGCGTCGTTTTTACAACGACCCTGATCAAATGATCTGGGTTCAACCCGCACCCTGGTCACGTTGTTGCGTCCTTTGATAAGACGCTTCACGATGATTGTCTCTGCTTGGTGGCTTCGAACAAGCAGCAAATTCAGTGGACAAGAATTCGAAGAAATCCACAGGAACATTGGATCATGGGAAACCCCGAAGCAGGTGCGGATTCCTCCAACCACGAAGTAGTCCTGGTAATGAAAAGTGTGCGGATCGTCCAACAAGTTAGCGTCTGACGCTGTCCGGTGACAGGAGGATAAATATGCGCTACAACAACAACAGCCATTGTGGTAGGCTTATAGTTTACAGATAGTGTATTTCTAAATAGCTATCGCTAAACTATTAGGCCTAAGCAAATAGTTTAGAGATAGTTAGGCCTAATAGTTAAATAAAATTACAGTAGGCCTAATAGTTTAGAAAAGTGTGGTTTTGGCGGGAAAAACAAAACTCAGAGTTTCCAAAAACTTCTTTCGGGGATATCTTTTTCTATTTGTTGAATATCTTTGCAAACGCAGCCCCAAAATCAAAACAAAAAATATCAAAAATTATAGTTCAATTTTAGCTATTGTAAACCACCGGAATTGGCTGGATGATTCACCGCCTTTAAAATGGCTGCCGATCGTGCTGAAGCTATGCGAGAGGTTGACTTTGGCTAGATCTTATTCAAGTTCAAATACATTTTGTCAAGCACTACGATAACAAATAACATAATCCAAACATTTTTCACTAGTCAGTACTTGACGAGGAGGTAGCGAAAAGACCACAATGGTCATCAAAGTCAGCTACCACCTCCAGCACATCTTCGTTAGTTTTTGTTTTACATAAACGAACAAAAAGCAAGCATTATGTACAATCAGTCATAAGGCTAAACAAAAACACACATACGTCACACTCACAGAAAAATGTTAGGGAATCATCTGAATATGTTACATCATATTAATTGCAAAAGTTGCGAAAACAATGAATTAGCAAATATTGTAGGCATTTAATAGTGTGAGATAAGATACCTTTTGTATTGTTTTGTGAATATCTTGCAAAGAGTATATTTTGAGATCACTCGGCACGTTTGCCCAATATTTCGGTCCAAGAATTTTAATGTGGTTTTACCAAATTTTGAATTAGTTGGTTTAAGAAAATAATTGATCTTTCAGAAATCTTCTCTCAAAAATTGATGTAATTCTAGTGAGCGCATCCTGATTTAATTCAGTCAAAATAATTTGTAGAGTTTCGGGAAGATTTTAGTAAAGTTTTCTGCCGAATGCAATTCTTCTTTAGCTCAAAATTTTGAATTAAATTTCCTTACTTGCGGAGCAAAAAACACACGTCTGCACATGACTGACACTGACACAAAAAGTTTGATAAAGCTCTGTTGCTCTGCGCAAGCAATTGAGAAATTTTTTTGGCAGTTGTTCAACTTGAAAAAAGCTTGCTTTTTCGCTTTTGTAATTTTACGACGATTCAAAAGCAAAAAAAAGCCTCCACTTAAGCAAGACAGAGCAATAAAAATTAAACAGCGTTTCGAACATGCCCGCTAAAATTGACATCAACGCTCTCAAAAATTTAAAAAAATCAAGAACAAACGAGACTGAATATCGGCAAAAAACAAAAACAGCCAGTCTCAACTCAAGATTTACCGGTTCTAAAAAGGAAGAGAGTACTTCGACTTGCTCACTTTTGAAAATTTTTTTGAAACCTAAAGGCCTAAAGTTACTTACTATTAACATACGAGTTTACGCATCAACAACCTCAAGGGCGTTTTACGTCATTTAAAAAAATTATAGAAATGAAAAAGTTGCTCTTATTTCACATTGATCCAAATATATAATTAAATTCTGTTGTTCATTTACTAATTATTATCAGTTGAGGAATTTGCTAGCTTAGAATAATAAGGCATAGCTTATAGTATTTTTTTCACAACAATTCCGGTACATATTGATGGATTGCACGTGACGTCATTGCGCTGCTAGCCAAACCGCTGGACGTCAAAATCGCGAATCGGCGCTATATAAATGCCTGCCAAAACACTGACAGCGAAGATACGGAGCATATTTTCAGGCTTTAAAAGAGTTGATTCTTTGTAAAATTAAAATTAAATGGTAGGCAAAAGCCTGTAAAAACTGAAAAAGATTTTAATTAGTAAGAATTCGGTTTTGTTTGCTTTTTTCAGTGACGTAAACCTGGCTTGCTGTAAATTAACCCATTAGAATCATGTAATATGGATAGTGGTCGCTAGTTTTGGTAGTAGTCAAATTCGTGGCTTACTATTAATCGCGCTACAATGGAACAGTTGTATCTCCTTTATTTGTGGCAAAATTAGCGCATTTTTAAACTTTTGTAATTTCAGAGGTATTTTTTGCAGGATCTTGGTGATTTTTTGCATTTCGTGTAGTCATTAGCGGCTTATCGCAATGATTATTGGTTGCTTGGAATTAAAATGCATTAGCAGTTGTTTTCGTTAAATTATTTCGTAGATATGTCGTTTAAACTTTAATCATTTAACTGGCCTCAGTGTCACGGTGTAACTTTGATTGAGTCTTAATTTACATTTATTTTGACTTGAGCTAGAGATGTTAAATATTATTTATAAATAGTGCTCGAACTAAACATTAATCGGCCATGTAGTACTGCGGTGACGTAGAATTCTATGTATTTTAGGATATGGTCGAATTTACGATTTGAACCAAAGCTAAAACCGGTCATAGTGGACAATAGTAGGCAATGGACGATGAGAAGTTACAAAAAGCGTAACTTTTCAGATCCGTTGAGCTATGTAAGCTGCTTAAATCGCTCCTGGCAGAGGTGGGCAAAGCGCAACCAGAAGCGCAAAGCGCAACTTCCGCAACCTCCGCAATTGCGTAAGTTGCGTTGCGCTTTAATTTTTTATTTTGAAACATTGCGGAAGTTGCGTTGCGGGATAAAGTGTTTAAAATTTGTTGCGCTTTAATTGCGTTGCGCTTTCAAAATTTTTTTCGGTTAAAAGCGCAATTCTATACATTGAACTTAATTTTGCTCTATTTCCATCGTAATATTGATAAATTTCGGGCTTGTTTAGCAAGTTATTTACTCTTTTTCAGTCTAAAATTGCAAAAAACGCAGTATTTGCATTGTGTTGTGAAATTTCGATTGCGGAAGTTAGGTTGCGCTTTAACTTAGTACGAAAATACCGTTCCGCAATTGCGGAATTGCGTTGCACTTCAACTGAATCAAAAAGTTTATTGCGGAAGATGCGCTGCGCTTCAGAAAGCAAAAAAATTACATTGCGCATTTTGCGCTGCGCTTTTGCCGGTTGAAAAGATCGTTGCGCTTTGTTGCGTTGCGCTTTTGATATAATGTTATTTGTGCCCACCTCTGGCTCCTGGTAATTACCACTTAAGGCCAGGCTATCTGCAAAAGTATTACTGTCCAATCAAAATCTTTAAATATGCCCACTGCAGGAATTATACGTTGATTTACGGTAACGTCCAATGCTTTGTAATGGCATTTTGACGTACTCCAATCGTTTTGGCGGGAAAAGGCTATGACGTAGCTGCAATCCATCAATAGTACGTTTGAACGTATTATTTCAAAGTGGAAATGCATCTGACGTCACAATGAGATATTTATTAAGTACTAACACACGTTACGAACATCTCGCAAAAAAATTCGAGCGAGCAGTTTTAACGTGTGTTGGGCGAGACGGCTCAGAAATGGCAGTTCGTCTACGAAGATTTTTTGTTTGTTAGCGCTTTTTAGCGAGCGAGAATGGTCTTTACGAGCCCAGATTCGCTCAGGAGTTGTCGGTTTCTTGAGACTTCCCGCCGAGAACCCAACGTTCAAGGCCAAGAAAACATAAAAAAACCCGAAGCCAAGGCCAAAGACAGACCCTCTCGAGGCCAAGGACCAAGACCACCATTATTCTAAATGATGGACGTTCTCAAAAAAAAAAAAATCGTTCTCCAAAAAAAAGTTCTTCGCGCCAAAACCCTCAAATTTTCGCAAGGTTTTACGCGTTCTCCAAAATAGAGAAAGTTTTAAGTTAATTTTTTTTGTTAGCTTGTTATTTATCAAATCAAAAAATAGTGCTGTCAATGGCCGAGGACAAGGCATTTTCGAGGAATGTAGGCTTCGTGGCCAAGGCCCAAAACTTCAATATGTGTCCTCGAAGATGTCTTCGAGACCAAAAACGTCCTCTAGAACTCCACCTCTGCAATAATTGGTCGTAAAGCATCTTTTTGGAGGATGCAACAAGTAGCAACGCTTCGGAGAGAGTAGAACCACTGGCCTTGCGATCACGCCTATCGTCAAAACGACGCTCATGCCCATTGCGCCACGCAGCCTATCGTCAAAACGACACTACCGTGCCATAGCATCAACGCATTCTGCCCTTCACCTGCAAATGCACCAATACCATCTACCAAAATATTTACAAAAAAAAACAGTAGTGATGTAGTCGAGACCGAGACCAAGACCGAGACTTGGAAAAAATTCGAGTCCAAGACCCGAGACCAAGACTTGAAAAAATTTTCAAAATCGAGATCGAGACTTGGTGAGTTTTTCGAGACCGAGACGAGACTTCGAGACCCGAGATTTTAGAAGCAAAACTTATTTGTATTGACTATTGACAACCCTTTTCATGGTTTTTCTTTAAACAAACGGCCAATCGCAATACAGTAGAACTACCATAAACCAAAAAGCGAACTTGGGCCACGTGCTATTCACAAGGACATGAAGAGGTGACGGCGTATACCTCTACTGTCAAGCGCCCGACCTTAAAGTAGAGAAATTGCCGTTCGATGCCAACTGAAACTGGGCAATGCGTTCCTGTGTTTAAACTATTGCAGTGGTCCAGCTTGCAGTAAGTACAGATTAGTAACAGAGCCAAAAAATCTTGAATGGCATATTATTGCAAGCAAAAATAATCACGAAACACAACGGAAAAAATTAATGCAACCGTAAAAAGTAAGCCTATACCAAAATCAAACAATAAAATTGTGATTGCATTTTAATGCAACCAGCATTTCTAGATTAACTGAAGAAAGCCGAGATCGATGAGGTCTCATGATCAAACCTCCGGTACTAAAAATACGCTCCACAGGAGCCGATGACGCTGGCACAAAAAGAACTTGCATCGCGAGTTTGTATAAGGCAGGTAGTTGGTTTTCCATGGTTTCCCAAAATTCGAAAATATTTTCGTTAAAATGTTCACCATTGTTGGTGATTTCGACATACTTTAGCAACTGCCACCGAACGCTTGTTGATCTTTTGGAAGTTGCTTTATTTGGAATTTTCGAATATTTGCTGAAAAGACGTGGAATGTTTCTTAGCTGTGCCGTTTCTTCCTCCGAGCGTCCACGATTCGCCAACTCAGATGTGCTTCCCTCCACGTCCATATCATCTATTAAATTTTCGGCCGCTCGGATAATCTTTTCTGCAAAAAATATATAGCCTTTTTACAATTCAATTTCAATAATGACATAAAATGCGTCGATTTAACTCTATACACAAACGGACGTAAGCTGAGGAAGACCACTTGCAGCCGTCATGGATTTCGAGTCGCTTAGCATGCACAAGCCCACAGCTAGAAGCCGCTACTTAGTGCTTTCGATCTATAGCAAATTTCACTTGCGATTTCAATTTTTTATAGCAAATTTCACATCAATAACAAATTTCACATTGGGCTTCGAATCACATTAGTTTCCGGCTTTTTATTTTTGTGTTTGGGCCTGAACTACAGTTGTTGACCCGTTTGCAGCTCCTGGCCGAGAGCAAAGTTGTAAAAATTGATATAAAAGTTTACTCGCAAATAAAAAACCTTACAACCTGGGTCGATGCAATATATATAGCTGTACATTGTAAGTTGTTGTTGAGTTACACGTCGCTGATGGGGGTTACGGGTATTTGTTATCTTCTAGAATTTTTTACTACAGCAAAAGAAACTGAAGTGGTGATACTTTAAATAGCACCCTCCAGTGCCGGGTTGATAATTCAAGAACTTGAAATGCAAAATGTCATCAGGTTGAGACGTGCAGTACATTAATTTAGTTTCGATTTGGAGAGCGTTTCATAATTAAACTTGTTCACTTCGGCACACAACCGTTAAAAATATCAATAAATAACATACAAAACCACACAATTATTATCCACTATTACAACCTAACAAAGTTAGTGTATTAAATCATTCCTTCAAAAATAATGCAATAGCTTACCGTGACTTGTTGCATTTCTTCATGAGCCGAACAAACGAAGAGGTTGTGCCTGAACGATCCGAGATTGTTGTCGATGTTGGGCAAAACTTGCATTTTGCAGGATGTTTTTTATTTCCTGCTTTTTCATCGTCGTACTCTTTATGATGACTATACCCAAATTTTATTAAGGCCGAATTACGAGACATAATGCAAATTGTTTCTACGTAAAAAAGGAAATAATACTTTGTAACGAATTAACTCAAACTAAACACAACTGTCACTCGTATTACAAAGATATTCTTACAATATGTATTACAAAGATATTTCTTATAAAATGCATTTTAAATTTGCTTAAGTTTCATTACCAAACTGATCGTGGACCAATCTAGAGGAATTCGATTTCGAAGCGAGTTGCTAAATCAAATTAAAATAAAAGCTTTCATAAACTCGCGGCATAGTGCATGGGCAATTGGGCATTGAGCAACACTGCACCAAAGAAACATCGCAGCGGGGCGAGACGTTAGCGACACTGCGTCCGATTTTGACCGGACCAAGAATCAAAACGCAGAACTCACGCTCCGATGGCGGTGAATTTAACTACTAACGCTGACCGGTCGTTTAAATCTAAAAAAAAGTGGGCTTGCTAAAGCAGTTGCATTCAGATAGTTATTTTAATGGCAAGAAGGCTATGGTGGAATGCGCAATTGTGTTTTCATAAACAAGACATCAAGATGAATGATTCAGTAACCTAGTGGTCCTAGTACACGACAAACACCTTAATGTATAACAAATATCTGAGTTACGGTATTATTTTTTATCGAGACGTTATTTCTCCGATACCGCCCTGAAAATCTTTTGGGGTCACGCGTCTTCCCCATTCGGTGGCCCATGTTTATACCTCAGGTTTATACCTCAAGCTATTTTAATCTTCAGTGGACCTAATTGTTACTTCTAACGTTTGATATTTACAAATAAGCAGTGGTAAAGTAGACTTAAGTTCATCATTCTGAGTCTGCAATCTTAACTGTATCATACTACGAAAGATCTGTTCAACAGAATTAGACTGAAAACAATCACTTTGAGGTCTGAGCTGTCCTGATTAACCTTCCTTGGCCAAACCTCATCGCATTGCCATGCTACCACCTCAAACTCGGTCCACGTGCAAGGAACCTGAACGAGAAAAAGGTTTAGAGCGTTTACTACCAGAAAGCAAAAATGTAGACAGCGGCAATTAGCACCTTCAACAAAGATCAACATCAAATAATACTGCTAAAGCGGCTTCTTCCCCTCCAGACTGTTTTACATCACACCTTTCATAAGTAAATAACAAAGATAATAATGAATAACAGGTCAAGCAGTTTTCTCCCACGGCTCTACCTGAGTTTTTTCGAACCTCAAGTATCTCCCACTGAGTAGCCAATTATCAAAAATTGAGCTTTTATTGCAAAACTTTGTTTCTCACGATCTCAGTTTAAAAACATTGACGGAAATAAATAAAAATTGACCGAAATAAATAAATAAAGGAGATTGTTTGAAAGCAATTAAAAAGGTGTTAAGACCTAGAAAGTCAATCGAATCTTTGTTTGCGTTGCTTGCATTAAATAATTAATTTCAAAATTTTACTCCTACGCCTAACCAAGATTTTGAGTCTCGAGACTTTTCATATTTCGAGACCATGACTTTTCGAGACCAAGACTCGAGATCGAGACTTGAAGTTCAAGTCCGAGGCGAGACCGAGACTTTCAAAAATGTGTCTCGAGAACCGAGACCGGTCTCGAGAACTACATCACTAAAAAACAGGAATAAAATTTTTATTCAAAAATAAGTGTGTATATGTTTTACAATTTTAAGGACCTAATTTTAATTAGTACCCAGACCGGTAGTGGCGCGTCACAATGCCCATTGTCTGGTTCTTACTGCAGATCGTACTAAAATTCGCCCATTTGAATCAATGGTAAAATTATTACATACACGCAACTTCAAACAACCACTGTAGGTTAGTGGGCGGCGTTTTTTGTTTGATTTTACTTTTATTTGAAGGGCCAAAGCTTCGTAATTTCATTTCACGTTATTTCCGGGGTTAAAAGTCTTTATAAATGCGTATTGGACTCATTTTAAAAAGGGTACTACACAGAAGAGCGTTTCTAGACAACTTTACAGGATATGCTGTACAGAAAATCAACTGTTAAACAATCATAAACACAGCGAAATGTAAAGTCAAGAACAATCTAAGACCAAAACAAGGTCAACAACAATTTTAGAAATGAATGAAGGCTACAGCTCCAAATTAACAGCTCATAGTGTAGAAAGGTCAAAGCAAAGTAAATGATTTTGGATTATTTTGTGAATGCAAAATTAAAGTCGCAAATACAGGCGTATACGGTAAGCGCAGCAGGGCCTGCAGGCGTAAGGTCTAGGAGAGCTGAATCCACCTACATCCAGTCCCATAGTAATGTCACTTACGATATTTAGTAGAGAAAACGGGTTTTTAGACGAAAAATTGCTATTATAATAATTATTTCTTCCTTAAATTACACTCCGCCACGAGGCAGCCCAAAACGCCAAAGTAAAACCAAAAGATGCCTAAGTAAAACCGAAAAACATATTGTGAAATTTTGGACCAAGATGTCAATTAAAGTCACCTTTTTTAAACAAACGTATCCAAAATTTTTGTAAGCGGGGCAAATGCGACTCCAAAGAAGCCATTAGATCGATTTATTTGACAATATATTAGCGAACAAGAACGAAGTTAGCTAATTTTTGTCTGAAAATAGAGTGGAAACCCCTATTTTCAGTAAAACAGGCCAAAAATTCGGCAGCAAAAGTATTCCTTTTTTGAAAAATTTTTTCCTCCCCTCTTTGAAAATTCTGGGTGCACCTCTGGGCCGGATTGGTGTTTTAGCGGGCACTCCACGAACGACCCAACCTAGTTGCCCTATTCTCAAAAATGAAAATATTACCGGCAGGGATCTACCTCTACTGTAGAATACCTAGGTCGTACTTCAGATATCATGGTTACAGGTCATCACTGTGGAAGTATTTAAAGTTTTTTAAAAACCACTTCTTAAAGCAAAAGTGTCTTTGCCGAACAGGGACTAAAACTTAAACAAAAAAGATCATTACTAGGGTAGCGAGGCGCTCCAGTTTCGGACCTGGACTCCTGGCGCTCCATGCACGTCCTTTGTGCAGGGCTTTTGGCAGAAATTGAGACTAGTCGAATAACCTGCAAAAAGTGTGCCCAATAAATAAAATTAGAAAACTTAACAGTTTTCCTTTTCGTCAGGGTTAGGGTCAACTTGCCCAACTCCTCCTCCATCGAAGAACCTGGCTGTTAGCTAGCCACAGTGCTTAGACCATTGTTCCTGCAGAGGACCAAGAAAAGTGAACATAAATAATATTGCTTGAAATTCTCCTAATCTTCTATCGAAAAACTTGACTTCATATAGCGATTAGTTTTGATTATAAAACAAGCTTACCTGCAGCGTGATTTCCATTTTGAAGCCAAATTGCTATTCTTAGGAAATCGGTAGAATTTGCAACTACTCTTTTCGCTAGTATGATCGCATCCTGGTCAGTGGCGGATTTAGGGGGGGGGGATGGGGGGTATGCATCCCCCCCCACCAACCTAAAACTAACAATTTCGGCAGAAAAATCAGTCTCCATTTCGAAAAATCGGTGTCCATTTCGAGGTACATCCCCCCACCAACCTTAACCTAACGATTTTGGCCGAAAAATCAGTCTCCATTTCGGTGAAGATCTTTTTTTTTTTTTTTTTTTTTGGAGACCATCTGATTTTGGGCGGAAAAAACGTTTGAATTTCCGAAAAATCAGTCTCGATTTCGGTGAAGACCTTTTTTTTTTGTTTTTTTTTTGGAGACCACCTGATTTTGGGCGGAAAAAATATTCGAATTTCCGATTTCGGCCGAAAAATCAGTCTCCATTTCAGTGAAGACATCCGAATTTTTGAGGTTTTGTGCTTAAAATTCTTAAAATCCCCCCCACCAAAATTTTTTGGATCCGCCACTGATCCTGGTGCGAAGCACAATATCATTTTATTCTTTTATCCTGTATGCCAATCGCAACTCTGCTCAGAACTATCACATGTCATTAAATAAGCGTTAAAACGCTAGTTTACGGTGCAAAAGTGCCCTTTTTAAAATGAGTTTAATACGCATTTATAAAGACTTTTAACCCCGGAAATAACCTGAAATGAAATTACGAAGCTTTGGCCCTTCAAATAAAAGTAAAATCAAACAAAAAACGCCACGCACTAACCTACAGTGGTTGTTTAAAGTTGCGTGTATGTAATAATTTTACCATTGATTTAAATGAGCGAATTTTACTACTATCTGCAGTAAGAACCAGACAATGGGCATTGTGATGTCATCACTAAACCGGTCTATAATATTGTACCATCGGTAAGTTTTTTGAAAAGTGTTTGCACCGTCATCGTCGGTACTTTTAAAGTACCGAGTGCTTAGCCTACCTCTGAGAAGTAAAACGGATTATTGCGAAAGATTTATGTACAGCAGTTGCGTGCCTGCTATTTCGCAAAGAATCGAGAAAACGTCAAAATAGTATTATGTTTGGAGGTAAGTATTCCTTTTTCCATCCTTTTCTGTTGCTGTTCGGTAATTGATGTTCTAAAAACGATACCGGTATTTTGAATAAACCATAATGGGGGGGGGGGGGTTTGAAGCACAAGCAACCGTTAGTGGGCACAGCCCCTTGGTCTTTCGGTGCGAGGGCCCTGGCGCGAGTCCTTAGCTGTATAGAATAGGGGTAGCCTATCATATTTTCACTGAACAAAAAGGGGACAGTTCGAAAAAACGACCAAACTCGAGAAAGGTACCAAACTGACCGAAGACCTTTTTTTTCGAAAAGCAAAATCAGCGTAAAAACTGAAGACTGTGTTTTTTGTTTTTGGAGACCAATTGTTTTTGCGCCGATTTTGCCCTTCGAAAATGGTGACCTTCAAAAAAAAAATCTTCAGTAGGTGTAATCTGGTCGAAGAGAGTTTAACGCGAAGCGAGTGCGTACGGAAGGATATTGTTTTTGGTAAGTTTGGCTACTTTTTGTTTGTCCTCGGAGGACAATTTATTTTAAACGTTGTTGCGGATTCAAGCCTTACGTTTAAAGCTAGTATCGGGGTTGTAATCCAGAGGAAGCATTAAGGATTTTTACTATCTTGCTGTCCTTGAACACTCAATTTTCAATCCAAAAGCACAATACAAATATCATATATCACAGTATATGATATTTATACTGTGCCAAAAGTACATTGTTGTTCTTGATAATTTACGTAAAATCGATCGGGTCTCAGATAAAATAAATCAACCAAGGAAGAAAGTAACAGCAGGAACGTAGCATTACAGTAGCAAAACGGTAGCAGAACGGTAACAATACAGTAAATTAACTTTTGTTGACTCCGATCTCTTAACTCAATAAACGAAAAACTTGTCAAAAATTAAAAGTGGCCTGCTAGCAGATACGCTGAGAAAAAACTAAGAATGACCAACCAAAAAATGTAACTAGGTGTGGTGAGTACAGTTACGTAATTAAACTCTTCGCAAATTTACGCAAATTAGGAGCGGAAGGCACTCTAAAACTTGTTGCAAAACTGCAATTTTTACAGAATTGCAGCAATTCAAAAACTTCGCAAAACCGGTTGCTATAGGCCAGTTATCATGCTGGAACAAACGAAAAAAAAGAACAAATCTTCTTAAAAGAGGATTTATGGTAGCCCTAGTTTTGAACGTATATTTGGTCGAAACCCTCAGCTCTCTATCGTAAAGATTTTACGGCTTTTTGCAAAAACAAGGATGATTTTAGCCAGTAGCGTACGCAGAATTTTGAAAAGGGAGGAGGGGGGCCAGAACAAAGCTCTGAGTCAGAAATTGTTCTACTCAGATCTAGGCCGATTTTTCGCCCAAAATTAGGCGAAGAGCAAAAAAAAAGTCCTCACAAATTGTTCTACTCAGAAAAAAATTTGAGAAGAACAAAGCTCTGAGTCAGAAATTGTTCTACTCAGATCTAGTCCGATTTTTTGCCCAAAATTAGGCGAAGAGCAAAAAAAAAGTCCTCACTTTAAATTTCATCCGATTTTGAGCCCAATGCCGAGAAGAAACGCACAGAACAAACCCTTTGTGTAATCAAACCTTATGCCCAACTTGCAAAGGGGGGGGGGCACGCCTCAATTTTGCTTACTTTTCTAAGCAATTTTGCAATCCTGGCGACGCAAAGGGGGAGGCCATTGCACAATGCCCCCCCCCTAAATACGCCCCTGATTTCAGCCATGAAAATAAGTAGTACTTAAATTGCAAAATTTTGCACGGGGGGACGCTATTGCAGCCTAGACCAAACGCATTTGGCATGTGAACGTACTTTAGTGAAGATTACATAATTTCGTAACCGAAATTGAATGAAGACCAACAAAAAGAAAAAAGGTCTTTGCCAAAAATTGAAGTGTTTTATTCCCCGAAGTTAGGTGAAAACCAAAAAAAAAGGTTCTCGCCAACAGTTGAAATGTTTTTCGCTCGAAATCAATTTTCCCCCGCAATTTGGTACTACGTTAGGCCGGAATTTCATCTGATTTTTCATCTGATCATCCAGCGCTGAAATCTCGATAGGGAAACACCTAAATCTCGATGGGGGGACGCTACATCTCGATGAGGGGACGCGTGCCCCCTACAATTTAAGTACTGGAATAAGCAATGCAAGAACATTGTAGTGACTCTGCCCTGTTGTGAACCCGGGTCCCTAGTGTTTCCGCAGAATACCTCTCAGCGCGCAGCCACAACATTCGTGCGCTGATTAAAATTTGCAATCTTTCGTTCATGCGTTTTTTTATCACGTGATTTTTTGCAAACCGTCAAGCTAACATCAAAAATGTGCTGTCTTTTTGGAATTTACCATTGTCCTGAGAGGACGTACCGAGATTTTATCGAGAGAAAATTATTTACTGAACAATGGACAAGAAAGTGTGTTTAACGAAATCAGGTGTTAGATTGAAAGCATCGGAACTAAATTACGTTAGGATCAGGTTCGTAGCGAGAACGGAGTTTTTGGGGTGACAAGCAAAAATTTGGGGGGCAAAGATAATCTTTGGAGAGGCAAAGTAACTTATTTAGACTAGAAATACATGAAATTTTGTTAAAAATGACATTCATCTGAAATTATTTGGAGGAAAAGTAAAATTTTGTGGGAGCAGTTGCACCCCCTGCTCCCCCCTTGCTAAGTATCTGGGCCGACATGACAGAAATTTCCTCGTTAGCTTTAATTAACGAGTTTTTTTTAAAGGCACTTCCGAACAGGCGCGTAGCCAGGATTTGGAAAAGGGGAGGGGCTATTTTGAAAGAGTGAGAAGTGTGCAAACGACCTTGACTCGAATTTTCATTGACCTTAAATCAGTTTCAAACGGTTTGTCAAAATTTGAGACGAAATGTCTCGAAAAGATCGAAAATTCAAACTTTTTTTCCGCCAAAAATTAGGTGATCTCCAAAAAAAAAAAAAAAAAAGGTCTTCGCCAAAATTCAGAGTGATTTTTCCGCCGAAATCCAAAATTCAAACGTTTTTTTCGCCCAAAATCAAGTGATCTCCAAAAAAAAAAAAGGTTTTCGCCAAAATTCAGAGTGATTTTTCCGCCGAAATCCAAAATTCAAACGTTTTTTTCGCCCAAGATCAAGTGATCTCCAAAAAAAAAAAAAAAAAGAAAAAAAAAAGGTCTTCGCCAAAGTTCAAGGCGATTTTTCTTCCAAAATTTCGCAAGTTCAAACGTTTCAGGGGGGGCTCTTTTCGCATGGGGGGGCTATTTTCAATTTTTCACAGAAAATCGGCCTCAAAAGCACAAAAAACATGCGATTTTGCATACTTCACAAGCCAATGGGGGGGCTCGAGCCCCCCCCGCCCCCCCCCTGGCTACGCTACTGCTACCGAACGAAATACTCGCTAAACGTAAGAGGTCATTTTTGCACGTGTATGTAAAGCCTTGCGAAATCCGTTACGTCATTCTTTCTCGCTAACTTGCTTCGAGCGATTGCGGAAAGTAGTTCGAGTAAAAAAAGTCACATTTTCCCCGCCAACTTAAAGAGGATCTTGAAGCACTCTTGAAGCGTGCGAGAAATCTTTTTGGTTCAGAAATTTAATGGCGAAATGTTGAAAACTTCTAACCAAAGCGAATTTTCGCTGAAAATTAATTAAAATCGTCGTTATGTTTGCTGTCAGACTGCTAAAAAAAGCGAATTGCATTAAGAACCAGTTGCTGTTTCGACTGATAAAGAAATGTTAAGTAGTGGCAGTTGACAAAAATAGCAATACATTTTTTTTATAAGAATGATTTTCTGAAACACGAGGCTCATTTTTGCTCAAAATTTAAGAAAAAATTAAAAACAGTGCCAGCCTCGGCAGCAAAATAAACCAAAAACAAAAACAAACAAAAATTCAAACTAATTTAGGAAACTAAAATTTTGCTGATTTAAAGCGATAAAATTTCAGTGATTTTCTTGTATTTGCAAGCAAAATTGCAACTATTCAGGATTATAAAGCTCTGTTGCTCTGCGCACGAAATTGAGAATTTTTTTGGCAGTTGTTCAACTTGAAAAAAGCTTGCTTTTTCGCTTTAGCAGTTTTACGATACTGCAAAAGCATGAAAAAAACCTTCACTTGCAATAGGAATTATAAAGTGTTTCAAACATGCGCGCTAAAATTGACATCGATGCTTTCAAAAGTTTCACAAAATCAAGAACAAATGAGACTGAATATCGGCAAAAAATTAAAAACAGCCAGTCTCGACTCAAGATTTACCGGTTCTAAAAAGGAAGAGAGTACTTTGACTTGCTCACTTTTGAAAATTTTTGAAACCTAAAGACCTAGAGTTACTGTTAACATATGAGTTTACCCACCAACAACCTCAAGGGCGCTTTACCTCGTTAAAAAAAATTATAGTAATGGAAAAAGTTGTTCTTATTTCACATTGATCCAAAAATATAATTAAATTCTGTCGTTCATTTACTAATCATCAGTTGAAAAATTTGCTTGCATATAACACTAACGTATAGCTTATGGTATCTTTTTCCATAACAATGTAGTACATACAGTACGCTTGAACGCATTATTTTTGAAGTAGAAATGCATCTGACGTGACAATGAGATATTTATTACGTACTAACACAAGTAACAACCATCTCGCAAAGAAAATCGAGCGAACTGTTTTAACGTGTGTTGGGCGAGACGGCTCAGAAATTGCAGTTTGTCTACGAAAATTTTTTGTTTGTTAGCGCTTTTTACCGAGCGAGAATGGTCTTTACGAGCTCGCTAGCACGTTCTGTCATGTCCCCCCTGGTTAGGATTGGGGCTCATCCAACCTAAATACTTTCAAAATGGCTGCGTAATCGATCTACCGGTATGTGAATGGTGGCTGAGGATAACAACTAACAATTCAGCTTTTTTATTATAAGCAAGTAAATCGGCTGTGACCTGAGTTTTTATTAAGACTTTAAAGATGGATTGAGAAAAGGAATTTTTATTAATTGGCAACATACAGAAATTTGCGCACTTTTCCAAAACTGCAAAGCGGTTGTTATCCGCAGGAAAACTTAGCTGAAAGCAGTTTCAAATTATAGCCTACTATTACTATACTGGTACTTGTGTGTATGAGCTGTAGCGGCATGTCCTGCAGTCAAGGACACTTCTGACTTAAATTCTTGTTCTCTGATCGCCATTAGGCATGGGGCAATTTCCTATTCCGTATGTGATGCAGATCTGAATGATAGATTAAATGCCTTCATAAGCCACCAGGCTTATCTGCTTACTGGATGTACTGGGTGTGATTAGTATGATATGAATCAAAAGCAAATAAAAAAAAATCTTATGAAGTTTTTTCATGCTGGCTAGTGGCCTAGCTGGTGTAATTATTAAAAAAGATGTGATGCTGGCTGATAGCCTAGGTGGTGTAATTATTAAAAAAAATGTAAGATAGTTTTTTCATGCTGGATAGTAGCCTAGCTGGTGTAACTTACCGGTATGAAATAAGATTTTGACCAGGCATATATTAATTTAAATTAGACTCAGAATAAAAACTGATTGAGTTTACAGCTCTGCAACTCGATCAATTTTTGTTTCAGTTCAAGTTGAGTTCAGCCTATTTTTAGCATGTTTGAGTTCTTTAAATTAAAATTTTCACGTTTAAACAAAAAAAATAGGCCTATATGCAGTTTTTTTAAGTTTCAGTTTAGGCTGACAAAAATACGGATACCCGGTACGTATAGAAATACTGCTCGAAATTGATTCTATTGAAGAAAAGAAAATTGCTTGAGGTACCAGTAAAGAGGTGCCCCAAATATTACTCCCTACCGGTAATTTCTCTTATTCACAAAAATTCAACAATTTAATTCGTTTGACTTTGTTCCTATTTGTGGCATCACACTCAGCCATAAGTTCGCAAAAATTTCTTGTTAAGGAACATGATATTTGATGAGAAGAGTAATGGGATTCTGCTTCAGACAGTTGTTCTTTCAGATTTAATTTCTATTTATCGGTGGCATTATGCAAGCGATATACAACTTTTGGTAAAGTTAGACCAGCTTTGGTGATGCTTTTAGCCTATAAATTTGAAATGATAAAATCTTAAGCCAAAATGATCATACTCTACATCAGTTCTGGTTGATCAGTTTCATGACGTAGGCTATTTAGTAACCTCAGATATGTTATGCGTCATTCCATTATAATTTATCAAATTTAGATGAACATTCAAACCGCTGAAATTTTAGTTTTTCTTTATTTTTTGATATTTTGGAGTTTAATTGATACAAATCACAATGCAATTGAATTTTTTTTCCATCATCTATAGTTTTTGAGTAATCAGCTGTTGAAATTTTGCATATTTGCCTCTAGTGGTGCTAGTGCACACACTTACATGTACTGGAAAGTGGTTGTAAACTTCATTCCTTGACTGAGTTTGCTCAACAAAATATCAATCTACTATATGTTTTTCGGGCCAAGGAATTCAAAAATGCTGTCAAATTTGACAAAATATTACTAGATTAACAGAATTACGGTATTTTTGTAAAAATGCATTGCTCTGCGTCCGAATCCTCCCATTTCTCCGTGATTCAGCATTTTTCAGTCTGCTTTATGGTAGCATGTAGTGTGATAATACAAGTTCCCAAGATTATAAATGTCTCTTTTGGAACTTGTTTAGTTCAAAAATAAAGCAAAAGTTTTTACGATGCTATATCGAATAAACCCAAAATTTTTTTTGAACCAATGGCCATGTGTAAGCATTGTGATTAATTTTTTAAATTTGTTTTTTATAATTCTCATAAGCTAAAGCCATTAAACATATGAATTTCAATTAATTTAGCTAAAAAGGTGTGGTTTTATTGCTTGATTTTCAAAAAAAAACAGCTTCGTTGGAAGAATTACAATGGTTTAAATTTTGAAAGAAAAACCCCATGCCGGCTACTATAAGGCAGAGGTGTCCAACTCTTTTTAGTCATGGGCCAGATTTGCTGTTCCAAAAGTTTTTACAATTCCCACATTTTTTGTGATATTTCAGGTGTTTACCAAGAAAAAAAGCTATCAGCCCACCAATTCCGACGGAGTTTGTGGTGTTCTCATAAACCCAACTAACAAAAGAGTTATGGATTTGAGTCTGTAACTCACTATATCTTGTCAGCGCATAAGGATCAGTTAACCAACCAATGTAGAAAGTTTAGCGGGCCACTTTAAACCCTTTGGTGGGCCACAAGTATGTTGGATGCCTTTGCTATCAGGTGAGGTTTAAGAAAAGGTCTTGAAAAAATGTAACCACCTGCAAAGATAGTTTTTCTAAGAACAATAAACCAATCTTCGGTACTGACTGTAAAGCAGTTTACTTGATTTGATTGAAAACAGTAAAGCCTTATTTTAATTAAAATCAACCAAATATTTAGCAAAGCTAGCACAGCAGCATTAATTTTAGCTTCAGCAGCTCTAAGCATGTCAAATTTGATATACTGGTCTCAGGGTTTGTAGAAAAGTTAACAGAAACAGTGGTTTGCATAGTTTTCTCTTGAATAGCTTTTATGCTTAAGTGATGTTTTCAAGGGCTAATGTCTAGATTGCTCTTGTAACAGATTTGCTTGTAGCGTAAAAAATGAGTAAATTGGAAGCAGTTTTGTCCTTTATTACATAAACATCATCATCAGATAAAACTTACCATTAATTTTACACTGACCAGCCTATTATATTTGGTTTTAACCAGCTAATGTTTGTTAATCATTTAACTAAAACTTAGCAGCGAATTGGAATCATTAAAATTTTTTTTTTTCAATGATTGTCAACCAAAAATTACAGGTTTTCGTGTTTCGACCAGTAATTTAGGCCATCCTCACGGCTAGCATTTCGAAGCATAAATTATTCATCTATGCAATTTATTATTGCAATATACAGTGCAAATGAGCTATGGTGACTCATTTCGACCTTGCTCAAGGGTCTCATCAGGCAAAAAGAATAACACATATTTAAACATGCAATGATATAAAACTGCAACTAAAAATTTGGAAACAAAAATTCGCAGCAGTTTAGAATCATTAAACTTTGATATAAAATTGCAATGATATAAAATTGCAATTACCGAATTTGGAAATAAAAATTGCATCAATAAACACATCTACAATGTCTATGCAAATTTTATGATGATGTCAAACAACTTATGACATGTTCATATTGCAATAATAATAAATTAAATAGATGAATAACTTAGGCTTCTAAATGCTAGCCATGAGGATGGCCTAAGTTACAGGTTGAAACACGAAAACCTATAGTTTTTGGTTGACAATCATCGAATAAAAGAAAAAAAATTTTTGTTAATCATCATGTTGAAAGTGACTAGGCCTACTTTTGCATTTAATTCTACTTCATATCACTGTAATTAAACTGCAACATGGCAAACAGTTTGACCATCTGGTTTACGCTATAAATTTTCACAAAATGTTTGCACTTGCAACATAACTGGAAGTAACAACAGTAAAAGTATCATTTCCCAATCAGTGCTAATATATGTGGTGTTGGCTGCTCATTACCTAAATCTTTCCACACAGGTGAGAGCCTACTTCATACCAGATTTTATTCAAATACTTTACTGCTTAAAGCCTTAAAGAAACAAATGTTAACCTACTGGTCGAGTATTATTTGAACTTAAAAGTTCTGCATAAACCTTGATCAATTTTCATTTAGCAAAAATCCAAGTACAGGACAAAATTATGTGTGGGTGATTTGGTGGTGAAAAATGCTTTTTAAACTAAGTTCCAGAAAAGATATTTTAATCTTGAGAACTTGCATCAGTGTACATGCTACCGCAAAGCAGAATGAAAAATGTTGAATCAAGAAGAAGAGGGGGGGGCTCGGACACAGAACAATGCATTTTTACAAAAATACCTCAATTCTGTATTATCTAGTTACTTTTTGTCAAATTTGTTAGCAGTTTTGAATTCCTTAGCCCCCAAAACATGGAAATTGACACTTTGTTGAACAAAATCGCTCCAAAAATGAGGTTTCCAACCAAAAGTAAGCATTTGTATGTGTGCACGCTAGCGCTCAGTAGTAAGTATGCAAAATTTCAATAGCCGATAACTCCAAAACCAAAGAAGATAGAAAAAAACTTTGATACATTGTGATTCATTGACAATTGACTTCAAATTATGCAAATATGAACAATTTTTAAAGTTTAGTGGTGTACGACATTTGATGAATTATAATGGAATTACCCTCATCAGAAACTAGTGCTATAATACAGTAGGTCTAATCTAATACCCACAACTTAATAACTAGTAATAGCAAGTAGCTTAACCAAATTTGACAACTTGGCTGCTGCTATTGGTAGCTGCAGACCTAGGTTACCAGTACTGTTTTATCTGTGTGCAGCATGATTGTTTTTGTTTTCAAAGTTTTTATATCGTTTATAGACTGGAAACATCATCAAAGCTACATCTCAATGTTGTCACCTGGAATAGGAATATAAATTATATCAAGTTTATATGCTCAACTGATGGGGCAGAAAGCTTTTGCCAACAATTCGATAGGCTATGCTTATTGCATGTGCTACTATCTTTGTTAGGGCTAGAATGCAAAGTTAAAAACAAGCATACGATAGAGCCAAAAATTACGACACAAAATAAATCATTCATTAGCACAAAAATTATAACAAATTGGAAGCGAAAAACTGGCAGAAAGGCGGAGCGTGAAAAACAATAATATTATGTCATGGTTTTTGTAGTAGAGTAGCCAAATAAATACTAGGGAATTTGTCATTTTGGTTATCATTCATAGTGTTAGGGACTTGGTTCCTGAAATATGACTTGGTAAGCCGATGTTTTGTGGCGTCAAGTTCGAAATCTAGAATTTTAGCATTGGTCTAATCCATAGAATGTTCGTTGTCAAAAACATGTTTAGTGAGTGTTGAATTATCGAATCAGAGATGCTGAATGTCTGCTAAGTGTTCTTTTTTGCTGATGGAAAAACAGGGTTTTGTTTTGCCAATGTATGAAAAGTCACAGTCATGGCAAAGAATTTGATATACTGCTCCTTGTCGCATATTAGGGTCCACTGAGTCTTTGTGATTAGCAAGTTTCTTGCCAATGGTTTAGCACGATTTCGATATGATTTTTACATCATGGCTGAACAAACAACGCCGTATTTTTTGTCAATCCGGGATAGTAGGAACATGACAAAAATAGGCAGTACATGCAATTAGCATAACCTATCGAAATGTTGGCAAAAAAGTTTTCTGCTTCACCAGTTGAGCTAATAAACTTGATATAATTATCAAAGCTAGTCGAACTTTGATACAACAGATAATATCACTCGTATAATGCCACTGGGTCATTCCATGCCAAGCGTCGTGGACCCTCCAGCTTGACTCTCTTCAAATTTGTTCAAAATGTGTTATAATGTTGTATGGCATGATTGCCCCTCACTCTGAAAATTTTAGCTCAATATCTCTTGTACTTTTGAAAATATGGTGATTTTAAATTTGCTACCCTCTCGCGATGACGAGGGCTTGGTCATTTTCGGCTATTTTCACGCAGGCATTTCTCTAAATATAAGAACAATAAAAGGCTGATTTTTGGTCATTTGATCAACTTTCAGCTATATTTCATGCAACAAGTGTCAAAATGGCACAGACTTATGGCATGATAGAAATAGGGGGTACCAAAGTGTTCACATTTTGACCCAACAAAGTTTGAGCACCTCCATCTCTCATATGAAGCATGGCATTGCTCTCATTTTTAGCATGGTAGTTTCCTACCTATTGGACAGCAACTTGACCAATTTGGAAAGAAAACACTGTTTTTAAAAAAAAGTTATTTTACTTCAAAGTATGCACCAGCAGCAAAATTGCAAAAAACACGCCATCTTTGGGTGGAAAAATGACCCCGTCAGACAATGTTTTCAAAAAAAAAATTTTTGTGAGCGGAAAGGGATTTTCTCTAAGTACTTACACACCAAATTCAACCTTGTTCCGCCACTGTAAAAGTGTGAGATTCAGTCACGTTTACAATTTTCTTTTAAATTTTTTTTAAATTTTTTTTTATTTAAATTTTAAATTTCTTTACAATTTTCTTTTAAGGTGCAGTATTTATTTTAAGTGCATCTAATCTGTAATATTTTAATAAATGGTTATATGTTTTATTGTTAAAAAAAAAACTTTAGCATCTTAGTATTTAGGAGCATTTTAGTGTTTAAAACATCTCTATAAAAATTTTTGGTCTTCCAAAATAAAGCATTAAGAATTGTAACAGGAGGTAACTGGTTGGACCATAAGGATCATTCAATGTCAACTCAACCAAAAAATCAAGAATTATAACCCAACTTTAAGATTGTGATGAAATCAAACTAATTTAATTCTGAGCAAAATAAAACTTATTTCAAGAAAATTGAACCAGTGGTTGCTGAGTTACAACATTTTAAAAAATAGCAATTTTTGTGCTCATTCAACGATGACATGACATCATTTTACAGTGGCTGTTTTGAAAATAGTTGTAACTATGGCTACAATTGGAGTTCAGACTTGAAAATAACTTGTTTGGATAGAGCATTGAAAACCCTTTTGACTTAAACCATACTTGTAATAATTTGGTTTCGGGTCAAACATTACGTCAAATTTTACATTACATGCACTTTGAAATCAATCAAGCGCAACAAAAAATTAAAATTTAATAGCTCAAATCAAGCAGCTTCACTTTTTTAAAGTAGGGTGTCATATGAAGGCTCTTTTCAAGGAGAAACTAATTTACCAAGTAGTCTCATAGGTGATATTAACTCATATCATGGTCACTAGGGTGTTGCAGGCGCCCCCTAAAAAATTCAACTCGATCCAATCACATTTACCTGTTTTTCGTGAGGTGATTTTGTGTAAAAACACCACAGTTCAAATTTCAAGTCATTTGGATCAAATTTACCTCTAGCAGGACAATATGATCATATCAGATATTCACCACATTTAAGCATTTGAAAGAAAACATAGATAAACTGTCCAAATTACATTATTGTTTGGTTGCAACTTGGTCAGAACATATCAGACTATAAATTACAAGCAATGAAAGTAAAAAGGATGCAATATGGAGGCTATGAAGTTGACTATTCATCTTTCGCCTTGAATTTTATCTCCGAAAAATCAGGTTTTTGCTATTTTTGACACCTAAAATGTCTTAAGGTTGTGATCTGTGATGCACGAACAGTTGAACCCATATTAAAAGAATTATAACAATCAAAACAATAGATACAGTTTTTAGTGGATTAAGAAATAGTTATTATTTGTATATTGTTAGGCAATAGTTAAACAGTAGTTCGAACACTACCAATATGCTCATAAAATTATAGCCACATTTTAATATGTTGTTAAGTTACATATCTTTTTTTTCAGTTTCTTCAGGGTAACTGAGGACATAACCAAAACAAGCTAATTTTTTTCTGAGTGTCGAAACTTGATTCATGTGTCGAGTTGGCACTTACCACATTGTTTAGGACTATGGGGAAATCAGTAGCAAACTGCCTGAATGTTTTCATCTCAAATTTATGTGACAAATAATTCTTGTTCTGTGATTTCGTAGTTGTTTCCAACTTTGTGGTTCTTAAAAGTGTGGATTGTGGAAGGTGGTGGTGCTTTGGATTTTTTCTTGAGGGATGCTTGGTGTGGGAGCAAAGGGACTTTATAGAGTTCCTACACTCGGGCCATACCTCTTGATCTGGACCAAAGGTTGATAATAGAAAGTGTAGACTAGAGTCAAATAAAAATTTGCATGAAGGCTCTTAGGCAGGACAGTCAAGAAGATAATGGAAGTCCTGTAGATGTTGTCAACAGATACTGCAAGAAGAGTTCTTATGACTATTCTACTTGGATATGATAAAAGTAAGAGGCTGTAATCATAGCAGCAAAAGTGGAAAAGCTCATGAGTAGAGTGTGTGGTAGGACCAATTCCACTCAGAATTTGAGCGTTAAAGATGGAAGTAAGAAATGTGATGTTTCCATTTGTGGCACAGGGTGTAATGAGTTTCAGCAATGGTAGGGGAGAGAACAAGAAACCATTGCAGTAGGGCACTGGGAACAAAGGCTCAAGCTTTAGCAAGGGAATCAACATGATATCTTTGTGTACCAGCATGACCAGGGGTGGGCCCATCAAAATTTTGAAATGGCACTGTTGATTAGTGAGGGGGCAAGGCACCAGACATTTCTAGGGAGAGGTTGGAAAGGTATGAGGCCACCAAAAGTTAGGTGGAAGGTTGAAAAATGTGTTGTGCCAAAGTGTCCACCACAACTGACTGCGGACAACGCCGATTGGCTGGAAAGATCCCCAGAGCCATCTTGCCCAAACCCTCACTTTGTGACAAAATCACTGCGACGAAATCAGTGATGAAACCACTGTAGCAAAATTGTCGCCTCACAGTCAGTTTGTTCGCTGTCAGTTTGTCGCGGTCAGTTGACTTGGCTCGAAAGTGATTCAACTGTGCAGATTTGTCAAAATGAAGTTCTTAATGTTTTCAAGTTCTTTTAATTCTACTATGACTGAATTATTGCATTATTTGCATTTCATTTGGTTTAATTTCAAAAAACTAAATTATTGCATCTTAAGTGATTTTAACAAGAACTTTATTATCTGTACCTGCTGAGACTAACTTAAAATTTGTTAATTACAAAGGTATTTCAGAGTTAAATAGGTCAGTAAACTGCAGCAGTAATAGAGTACATCAAAACATTTATACTTTTTGAGCAATAAGGCAACATGGCACACTAAAAGTGTAAATATGCACAAATTTAAACTCCGCTGGGCTTTGCTAAATAAAGTTGAGCGCTGAAAACTTGTCAATAATATTCCGTAAACTTGTAATCTGCTGTAAATGTGTTTGGCTGTAACTTTTTTTCTGTACGTTTTTATGGCAACATTTCTTTTTAACAGAAATATATATAATTTCTTTTTAACTTAATATAATTTCTTATAACAGAAATATAAATGTGCTATTTCTGCAGCTTTAAGCTGAAAACCAGCTTTCTAGCATATGTGGTTAGTGGGATATGTGAAAAATGGCTAATCTGAGCTTGTTCGGTGAGCATGTAAATTTTGAATTTATTATGTGTGAGGATTTGGTCGTAAGATGCTTGACTTGAGGTTTTCGGTCTAGTTTTTGGCTTGTTATTCTTTTTTTGCAATTATAATGAATTGAGTAATCAATATGTATTTAAAAAGATTTTCCTATTAAAACAAGATCAAATTAGCTGAAACAAATAAATATGGAATGTAATAAATAAAACATTATCAATATACATAGGTGTCGATTTTGGGGGAGCCGAGGGGAGGCACCCCCTCAGGTCTTACACTGAAGAGGGTAATTTATGTCTGGTCCCTTGGATTTTTGGTAAGTAATACCCACTTGGCAACAAGAAATTCGAAATTCTGGACTGAGATAGAACCAGAATGCTTCAAAGACGTTTTTTGTTCTTCACCTGAATTTGGGAGCTAAATTTGGAACAGAATTAGAATTATTAAGTTAAACCAAACTTTGCAGAAACATTTTGCCGCCTCGGAATTTGCTTAACTAAAAATCGACGCCTGTGTCAATATATATTAAAATATCATCTAAATAGGACAAAATGAAATGTTAAATGAAGGTAAAAAAAGTATTTAAACCAATTTTTTGGTTTATTTGAATTTCTACTTCACTAATTACTTGTATTTTACAGTGAGCCTACCTGGAATTTAAGCTCTTATTTAAAATTAAATGTGACATTATTAATCACTTCTTCAAAACTTTTAGAGGCGAGAGCATGTTTACAATCAAAAATACCCATGTTGCACTGCTAGAGGTAACCTTGTCAGATTAGCCTGAAAATTTTTTTGAAGAGTTTTTACCCAAAATTATCGCAGGAAAAAAAGGTGAGCTCTTTTCACACACTTCTGGGTGCATGCAACACCCTAATGGCCATAAAAGGATGAATAAATTTTCAAGTTTTAATGCCGGTCAGATCTTTCGTTACGACATGCCTATAATCACTTTTGCAGCTACAGTTAAAACTGGCCTATTTGGTGTTAATGGTAGTTCGCTAGTTGATAAAAATAAACTGTTGTTAAATTCGATATACTAGAGGTATCCAGAGATATGCTATTAATAAAGTAATAATGGTAAAATTTGTTTAGAAATCCCTCTTTTTTTGATACATATTGCTGTTTGTAAAATTATATTATTCTGAATTTAGACTATTTTTAATATGTGATTGTGAGTGTGGTTGAAGAACTCCAGTGTATTTGTATACAAGTTCTTAAGAGCAAAGACAAAGAAAGAGTGTCATAAATTAATTATTAACATCATTTAGTGCATTTAGTCAAGCAGATGACGAAAAACGTCTGTATTGAGCTGATTTAACTGATCAAAAAACTAACGTTCTGTGCACACCACAAAGCTTTGATTAACAATTATAAAGTTCTAAAAAAAATTGTTGTTTACAATCCTTTCAAGATGCACAAAAACAACATCAAAAAAAATTAGTCGTTCTAAGTGTTAAATTTGCCAAATACTCAAATCTGCAAAAAAATTAATTTGCAATTATTCCAGGAAAAGAAGTTTATGGAAACTCGAAATTAAAATTGAATAAGCTTTGTGATGGTGCTTTAAGTTCTTCTTCAGATACAGATTCCACGAGACACAGTACTAATGATACTTAAACTGGTCAGCTATCTAATTTTCAGCTAAATACAACTTTATCTAAGTTTTTATAAGAGTTAATAAGAGTTTGGCACTTGAGTTAAATAACTGTATCTTTTTTGGAGTCAAACGTGAAAACTCTGGTTTAAAAAACTTTCCTGCAAAAGACTTCAATTCTTAATAAGAAATAATTAGCAAACGTAACACAATTAAAAATCTATTTATGTTTTGGTAGTGACTATTTATCCGAAAATTTTCAACTTTGAGAGAATAAAACGAGAATGAGAAATATTCATCCGTGCTTTTTTCATTTGCTTTTTTATGGGTTAAGATTAGGGTTCAGGTTAGGATTAGGGTTCGATTTGGGAATAGTTTTGGAGTAAGCATTTGAGTTTGTGTTAGATTTGAATCAGAATTAATAAAAAACTAGACAAAAATTTTCGGTGAAATAAAGCCTTCCTTATCTTTTTTAATAGTTTTGATGATACTAGCAAAAATCGAAGGCTGACCCAAAGGTTTATGATCTCTCTTGTTGCTATGATAAAAAATGTTGTTTTTACAAATGATAATCATCAATAGCAAATTCTGTGATAAGTGGAATTTTTTTATCATCGGTATTCATTTTAAGTTTAATATGGGCGCTAATTTTAACAATTTTTGTACTCAAGATTGGTATGCTCATATTTCTGCATGAAATTAATAACAATAAAATGTTTAAAATGAAGCAACCAACTCAAGATTATTTGTTTAATGCATGCTTTTTATCAATGTTTTCAAGATTTCTTTTCTGAGTATGGCACTATGATCCTAAAATTAGCTTAAATAGCTATTGATAAGCCTAAAGTGTATCAAATTGTTATTTCCATATAACCACATTGTGTATTTATGCTTTTTTCATGTAACCGAATTGTGTATTCCATGTAATCGCTTCATATATGTTGCTATTTTCAACTTGCATTACATTTGGTTGCCAGTAATTACGTCCCAGGCAACATTCTGAAGACATAAAAGTGAGAATCGGCCTATCTGCCAACCATATTGTACTATTGCATTATTGAAATTAAAGCGTTGACTGAGAAGATCAGTCAGTAAACTCCTCTACTATTCTCAAAGCTAACTTTCCCTAACCCTCACTTCATTGCAAAATCACTTTCTGACAAAATTAGTGATAACGTAAAATTTGACCTTGCACTTTCAAAAACTTTATGTTTTTTGAATTAAACATCCTCTCCCCACCATCGTCCATTGAATTTAAAAATCTGGAAAGGAGATAGTTTGCCACTACGGTGTATGTATTGTTGTAGACAGCAGAGGTGGAGTCCTCAAGGACGTCCTTGGCCTCAAGGACACATTTTCAAGTCCTTGGCCTCGAAGCCTCCAGTCCTTGGCCTTGAAGACTTAGGTCCTCAAAAATTGCCCTGTCCTTGGCTCGAGGACAGCACTATTTTTTTAACCGTTGAAATTTTGTTGTAAAACACTATTAACGTGGCGGAAAGTTTACAAACACCTTTTTTGTTTTTCTAAATTGGAGCATTGGTGTAGCCTGGGGGAGGCAGGAGGCCCGGGTCCCTCCCCAATCGAAATTTTGCCAATGACAAAAATGTGACAAAAAAGCCTACAGTTTCTTCAGTTTCAGTTACTTTTTAGCATTTTTCGCTTGCAGCAGAAACTAACAATAATATTGAAGACCAAGGGGCCCAGGCCCCCCCTCAGTTCAATTTTTGCCAACCAATTAAATGTATAACCCGGGTAAAATTAAGGGTTTTTCTCTTAAAAGTTGTTACCTAGGCTTTCATGTAACCTTTTTCTTCACTTATATTTGGCAAGAAGATCTTCGAAAATCCCCAAAGTGCCAGGGGCTCGGTGCGATGTAAATCTGGCCCGGCAATAGCATGGTTAGTAGGCGTAACCATCTATTGTACCATTTTTCAATAACAATTCAATGATTCACCTCCATCTCGCCAGTTTTTACGCACAAAATACTTTTAAAAAAATTAGGCATGGAAAATTCTGATTGAGCAAACCATTAAACTTCAATTGAGGGGGCCTGGGCCCCCTGGCCGAAGAAATACTCCTATAACTGGTTATTTTTATGAAAAAACAAAAATCTCTAACGAAAATTTTCGAGTGGATTATTATTTAGTGTTAAAATGTAGCAAGAAATGATGCACCTTACTTCCCCATACCTGGACCAAATCACTTACAATTAAAAATAAACTCAAGAATGCAAGATGTTAAACGTATTTTGGACTTAAATTGCAAGTAAAAGGGGCATCAAGTAATTTCATCTTTATAATTGGCTTTCAAATTTCAAAAACTAAGTGGAGAACACTTGCAGCTGTGTCCTTGGTCCTTGGCTTTGGCCTCGAGTATTCCTGTCCTTGGCCTTGAGAGGGTCTGTTCTCAAAAAAGCTGTCCTTGGCCTTGGCCTCGGATTATTTTTGTGTCCTTGGCCTTGGCCCTCGAGCCTTGTGTTGTCAACTCCACCTCTGGTAGACAGGTCCGGTAATGGGATAATTCAGTTTAGAATTAAAATAATGATAATTTAATATAATTTCGGCCATTGAGCACATAAATTGACCAGAGTTTGTACTTCTGCATGTGGTAGCTGAATATCATCAAGCTGGAAATATACAAATGACGAGTTTGCATTTATACTGTAGAACATTTTTTTTGTTATTATTTTTGTTATCAACATGAAAGAACAATCAAGAATACCAGTATTAGGTGGGGAAACCATTTACAGAATAAGACCAGCTAGTCGAGCCTATGGATAACCACACCTTGTCGCACCTCTATTTCCAACTAAATTTTTGAAAATCTCTGACAGTGATATAATTACTCACAAGTCATTCATAATGCATTATAAAAATCACTTGATATCTTACTATGCTAGTTAACAGATTCACCTTTAAATGCAAATGTGTGAATGTAAATGTGTTGGATTCGCTAAATTTGTTAACTCTGGTTGATTTATTATCATTGTTTTTTAACTCAATCAAGATTATCGAAACGATACTTGTTGTTGTTTTTGTTTTTACTGCTTTATTTTGGGAGGGGTCTGACGGACTATTTTGTTTATATTGTTCAAACTTGTACCATATATTCTTTTTTGTTTATATTTTAGTTTCTGTTGCTTATTGTAAAAAAAAATTTTTTTTCTTGATTGGTTTGGTTTTATCAAAGTAATAATTCGAAATTTGTGTGACTGCTGATTTGAGAAGCGCATGGTCATATTCACATTCTCCAGGATTGGTTGCATGAAGGATTGTATTGGCTTGAATATGGTACAAATATACAGATATAGTTACATATTGAATTTCATATTTAGTTATCATAATAGAACACTTCAGATAAAGCGTTATTAGAGTGAATAACCAATACATTATTTTTCATGTTAATGTACTATTAACCTAATCTGTAATGACAAAAACACTTTGAATTAAAATATACCTGTATTATTCACAATGTTGGATTATTTCATGGAATCTTTAAACTTGGTTATCGTTGGATAACATTTTGATTCCTTCTGAAATTATCATTACTGTAAACAATGATACATATGACATGGAATACTACAAATTTTGCTTGGTCTTTCCAATTTCATAACTTGTCAATATTTCAATGTGATGTGTCAACCATCCTAATTTCTTGAACTTCATATATCGGTGTCAGTTGTTGGAATATATTTCGAATAATTTCGAATAATGCCAGTAAGTAGAAGTAGATTTATTTTTTCTTTTTGTTGGTGCAATTTGTGTGTGATAGTACCAAAAGTTAGAAAAAGCTAGTAAAATTATCTAGGAAGTATTTCCCTTAAGAATCTGAACACAAAAAGTAGATTGTAATTTCAAAACCAGCTGTATCATCTGATCAAGTCCAACTTTTTGTTTTTTGTGATGAATTTCTGGTTTTTCCCATTGCTGCATAATTCCACTTGCAGAATAAATGGCGAACAAAGAGATAATTTATATGCTGAGATGCTAATTAGTTTTCTGTTCTGAACAAATGTTACCATTGTTAAAATTATTTATTACCTAGTGTGAAATCACTATGCAATGGCGTGTTATAACTTGTATTGATTGATTATAAATGTTTGAAACTGGCCAGTTGGTAAATTGAAATCTCATTCATCTTGGGAGAAGTGGTCAAATCAAACACATTGTTTCCAACGATTCACCACCACTGCAACATTTCTGAAAAAGAAGTTGTGTTGCCAGGGTACAATGACATGGAGATGGGCGTTCCAAACTCATTACCAGCTTCAGCATAATAGAACCAGTATATATGGAAGATTTGATTGATTTAATTTGATAATTGTATAAATATTCAACCATCTGATTATGAAAAGGTCTGAAATTTGTGTGGGTAGACTTGCTTGTTTTTGCTACTGATCAGATCTGTCTTGTACAAACTTAATGCATGGCAACGAAACCGTTCTCAACATTAGTTTCAATTTAAAGATCAATCACTGGACCAACATGCAATGCAAAGCCATGTGACTCAATGCTGTTTGCTGAATGCTAAATAATGCATTGTTGTAATCACTAAAAAAACAAGAAACTCTTCACATTGGTCAGCGAAAAAAGGCTATAACAAACACCTTGCTAGCTATTTTGGATTGCATACTTTTTTAAATCAGTGTCAAATGCTTGTACATGTAAGTAGACTGGACTGAAACCAGAACTTAATTTATTTCAGTGGATTCAATTGTCTAGTTTAAAGTTTAACTGTTTAGGCTCTTCGAAGAAGCAACAGGCTGCGGGAGCAGGGGTATTATCAGAACCCCCCAAATTATGATTTGGTGAGGAGGCGGCCAAGACGGGTGCCTCCTCCACCTCATGTAAGTAGCACATTTAGTGAGTTTTAGTTACCTGTGACTTTTAAAAGATGACTGAATGCAAAATCAATGGGGGTATCTAAAGTTAGAGTATAATATCTATTTTGATTGGTATTGACTCCATCCTTCATGACCCAGCTGTTCCAGAGATACGCTCTTTGAACTAGGGGCTTTCCAAATTATAATTTTTATTGGCAACCCTAATGCTGCAGAGGCTTATAAAATTCTTATGTGGCCTGCGTGCGAGAACTAAGGAGGTGTCATCTATGTTATCATTCGATTAGCCTAATATTAAACACTTGCATTGATTTTCTCTTTAGTCCTCTTTCAACCAAATCAATTACCTAGATTAATGCAAGTTAAGCCAGTTTTAGAATGTTGTTTTGGCTTCATTATAGCAATCTGAAGTCTGTTGTTCTCAGATTCTCTTCTGATATCATCAGTTCAGTAAGCTGCTTAGCTGCCAGAATTTTCAAAATGCATGAAGTTATTGGTGCTGTTTTCACCTACAACATATCAATTTAGGGTCAGGACTTTGCTTGGGAAAATCTTTTATTACTGAACCTATTTTTAATGTATAGGTATCTGTTGTTCCCCTAAGCTTGTAAGCTTGTGATTATTTTCAGCTTTTGAATGAGAGTAACTACTGTTTCTATTTTTTTTTTGATTTTTATTTTAGGGCGGCTTCTAATTAAGAAAGGTTTATAAATGGTCACAGAAAAACGATGTAAAATACAAAAATTGAATAAAAAAACTATAAGCCTCTTTTCAACATAAATTTGGGTGCTATTCAATGGTGGGACTGCTTCATAAAACGTTGTTCGTTTTGATCAAGTAGCACTTTGCTTTATTTATTATTGTCTATATATAATGTAGTTTCATCTTTGCTCGCAAGTTTCTTGTTGCCAGGAGACAGCAATTGTGCCATTTGATCTTCGAGTCAAGCTACCACCAGTTCACCAGCTTGTTTGTTTTTCACGCTGTCCCTTCAGGTGCTAAACTTCAAGCAAGAAACAGTGGATACCAATTGTTATAGTCCATAAATATCATTTCAGTAGCAGATTATCGATCCACTTGATCATGAATTGGTTTGAGGAATGAGCATAAGTTAATGTATAATAGAGTATACTGTAAGTTAATGAGTTAATGAATGTCGTTCTGAACCGATTTAACTTCATCCATGCTGCCCGGAATAATGAAGTTCTAAATGGGTCATGCTTGCTTGAGGAATAAAGCTGAGGGTGTGTGTTACGATTTATTACCGCTTCTGGTTCTGGTTCCGGATAAAGTCTGTGTGGTCATTGAAAATTTTTGACAGATTTGTTAATGTCCAAAGCTATCTTGGGACTGAAGTTTTTGCGTTTAAAATTCTCGATATCAGCAAATTTATGATCTTATTGCATGCAATTTTTAAAAAAACTGATACTGGTGTGAAACATTTTTTTACTGGCCTGGACAGCAGGGCTAACAATAGTAGTGTTTACTACAATCAAACAAACAATATAATAGACTGCTAGTCTATCCCAGGGAAACTACATGCTGATTATGCTAGAAGTGTACAACATAACAATGACAAACAGTATAAAAGTTAGCTTCAAATTCTAAGAAAAGTGTTAGCAGTAAAAGTGTCATCTCCATTGCCAATGTTTTTAGTCTCCACCGTTTGTTAAAGCTTGGTTGTGATTTTAGACTATAAATCAGGCACGCAGACAGAGCTTACTATCAGGTGGGGCTCACGAATAAAAGTTCAGTTAAAAAACAGGTCTACGACAACTGATCGCAACAAACTAACTGCAAACCAACTGACCGCAAACAAACTGATTGCGAGCATCGCCGATTGGCTGAGAACTGCGATCCTAAATATATTTTTACTATCCCCAGAGCCATCTTGCCCAAACCTTCACTTTGTGACGAAATGACTGCGACAAAATCAGTGACAAAATTAAGCAACGAAATCGTTGCTTCGCGGTCAGTTTGTTCACGGTCAGTTTGTCGCTGTCAGTTGACTTGGCTTGGAAAAAACTGGTAAACACTAAGCGAAAAAAGAGTTCACTGGTGGTCTGTGAGACGAAATCTAGGTGTAAAAGAAAGGTTTTTCATGCTTTTCAATTTTGTATGCATATCTGCAATACCAACCATAGTTTTAGCTTTACTAAGACGGTTATAGCTCTGCCTCGACCTCTTTGGGTATTGTTGCTCTTGCAATAATAAAAGTCTTCAAAATCAAGCTGTGAAATCGACATAATTAACATGTCAAAATACGCCAAAAATCCAAAACATTTCGAAGTATTGAGTGTGCCAGCTTTTTCAGTTTTGTTTTTGGTGCTCCATTATCTAGGATAGCATGAATGAACTTAAATCAATCAAAAACCACTTTTACTCTTGCGTAAACAATAGGCAATTGGTGGCTCGTTGGGAATCAAAATACAAACTCTTGTTCTATACACCAGCTTCCAACTGGTGCACTTAACAGCATTATGTTTTGGCTTATACACACTTGTTCCTCATAATGGTTAAGAACTACTCAAACAATGATGAAAAAGTTAATTAGACCATTATTTAGAACTCTTATTTGTTGATGATGTCATTGTTTGACAATAATGCAAAAACTAATTCAGTGTCTTGAAAAAGCTTAACTAAGCAACTTGCAAGTGATTCAAGCATTCGAACATTAAAAAACGCTAAAAAATAGAAAAGTTGTTATTGCTGCTGCTAAACTGCTACTGAAACAGTAGAAATGAAATTGTCTTTTGGCTGGGTCAACCCAAACACTATAAAAATTGGTATTACAACTTTGCTGCATGATGCGTCCATCATTTGAAGCAGCATGTGGCAGTTTGAGTTGAAATGCAGAAGTTCATTTTGATGTCTTTTGGCCAAGGCAACTTAGTCAACAACAATGAAATTAAGATTGGTTACTTTGTAGGTCGCTTGTGTTTATGCTGTTTTATTTTTATTTTAGCGACTCCCAGCCGTTCCCCCTGCTGCACCCCCACCCTTTCTGCCCCCAGTTCCACCCACCCTTTCTGCCCGAGCGACATCTCTTCCCCCTGTTTCTCCCCCCCAGGTTGCTCCTGGCTTTTCTCGTCCGGTCGCTCGTGCATCGTCCGTTCCCTTGATGTTTCCCCCTGGCCCTCCCCGAGCCCCTGTTGGTCCCCTTCCTGCTTTTTTTGGCACCCATCACCCTCTTCCAGCCCCTGGTCCTGCTCCTCCTGCCTCAATCCATCTGGCGCCCAGTGTTCCTCCAGTGCCTCCTCAAATCAACAATGGTAAGTGTTTTAGAAACACTGCTGTAAAAATATCCTTTTAAGGGCAGACTGTTAGGTGTGGCTGATACGTGCTGGAACTTTCATGCACCGGAATCACCAGAGCTTCCATATGCCAGAGTTAACCTTCATTGTTTACAAAAAACTAAAGTTTTTGTTTGTTCTGTTGATTGTTTTATGTTTTTAATTTTTAAACTTCTTAAAAATTAAAGCAAAAATTACAAGTGCTTGAACGAGCACTGCAGATAAAATCGATGAGGATAACTAAAGTCAAGCTAATCATATAATATTAGGTTGGCATTGACTTTCTCCTTTGTGACAGTGGTCTTTTCATCAGCTTACAAGTGTAACCTTAGTTTGTTTTTAAAAAAATTTTGTAAGCTCAGGCATAACACCTTACCAGCATGAAATTGCCTGCGAAAAAAATTCGCTGAAAGAGCAAATTTTTTCAGCCAGTACGCTTGTATGCTCGCGATTTGCGTGAAATTTCAAAAACTAGTTTGCCAGGTTTGGAGGTAGGTTAAAACTAGGTTCATAAGTTTTACTGAAATAAAGTTGATTTTCAAAGGTGAAAGTATGAGTTTTGGTTTGAAATAGCCTAATTTGACATGAAAATGATCAATTTGCTCTATAAGAAAAAAACTAACAAAAAAAAGACCAAACCAATAGGCCTAGAAGTGAATTATGAATTGATTGTTGTAATGTAACATTTGTTTAGCATAGTCCAAGTAAAGAAATTTGAAAATTTAAACCAATCTGTGGTGTGGCAATGCAGATCACAGTCCAAAACAGGGGGACTTGCCTAGGCCAAAATCAGTACTGGTAGGCCTACCAGTATGATATGGTTAGTCTATGTCTTGTGGTATCTGTACCTAACGTGTACTATACCACTTAGTTCAAATAAATTGGTAATCCTAGTCTGATAGCTGCTGTAGGCTAGTCTACTTCAAAGGGTTTAACGTACTGGTGCAGTGATGCTGTACAACAGATAGCGGTAGTTGCCTAGACTACTGTAAAAAATACATAAAGTTAAAAAAATTATCTGCCACTAAAATCTGGGCTCTGATTTTTTATTTCAGAGAAACTTAAACTTTTAGAGCCTATGGTATCAGGTAGCCTATCGTAATAAAAGCAGAATTGAAATGCAATAGTCTAGGCATACCCCTGTACCAGCCTACTGATATGAAAGGCTGTGCAATAGGGTGGTTCTTATTTCAAAATTTTGGAAATCTATATGGGAACCGGGTTAAATTTGTTCGTTTTCAATAAAAAACAGTACATGCAAAATATCTCGGAAAAAATTAAAGTTTACATGTTGCACAAGAAAAGGGAAAATTTGAAGATTAGTCATATGCTATCGTATATACAGTACTATACGTCACGAGACGAGCACAGCCCTATCAGAACGGTTCTAACAAATGTAGTTTTTGTTCCGGTGCGAGGAGGGGGAAACCTTGGTTGTGTACTGAAGTCTTTTACTGTTCTTGTTTAGTTTCCACCCCACATGACAAATCCATGAGGGGGAAACAGCCTGAAGTGTATTTTTTTAATTTCTAATTTTTAACTGAACTTCTCGTACCATTAAATGGGGGCCCATGCCAATTGGGCATTGTAGAAACTGGGAAGACAGTGTACAAGTCAATTATACGTCATATATTTTTTATATGTCTTCTCCTGTATTCGGAAGTTGTTTGCCTCAATAAGTTTGACTGCAATCATTTAAGTTGCCAAGTATTTTAAGTCATATATTTTCTATATGTCTTCTCCTGTATTCGGAAGTTGTTTCCTCAATAAGTTTGACTGCAATCATTTAAGTTGCCAAGCATTTAAGTAGCGTAGCCAGGGGGGATCGGGGGGGCTGTAGCCCCCCCATTGGCATGTCGACCAAAATGCAGAATGAGTAAAATGCTACGTTTTTGGTACTTTTGAGACTGTTTTATGCACTGGAGTGGACTAAATAGTGATTTAAAACATCTTTTGAAATATATAATCAGGGGGGTGCTAATTTGTCAAAAATAAAACTAACAAATAAATGAAAACTTTGAAAAATGGTCAAAAATAAGGAACCAAATTTGATCGCAAGTGTAAAAATGCTGAACATAAGTATAATCAACAAATATAGTATTAACTAAGGATTAGGGAGGGGGCTATTCAGTATTAGTTAATTAGCAATCATTTCTCTCAAATCTCTTATTATTAGCCCAACTATATACGAAATAGATTACTCCGTTTGAGTTTTATGGAACTATTCTACTTTATAATTTACCAGCATCTAAACAAGAGAACTAAAATTTTACCATTAGCCACCTCCCAAGTAGCCCATTTATGCAACCAGTTTAATCATGTTTGCACTGCCAATATCTATGCCACGCTTTAATAGCATTATTTTTTAATTAAAATAGCCCTAAAATGAAGTTATTTTCGCAAAAAAACTGCAAAATTTTCAAGCGTTGGGGCTCCGCTTTCAGACCCCCATGCCTCCAGTGGCTGGGGGCTTAGCCCCCAGACCCCCAAAACAGCCCCCCCCAATTGCGAATTTCTGGCTACGAGCCTGTTAGCAAGAATTAATTTCTGGATAAATTTCAAAGCTTCATACTCTAATTAAACTTGTTAAAATACTTAGCGAATCTTTAAGGCTACCACAAGTAACAAAAAAGATGACCAGAAAGATTTCTTTGATGTGGACAGTACAAATGGTCTGATCCATAGACCTCATGACAAAGGTACCAAAATTTTCTTCTGGCTCAAAAGAAAATGTTAGAGAATAGAATCAATGGAACAGGGGATATAAGAGTGGCAATTGGCAAGATCAAAATAATAAACTGAACAAAGAATTTAAAAGATTATCTTAAGAACTTTGAAAAAATAAAAGCCTGCAATATTCTGAACATATTCTTTTTCTGTTAAGTTTCGATTAATAACTTGAAATAATTTCAATCTTATTCAAACTGATTCTCACTAGTCTATCACCTGCTTCTCATCACCTCTGGCATCTGCATAAAACAGCTGCTTAAGATTGCATTGTTTGAGCATTAAAAGAATGGGGATAGGCTTAGAAAGTTTTTGCTGCAGGGTAATATTTTTTTTGACATGAAAGTCTCAAACACAAAGTAAGAATCTGGTGCTTGCATCTCCATTAAAACAAAACTTGAACAAAAACAGAAACTGGTTAGGGGCGCCAGGACTGCTTATGGCGCCCCTAACCAGAGGTGGAGCCGAGGACATGCACAAAGCTCGAGGCCAAGGACACAAAAAAAAATCCGAGGCCAAGGCCAAGCACAGCCTTTCCGAGGACAGACCCTCTCGAAGCCAAGAACAGGAATGGTCGAAGCCAAGGCTGAGTACCAAGGACACACCGCGCAAGTGATCTCCAAAAAAAAGCCTTCGCTTCAAAATCAAAAAATAGTGCTCTCCTCGAGCTGAGGACAGGGCATTTTTGAGGACTTGCAGACTTCAAGCCAAGAACTTCCAATTGCATCTTCCAGGACTCCACCTCTGCCCCTAACTTATGCTGGCCATAATCAGTTTACCACATGCCAATACTGCATGGTAAACTGATTATGCCAAGCATAGACCAAAGCATCATTGTTTGTATCTGCACTAAACTTGAAAAAATGTAGAAAATATATTGGACTTACAAAAAACGTGGCAAAATCGCATTGACAAGAGAATTGGGGCAACCGTAATGAAAAGATTCTCTGATCGGCTTTGGTGCACGTCTCAAAAACTTTTGTCTTAGGTGTTTTTAAACTAGAGGTGCATGATGGCATGAAGTGACGAATGGTTGCAGATCTTTACGAAAATAAAAACTTTACCAAGCGTGCCATTAAGAAACAACAATTGGATAAGATGCTTTGCTGATTAAACGCAATTACTTGGATTTTTCCAAAAAATAAAAATTAATCAAAAATTTCTTTCATTTGACTTTGATTCTTGGAGTAAATTATCAGGCTTATTGATGGCAGGCAGACAGTTGGTTCAAAGAATCCAAGTCCCGCATGCAACTGCAGAGAGGCAGTGGCACTCATATAGGAATACGCCTGGTTAATTGAAAAATGTGATGAAGATCAGCTTCAGTTCCACATGCATTTCGCCTCAAAGCATACCATAGGCATGGTTTTTGCTAAGTAAGAATAAAGACAGTACATGTCTTACTTGGCAATATACAATAAGTTGGGTTACACCCATAATATTACTGTTTTTGAACAGCCTACACTCTGCAAACAGCAAAGCTCTTATTTTTGCAAAATTGGGTATTTATGAAAAACTTTACTGCCTTTGTGCAACCTCTAAATGCTTTTCTATCTCATAGCCAAAAAGGAACAAATTTACTTGGGTTCCCATGATAATTTTTATTGTTTAATTTTTGCTGTGTATTTAAGGACCACCCTACTGCGCAGTAGCAGCTATATAGGCATGTAAAATTATTCTATTGAAAGATGTTCACACTTATTGTTCAGAAACTATTAGATTTTAGTTAGACTTTTACAACCAGTTGAGTTGAATTACAGACACTGTTAAAGCCAATAGGTTTGGCCTTCTGTCAGTGTCAATAAGATAGTCAAATCAAAAGATTTTATATTCTGCAATAGCTTTTCAGAATCGTAAATTAAAACACTATTAGCAAGAATTGAACTTTGAGAACTGGAATTTAGCAAATTTATTAATGACATGGTACTTTTGGTCCAGACTCAAAGAAACTTATTAATGAACTGATGAAGCAATGTTGATCTTGAATGTGCAAATATTTCAAGGATGATGCCAATCCAACAGTGGCATTGTCAGGTTTTCAAGGTTGGTTAGTTATGTGTATTCCTAGATTGACAATCTTGATCAGCTCTTAAAGCTTTTATTTTAAGAATAAAGAGCTTTAAGCGTTTTTATAATGAAGATAAAAAACAGGCATGGAGCTTTTATTGAAATCATTTGCTTTTAATGACAATTAACCGTGAACCAAAGATTATTTGTCACTTTTTAAGTTTTTTTAATATGTATTCACATCACTGCAACTTAACTACACAATTTAAGGTTTTCTGTAACATGTGAGTAGCATTTAACCATAGATTGCACCGATAATACTTAAAAGTTTTTAAGAAATCCAGCTTGAGCATTATGCTGTGATGCATTTAATCTATACTTCTAGTTATGCTCTCTTATGGCCAGTTGATCAAGCGGTAATGCTTTTATCTCTGGAATGGGAGGCCTGATATTTAAATCGGCCTTGTCAAACCAAACACAGCGTTGCCAGTGCTCAGCTTTTTACTGCTGCAACATTTCTTTGAAGGCAGCTATGTTGCTTGGTTGCAATGATGCTGTGATGGACCCTGGCAACTCTTCATGCGCTTCAACGTATTACAGCATGTATAATGAAAGATTTGATTTGATTCCCTTCATGATTTCATTTGGACTTAAACCATTTAGATTTTTAAAAAGTTTTTTAGGGTTTAAATAAATTTAATGTAATGTAGTGCACTTTATAGTTTGGTTCACTTTTTACCTAAAAACAAAAGCTGTAGAAGCCATGCGTCTTATGCTAGAAAATAATAAGTATAGAAGCCATTTGTCAATACCAGAACAGTGCGCCTAATAACAGTTATTATGTTTCAGTTTGCTGCACCTTATGGTCTAAAAAATACTGTAGTAATATTTTTACTAGAATTAGTTTTGATACAATAAATTATTCTTTGTTTGGTGTTAAAAAAAGTTGTTTTTTTTGCTTTAATTTATGCTGAGTTGATTTGATAGCTTCGTTGTGTAATGTAGTATCGATACTTTCTTGAGATTTTAATGTGACCAGTTTAATGCAAGATTTGACGCAGCTGCGATATGGTTAAAGTTTTGCATCATACATCTTTTGGGTTTGGATTGGACTATGATAAAAATTATCCAAGTTAAATGTCTTGTGTCAACTGGTTGTCTCTAAAAATTTTGGACTCTTCTTCTGAGTGCATGTGTTTTATGCATAATTGGTACGTTTTTTGATAAGTCTACTTACTGCTAATTGCGGTTTTGAACATTTTGCAGAATTTTTAACTTTTTCTGGTTGGAGTAATTATTATTTGTTTTACTGTAGGTCCTTCAATGTGTAGAAGATAATTGGAAGATTGTTGGAACTGCAAGAGTGAAAAGCAGAAGTAAAGTCATCAAGTTCCATAAATGCTTGTTGTGTATTTCTTCAACATGCTTTGTGGTCATCAAACCCTACTGAAAATTGATTATAATTTGGGTTTAGTGCTGTTGACTAAACATATGACATTTTCTCGTTTAATGAAAAAAGTGAAAGGTAGAAGTAAAGCCATCGAGTTTCGTTTATGTTTGTTCTGTATTTCTTCAACATGTCTCATAGTCAGTCAACACACCTTAATGAAAATTGCTCATGGTTTGGGTTAAGTGCTGTTGGCTAATCTTGTGACATTTTCTTCTTTTCCCACTATGAAATCAACCAAGGCGTTGGTGATTATCAATGCTTCATAGAGTTGCTGCTTGACTTTTTCATGAGCCAGGCATTACTCATTTTCAAGTTTTATAATCGGAATGTTGGTGATGTATGTAAAAAATACCTACTTTCTAAGACTAATTTGACATTGACATTATTTTTAATGCTTTGGTTAATTTTTTTTCTTAGTTTCAAGTCGTTTTCAATGTTTAAGGCACATCTTTTAATTTTTCAAGCAAATTTGTCTGGCATTGTTTTTATAACACACTTTTCACCATTAAATTTTGTATTCATTTCAACATTGCTTTGCTTACGCACAAATTGTTTTGCTATTACATATTTGAAAGTTGAATCAGCTCTTCTGATTTGGTTAGCGCTAGATATTGCTAGCTTGTCAATGCCGAGATTAATTGGGTTCAAAATGTAACTAGCTTTAGCTTTGCTAGTAGATCTACAAGTTCTACAATCGTATGTTCGTTTGCATCACTCAACGTATGGAATTCGTTGCCACTATCTCACATGAAATATGAATGTTTCTTTTTAAGAAACGTATAAGGCATAAACCTATTATTTTAATGTGTTGCTATGGTGCGGTAGTCAGATTCATCGACATTTGTTGGTGTTAGTTTAGGGGGGATATGAATTGTTTATTTTCATTTTAATTTCATATCTTGGTGTGTTGCAACCTATTTTTGCCGTTTTTTATTGTTAGCTTAACTCTTATGGTGAACTTTCCTACATGTTTTGATTAAACGTATAAGACAGCTTTTGGTTTAGACTTATGTACACGTCAATAGTAATATGTGTTTGTCTAACCAAGCAGATGAAGGGTTCGTTACTCCCTCTGAAGCATTACAATTGTAAGAGATGCCCGATATGTTACTTTCTAAAATTTTAACTGCTTTACGCTTAGAATTTTGTACTTTTGCTTGCAACGAATTTAGTTTATCAAGTTTTTTAAAATATTCAATGCAGTTTTATTACAGAAGTTGCAATATCTGTCTTAAATGAGAATACAAATGTTTCTTCTCAGAGTACAGTAAACTTATTCAATGTTGTAGTTGCACAATCAATTTTCTGCAATTTCAGTGATAATAATATTACTGCAATATAGGGTAATGGGAATTTTTTAGCTACCATAGTTCGCCCTAATTCGTTTTATGTTTTGTGAAAGTGCAATTAGCCGGACATTTGTGAGATTTCTCTCAATTTTTGGCTAAAGCTAGGGTAAGCAGTTCTCTGAATAAGTTTAGGTTTAGCGAGTGAGGGATTGAATCCAAAACTTTTATTATCAAATTGTTGTGGATTATTGTGATACAAAACTATCAGGTTGATAGAAAAAAAGTGTTTAGTAAAGGGTCATTCATTGTCAATTCAACCAGAAACAAGTAAAAATGTAACCCTCCATCTCAGATTTTGATGAAAATTTACCACTGTGCTGAGTTCGTCATTCTGAGCAAAATGACACCAATTTCAGCAAAATCGGATCAATTATGCTTATTCAAAAATGGAAGTTATGCTTATTCAAAAATGGACAATAAGTGTGAAATTTTAACTTAATTATCGTGTGAACGTTTATATTTCTTGTAGTTTAGCTACTTTTGATGCTAGAGGTCTCGAATTTGGTGAAGATCTTCTTCTATGTGTACATTAGGAGTGTGCAAATTTTCGTGATTCTGAGTCACGCATGAACGATTTTCTCGCCGTTTATTATGAAGTGTATTTTTAAAATCAATCAACCATAATGATTTTTTGAAACGTTATATCCGCCAAAGGGATGCACCAATATTTTCGAGTAAGGTATCATATGAAAGCGTTTGACCTGCTCTCCCTGCTGGTAAAGTAAAATGTGTGTGTACTTGAGTGTATCATAGTAAAATATAACAAAATGATGAACTTAATTGTTTTGTTGAATTTTTGTGTGAAATACTGTTTGTGAATTTGTTAGCTAGACCTAGAATGATTTATGTGATTAATTCTTTAGTTGGACTGGTTGACTAATGCATTTTATGATTATTAGGGTGTACCAAATTTTGGTGAGTTTCTTCCAATTTCTTAGAAACTCTCCCAAAACTTGCAGTTCAGCTACCAATTCAATTTACCACCAAAATTTTTTAATTAAATTTTTGTTTTTCGTTTCCTTTTGTCGCGTTTCCATGGCAACGCAACAAAAATCGAAAAATGGCCATAACTCCGCAACCACTCATGCTAGATGCAAAATTTTTTTTTCCAAAAATGCAGAATAACCAAGTTTCTATCTTCTATCAATACATTATATCAGTCTAACTGCTCCATTTTTAAAGTAAAATCAAGAAAACATGTTTTTTTTACTAATTTTATTGAATTTTCTATGTTATATCTTATTGCATAGAGGCATTATGGAATTTGTGTAGTAATATAGGGTAACTTTCGATTAGCTATACTGTCATTATAGAGTAATAGTTGTATTAGAACATGTTAATTGATTCTCACAGTGTTCACTAATAGGATAGCTAATGACAGAATTTATTGTATCAACTTATAATAATAACTGACTGTATTCTTGTTATTTCACATCTTAATTCTTTGCAATTGTTCTAAACAGGCATAGTATTTTGGCTCTGAACAATACCATGCTCACTGTATCTAGGTTTAGCAATGATTAAATACGTATAGTATAGTATGCTCCCAAGCTAACATGCTATTGGTTGGCATCATGCTACTAGTTACGCAAACAACCTAATCCTCTTTGCTTAAAAAATGTTCAAAATTTTTAAAAGATTTGGCTGCTTTCTTTCCACAAAAGAAACAAATTAATGCAACATAGGCTGCTGAGAAGTCTGCTTTTAAAATGAAGGACTAATAGAAAAAAGTTGATGTTGACTTGACATCACATGATGCAAGCCATGCTTTACTAAGATCTTTGGAATATCAGGCTAACGCGAGAGTCAAAACAACTGTTTCTAAAAAGCTGTAAACAAACATATTGTGCTGCATCTGAAAAGTTTAACTAAAAGCAATGTGTATCAAGTAGCTTGACGTTAGTAGAAGACTTTTGATGCTTCAAACATTAAAAGCCTAAAAAGACTTCATCACGAAAAAGGACGTGAAAACTAGAAAAATATTTAAAAGGTTACTTCAGGAGTAAAGAGTAGAAAAAAAGAATGAATGTTTAACAGCAAAAAAATCTGAAGCCAAAAGTATATATATTAGGAATTAAACTGAAATTAATGGCAATAGTTAAAAAGATTTGTAATAGTTAAAACGTAATAGCCATATTAGGTGGGCAAGTTAATACAAAACATTAGCTTCGTTAATCACTAGTCTGTTAACAAACTTCACACCTCCGTTAATGTTAATCCGTTATTTTTAGCTTTAATTAACGGAAGTTAATGAAGTTCGTTAATTCATTAACATTTTGCGTAATTTACATTTCTTTTTATTCACTCGGTTCTAAAACACGTATTGGCACTGTTGAGCTGATTGTAAGGAAAGATTTATTGCTATGGTGATCTTTTTGTGTTTTGGAAGTTACATTTTACAGTCTTATCCAATTTCAAGATAAAAATAAGTTTAAATGCACTAACGAAGCTGCGATCGGAAAATCTTTAAAGATTGTGTGAACAGCAATAATAATCAATAGACCTATGAGGCTGCAGGTTATCATTTGCCACACAAAAGCGCTTCTTTCTTCGCTTCTATAGAACTCATGCAAATACGCAACAAGTGTTACCAGTGCAAACTGGTTTGTACCGGTATGATGAATAAATAGTGCAAGATATTAACGATAAAGACCTTAATGGAAGTTAACAGAACTTAACGGAAGTTAATTTAGTCCGTTAACATGAAAAAACATTTTAACGGATTAACGAGTTAATGAAAAAGTTAGCTTCGTTATTAACGGATTAACGATTAACAGACTTGTGCCCACCTATGGCAAGAGCAATATTGTAATTAAAAAGTAAATTTGTAATAGCAATAGTGAAAAAGATTTATTCTAATACAATCATTTCTGTAATTTACTAGGACAAGTTTTTGTTGCTATAAAAATTAAAAAAATTGCATTTATTTTTAACGAAAGTTGCATTTATGCAAAAACGACAGTACTTTACTCAAACGATTTGTTTACATATATATTGCCAAATATTTGCAAACATTACTTAAGGAGAAATGGCGATCTTTTGCCAACAGTTTGCGTAGCATGTTAAAACTTCACTTTGCATTGCACGAAGTTGTAAGCAAACTGTTGCATCATAGATAACATTGAGATGCAGTAATGCGTCACGTAGCCATTTGTTATGCAAATCAAAGAATTGAGCTGCAATATAAAATTGCTAAAAAAGAACATTGTTCTGGAAAAGTTCTTAGTATTTAGGAAGCTGTAAAAAAAGTTGCAAAAACTTGTGGTACTAATAACAGTGTAGTGTATTAAAGTTACTAGACATTACCAGAAAAATTCTGTAACACCTCTATGCAATGAGATATATAATAGAAAATTCAATAAAATTAGTAAAAAAACATGTTTTTTTGATTTTATTTGAAAAATTGAGCATTTAGACTGATATAATGTATTAAGTGCAGATAAGAACTTGGTTATTTTGCATCGTTAGACAAAAAAAATTGCATCTAGCATGAGTGGTTGCGAAGTTATGGCCATTTTTTCGATTTTTGTTGCGTTGCCTTGGAAACGTGGTTTGAAGAGACGTAAAACAAAAATTTAATCAAAAAATTTTGGTGGTAAATTGAATTGGTAGCTGAACCACAAGTTTTGGGAGAGTTCCTAAGAAATTGAAGAAAGTCACCAAAATTTGGTGCGGGCTAATGATTATATTTGTTGATGGTGCACAAGAGTATACCGGTATCCTACAAAATTAAGAAATATACAGTATGACAGCATATAAAAAAGCTATATCGTATGCTTCTGCATGATTAAAATACTAGATATGGTGCTATTTGTTTTCTTGCACAAAACATAGACTATGAGTCATAGGCAGTTTAACATATGTACAAGCAGCCAAAAACTTGTCTGTAGCCTCATAATGATGAAATTGCTGTAAAATTGGTCGAGCCAGAACTATCAATCTTATTTTGTTTAATTGTTCTGCAGACTTTATTAAACTATGCCAGAACATTTATTTATATGAGGTAGCTTAGTGGGTTGGCCGGTCAGAGAGTGACATTCTAACAGTTCTAAGCTATTGGTGCATAAGCATAAACTACTGGGAGGTTGGAAAGAAAAATATTTCAAGTCACAGGCTAAATCAGGCTCTGTACCACGCAGTGTCACTGATATCAGAGATCAAATCAATCACCGGCAAGGATGGCCGTACGGTATGCCTCAATTTTTGCTAAGAAGTACGATACGCTGGTATAGTACGCTTTTTATGTAATGGTACATTGGTATGTTAAGCTTTTTTGTAAAGGTACGGTACGTTGGTACGCTTTTTGAATTACTGTAAAAACACCAGACTTTTTGCACATTGCGCTGGCTTTTTGTGTATAGAGGCAAAAAAACAGCTGAAACCGACGTTAAATGTTTGAATTGAGATTGCTAATTTATACATAGGCTAGTGATTTTAAAGACAGTTTAAGTTGCTAGTAGTTGAAAGCAAGGATGGCAATACGGTATGTAAGTACGGTACGGTACTCCTCAATTTTTGCCAAAAAGTGTGATACGCCTTTTTTGTAATGGTATGGTACGCTTCAAAAATTGAACTGAAGTACGGTGTACTGGTACGGTTCAAAGTGCAAAGTATGCAGTACGCAAAATTTAAACTTACTGTACTGTACTGCTAGGGTGGAGTGAAAAATAAAAATTTTTGAATTAAAAAAAAGTGGTCTTGATATATGACCCCAAATACCATATGAATTACTTCTAGTGCAATTTTGAGTTCTTGCACCCTCTAGTGGTCGTGCAATTTGATCGAACAGGCTTAAAATAGCCAATTTTGCCATATCTCCATTAAAAACTTTGCCATAAAAACGTGCAGCAAAAAAGTTACAGCCAAATTATTGATTACAGATTTATTGATGAGTTTTCAGTGCTCAACTTCAAACACATTGCAATTCACGGTGGCATTGAAAATATGCCAGATAAAGTTCAAATTTATGTATATTTGTACTTTTAGTGTGCCATGCTGCTTTATCAGTTTCAAATAGTTTCTTTAATGGCAATTAGCCTTACACAACGGGGCAATGTCCAGCATAGTATAGTATCAAATATTCAAAGTTTCATGTTATAGCATCATCCAGTATTGATTGTCTCTTGCATTATCATTTTACTTTGTGCTAAACTTGAGGAATTGTATATAAGAACTTAGAAAATGTTTTCCACTGCACTACTTTTCTCAAGTAACATTAAACTTGAATGTTTTTTTAGTTAGCATGCTGCTTCAGAAACAGCAAAATTTATGCCAGCAAGTATATACCATAAGTGGGCAAGTTAATGCAAAACGTTAGCTTTGTTAACCACTTGTTCGTTAACAAACTTCACACCTCTGTTAATGTTAATCCGTTATTTTCAGCTTTAATTAACGGAAATTAATAAAGTCCGTTAATTTATTAACATTTTGCGTGTAATTTACATTTTGTTTTATTCACTCGGTTCTAGAACAGGTATTGACGCTGTTGAGCTGATTGTAAGAAAATATTTATTGCTGTGGTTGTCTTTTTGTGTTTTAGAAGTTACATTTTACAGTCTAATCCAATTTCAAGATAAAAATTAGTTAAAACGCACTAACGAAGCTGTGATGGGAAAATCTTTGGAAATTATGAACAGCGATAAGTAATAGACCTATGAGGCTGCAGGTTATTATTTGCCACAAAAAAGAGCTCCTTCGCTTTTTGTTTTATTAAACTCATGCAAATACACATTAAATGTTACCAGTGCAAACTGGTTTGTAACGGTAGATGAATGAATGGAGCAAGATATTAAAGATAAAATCCTTAACGAAAGTTAACAGAACTTAACGGAAGTTACTTTAGTCCGTTAACAGAACTTCACGGAAATTAATTTAGTCTGTTAACATAAAAAAACACTTTAACGGATTAACGAGTAAAGAAAAAGTTAGCTTCGTTATTAACAATTAACGGACTTGTGTCCACCTATGGTATATACGGTATCTACAATGCTATAAACAATGGTATCAAATTGTTCATTGAGTATATTGCCGAATTTTTTTTGTTTTAGAACTTTAACTTTTCTAATTACTAATTACGTTTCTAATTCTTTTTCAAATTTTGTACTTTTGCATCTTTTAGTGTTTTTTAATTGTAATATAATAATTTCCCAAACTTAGCACAAAATAAAATGATAATGCAAGAGCCAATCAATACTGGATGATGCACACCCATAAAACTTCGAATATTTGATACTATACTATGCTGGACATTACCCAGTTGTGTAAGGCTAATTGCCATTAAAGAAACTATTTGAAACTGATAAAGCAGCATGGCACACTAAAAGTACAAATATATATAAATTTGAACTTCATCTGGCATATTTTCAATGCCAACGTGAATTGCAATGTGTTTGAAGTTGAGCACTGAAAACTCATCAATAAATCTGTAATCAATAGTTTGGCTGTAACTTTTTTGCTGCACGTTTTTATAGCCAAGTTCTTTTTAGTAGAGATATAAATGTGCTGTTTCTGCAACTTTCTAGCTAAAAAGTAGCTTTCTAGCATATGTGGTTTATGAGATATGGCAAAATTGGCTATTTTAAGCTTGTTCGATCAAATTGAACGACCACTAGAGGGTGCAAGAACTCAAAAGTGTGATAGGACTAATTTGTATGGTATTTGGGGTCATATCAAGACCACTTTTTTTTTAATTCAAAAATTTTTATTTTTCACTCCACCCTACTGTACTGCCATCCTTGATCATCGGTATCAGTGATCGAATCAGTATGAAAAAGAATGTCTATGAGCAAAAACGGTTATTTCTATGTACAGTACGGTAATGACTACAGAAAAAAAAAGCCGGCTATGGCATTGAATGAGTTTTTTGTTATGTATGAAAGATTTCAAAACAATTTTTTAAAATTTTACAATAACGTCCCCCACCAACCCGTTTTTCTGACCCCACTTGCCCAGAATTTTGAGTTATCTGGTTTGTGGTGCACGACAGCGTCAATTTGCAATCTTAAAAACGATTTAGATGGGTGGGCCCTGTGACGACACACAGTTTGAAAAAAAAATTGAACAGAATTGAGCAATAGGGCCAAAAGTTATGAGCATTAAAGTGCAAATGCTGCCGGTGGCAGCAGAAATGCAGAAAGAATTGCATGAAATTGATGTCAAATTCAATTTTTTAAGCAAGTATTTCATAAACTGTTGCGGCTATAGGGTAAAACATTACTGTTCTAATAATGAGATTTTAAAAAGTAAACTTGAAATAGTTTGAAAATTTAAACTAAATGTAATCATATGTGCTGAACAATAGCAATAGGTGTTGATGGTGGACTGCTTTAACAGACACGTAGCTAGTGACAAACCTCAGGGTACATTATTAAAGGAGGGTTGCAACATATAACAGGTATTCCTAGCTTTGTCCTACATGCGGAGATATGAAAAAGGATTAAAATTTTGCAAATTTTTGTTGAAACTTTTTTTTTTTTCTTGCACCTATAAAAAATCAAACCACAAAAATCGAAACAGTCTTCTAAATGCAAACGTTTGGTGATGCTTGCCCCTTTTGACTTCGCACCATTACCAAGGAGGCTAAAGTATTCCCAGAGGGGTCTTGGCCTAGTCGGCTTCTTTTTGGCTATGGCCATGAGTGAAGCTGCATTCACACGGGCGACTTGTGTCTGCAAGAATTGGCGTTTTGCGTATTTTGTCAAATCGATAAAGAAAGAAACAAGAGCAATTGAGGTAGTATTAAATGGCAAAATGCCAATTCTTCCAGCTAAAAGCAGTTGCGTAGCCAGGGGTGGCAGGGGAGGGGAGTTTGGCTCCCCATTGGCATGCAGAGTGTGCAAAATACCCTGTTTTTATTACTTTAAGACCAATTTTAGCTCTAAAAGCAAAAATAGCCTACCCCTTGTCATTGATAATAAGAATGTGACTGCTTTGACTCTGTACTTGGAAGAGAATTTGGCCGCAAAACTCGATCCCAATATGGGCAAAAACCTTTTTTTTTGGTCTTCAACTAATTTCGGGCAAAAATCCGTTCCAATTCCAAGTGCAAGCTGTTTCAGTTTGGTTTCACACGTCCGAGACTGCAAATTCCTGGCTACAAGCCTGGCTAAAAGTCGCCCATGTGAATGCAGCCAGAGAGTGATCCCTTTGTCATCCCAAGCTAAAAGAATTATCATGATTTTTAACATTGTTCAAAAAAAAGATCATTGTACAATTCAATTTTTTTTGAAGAGTTGTAGGTGTGGTTCAATGCAACGATATTTTAGTAGCAAATCTCGTAGTTGCTAAGCGGTAGTTAAAAACTTTATGGCAACGTTTCTCACTTTTTAATGCTTTTTTTGGGCTAAAATATAACGAAAGACTAAAGGAAGTGTTTTTAAGGTCTGCTAGTGACAAAGTTTAAACTTCCTTTTTTGTTTTTGGTTGCGTACTGCAGCGTATTTTGACTGAATTTTCAAGAGAGGGGGAGAGCAAATTTAGAGTCACGTTGCTCAACCTCGCTTGGATATGGATTTGTTTGGGTTGGTAATCTGTGTACTTTAAGTATGAAAATCGTTGTAATTTCCAAAAAACGAAAATTTATACTTTTGATTAGATTAACACTAGCATTGAAGTTTGGATATAGTTCATGATGGTGGTATTATGAGAAAGAAAAGCAATGTAGTATGGTAGTTGACAGCAATCTGTCGTAATATCTGTGATAGTTTGAAGTACCTTTGTGTACAAATTTGAAAAATGATGATTTTAGTTTTCTACAGTAAAATGTTGTGAAGACAATTGCAATGACATAATCAAAAGTAGGACAAGAGAGTTTAACTACTCAAAATTTGAATTTGAAACTATCCTAAGCTTAAACAAGTTAGAAGTATGTCAACCTAAGCACAAAAAATCATGTATATTGCTTTTAAACAACAAAATTATACTGAAATGCTTGCTTTAGTGGTTTCTTAACCATTATAACAAAATTTGGCATTAATTTCACACAATAATAAGTTACTTATAGTATATTTGCATTTCTGTCGCTAAAGGCAGCATTTTACAAGTTTAGCGCTTTATTGCTCATAACTTTTGACCCTATAGCTCGATTTTGTTCAAATTTTTTTCAAACTTTAGCGAAAACTTTACATTATACATTTTGGACTTTATCAAAAAACTATACATAAAAACTATACATATAACTATACTTTCTGGTCTTTAGCAAAAACTATATATTCTGCTATCAAGATGAAGTTCAGAAATATTACTGGTTCCATAAATCTCGTTCAGTGCACAGATTGATTAATTTAGATATTATTAATAGTATAGACATTTTGATTAATTTCATGCAACTTCATGGGCCATCTAATTCATTTAATGGGCCTAATCACCAGGACAATTGTTGGGTACCAAACAAGCATGTATTTTGTGTAGTAGAGAGTCCAAACCTTGTGACAAGCAGAGGAAAATACCAATATTTTAAGCAAGCTATGAACATCATTTATTTGTAGTGGAAATCATTTTCTGCTCAGTAACTGTACGAGGAACAGATCTTAACTCTGCTCATTATGTTAATGCATTGTTCAGCGTGAATTTCTTTGTTTTGAAAGTCTCGGTTTTAGCAGCATCCTGCCATCAATGTTTGCCTATTTTTAAGTAATACATGAATACACATATACTGTATTTACAGTTGCATGTAATACACATGAGGATTATGGTACAATTTTTTTCAGAATAATGTAATAATTGATGATGACTAGTCTGCTCAGATAATAGACTATGGTACTCACAACCCTTTCAAAAATGGAGAAAAATGTTTATGAACCTATGCTTAATAATTTTTTATTATTGTGTACCTGTGCTCCTGCCTTTCGTTGTGATGTTGCTTAAACTTGCCAATATACCCCAACAATGCCAAAACTTACCAATATAGCCTAACAATGTCAAATCTTTATCAACAAAGGGAAGTTCTACTAAGTTTGAGCATTAGCATTAATAGTCTTGAACAGAACTTTATTGAGCTGGCACATTAGGTTGCTTGCAATTGCTGTGAATAAAGCAGATGCAAATGACCACGCAAAGCACCCAACCAATAATGGTCACAAATAGGTAACATATATAACATTTGTGCAATGTATATTAGTAAAAAAATTCAACAAAATAAAACTCATTTATTTTACGTTATTTCACCATGAACCTCTCAAATACACACGCATTTTATTTTACCAACAGGGAGAGCAGGTCAAACGCTTTTATATGATACCTTACTTGAAAATATTGGTGCATCCCTTTGGCGGATATAACGTCTCAAAAAGTTATTACGGTTGATTTTTAAAATACACTTTATAAAAATCAGTGAGAAAATCATTCATGCGTGGCTTAGAAATACTAAAACTTGCACAATCCTAATGTACACATAAATGAAGATCTTCACCAAATTCGAGGCTTCTAGCATCAAAAGCAGCTAAACTACAAGAAATACAAACGTGCATATGATAATTAAGTTAAAATTTCACGCTTGAGTGGTTCTAAAATTGTCCATTTTTGAATAAGCATAATGGAGGGTTACATTTTTACTTTTTTCTGGTTGACTTGACAAAGAATGGCCCTAAAATCTTTTGCTTGAGGAGTAAACACAAATTGCTTGGGGGGAGGAGCCAACATCGTATTGATAAAATGTGTGTTAGTTTTGCAGAAGGGATCAAATCTGGTAAAAGTGTAGTTGTATATGATATTGCATCACTTATTTACGCACTATTAGCGGTCAACCCGTTTGGCAATTTGAGAAGATAATCTATAACTGCATGCTACACATCATGCACCGTGTATTGTGTTTCTAGGGGTGGACTGGAAAATGTTCATGTCAAAGAGGCGAAAAAGGCTCAAAATTTGGCTTAAACGGAATGTGACAGTAGAATAAAGAACCGAAAAACAGTTAAAAACTGAAAACAAAATGTACCCTGCAAAAAATTGCGACAAGATGTTTGCACCAACTCACCCTTCGTTAAGAGGAATTCAAAAGAGAAAGAATCGGACCTTTGAAACCAGCCTGTAGTGCCCATCGGTGGTCTTCATATTTTGTAATTTTGTTGTATTTACCAAGTTGCTTTGGCCAGAAAACAGCAAAGAAATCTATCAGTCTTTGAGTTTAGCTACCATGTCTTGTCCACCTGTCTACCACACACTTTGAAGTCTTCACTTTGTCCTTTTTATTGCTAAACACCAATCAGGGGATCAAATTCAGATGTAGCGTTTTAGTAACAGACACTCGACCTGTGATTGGTGCAAATTTTTTTTTTTCATCATTGAACAAAAACTTTGCTACCTAATAGCCACCACAACACTCTTGATTGGCCATTTGTTGTGTATTTTTTTTTAAGGAAGATAGAAAAAAGTTCATGTTTAAATTATCCAAAAACAGTTCTCATGATTTTTTTTCTTTATCAAACAAATTTAATTTTTTTTTCATCGTCAAACAAACCCAAATTTAACCGATACACCATAGAATTGTTATAAATCTGTGATATCCGTCTTCCAATGCAACACAATAATATTATAACCACTCACACAATACACTGTTCAGTCGTTAAGCTCGTAAGCATTTTGTATAGTGTAGACCAGTGATTCTCAACCGCTGCTCCTTGAGCCACATGTGGCTCTCACTTGTCCTTTCTACGGCTCTCATTAACTTTTTGAAAAGATAACATTTGCAATTCCAAATGGTTTTGCACAACTGGTTATCAAAAATTTCAATTCAAAAAATATGAAATTCGAATCACTTTTCATTAAAAGTAAAACCAATGCTACGGTACTACTAATGCAATAAATTCATTTCCATTTACCTGCATATTTTTGAAAAAGAGGTTAAAACAATTATGCCTCCCTTTTGGATTTCTGCTGCTATATCTCTAAAAAAAAAGCGGCTGAAATCTAGGTCTTCAATTACATGCAGATGCAATCCATTTTAACCTATAGGACCAGCTAATAAACTAGCCATGACATGCTTATAAACATTAGCACTAGTGGTTATGTGCTTTGTAATTTTATTCAATTGGGCCCTTGCTGTATTTCCATTTTTGTTTTTGGTTGGTATATTAGATCCTTTGGTCAAGTTGTTTACAATGTTCAGGTTAAATTTTTTTCTATTGTTGGCTGCTTAAATTATCGGGACTGCTTTTACAGTAGATAATACGGGTGACCAGTATTTTGATTCATGCCAGCCCTGCTAATGACAGACTTTCATTGATAACTGTAAAGAAAAATAGCATGAGCTTTGGAAATTGCTTTTTGGAACTCGAGTTTGGGATAGCGCTTGAGAAAAATTGAAATTATCCCACTTCTGCTTTTGGGTGCAAATTTTCCTAGTCCCATGGTCAATTGGCTGCATTGCGTTACCAAGATGGCAAGTGGGGTTGAAATACCCGTTTTTTTGCCAAGTCCCCCGGAAAATTTAGTCCAAATATTCAAGCTTCTAAGCGTGGTTTATTCTTCACTGAGAAGCAAGGGGGCAGCGTAAGCTACAGCAGACATGGAATATTTTGTCAAAACGTTGCCCTGTTATCGATTAGCATCACAGGCAAACTGTTGAACGATTTACTCTTTTTTTATTTGTATTTGAAGTAAACTGCAAATTTTAACGATTAGTTTTTTAAATGGATCTACAAACGGCCGAGATGTCATCCATCTGTTGTTGAAATGACTATTTTTTCCGAAAAATTACAAAACCGCTTGGACCTCTATCTGTGAGATGCATACAAATTTTATCTTTGGGTTCAAATAACCTCCTTTCTCCTTTTGAAAAATTCTGGTTACACGCCTGGTTAGTGAAGGGTATGCATAATGTGTCGCATTGCATGCAATTAAAGAGCCTAATTTTTGTTACCTTAATTTCATTTGTCGATTTACCTTTAATAGTAGCCTTGTGCTTGATCCCTTAGAATTGGAAATTACAATAAATTTATAGGTTTGATGCCCCTTACCACTTGATTGTGTATTATCTGTCGTTTTTATGTCGTCATATAAGCTTTGAATAGAAATTAGCATTTGGTTATAAGTACTGGTTTTCTCTTTTTAACTTACGTTGTTTACATGCGATTCTTTGAAAATTTGAGGCTTAATATTTGGCTCTGATACTAAAAAAAGTTGAGAATCACTGATATAGACAGACACCTTCGAGGTATGTGCGTAAAATTTTTTGTAATTTTATACGCAAAGTGTAGACAAACCAAATGACCAGCAGGAGTGGTCATTTGTCATTGTTTTGAGCATGACTCCACAATATGCAGTATTGTAACCCAGAACAAGTCTGGTAAGGTAGACATGTTTAGAAGGTACCATGTTCCCTCAAACCCTCTTTCTTTTTCTTGATAAGTTACTGATCAAAACTGAAATGATTTTAATAATGCCTGGCTTATAGTTTTGTTTGCTGTCATTTTACGTAATACTGATTTGAATGGAGTTAATAAATAGTATCTCTGTTTTTGCACCTCTCCTTAAAACAGTTTTGCTTCTTGTGGCCCTATCCTGTAAAGATGGTTCATTGTTGCAGCTAAAGTTTTGTTGTAATAAAGCAGAAACAGAGTATGTAAGTATCAGTACTGCTAACTCTGATAGTTTTCGGGCATTAATGTAAACTATAAGACATAAGAGTAGTGGTGCCACACTATCATTAAATTGCATTGGATTTTTAGAAGATTGGTTTCATTTAGGCTGACTGGTTTTATTTATTTAGAATCCTGGATAAACTGGATCACCGTAAGTAAAAATGTTGGCTTAAATTTAATTGTTGCATGCTGTGTTGTAAAAATTTTGTTGTTGAAAAAGTATATTTGATTTTATCATAATCTCGCTTTTATGTCTATCGTACTTTACTACAAGCTATCTGGCCAACGCATTTTACCCAAGGGAATGGCAAAAACCTCTTTATCTAATGTCTAAATCAAAAGACAGGAAAACTTGTAATGTAGCATGAGGTTAGTGTAATGGTGTGAATCAATTTTTTTCAGAAAAATTGGTTTTAAGTTGCTGACTTTATCATAGTGATGTATGCGGAGCAGTGCCATCACTAAGGGGGCCAGGAGGGCCTTGCTCCACATTTGGGCTTACTAAAAATCCTTTTTTTGGAATATCAGTGTAACGGCAAGACCACTGACAATGATGCAAAAAAGAATAATAACATTTAATCCTACCTAGAATACTGTACTTGGCTAAAGTCACTTACATTAGCAGTATATTTAAGTTTTTAAATACTGAAAGTTTGGTGATTTAAACACCAGCTTTAACATCCAAAGTTTACACCTCTGAACCTATGAAGTCGTCTAGTAATCAGGCTAGTCATATCAATTTCAAAACTACAAACTAGGAGGCTGCAAACTCAGAACTTAAACTCGTACTCAAAAGAACTTGGTTATTTTGTCAAACTCGAACTTAAAGTGGATGAAATCGATGCAAGTTCAAGTTAATCAAAAAGCTCAACTAACAGAGGCAAATAATACAGGGCTTCCACCAGTTCTTTTTCAACATTGCCTCTTCATACTTTGAAGGTCACCAATGTTTCTGTAAAATTCAATCGTATGCAATGCAAACAATTTAGAGATGCTTGTATCGAATAAAATTAAAGTATTTTAAGCTCAAAGCTTGTGTTTTTGAAACCATGAGTCGAGATGCACATTGTACATCAGGCTGGTTTGTGCTTACGGATATAGTGGCGTAGCAGTACTGGGATAAAAGAACTTCAGCATCCTCTTTAGCCAAGCCTCTCAAAAAATTTAACCCTAAAATGCAAGCATTTTAACATGTTTTGGACTTGATCTGTAAGTAAAGTAGGGGTTGAAGAGGCTGGACAATTTAATTTTTCAACTAGCTTCCAAGTCATAGGAGATTATTTCTTTCAAATGGCTTAAAAACACGTGCAAAATGTGATCTAAATGGCTTTGAAATGGCTATTTATTTTTGAAAACTAAAAACGTTGCCCAGAGGCGGGGGTCTTGCCCATGATATGCATAAGTTGCACCACTTTACTCAGCTCGCCACCCTATTGAGGCATTTTTAAAACACAAATATTTAAATTTTCCTTTAAACACCTCTCTTTCTGTTTTAGCAAAATCTAGGTTGTAAGCCTGTTTACAGGTGTGTGTGGAAGTAGAGATGTAGATTGTTGACTTATGAAATCCTTAGGTTGTCTTTCAAAAGACCCTCTCTTTTTAATTTAAAACACGCTTAAGGTTATTTAGGTCATAGTCACTGCTGCAGATGGATTTATCAAATGATTATGGGCCAGAAACAAAAAGAATAAAGAAGTGCTACCGAACTTTTTTTGACATTTTAGTTGAGCCTATTTTGGTTTCCCCTCAATTTTGCCTAGGCCATATTTTCAAAAAATGATATTTTCAATGACCTCTTAGATTGAACATATATATATTATTTTGAAAATATGGGTCGGACGCAGTGCCTAGCCAAAACTGAGGAAATCAAAATGGACTTTATAAACTAAAATGGTATCTTAGATGGTAACCGCCCAGTTGTTCGAGCAATTACGTGTTCATCTCTGGAGTGAGAGGTCTAAGGTTTAAATCTTGGGCTGATCAAATCGGACACAGTGTTGCCAATGGCTTGCTACTGCTGAAACATTTCTTTGAAAGGAGCTGTGTTGCCTGGGCACAATAATGCCAAGGTAGGCCCTGCAAACTCGTTACATGCTTCGGTGTAATACAGCAAGTATAATGGAAGATTTGAAAAAAAGGTTTCATCTTAAGTGTACAAATTTTGCACAATTTTTGGTTTGTTTTTTGATACTGAATCATAAAATTTTGAAGCTGAAAGTAGTTCTGTCATGAAAACGTCTTGTTACGTCATTTAAATCAAACTGAGCCAAAACGTCGAAATCTGAAAATTTTTTCTTAAACTTTAACTCTTTTGTGGTTATTTGTAGTTGATGTAAAGTAAAAATTTATTTTTTGAAGAATTTGTCAACTATTTGAATAAAACTATGACATTAAATTTTAGGTTGGCCCGTACTGCCAAAATAGACAGTTGGGGCATGATAAATTGTGATCTAGTTCACTGACCCCATGCTATCTATAACCCAGGCTATATGTATTTATGCAGTTTATGAAGAAAACTAACTCAGAGCAACCATTTGTGGTTTTTTTTTTGTGGGTCTTTTATCAAAATGAGCCACCATGACTGGTGGACTGATTTGCCTCAGTGTGAAATAAGCATTAACAGTAATTTTTTTTCCAAAGGCATGATGACTAATGATAAATTAAGCAAATTTCAGTTATAGTAGAATCAAGAGACTGCAGCTTTTCAATGGCTTACCTGATGCCTTGTCGACTAAATTGTTTATGTTTTTTTTATCTTAAAAAGCATGTTCATAATCAATTTTGTATTTTTCATTTTCAGATGACACATGGTTTGAAGATCATGTTGTTGATCATCGTTTTGCTATTTGTATTTTTTGTTGTTTCATGTAAGTTTGTTGCTTGATTTGTGCCTTAGCCTATTTTTTAAGGAAAAGTATTTGTTGTGTGGTGCTAACCACTGTAGGATTCCAGGTAAAATCTTAAAGTTTGGGCAATCTTATTAGATTGGCATTGACTTGCAACCTTTTCTGAACCGGCTGTATCAGCGACATTGTACACAACCTAGGGCCCTTCTTAATTTGGGTGTTTATAGGCAATCTTGATATTGATAACATTGTGGACGCCATTCCAGTTACTTATCTGACAGGTAAAAACCTTTTAGTTTGAGCACTATCTGACATTGCTCGGCTACTACAGTGTACAATGTACACCAGTGGTTCTCAACCGCAGCTTTTAACTATTTTTTTTGCAGCTCTCCTTAGCCTTTTGAAAATTAATCATTTGTAATTTCAAATGTTTTGCACTGTTTATGTAAACTATATCTCAATAGTTAGCCAACATTATTCATTTATTTTTCATTCTTTCATTTTTTTCATTTTGTATGGAAAGACGATACCTTCAATATAACGATTTTCAGTCATAAATAAATCGGCATGTCTTTTCAGTGAGAGGCAGTGAAATGAGCCTATCCTTTAAGCCAGCTTGCAGACGAGAATAATATTGCACAGTGTTCTACTTAGGAGTTGTATAATATTGGATCATAATGGAGCATTAGCCTAATTTCTTAATTTAGAATCCCTTCTCGATAGGGAGTTCTATTCTAGTTTATACAGAAAAAAAGGAAACCTTACCCGGTATTTTGTTGGGTTGTAGGATTAGAGTTGCAAAATACTCAAAGGCTAATGCAGTGGTAAGAATGTAGGGGTGTCTTAAAAGTCACTTATAAATTTACCCCCAGTATGCATGATTTTAAAATTACTTTGAACTTGAACAGAAAGTAAGGGCGCTGAAGGGGCTGAATAACTTAATTTTGTCAAAGGGGCTTCCAAATCCCAGCAATTCCGTCTTTCAATTGGCTCTTCAAACGTCCCACATGTTATCTAAATTGTGTTAAAATAGCTACTTTATCCAAAAAATTGCAAAAATCGTCCAGTAGCTGGGGATCTACTCCAAGACCCCTGTCTTTGTAAAATGCAGACAAAATTTCAGCTTTCAGTTCAAGTTTCTCCTTAATCAAAATTATTCTATTACTTGCTTTTTATTCCAAAAACCAAAAGAATCACCCAGCTCCCCCCTCCCCTTTGTTAGTTAAAAACCCGTTACACTACTTCCATCCAAAAATCGCCCAGCAGCTGGGGCTCTCGTCTGTATGAAATGCAGACGAATTTTAGCTTTAAATTCAAGTTTACTTTCTTAATAAAATTCAGTTGTATGTGCTGCGGCTAGCACTGTAATATCAATCTTAATGATTTTGTAATATTATGTTTTTTAGCTTAGTAAGTGCCTCGATAAAGCCAGCTATGATGGGTTGTAAAATGTTGCAGTAATTTAAAAACCTGCGCCAGTTGATCAAAGCTAATTGAAAATTTTCAGCTGTTAGATTGCGGCTCCATGCAACCTTAAGATTTGAAGTTTGGCAATGGAATTGCAAAAGGTTGAGAACCAGGATATTGCGTGTGCTCTTTATAAATTAGGATATTGCGTGTGCTCTTTAGCAGTAGGATATTGCGTGTGCTCTTTATAAATTACAAACTGTGCTGATCACAAAGTACTTTTGATATATGGTGAACAATCCAGAAAAAACTCCAAATATGAAGCTTTAGCAAAATTGAACATTGTTTAGGGGTTCTGCTTTTTGTTTTGGGATGACAGACTTACGGATACAGAGTAAGTTTTTATCTCCTCAACCACTTGTGCTAGAAAGTTGGTTGATGGCTCAAATGACTCAGTAACATCAAGTTTCTGTCTAACTTTCAGAGAAACTATGTATCTGTAGTGCTTACTTTTTAAATGTGTTTCAAAATCGGTCTTTGGGGCAATGCAAATATTATTGCTAAATCTACATAAAGATATCTCATTTTGTTACAAATAACAAAAGTGAAGAGGATTTCTGTACCTACGTTGCCTGTTAACATGATAATATAGTGCTGGTATATTAGCTGAGTTGGTGGACTAGAAATTACTTGATGTGTAATTGTAAAATGATGGAGTGCTTAATTTCTTGATTAGTTGAAATTCAACATAGTGCTGCTTGGTGAATCAATTATCAGCAAGAATATAACAACTAAACGTGATAAAGATCCTTGTTTGCTTCTGCTGGGATCTGTTTCCACTCTAGACGTCTTACTAGCAAACTACCAATTAACACGCAAGTATTGTTTGCTTTTATTGCAAAAAAGAAGACCAAGTAATTTGAAAACAAAAAAGTAATGTTTAGAGCTGCCATATCAGTCACAACTAAATAATTTTTTTTTCTCTTGCCTCATTTCCAATTTGTGCGGTTTGGTGTTTTTTCCAGCTATTGAAGCTGTGCGATCACCCTGCAGTTAGTTACAAAAGAAATGTTTTATCTTGTTTGTTGGATATTTTGCTTCATACATCTTTGGGCCAACAGATCATGGTTTCTTGGAAAGTTTCTTAAAAATGCTTCAATCCTTTCGTTAGTCCTTCCTATTTCTCTTTTTTTCGTTTTCGTCAAATTTTGCATTTTTCCATAGTTGTGCAATATATATTGAGCAATATTGTTTGCTTGTTTTGTTGGAATTAGCCGTGGCATAAATTAACAGATTGGTATAAATTATATCCTAAATTTCAGTTGTGTTTGACATGGCAGCTCTAAACATTACATTTTTGTTTTTAGATTTGCTGAAGTCTTTCTTTTTTAGCTATAACTGCAAGTAATACTCGCTTGTTGGTTGGTAGTTTGCTTGTAAGAATGTGGATGTTGTCATGAGTGGGAACAGATCCCAGCAGAAGCAAACAAGGATCTTCATGGCGTTTAGTCATTGTATTCTTGCAAATAATTGGTTCACCAAGCAGCACTATGTTGAATTTTAACTAATCAAGTAATTACACAACCGGCCAGTTGGTCCAGCAGTAACACGTTCGCCTCTGGAGCAGGAGGTCTGCGGTTCAAATCTCGGGCTGGTCAATTCAGAAACAGTGTTGCCAACGGCTGGCCACCGCTGTGACATTTCTTCAAAAGGAGCTGTGTTTTCCGGGTGCAATGACGCGGAGATGGGCCCCGCCAACTCGTTACATGCTTCGGCGTATTATAGCGAGTATAATGAAAGATTTGATTTAAAGTAATTACGCGCACTAGTACCAGTATCTAATGTACAAACAAACAAAACACACAGCGGTAAATCCAAAAAATTTTGGTGGGAAAGGATGATAAAATTTATACGTACAAATTGTGTGTAATCTCAAAATTTCGGATGTATATGATTAATGTTCTTGACCTCGCTTAATGCTCACTTTTTACAAACCTAAGGTGTTGCATAAGAAATGATTTGCATGGTGTTACTTCACAAAATATGGAGGAGTGGAACAAAATCCCTCTGCACCTGAGGTATAAACTAGACAAAAATTAAAGAGGGAAACCAAAAGCTTCAAGCAAACAATAAACTGTCTGTTGAAAGCACTGCCGAGGTCCGGGGCAAAGCCAAAGCCCTCACTTCCAGCCAGGAACGCCCACAGGGGTGGCAAGGGGGGCACTTGCCCCCATCTGGAAATTCAGATGTGGAGTGTTTTTAAGGTTCAAATTTGCAAAATAAGTCTAGATTTATGTATCTAAATTAAGAAAACAACGCTTTGTGAGCTGTTTTATCTTGTTTGCTTTGGTGCAGAAGGCGGGGGCAGGAGGAACAGGATTGCCCATTTTATGTGAATTATTATACTGCATTTTCTTAAAAGTGAATGTAAGCAATACTCTATTAAATAATCAATATCAAACGTAGCATCTTAATTGATCCCTTATCAGGATATAAATACAATGCAGCGTTTAATATTTCAAATTTACGCTGTGCTAAAATAAACACTAAAATATTAATTACTTAGCCATTAAATTACGTTTGCTCAGAAACCGAAATCAAAATCAAAATTGTAACCAGGGGTGCTCTCCCCTTTGCATTGGCCGGTGGTAGATCAAAGTGCACGATAAGAAAAATGCCAAAATTTTTGCCCTTTTGAGGCAGTCTTAAGCAATAATATGGCCTCTAAAGTGGTCCAAAGCCACTTTTAAAACATTTATTATTACTATTTTTTTTTGTTGGGGGTGGAAGGGGTAATTTATTTGTCAAAAATACAAGGTTATAAATTAATTGATAAAAACTCCAAAACATGGCTAAAACTAAGCGGTCCGCTTAATGCAAAATGCTCAACGTAAGCTTCATAACAGAAGAGTATGAGAGTCTATTCAGCGTTTTATTTATTAAATTTCAACAAGTTTTGGACTTGACCTATGAGCAACGCGAGGGTTTTAAGGGAATGAGCTATTCAACTCTTTTAAATGCCTTTCAAATTGTGTCAATTTAGTTTTTTAAATGGTTCTAAAAAGATGCGAAGTTTTAAATAGTGTTACTGTAAAATGGCATTTTTTTTTGAAATATCACAAAAATTGGCCAGCAGCTAGGGTTTTGACCAAAGACCAAGATCTGTGATATGCTTTAGTTGCACTGTTTGCTTGGCGCACTGCCTAATGGAAGGATTTTGCAAAAAAGTTAAATCTTTAGGTGATTCAAGCCCCCACACCCCCCCTCAACAAGATTCAGGTTGCCGTCAGTGGCGCAACCAAGCCAAGTCACTTAGAAAACTAACAAGGGGTTCAGATGGGCGGCTGTAGCCCTCCCATTGGCCTATCAACCAAAATGCACAATAAGGAAAATACCACGTTTTTAGCACTTCTGAGACTGTTTTTTGCACTGGAATGGACTAAAAAGTGATTTGAAGCATCTTTCGAAACATATATTCAGGGAGGCTAATTAGACAAAAATAAAACTCACAACTCAATGAAAACATAAAATAGCCAAAAACAAGCAATCAGATTTGATCGCTAGTGTAAATGTACTGAACAAAAGTTCATCTACAGGAATAGGGGGAAGGCTATTCAGCATTATTTAATTACCAATCACTTCTATCAAACATCTTTCCACTAGCCCCCTCCCCCAATTATTCTTCTCCATATAATGTAGACGAAATAGATTACTCAGTGTGAGTTTTATTAAGCTATAGCACTTTATGATTTACCAGCATGTAAACAAGAGAACTAAAATTTTACCATTAGTCACCTCCCACATAGCCCATTCATGCAACCAATTTAATCATGCTTGCCCTTCCAATTTTTATGCCACGTTTTAAAAGCATTTCTTTTTATCAAAATAGCCCTAAAATCAAGTTATTTTTGCAAAAACATGCAAAATTTTCAAACACTGGGGGCTCCGCCCCCAGACCCCCGTGCCACCAGCCGCTGAAAGCTTTGCCCCCAGATTCCCAGTCTCCGGTGGCTTGGGCCTTTGCTCCCAGACCTCCAATGGTCTTCCGCAGCTGGGGGCTTGGCTCCTAGACCCCAAAACACAGCCCACCCATTGCGAATTTCTGGCTACGTGCCTGCTCACATATGCGAATGTTAATTTCAAGTAGATGTTTATTCTAAGCAGCTTTGTTCATTCCAATGGCCTTACAAGAACGTTTGAAATGTGATCTAAATGACGTTAAAGCGGTAATTTTTTTAAAGAAATTGCGAAAATCACCTGGCGACTGGGGGCTTTGCCCTAAGACCTCGTCCATAATACACTGTAATTGCATCAGTTTGCTCAACATGCCACCCGAATTGCAATATTTTTTGAACAGGATCATTTTACTGTTGGTTCAAGTTCCTAAGCAAAATCTTGGTTGCAGTTGTAAGGTTTTATTTCATCTAGTAGAAATGGGATACTTCACTTGCTCCCCCCTGAAAAATTTCTGCGGGCGCGTTTGCTTCCAGCTAGTGTATTGCGAGAAGTTGCAGCAAAAACGCGCTATAATTGAAAAAGTGCAAGTTGTAAATTTTGCTAATTTGGCGCTTTGAAATCAATTGGACCTGTAAAAAGACTACTTATTTTGCACAAACCGTTTGTTTGCAAAAATAACACTTTTCTGCCCCCCCTCGTAGCTTTAGAAATTATATCATATCTAGTATTCACTGATTTATTTTTTTCAAGTGTGTTTAATATTCTTCATATGCACGTTATGGAAGGCTTCACTTCCGCCCATTCAGCTAATACATATTTCAGCGCTATATTATCATGTTAACAGGGCAACGTTGGTATGTGACTTTTGTTTGTTCTTTTTATTTGCATCGAATTGAGGTATCTTATGTAGATAAAGCAATAACGTTTGCATTGCCCTAAAAACCGATTTTGAAACACATTTCTTGAAAAAACTCGAAAAGTAAGCACTACAGCCATATAGTTCCTCTGGAACTTCGATAGAAACTTGATGTTTCTAAGTCATTTGAGCCATCAACCCACTTTCTAACTCAAGTGGTTAAGCAAATAGAAATACTCCATATCCATAAGCACTGAAACAAAAAGCGGAACCTCTAAACAATGTTCAACTTTCCTAAAGCTTCATATTTGGAGTTGTTTCTGGACTGGCCATCATATATTAAAAGTACCTTGGTTTGACCGCTTAAGAGCGCATGCATCATTCTACTGTACAGTGTACTCTTTTTTTCCAACTCTGATCTGTTCGAACTAGATCAAATTGATTGATCACAGTGAAGTCGCTCATTGCAGTAACCTTATGGTCTACAAACTTTAGGCGCCACCAATTATGCAACGGGACAAGCAGCGCCTGGACTTTTATAAGCCGGGACTTTTAAGGCGCCAGATTTTTAAAAAAAAATTTTTTTTCCAAAAGAAGTTGTTTTTTTGTTTTCAAAATAGTCTTGTCAAAAAACGCATTTACGGGCCCTGGAAAGATAATATGTTTTTACCTATATCGTGATGCTCAGTAAAGTCTGAAGTTTCTGGTTAGGGTTGTCCCCACTCAACTTTTCCTGCCCATTTACGTCATAATGACGTCATTTCCGCAAAAGTTGGCTTAATTTTTTAGCTTTCGTGACTTTTACTTTATTCATTCTCACTTCTCTTATGGTTGGACCTGAATTATCAAACTTGGGTCACTCAACAAGTGGGTCATGGGAAAGCTTCAGATGCATTTACGACATCATACAATTATGACGTCACAATGCAGGAACAAAAAATGTTACGAAAATTGTAAAAAATTACCATTTATAGTGCATGTCAACTCTCATAATTTTTGCTATGTTTGATGTAGAGCCTTGATATTGCTATTGAAAAAAGTTCATGCACATTAAAAGATACTGTATGAATTTGGTTTACTTTGAATAACGTTTTCATACAAAAAATTACACTAAAAATATGACACCTTTTTTGCAATATTTATCGTATTTCAGCATTTTGGTTGTCATCCAAGACTGAGTTAATTTCAAAAAAAGTGTTTGTTTCCATAATTCACTTTGTTTTCAAAATAAGAAAAGTTTTGTGAAGGTGAAAAAGTAATGACGTCATATGTTAGGAAATAATTAATCATAGAAACGGCTCTAAGTTTGTGCTGGTATTATCGATAAAATGAGATTTTTACGGACTGCACAAATGCAAGCAAAAAAGTCATGGCGTCATCATTTATGACATCATTTTTTGAAAATAGTTCCTTTTACAATTATTGCTGTAATTGATAACGGAAAATTTTTTACACAAATTTAAAGAATGTACTGTGTAATTTATTTAATTTTATAGAAGTTTGATTTGGCAAATGATGAAGTTGCATTTAGGAGTCCTCCAGGACGTCCCTCTTTCGCTTTAGTATTGAAGCCTACAAGTGTTCAAATATGTTCTTACCTCGGCTCGAGATTAAAATTTGTGTCAGTTTTTGATTGATTCATATAATTAATGATCAATTGATGTATATTTATATATTTATCTTCCACCTAGTGATAAGCAGAAGCTGCAATTTCACACTCGTTAGTTGTGAAATTGCTAAGAAAAAGCAAAGAAACAAATCTGCGATCGCTGGTTGTTCTAATTAGTAAACTGTGCGATTTCTTTTAATCTGTTTTTTTTTCAGATTATCAACATGAGACGCAACAGCAAATGGTATGATATGGAATGATTTGTTCTGTTAATTATGGTTATGTTGGTGATAGTTTGTGGTTTATAGTCAAATGTGCATTATAGTTTACAGAGCTGGATCATAGAGTTTTAAGACTGAATATTTGTTTAATATATCCAAAATTTGAATCTTGGTAATTCATCATTGACTGTTCTAAAAAGCATGCTTCATTGACAAATTCAGAGGTGGGCGGCGCAAGTCATAAAAGTTGCGCCGCAAGTGCATGCAAAACTACTCTGAAAATCTTGCGCTGCATGTGTGATGTTTTGAAAAGTATAATTCGAATTGACTCACTGCTCAAACTGTGCTAGGCTACAGTACAAAACCAATGTTCAAAACAAATTATGCACGTTGCCAAGTTAGTAAACAAAAAATTATTGATTTCCTTTAAAAAACACAAGGATTTGAAAATGTGCATCGCTTAACCCTTTTTGGTCAAAGAACGTCTTTATCCCTAACAAAAAAATAGTCGCAACACCTGCACTTAAAGAAACCGAGATGTTAAAAAAATTCCCCTAATAAAGTCATCATGTGATGGTAAGTGAACGACTTCGGAGACACTGTTTTTTTCTAATGGCTCGTTAAAAAACTCCTTGGCAAGCTTCGAAACATAGTTAGTGCTTCTGAAACAATTAATATTACTCTCTAAGGTATGAAGCATGCTAAAAAATCCTGCTTTTTGTAAGGAAATTGAACCGTCCAAGATTTACTCACAAGAGTTATACCACAGTACACTGTGACTGTACCAATGATATCACTCCTGTTTGCAATATCGTTCAAGTTTTCCTGGACTAGCAAAAACGGTGTAATTAATAGTTTTTGTTGTTTCTTGTTTTTGAATTACGGTAAAAAACTTGGACTGTTGCGAGTAATGCGTTTAATGCCTAAAGCAAGTTTAAGATTTTCGAGTAGCGTATTTTTTGAAAGACAATTGCAAAAATAATTTTTCTGTTTAAAATTTGATTTTACAACCATTTTTTAAATTACTCGATGTGAAATTTTTGTTGAACAATCGGTGAAAAGTATTTTAAAGAGAAACATGTCAGCGAAAGAAGACCCCTGCTGTATATCCAGTAAAAGTTTTGCAAGCAATAGACGAATAGAATTTTCCATGACAAGGTTTTTATGCACCTACTACCTCGTCATTGGCGTTGTCAAGGAGGGGCAAAAAGCCCGCCCCCTCCCAATCGAAATGCCACCAATGATAAAAATAATAACAAAGCCTTGTGTTTTTTCAGTTTTTTAGCATTTCTGCGAATATGTACAACAGTGTATGAGTACAACAGACTTATATTAATATTGATGACCAGGTGGCTTGGACCCCTTGAAATCAAGTTTTTGCCATCCAATTTAAGTGTATTTTTTGCCATCCAATTTAAGTATAACCTAGGAGAAATTCAAAGTTTTCTTCCTAAAAGTTGCAATCTTAGGCCCTCATGTAATCATTTTGTGAACTTAATGCTATAACATGACTAGTTAGTAACTATCTATTGCACCAATTTCAAATCACAATCCACCACGCCAGTTTTTATGCGGCAAAATACTTTTAACCAAAAAAAAAAGCTAGGAAAAATGCTTTATCTAAAAATTATTGAGTTTGACTTGAGGGGGCCTGGGCCTCGTAGTCGAACATGAATTGTAAACTCGGTTATTTCCATGACAAAACAAAAATCTTCCAAGCAAACACTAAAGTGATTTTTTACTGCCAAAAATATTGTAGGAAGTTATGTATCTTGCTTTCACTTGGGGCCAATTAAGTCGCTTGCAAAAATTTAACTTCCAAATTCAAGATTTTAAACGTGCTTTGTATAAGTAAAAGGAAGACTCACCTCTTTGATTTTTTCAATTGGCTATTTGGCTTTCAAATCTTTACAATTTAGTTATTTCAAATGACTCTAAAAACGTGCGAAATATGATCTAAATAGTGTTAAAATAGCTATTTTTTTCTCCAAAATTACAAAAAATTACACAGCGGCCATCCGTCATACCCCAGTCTGTGATACGTTTGGGTTAAACAAGTTTGCTCACCACGTCTGCCAACTTACACAATTTTGCAAAGTTTTTTGACTTTTGGCTTAAGTCCTTTCTCTTCAGTAAAATTCAGGTTACATGCCAACCCAGGCCCCGACTTCTGATCCTCCATTTTACGATATCTTTGTCCCAAGAAATTCCCTCTTTGATAACGTCATTGCGTGTGATTTGCGGTTTGGCTCTCCCCTCCAATCAAAAATCCTGGCTATGCCTGTGTACCTGGTAAATTTTTTTTTCTTAAATTTAATCACATTTGATTGCAAAACATTCATTCCTATTTGCGTCTGCGTGATTGCGCTCAAAATTGCTAAAATACTTGCAGCGCAACCGTTTCGCAAGTAAAATAGTTGCCCTGCAAGTGTTCACCGCTGGATAAATTACATGCTTTCATTTCATGGGTTATTCAAATTTTTATCAAACCATAATGAATTACTTGACCGCCAGTTTCTAGAAATCAATAAAGTTTTGGATATTTGTTTTTTGTGTTAGACCTTGATGATGATCGACAATTTCGTAAAATGATCGACCTTCTTCATCGAAATTCTTGTTTAAAAGAGGACTACAGGCAAAGTCAATGAGATTTCTAGAAAGTAGGGCAATCATATTAGATTGACTTGGTTTTGACTGCATCTTTTTTGACCCAGTGACCGAGTTGTTTCTGAGATACTCTTTATCAAATACGACGTGTTGTCCTTCTTCCTTCTTTAAATTTCCACAGTTAAAATTGTCAATGTTGGTGTTAATAGCCATTCCAGTTCTATCAGAGGACAGTGCTGGCTACTAACTCTATATCTGATCAGAGTAACAGTAACTGAGTAAAACTTACCATATTTGCGTATTGTGTGACCCTAGAATAAGCGTTTTAAATCAAGTAACAAACAATTGCTTATGGCTTGTTTTTAGATGTTTGGTATACAATCTGACGACTTTATTTTTACAAACATGACTTGGCTACTGTACCGTCTAACTGGATTATTACCTGGGTTTTATTTTTCACTAATTATGAGATCTAACTGATTGGTAAACACTGCACAAAAAACTGGCTCGATGCAATGATCAGTGACGAGCATGGTCGTAAAGTTGCCAATTAGAGTTGTCAGAGTTGTTCTTAAGAAAGCAGTGGCATCTACGTCGTGTTTGAGGTAGAAAGGATGAAGTCGATGCCAATTTAATCTGATATGACTGCAATAACTTTAGCAGTCCCATTGATTTTGCCTGCATTCTTCTGTAAACTACTCGAAAAATATTTGATTTCATTTAATAATTTGCCGACTAGATATTTTATGATTTAAATACTGTTTTTTGTTTTAGGTGATCCAGTTCCTAGTTGATGAAATAAGGGAAATCAGGGCAATGCAGGTACATTTGTAATTGCGTATTTATGCAACAGTATGTTTGCAAGAAGAACTATGCACTTAATCTTACGTCATGTTTAGGCTAGATGCAAAGTAATGCGAAACGAAGTTTGGCAAGCCTTGCAAGTAGTCGCTTATATTACTTGCTCAAAATAGGCGAACCATTTAACAACAATTTTGTCTAAATGAAGTGACGCAACTCTCTCAAAGTTTGTGACAAGTTGCAAGTTGTCAATGACATCAAATTTGGGTTGCTGCATGGTGCTTCAATGCGTTGTTTCGTTTCCAATGTTAAACGCCTCTTTAGGCAAAATCTGTTTATTGTATTTTGACGGAATCAGCACCTATTCAAGAAGTATGCTTGGTCGAATGTTCTTGTCCATTTGTTTAATTTTTGTTCACTGAGTTAGCAGCTTGATTTCACCTAGGAGAGATTATCATCACAAACTCCCTAATCCAAGGATGCAACAACATAAGTGGTCGCTTATATCACTTGCGCAAAATATATTTTGCAGGAATTGATTTCAGAACTTTCTTGGTTTTCATTAATCTTGATTTTTTTGCAGATGGAGATATTGAATCGGTTGGAGCATTAGTTTGTTTGGATTTAAATGGGCATCGTAGCAATTTAGAGGATAGATGATTGCTTAATCAAATTAATTGAGTATATTAACAATCCTTCATCTAATTAATTTGATTAAGTAATAGTTAAATCTCTGAATTGCTACGATTTGTATGCAAATTTTTAAACAGTTTTTTGTGGAAGTGCAAAATCAGCTTTAAAATTGACTTTGTGCAACACATCATCAGTTATTCAAAAAAGATGCAAATTATGACTAACTTGAATGCTCAGTGTCCAATGGTATTATTCTGCCACAGGTAGTTTGATTTTGGTTTCTGCATGTTATAGCTTACTAGTTTGCAATCGTGCGTGCTTGTCATTTATAACAAGCATTAGAGCTGCTGTAGAATGTGGTGGTTTGGACACATGCCTTGAATCAACAAAACGAAAACAATTGAGACCAAAAACTCTGATATGCGAGTTCTTAAAAGGTTGCTTTGGGCTTAATCTGTAAGTACGGAGCATGATGGGTATGAGCAATTTAATTTTATCACTTGGCTTTAAAACCACGCAAAATGCCGTTAAAATGGGATTTTTTTTCAAAAATGTTCGTGCTACAAAGTCCAGAAATTTATGTTTCTGTAAATTAAGTCCTAGCAATTTTTTTCCAATAAAACCAAAGACTCTAACGCACATATAAAAGCTTTAGTAAAGAGATTACTGACATTTTAGTATCAGACAAACTATCGTAAAAATTGTAAATTATTTCGTGAAATTCTAGTTTAATGATTACTTGCATTTAAAAAAATTAACCAAGTTACTTTGCTATTAACGCAACTGTATGTTTAGGATTTAAGCTGAAATAATTGAATATGTACGCCCAACAAAAGCTCAACCACACATTTTGTCGATCTTCATTTAATTTGATTCCGACAGATAGACATTTTATTGTTAGCTACTACAAAAATGCTTATAAGTAGAAGAAAACCAAATTCATTAACTATACTAAAAAGCCAACTTTGAAAGACATGAAAATAATTTACAAATAAAGTCAATGATGGAGCCATGGAATCTGTTTATTGAATAAAAGAACATATTCAAATGGCTATGAGACGGTTGTGCAGTAAAATAGTTGGTTGATTTAAACAACATATCTACTTCTATTAGGTTAATGCAAAATCTACGCAAATTATAAAAGGCAATATTTTTATTAAAGCATGTATGTAGATCTGCCAAAGTAATTTAGGAATCAGTGGCAATACTAGGAGCAAAAAAAGTCTTAAAGAGCTTAAACCTTACATCTTTTAAACCAAGGCACTCAAAAAATTAACCAAAATGCGCAAGCTTTTTAACAAGTTTTGTACTTGAGTTGTGAATTGATCAGGCTAAAGTATCTAAGTTTTCTTAGTTTTGCAATTTATTTAATTTGTAAATGGGTATAGAAATTTTCTTTTACATCGTGTTAAAATTGCTGTTTTTAAGAATAACAAAACCTATCCCATTTTCTTTAACCACCTGTTAAAAACAGGGGTTAGGATTAGTTTGGGTGATACCTAGAATGAGTTCTTCTTGTTTGCATTTGCTTTTGCAGCATAAATTTGATGTCACAGCCACTCAACGAAAGTAGGGTCGCATATGTAACAATGACAATTAAGACAGCCTAATACCTATCGTCAATGTCATCTTTTTTGTCTTGTACATTTTCCATTTCTCATCAGTTATCACTATGCCAGATTAGACAAAATTTGAACGTTCATAACCGCACCAAAACTATACCATTCTTGTCCTATTTTAAACATAGAAAAAAATCATCTTGCTCTCCGGTTTCCATTACAAAACGAAAACGTGTTTTGAGTTTTATGGCACCTTGCACGAATAAGACTAATTTGAAATAAATTAACGATGACATCTTTGTAGCGAGAAATCAACTTAATTTTTCCGAAAGATTAATAAAAAGTCGCCATATGCAAAATTTTGTTGTTTCGACAACTTTTAAAAAGTATTTAATTATTAGTGTAAATAGCTTTATTTAAATTGCTAAGCATTGTAAAGCTTTTGGATAATTAAAACGATAAATATTTTACTCAAATGTATGCCTTTTCAAAATTTGTTGATATATTTTTGTCATTTTATTGCAAAAACAAGGCAACCAAAAAATGCCAAACTACAACTACTCATCATCAATTGTAACAAGTGTCCAATTTCGAGAAATAAAGATTGTCCTAATTTATTTTTTGTGAACTCTCTCTAGAATAGTGTTTCTCAACCAAAGGCCTTGGAAAGTTCTGGGCCAGTTCATCAGCAAAATAATCATCTACTACATTGAATCTAAATAATATTCTTGAAATTGTGGTATAGTCTCGTTGCAGATTTCTTTGCTTTTATTTTTGTCAAATGTTGTTAACATCAAGTTAACTATTTTTATTTTGACTGCTAAGATTCAATATCAGGTCGCTTGTCTAATTGTGTGCAGAAGCTATGTGATGTTAAAAGGATTGGTGTTAGTTTCCAAAATTCCATTGGGAGAGGCTGGTTAATATGTTAGGTAATACATCTTATTTTATAAGAGTTAATATCCTATTTTTATTAGCATTATTCTTGGTAAACTTGAATGACCAATGATGGTACCTAAGTTGAGAATTCAAGTTTACCAGAATTTGATGTTACTCTTGTTCATTATATTTCTTTTTTTTTTTGAGGGGCAATTTGTGATTAAAAAACTCATTAAGATCACGAAACATACTTATGCTGTGCCAGTAAACACCATAATAATGATAACAATTTATAAATCGATGTCAGCTACAAAAATTTTGTTAGATATTGGCTTCATGTTTTGTAACAGTATATTATCTAACTGGCATGACATCTCTTGATGTTTTATGCAATAATTGTCTTAAACAAATCACATAGCATGTGCAGTTTTTAATATTGGTAACAGGTAGCGTTTGTAGTAGACTATTGCTTTTCAATGACAATAGGAAGGTTTGCACTAAAATTAAAACAAATTGTTTGCAGTAAAAGAATTTCCGAAATTTAATTCTTGCATTGTTGTAATTCGCGAAGATTCAGGCTGTTGTAAAAATATTTCTGCACCAAAAAGGTTGAGAAACACTTTTCAAGATCAATTTTCTTGTTGTTATGATTTCAGGCTATAATATTTACTAATGAATAAATGTTAAGCAGTGCCATCAAATCACTTGCTGAATTCACATGCTCAATTATTATAATTGGCAATAGTTAGTACACTATCTACCAAAAAATAAAATAAAAAAAACATTTTTTATGCTTAGCAGATATCATAACCTTGCTACTTCAATGATTTTATTTTCTTAACAATTTAAGCTTTTACATAAAATCCACAGAATCCTATTATCTTTCTTATCAAACATTGCATTCCTTTTTAAGCAAGTACTTTTATTCAGCTGTTTGTGAAGTCACAAAGTTGCAAAATGCAGGGTTGCCAATCCAGCAAACTCAAACCCGTTTATATTTTTGCAAATAATGAGAGTTGTGGAAAAAGGTTCTGGGTATCTTTCTGTTACACCAAGTAGTTCTCATCTCTAAAAAAAAAGATTTCGAGTAGTATTTCTTCAACAAAATATAGATGTGCAGTAATTACACTACGTGCAGAATATACAATAACTTATGTTCATTATAAAACCTATAATCAATCAATTGGATCAGGAGTCTGCTTTTTAAATGGTATTTCTAGACAGACTAGAATGATTGGTATTCACTGCTTCTTGCTTGACGTTTAGCACCTAACCCAAACCAACAGTGTAAGGCTTCAGCTATGCATACTTCATGCATGCATAGTTAATATTTTAGTTAATCTTTTAATTATTCATGAACTTTTCTAAATTAGCAGTCGCGCTTAAACAAAAATCGCATGAAATGGAAAAAATAGAGGTCGTTCTATTTTAAAAGCTTCTGAAAAAAGACAAAATCACAAGCTTAGTGGAAGAATAGGAATCTACATATGGTACACACAGCCACACACTGCAGGCCATCAAAAATTATTCGGGATTTAATTTCCTACACCAATTGAAAAAAACAGATAAGAAGCTTAGAATGATACAAATAACATTGAAAAAAGAACTGTCCAAAAAAAAATAAATAAATAAAAGTTCAACTGCGCGAAAAACACTAATAAATAAGTAAACAAATCAAATAAACACATGCAGGAAGCTGCAAAGACCATATAAATGGACAGTGACATTATTCTGTTATTTCCATTCGAATGTTTACATAGTTCAAAGTCTTTTTTGGCTGAAACAACTTTTAAACTCTGTTGGTAACTGAATTACAATACTTGAACTTGCGTAATTGTGACAGAAATTGAAAATTTTAGGTTTTAGTTACAAATGTACTTTAGGCTAAAACAAGTCATTTTTCCAACCCTGGGGTGAATATAGGCCGCTGTGGACTACATTAGGGGCTTCAAACTTTTGGTGTTATTGAGCCAATAAAAAAGTTCGCCATTATTTACGCGTCCACGACAACTGACCGCAACAAACTGACCACAAACCAACTGACCACGAACAAACTGACGGCGTACAATGTCGATTGGCTGAAATAAGCGATTCTAAATATTTTTTTACTATCCCCAGAGCCATCTTGCCCAAATCCTCACTTTGTGACAAAATCACTGTAGCGAAATCATCGCTTCGTGGTCAGTTTGTTGTGGTCAGTTGACTTAGCTCGTGATTTACAGTGCCCCACAATAAATTTCTAATATAAAAACAAAACAAAAAAAAAAAACAAATAGCTTGCGGAGCCTCTAGAATTTTCTAGCAATGCAATGGGACTCCAATCGGAGCAATTTGAGAACCTATGGGCTAAAGTACTACATTGAAACATCAGTCAAGAAGACGCCACCAAGATACCTCCAATGATTTTGCATTCAGTTTTCTTTTAAAGTTAGGTTGCTAAAACTCCTCAAATGTGTCACTTACCCAAAACAGAGGAGGCGCCTGTCTTATCCTCCCTTTAACATAGTCGTGATTTGGTTGGTTGTGGTAGTACCCCTGGTCACGAGGTCTGTTACTTCTTCTTTAATGCCTAAACAGTTAAAACTCTCTAAATGTGTCACTTACACAAAGCAAAGGAGGCACCTGTCTTATCCTCCTAACATGGTCGTAATTTGGTTGGTTGTGGTAGTACCCATGGTCACGAAGTGTGTTACTTTTTCTTAATGCCTAAACAGTTAAAGCTCTCTAAATGTGTCACTTACGCAAAGCAGAGGAGGCACCTGTCTTATCCTCCTAACATGGTCGTAAGTTGGTTGGTTGTGGTAGTACCCCTGGTCACGAAGTCTGTTACTTCTCCTTAATGCCTAAACAGTTAAAACTCCGCAAAGCAAAGGAGGCACCTGTCTTATCCTCCTTTTAACATGGTCGTAATTTGGTTGGTTTTGGTAGTACCCCTGGTCACGAAGTCTGTTACTTCTTCTTTAAAGCAGAGGAGGCACCTGTTTTATCCTCCTTCTAACATGGTCGTAATTTGGTTGGTTGTGGTAGTACCCCTGGTCATGAAGTGTGTTACTTCTTAATGCCTAAACAGTTAAAACTCTCTAAATGTGTCACTTACACAAAGCAGAGGAAGCACCTGTCTTATCCTCCTTCTAACATGGTCGTAAATTGGTTGGTTGTGGTACTACCCCTGGTCACGAAGTCTGTTACTTCTTCTTTAATGCCTAAACAGTTAAAGCTCTCTAAATGTGTCACTTACACAAAGCAAAGGAAGCACCTGTCTTATCCTCCTTCTAACAAGGTCGTAATTTGGTTGGTTGTGGTACTACCCCTGGTCACGAAGTGTGTTACTTGTGTCACTTACGCAAAGCAGAGGAAGCACCTGTCTTATCCTCTTTTTAACATAGTCGTAATTTGGTTGGTTGTGGTAGTACCCCTGGTCACGAGGTCTGTTACTTCTTCTTTAATGCCTAAACAGTTAAAACTCTCTAAATGTGTCACTTACGCAAAGCAAAGGAAGCACCTGTCTTATCCTCCTTCTTACATGGTCGTAATTTGGTTGGTTAAGTACCCCTGGTCACGAAGTGTGTTACTTCTCCTTAATGCCTAAACAGTTAAAACTCCGCAAAGCAAAGGAAGCAACTGTCTTATCCTCCTTTTAACATAGTCGTAATTTGGTTGGTTTTGGTAGTACCCCTGGTCACGAAGTCTGTTACTTCTTCTTAACGCCTAAACAGTTAAAACTCTCTAAATGTGTCATTTACACAAAACAGAGGAAGCACCTGTCTTATCCTCCTTTTAACATGGTCGTAATTTGGTTGGTTTTGGTACTACCCCTGGTCACAAAGTGTGTTACTTCTTCTTAATGCCTAAACAGTTAAAACTCTCTAAATGTGTCACTTACACAAAACAGAGGAGGCACCTGTTTTATCCTCCTAACATGGTCGTAATTTGGTTGGTTGTGGTAGTACCCCTGGTCACGAAATGTGTTACTTCTTCTTAATGCCTAAACAGTTTAAACTGTCTAAATGTGTCACTTACGCAAACCGGAGGAGGCACCTGTCTTATCCTCCTTCTAACATGGTCGTAATTTGGTTGGTTGTGGTAGTACCCCTGGTCACGAAGTCTGTTACTTTTTCTTAATGACAATTAAAACTCTCTAAATGTGTCACTTACGCAAAGCAGAGGAAGCACCTGTCTTATCCTCCTTCTAACAAGGTCGTAATTTGGTTGGTTGTGGTACTACCCCTGGTCACGAAGTGTGTTACTTGTGTCACTTACGCAAAGCAGAGGAAGCACCTGTCTTATCCTCCTTCTAGCATGGTCGTTATTTGGTTGGTTGTGGTAGTACCCCTGGTCACGAAGTACCCCTGGTCACGAAGTGTGTTACTTCTCCTTAATGCCTAAACAGTTAAAACTCCACAAAGCAAAGGAAGCAACTGTCTTATCCTCCTTTTAACATGGTCGTAATTTGGTTGGTTTTGGTACTACCCCTGGTCACGAAGTCTGTTACTTTTTCTTAATGCCTAAACAGTTAAAACTCTCTAAATGTGTCACTTACACAAAGCAAAGGAAGAACCTGTCTTATCCTGCTTCTAACATGGTCGTAATTTGGTTGGTTGTGGTAGTACCCCTGGTCACGAAGTGTGTTACTTTTTCTTAATGCTTAAACAGTTAAAACTATGTGTTACTTACGCAAAGCAGAGGAGGCACCTGTCTTATCCTCCTTTTAACATAGTCGTAATTTGGTTGGTTTTGGAAGTACCCCTGGTCACGAAGTGTGTTACTTTTTCTTAATGCCTAAACAGTTAAAACTCTCTAAATGTGTCACTTACGCAAAGCAGAGGAGGTACCTCTCTTATCCTCCTTCTAACAAGGTCGTAATTTGGTTGGTTGTGGTAGTACCCCTGGTCACGAAGTGTGTTACTTCTTACTGTCTAAACAGTTAAACTTGAAACTAGACAGTTTAATCCACTAAAATCAATTAAGTTCTGATTTCAGCCCAGTCTATTTACATATACTACAATCATTTGACTTTGATTTAAAAAAAAACATGCCAGAAAAAATAGCAAGGCTGGTGTATATCAGTATTCGCTGACCCACGTAAAGAGTTTACGTTTACAATAATGCATTATTCAACGATTAGCATTGATAGTAAGTTTTGTTTTAAAGGGAGGTTACTAAAACTCGTAAAATGTGTCACTTACTTGAGGTGGAGAACGCATCTGCCTTGGCTTGCTCCTGATAGGGTCGTGGTAGGGGGCGTTATTGTTATAATCCTGGTCCCCTAAATGATTTCTACTTTATGCCCAAAGTTACATTTAAACTAGACAATTGAATTTACGGATATCAATTAAGTTCTGGTTTCAGCCCAGTCAACTTACATGCACAAGCATTTGACCTTGATTTGAAAAAAGCAATCAAGTCAAAATAGCTAGCCAGGCGGTATATTAAGTATCGGTATTTCGGACCACAATTGGTATATTTATCCTTATTTAAGTGTTCGTCCTTATTTGAAGGTATGGTTATTAAAACTCATCAAATGCGTCAGGTGCATGAGGTGGTGGAGGCACCCGTCTTGGCCTGTTTCTCACCATATCATAATTGGGGGGTTTGGTTATACTTCTGGTATCTCAAGGAATTGCTTGGTTTTAGAGCCTAAACAGTTAAATTTGAATTGAACAATTAAATATCTAGAAATAAATTTAAGGTGTGGTTTCATCCCAGTGTACATACATGTACAAGCATTTGATTTAGATTTTGAATCAGCACGTTTAGTGAAAATAGCTAGCCAATCGTTAATACCCTTGGTGTCTTAACCGAGTGCTTCATAGTATGGCCTAAACAGTTAAATTTGAAATGGGCAATTAAATCCCTGGAAATAAATTAAGTTCTATTTTCAGCCCAATGTACTTAACATGTACAAGCATTTGACGTTGGTTTGAAAAAAGCCTGTAAGCCAAAATAGCAAACCAGGTTGTACATTAAGTATTTGCTTACCACCGTTGGTATTTATACTCAACGTTCACAACAACATTCTTGCAATTGATGATTTTAATTTTGCAAGGTTAAGTAGCAAATTTAAGAGGGCGAGTACTGAAACTCACCTGATGTGATTTGCACCATAATTACTATGTATACTCAAGGTTCACAACAAAAAATTCTTACAATTGATAACTTAAATTTTGTAAATTTGTGGTAGTAAATTCAAAAAGAAGTTGCTAAAACTCACTTAAGGTTTTACATACATGAGCAGGAGATCTTAAGAAGGCCTCCTTCTGGCAAGATCATAGCTAGAGGGTTTGTCATAAAACCTGAACAGTTAAGTTTTTAAACTACGTGTACAGTTAAATGCACTAAAATAAAATTAAGTTCTGGTTTCATCCCAGTCTATTTACTCAAAGACGTATTTAACTTCGACTTGAAAAAAACATGTAAGCCTAAATAACGAGCTGGTTGTGTGTTCAGTATTTGCTTACCACATATGCTGTTTATCCTCAACGTTCATAACAACATTCTTGCAATTGGTGATTTAATTTTGCGAATTTAAGTAGTAAACTTATAGGAAGGTTACTAAAACTCCTTAAATGTGTCACTTGCATGAGGCATAAGATGCACTCGTGTAAACTTTATGTCTTTATTAAAGGCAGATTACTAAAACTCACCAAAAGTGTCGCTTACATGAGGTGGAGGAGGCACCAGTCTTAGCCTTTTCTTGATAAGGTCATTGTTGGTGGATTCTGGTAATACCTTTGGCTTTGCTATCTTCGGCTGCATTGTATAGTTTTAACATTTAAAGTATCTTGGCAGTTGTAGTAACTTGTTTGGTTAGCAAGATCACACATAGTGATCCTCCAACCAACAACTCATCTCAAATTTGCTTTTGGGGTTTTAGTGGTGGCCTTGTGACTATTTATTTCATTGAGCGATCGTCTTAGATGCTGTTTTTTTTATTGATGGGTTGCTACTGGCCAGTTGGTCGAGCGGCAACGCGTTCGTCTCTGTAGTGGGAGGTCAGAGATTCAAATCTCGGGCCGGTCAAATCGGACACAGTGTTGCCAACGGCTCGCCACCGCTACAACATTTCTTCGAAAGGAGCTGTGTTGCTCGGGCGCAATGACGCGGAGATGGGCCCGCAAACTCGTTACATGCTTCGGCGTGCTACAGCGAGTATAAATGAAAGATTTGATTTGATTTGATTTTGATGATGGGTTGCTGACCTTGATTTTGCTTGATATTGGTCATTTCCATAGTCTTGTTTGTCATGCAGGGCAGCAATTTGAATCCTTTGGATTTTGCTTGCAAACGGCCGTTTTGCATTTTTAATTAAACTTCTAAAATACTTTTAAAAGTATATTTTAGGTGTTGGAAACCGTAATGCAATTTGCCAAATAAGCGTCTTCACTTATAAACTTTTTCTGAAAATTTTATTTGTCTAAAACCATTTGGATCACATCACCCATTTGGTGGACTTTCGTTGTGGCACCTTGATCAGTTTTTGCTTTTCGATACCTACCTAGTGACGAATTTTCTCATTTTGCTTGAACGGTTCTAAATTTCACTACTAAGATGGCACCCGTGATTTCAGATGGGCACTAAACTTTCTTGTATTTATAATTGATCCAAGTTTGAATTCTCTGCATTAAAAGTTTAACAATTAATATCTGGGAGGCTCTAAATCGTGGAAAATGAACATAGCAAAGAAAATAGTGGTCAAAAGTGTGGTAAAAAAGCACTAATATTCTGTTTATTAACATCGCATATTGGTAGTTATCAAGATATACCGGTTTAACATTAATCATTTTCTACCAGTTTTTGGCCTCTAAACTGGTGTCCTGGCACCATTTATTACGCTGCAATGGGTGAAATCTAGAAATTTCGTTGGAAAAGAAAATGTTAGCCTTGATCAGATGATACAGCAGGTTTGACATTACAACCTACTTTTCATGTTCACAGTTTTAAGGGAAAGACGTTCCAGAAAATTTTCTAAGCTTTTCCAAACTTTTCGTATTATTACACACAAATCGCTCCATAAAATAAAAAAATTACTTGCTCTTGCTGGCATTATAATGACAATCAATGTAGTAATTATATCAATATTTAACAAACTGACACAAGTATATGAAGTTTAAAAAGTTAGGATGGTTGACGCACACCACATTGAAATATTGACAATTTGATATGGTAGGTTTGACATTACTATCAACTGTTCATGTTTACATGTCAAATAGAAAAACTTCCAAGATAATTTTATTGGCTTTTCCAAACTTTTGGTATCATCACACACAAATTACACCAAAAAAAACAAATCTACTTGAAGTTACTGGCGTTATTCAATTATATATTCCCACAAACTTACACCAGTACATTAAGTTCAAGAAATTAAAATGGTTTACACATCACATTAAAATATTGACAATTTATTGAATTGGAAAGAGCAATCAAACTTTGTAATATTCTACGTCGTGTGTATCATTGTTTGCTGTACTGGTAATTTCAGAAGGAATCAAAATGTTATCCAATGATAACCAAAATCCAACATTGAGACTAATACAGATTTATTTTTTAATCAAAGAGTTTTCGTCAGTGCAGATTAGGTTAGTAGTACATTAACATGAAAAATACTGTATATTGGTTATTCAATTATGTAATGGTTTATTAAAAAAAGAATATTTCATACCGGTATTAATTTTGATCATGTTGCATGCTTCTTGATCTCTTGCATCTTTTTAGGTGGAAACTTACACTTATGCTGCATATTTTAGATATGTATTATTAGATATGCTACATATTTTAGATATGTAGTTAGATATATTATGCTACATATTGTAGATATGTATCAATAGTACCTATAGTATCGACTTATGCTACATAGCTAATCAGGATGAAGAGCATATACATAACTTTTCCAACGTGTCCCAAATCTGAAAACCCCTAATATGCAATAACTTGGAAATGCATCGAGAGTTTGCTATTGAAAATAGTCTATAAAAATTGCTATTCACTGTTTCTTTTTTGATGTTTAACACTCAAAAGTGCAGTGTGTTAATTCAATCATGCGTGAAAAGTAGGTGAGCTTTTGGTAGCTTGACTCAAAGACCAAAAGGCGCAATTGCTATCTCCTGGCCTCAGAAACTTGTTGAATAAATATGTAAAAATACAGCATGTTGGAATAAACATGTATTTAACTATGGCACAATAATCAATCAAGCAAAGCAAATATAATGCCAAGTGATTAAAAATAATATTTAATAAAGCAGTCCCACCATTAAACTGCACCCTAAATTTCGGTTAAGTAGAGGCAAAAACTGGTTGAAAGAAATCGCTTTATATTCATATGGTATATTTTTGATTGTTTATCAACCTTTCTTAATTCGAAGTCGCTTACTATCATCTTAGCATATTGATCATCTCTTTTCGCCATTTATTCTGAATATACGAGGGTCAGTCAAAAAGTAATGAGCCCAAGTATCTCCTGGCCATATTTATTGCAATTAAATCTACAGTCATACATCAAAAGAAAGCCCAGGGACAGGAGATCTTAGTTCTACTTTTCAATGTAATCTCCGCGCTCTTTAATTCCAACTGTCCATCGATGAACTAGGGACATTATGCCAGTTTTGTAAGAGTCAGCAGCCTGCGTTTTTGGCTTCCTGATCACCAGTGAAGTGCTGCCCCCTAACTCCTTCTTTCAATGGTCCAAAAAGATGATAGTCAGACGGACTGTCACTATACGGCTGAGAAAAGTTTTGTCACTTTTGTGACACTTAATAAGCTCTGAACTAGCTTCAAAACGGGCTTGCTTGTGAAAATCCAAAAGTTGCCTCGAAACCGATCTGGCACAAACCTTTGCAAAGCCTAGCTCATTAACAATATTCACAGCACTTCCATGGCTAACTCAAACACACTCAGCAATGTAATCAATAGTGATTCTGCGATCATCTCTAATAAATTTCTCAACCTAATCACTGTTTCCAGGATAAACTGCTGAAGATGGTCTTAAACTTGGATCACCTTCTTCGTCTTTAATCCTGGATGCCCACTTTTTCACAGTGCTGTAGACTATTGAAGCATCTCCATAAATCTTTACCAATCTTTCGAAAGTTTTTTTTGGTGGCTCCTCTTTCGAAACAAGAAATTGAATCACGGCTTTTTGCTTCTGACGGACATGTAGTGATGACATCATTTCCAAAACACGGAACCAAAAGAGGACACGTTGAAACAATTTTTTTTTACAATTTATTTTTGAAGCAGTAAATTTACCAAACACCCTTAAAATTTTTAGAAAAAATATGAAGTTTAAAGTGGTTAAACTTATCAGGGCTCATTACTTTTTGACCGACCCTCGTAGAATTGCACTGCAATTGGTAGATGCTAGAAATTCAAAGGGAAAACAAGTTGAAACACAAAAAAGTTGAACTTGATTAGATGATGCAGCAAATTTTTGACATTACAATGTATTTTTCATGCTCACATTTTAAAGTGAAAAACTTTCTTGATAATTTTATTAGCTTTTCCAAACTTGATATCGCAGCACACAAATTGTACAGCAAAAAACAAAAAATCTACTGGCACCAACTGGCATCATCAGTTGAATTCTCATAATGGTATGTTGAATTCCAATATTTGAATAACCGAAATCAAGGGTTCCATGAAATATTGAAGTAATTCAACAATGTTATTAATACAGGTTTATTTTAATCAAAGTGTTTTATGTCATTACAGATTAGGTTAATACAACATAAACATAGAAATCAACGCATATTGTTATTCAGTTTAATAATGGTTTGTAGTGTTCTATTAACTAAATATAAAATTCTGTTTGCACTATATCAACTACTTGTGAAAAAATAATTTTGCTGGTCGGATGTATGCACCATGTCAAGAGAGAAGAAACAAAAACTGAAAAAAGCAAACAAAACATTTGTACTTAAATATACCATAATTACAAGGGAATGAAAGGGATACAAACTGTTTCTTACCATTAATCTAGTATTCGAAGAGAAAGCAAAATTTTGAAAACATGTTCAAGTATCTTGGGGTTGCATTTACGAGTGACGGAAGGCAAGACGAAGAACTTGATACCCGAATAGGCAAGGCTAGTGCAGTAATGCGAGCTTTGCACTACTCGGTTGTCATGAAACGAGAATTGTCGAAAAAGGCAAAGCTCTCAATTTTCAAAGCAGTTTTTGTCCCCATTCTCACTTATGGTCATGAATCTTGGGTAATGACCGAAAGAATGCGATCACAAGTGCAAGCGTCCGAAATGAGGTTTTTACGAAGAATCGAAGGAGTTACACTGTTTAACAAGGTGCGTAGCTCTGAAATTCGAAAATCTCTTAACATCGAGCCGTTACTTCTCCGAATTGAAAGATCTCAGCTTAGATGGTTTGGCCATGTAAGCAGAATGCCTCAGGAAAGACTCCCCAAACAAGCTTTACATGCTAAAGCAAGTGGGAGAAGACCAGTCGGACGACCTAGAACTAGATGGACCGATTACATTGAGGATCTTGGATGGAATCGCTTGGGACTTCGCCCAAGCGAAATGATGGAGGTGATGGAAGACCGTGAGGTGTGGCGGCTCAATCTTGAGCTACTGCCCCCGCAACCCTCACGGAAAAGCGGGCAATGAAGAAAGAAGAAGAAGAAGAAGAAGACTCTTGGCTCGTGAAACTTTTTAGTGAATGAATTGTCGGTTTCGCATTACGTAGCTTGAATGATTTTAATTTTTTTTTTCAAATTCTCAAAATTTAACAGATTACTATGTGCAGAATAGCGATTTACAGGTAAAGAAATGTTTTTTTATGAAAGACTCTCTTGTTGTTAGAATTTTGTCTTTATGATCTTGTTGGGATTGTAACGCATTTAAAAAAACTTGACAAAATAATTTTGTTGCTCTGGAGCTGATTATTTGAGTAATAGTCAATGTGGTTGTGAATCATGTATGTGTCAATGTTTTTTGATCTAGTAAGATCGAATCTTTTGATTGCTGTCGAGACTAAATCGAATTTTACCCAGGAATTAATTAAGCATAGATGTTTTCCAAGGTAAATGTTCATTTAATTATAGGTTGTGGTCAAAAAGCTAATTTTGTGACTTTATTCAATCTAGTAAGATCGAATCTTTTGATTGATGTCGAGACTAGCTCGAATTTTACCAGGATTTAATTAAGCATTGATGTTTTTCGAGGTAAATGTTCATTAAATTATAGGTTGTGATCAAAAAGTTAATTGTGTGAATTTTTTCAATGTTTTGTATTCAAGATTCAAGACCAGAGGTTTTGTATAAATTGTTCTTAATAAACCACGCTTTGTTTCGGAAACAATTAGGAAAAGCTTGTTTGTACAGGGCCATTTATTAATGGTGCAAACCTCATTACTTGCTTAATTGATCATATGATTTAGATTTGAGTTTGATAAGATCGTCTGCAAATAGTGTTGGAAAAGAATGTGTAATCACTTGGGAAAATCGTCAATATATGGTGAGAGTAATGTTTTGCATAAGTGCTCTGATTAAGACATGATTTGTTCTGAAAAAATTCATAGAAGACTTGTTTGCACAAAACCATAAAAATAGACGTTGCAAAGGTCTTCATTTGTCTGATATACATAGTTAGATTGTACTTGTTATGAATGCTCTTGGGTTGTCAGCCAACATTATTGCTAAAGAGTGTTTAAGGTGTTGGAAAAACATGATATATATTACAGTAGTTGACGGTGTTTCATTACTGTGAACTTGCAGTTGCTTGTGCCATAAATAACTTTCAAGCTATTGTATTGGCATGTGTCTTATAGTTTTGATGTTAGAATGGTGTGGTCAATGGTATCAAGGACTTATGATAAATCAAGAAAAAATGGAATTTTTTTAGCATTTGCATTAATTCGCCCCAGTTTCTTAAACATTTACAGCAAAATTAATTCGCCTAGTTTGTCACCTAAACAGGATTTTAACAGTTTAAAAGACAAACTAATAAATTGGGCAGTACTATGCAAAAATCGAGCATCCTAATATTAATCGCAGTCTTTTGACCAAATCGTTTGTTTTCTTCAATTGCGTTAATTTGATGATTGTTGCATTCTTTTCTGATTTCAGATTGGATTTCAATTGCGCTACTAAGTTATCAACTGACTTGGCAGTAAGCAATACATGCTTATGTTTTCAGCTGAGCGTTTGTCAAATATTTTTCAACGGTGGCTCAAAACATTCGATATCTACTAGCTTATAATACGTCATTAGAAATCATGGTTTGGTCAGTTTCCATATGGTGTGATTCGTAAGCAATGTCCAAATATTTTTTTGTTCAAACATCGCCTGATCTTAACAAAAAACATCAACTAATCATTCTTGTAGCTTATAAGGTGTTCACAAATTCGTTGCTGGGTGTTTTTTCCAAGTGATAACATTGCAAAACCAAATAAAATATTTGGCTATTAACAATATGCTGATAAAAAATCAGCTCTTCAGATTGATTCTGCTGAATAATCAAGTTTGTGAGGTTTCTCAGGAATGGCATTAAAAGCGTACCTTGGGAGTTTAAAGGCTTAAACTTCTCTTTTTGAAGCTCTGAAGCAATAAGATTTTGATGGTGTAATGTAGTGTGTAGCGCTTTGCTATTTTTGGTTTTTGCATCAAATCACATAAATTGTGATTTTTATCAAGACTGGGGAGTTGGAGCCAAGCATTTTACCATCAACTAGAGCTGTTACAGTAGCCATAGCTGAAAAAAATCTTGAAGCAACAGCTGCGTATTTGCTGAAACGAAAAATCATAATAAAGCCTAGCTAAAGCCCATATTATATTTATTTGAAACCTAGAATTTTAAGGATTAATGTTTCAACTTGCCAGTGATAACGATGTGAGTTTGGAACCGGAAACGGAGTGTTGAATGCAAACTTCATAGCCATGCCTTTTTTCCAGTAGCTCCCCAACCTTGATTCTAACCACACATTTTGATCATGCACACGATTTAATTAATGTTTGTGTTATGTGTACACTTACATTGTCACTGAAACTGTATGGAGCAATATTTACTTTACCCTATCATGAACTGTAAAGGTAGCCATTTGGTAAAAACAATCACGCTAATGTTTAAAAAGTGTGGAAGTTTGCATCAAAAGTAAACAAAACATTGTTGAAATACAGACGCCATTACAAAATTGCTTCCAAATGTTGAGTATTTTGTTCTGGGTTGGCAAACCTACTTTGTGTACAATCGCAGCAATAATAGAGTGTTTAAAGCCCAATCTCGCTTGGCATATTCTACACATGCAATGTTATGTCAGTATAATGGAGTATAAACCGCAGAATCCTGTTTGACTGTAACAGCTTGTGTTTTCAAAGCGTGGCCAAAATGTTGCTTATTTTCAAATTAACCCCCAAAGCATGTTAAATTATTTGTATCAACAATATTTTCTGGCATGCAAAAAGCATTGTGCTATCTTAAGCCACTGAAAAATTGCGCTGCAATATTTGTTTTTGAAATAGCTACTGATAGCAAAAAAATGCGCACCTTAAACCATGCCAAAATGAAGGTGCATAAAATTTCTATAGATAACAAAAAAATTAGCTCTCCAACGTAAGCCATTCCAAAAATTGGTTTGGGAAAGTAAGCTGCCCAAAAAGGTGACACTCGCAAATCATGCCAGTGTATTTGTCTTATAAAATTTCACTAATTTTCCAAAATAAAAGTTAAGTTGCTCAAAAAATTAAAAGCGTTTCTTAGAAGGTGGCATCCTCTAATCATTTACAATATTCGCTTCTTTAATAGCTTCAGATATCAAAAGAACTCGGGCTCAAGCTTATGAGGGGTGTATGAAAAGTTTTAAGCTTCAGAAAAACTAAAAGGAATTTCAGACTTATATTCATTTATTTTTCAACATAGTCCCCTTCAAGGGCTGAACACTTGCTCCCACGGTGCTAAAGCGCTTTTATCCCCGTGTAGAGCAACTCTTTTGCTTGAGACTCAAAAAACTTCTCGACTGCAATTATGACGTCATCGCTGGCAAAATGGCAACCAGCCGAGGCTTTTTTCATTTGTGGGAAAAGATGAAAGTCGGAGGGGGCCAGGTCTGGCAAATACGGTGGATGGGGGCAAGTTCAAATTGTCTTGGTGGAAGGGGATTCCTCTTGTGAGCTTCCTTGGGCTTTTTTCTCTGATTGCTTCCCTTAGACGCTTCAGTTGTCCAGAATAATGGTGTCCAGTCACTGTGTGGCCCTTCTGAAGGTATTTTATCGGTATGATACCCTCGTAATTTAGTATTTTTGATACTTAAAACTTTTCATACACTCCTCGTACTTTTTCACAAGCTAAACCCCCAAATCATGCCGAAACTTTTGTCTTAAATATTTACTAACATGCAAAAAGTTGGATGCCTAGTTGAAGCCATAAACAAAGTTGATTTGGTGGTGTTTCTGGGGAGATAGATCTCGCAAACCATGTCTGAAATATTGGTTTTCTAAATGGCGACTGATAATATAGCAAAGCAAATTAGCTTCAAAAACCATGGTAAAATATTTGTAGAGTAAAACGTCTGCTGATGAAAGTTTCGTAACTAAGTCGTTTGTGGAGAAGAGTACCTAAGGGGATGGTACCACCAAACCATGTCAAAAAAATTCTGCTAAATTTCAGCGATGGCAATCGCATTGAAGAATGTTTGCAATATTTCTTGGATTGTAATGTGATGCATTGTAGAACAATGGATGTGATTATTTTGCAATATGTGAAATATGTGTGATGTGATACAATTGTAGGTAGTTTGCGATTATTTCTTGTAATTGTCGATTTTTTTGGTAAATTTTGAAATTCAAGTTTGTTGCCTGAAAGGCAGCACTTAGTTCGCTATTTAAAGCTTTTTTTGACCATATTTGCAAATCAACATGAAACGTTACAATCAAACTACTAATGGTAGTCAACATCTAATTTCAGGATGATTTCCTTTCTACAGAGCTTGATATTATGTTTCACAACTAAAGCAACCACATGATTATGTGGTATGCTGAAATGATTATTATTATCCATCCCCTAGAAATAGTCTGTAAACTGAAGTCCGCGCCAAACTTTGAATTAATTAGTATCACGAGTCATGACGCAACATATGCCAGAAGTAATGCTCCCAAACTTCTGCACATAACAAACTCAAAAAATAATCGAATTATCTTATGAATTACTGTACATGTCTCTCATGATAGCTTACCAAAGATATAGCAGCTTAGTATAGCTGCTGTTTGGAGGAATATCACCTCTCATCCGCCGTGGTACTTAGGTCGTTTTCTCAACTCTAAAATGACTGTTGTGATACATTTAGCAGCTTGCCACAATCATTGAAGTCATGGCAACCCACTTACCAACCAAAACTTGACAAGATGGAGCTCATGTGGCCTTGTAATTATTAACAAGAAGGAGCCCATGAGCCCTTGTGATAATCAACTGGTAGGGTAAAAAATGGACAAGGCAGCATTACTGCTGGAATCTGATGCCAACATAGCTGTTAAATTAGGACGCTTCTAGTATTCCATTTATTGGGCCCATAAATAGAATACTACGTTCGTTGTAGTTTAATGATTATGTTGGCATCGTAATCTAGAGGATATGTTGGTTTGTCGATGTTGTAGCCTACCAGTTAAATAATCGCCATCTTTTTTGAGTTTTGGTTGTTAAGTATTGTAGTTAAGTTCTGTAGCACAGGGGTTATAATGGCCTTTCAATCTGGAGAAATTCTGACCATCAACTAAATCATAACAAACTGTCAACTTATGACAAAACAAAATTACATCAAAAATATTAACAACAAATCGAAAAATTGCAGAGTTTTTGTGTAATGTTTTGATGCAGATTTTTTTGTAATGGATGTCGATATGATGCGTGTTTCAATGCGATGCGATTGCCATTCCTGCTAATTTTACAATATGTAGATGGCTCCAAAGCCAAATTGGTAGTTTCTTTGAAAGGAGCATACCTAAACCAGTTCAAATTACCGTATTTGCTTTGTAAATGGGTACTCATGCCAAAAAAATATAGCATTTTATTACAAAACGTTCCAAAACTGATTGTGGAATGTCCATTTTATATGTTTTGGGGGTGGCAACCCAAAACAATATCAAAGTATTACTTTCCGAAATGTTCGCTGATATTAAAAAATTTAATGTTTAGCTTGATGAAAAATTTTTGATAAAGAAAAACGTTGCAAATTTCGTAAATTTTGCTATATTTAATTAAAGGTTTTGGTATCGGGCACGTGCTATTTCCACCTTAAGGATTGTTTTGAAATGTTTAAAGTGTATGGGCCTAAATGCAGTTTGCTGGAAACCAAGTCGTACGAAATCTTGGTGTTTCACTTTGCACCTCTTTATTTTTATGCCTGATTTGTTTATTTCGGGCTTCAACAAACTCTTCAAATATGTTTCAGACTTGTTGCTGTGTCCTTGAACGCCGATTGTTTGTTAGGCCCAAATGCACTTACAACAAGACTGATCTGGTAGACTAGCGAGTGCGGTCGACACTCAATTGGATTGAAATTAGTTGCATTATTTCTTGTACTTATTTATTTGAACATGTCCATTCTTGCACATCTCTCTAATTTGAACTAATTCGAGAGAGAGAGAGTGAGAGAGAGACAGATGTCAGATGAGTTGCCAGGTTGAGCTTTCAAGCAAGAGTAGTCAGAGTGAGTTGACACTTGACAAGGTGAGTTTCAGAGTAAGCGAAATGAGTTGATAGAGCTAGTTACCAGATTAAGTTGTTAGACGAGTTACCGAAGAAACCTCTAAAGTGAGTTCAGAATGAGTTCACTAAGTAATCTAAAAGCAAGTTGAAAAAGCAAATTAGATAGTGTTGCAGTAACTGAAGTGTATTTTTGTTTAGGTGTTAGAAGGAGTGAGTTTCTTAGGTGAGTTATTGCAGAAAGTTTGTACAACTACAGGTTCAAGTGAGCTGTTAGGTTGACAGAGGTGGGCACAAATAACAGTTTACCAAAAAACTGCAATGTAACAAAGCTCGACGATTTTCAACAACTGAAATTCGGCGCAAGATGCAAAATTCCGCACATTTGTGAATATATTTGCGAAAGAAGATCGGCATTTGACAACAATACGATTGAAATAAAACTAAATTGAGTTCAAAAGTATCAATTTAGTGTCGAGAAGGATGTAGGTCAACAATCCGTTGTCATTTCTGATTACCAAAAACTGATCGAAATTGTGACTTTATGTCTTGTGATTTTTGTAAACGTATAAAATTGCGCTATTAAAAAACAAAGAACAGAAATCTGCAACGAATTTTGAAAACATTGATCATAATTCAACGTTTGCAATGTCTCCAAATAAAAAATTTAAGTGCAGCGCAACTTTTGCAATTGCGGAAGTTGCGCTTTGCACTTATAAATTGCGCTTTGCCCATATCTGTACGTTGATGTAAATATGCTAGTTTTTAGAAAGTTGTAGAAAAAGACAGTCAGCCAAATTGGACAGGCAGAGCAGCTTGAGCCTAAGGACAAGTTCACAGGCAGAGAGACAAAGATTAGCAGAGTTTAATGTAGTTTAAAAGCTTCAAATTAGTGAAATGTGCAAATACGGCATGTGCAAATAAATAAGTCAAAGAAATGGCTGGTTTCAACATATTAATTGAGTATCAGTCGTAGTTGGTAATCTGGTGGACCAATCTGTAAAAAGTGCAGTTGTGCTGAACACTCAGTCGCCAGTTTAAGGGGCATACAATCAAGTAAGAAAGGCATTTGATGAGATCAATGCTTGAAAAATCAAATCAAGCACAAAAATACAGAGATGACAAAAACACGAAATACCTGGGTATTTTACTGCAATCGGGCAACCTGTATGCTAGGTCCATTTACAATGCGCCAAACAATATCCATGTTTGCAACTATTTTTAGCTGCCTTCAAAAGGTCATTTTCCCTTTTCTCAAGTATTGTGGCTTCCACTGTCTTCAAGGTCCATTATGCTCTCGTTTTTTTTTCGGACAAGACAATCAGTTACGTTAGATGTCTTAACTACCAATGCTTATAAGCTAATTTTTCTGATGCTCCTCATTTTTTAATGAGAAATTAACGAACATTTGTATTCATGTACTGCTGTCTTATATTGAGTTAAACATGTAGGAAAAAAACCAAGACTGATTTTCACTTAAAAGCAAATTTTCTCAATATCTTCATTCATTCATTTTATAACAGCAACGAACAAGTCTTGTTTTTTTTTGCTTTTTTAGAATTGCCAATCAATTTCGGGTACTTTTGTGGGTAGGAAAAATTATGAGTGTTTTGAAAAGAAATTCAATTAAATGGGAAGCTAAAACAAAGCATTTTGTTGAAATTTTTTTTTAGAACTGTGCTTTTGCTTGTTTGCCTATGGTCCAGTTGGCAAGTGGAGTCAGAAAGAGCCATTTCTCAATTTTTTCAGCATTTTAAGATTTATGTTTATTTGGAGTTTTCTCGCTATTTGATATACATTATTGTCTGAGCAGATTCTTGTATATATTGCCAGTTAGATTAGTATGCATTTGTGATGTGAATGTAGTAGATGAGTTTTGAAACGAAAGTTTGAAGATTAGAAAAAATAATTGGGCCCATGCAATCTTTTAGATACACTTTCAGTTTCATTGGCCGAAGATCAAATTTCACCAATTACAATTTAAAGAATTATTTCTTTGTTCATGACGATAGGTGAGGCAATTGAGGAATGTTTTAGAAAAAAGAAAATATATAATGTTTTGGTTCAATTTTTTAATTACATTTTAAGTTTCAACAGCCCAAGATCAATTATTACTAGTTGTATGTATTGAGATAGCCTCAGTAATGTTTCATCACCTACTGTATAGATCACAAATATGTTTTTATGGTTGCAATAGACCACGCACTTATGTGATTTTTAAGGCATTTTTTACCACCACAATAGGTGAGGCAGTGAATCATATTTTGAAACAAAACTCTGAAGAAAGTATTTGGGCGTTTTTAATTTTTGAATTGCATTTTGGGTTTTAGCTCGGAGTCAAAACTTGCCAGTTAAATGAGTACGCGATAGACTACCAATATGTTTCATTAGCAATAGATTTTTATCAATATGGTTAATCTTAGTTAGCATTTGTGAGGAATTTTTTTGTTTGACAATCACAATGGATGAGCCATTCAGCCGTATTACTGGTCGAATAATGCGGAGCTTAAACATGACTTTAGTCTGATCAAATCTTGCTTTATTGCATATACTGTACCACGATAGGTAAGATCAGCTTCAAAGTGGTTTGTCATTGTTTAACCTGACCTGGTATTCAATCATGTTAGAAAATTAAAAAACAAAATCAAGGTTGTTTAGCAACTGTGTCGTATCTGAATTGGTTGCTGTTTTGCCCACTAGACTAGATTGTTGGCATTTTTTAGGCTATGGTTACTAAGTTGGAGCAGAAACTCGTCATCGATGCTAGGCCGCTGTTTTAAAACATGTGTAGCTTTAAACTATTTTCTCTCTTATGGAGATGGTAATGTATCCCTCAAAGCAGAGACGGTTTTGTCAAAATCGTTGTTTACATTTGGGCTCACGCGATTTCACCTTTTTCTATGGATCTGCTTAGGGTCTCGTTTGTGTAGGGGTTTGCTTGTTTTGTTAAAACGTCCAGTCAAATTTAGGTGATTTTGAAAGGGTTTTAATTAAGCGTGGGAAAAACTATATGATTTGAAAAGAAAATTAATTTGATGGGAAGCTGAAACAAAGCATTTTGCTGTATTTTAGAACTGTAAACTTCCTAGTTTGCCTCCGATTTTACAGGCGCATGGAGTCAGAAACGGCCATTTTTCAATGTTTCAACCTTTTGAGATTTATGTTTGTTTAAATTTCAGGAATAGAAGTTTGAAAATTTTGAGTTTTTGCATGTTTTGATATGCATTTTTATTGGCCCATAATCTAGTATTTCTTGCCGGTTAGGTTAGTATGCAATTGACCACACTTTTGTGATTTGTGGGCAATAGATGAATTTTTGAAACAAAAGATTAGAAAAAAATATTTAGGATTTAACAATTTCTGACATAGCACTTTTAGTTTCAATGGCCCAAAATCAAAATTTGCCATTTACAAACTGTATGCAAGGTCCATTATCATGTTGTTTTTGTTGCTAAGCAATATCCATGTTTGCAACTACTAACGCTACCAACAGAAAGGCGTTTATGTTTGTTTCATTTTTTTCAAGTTTTGTGGCTTCCATCCTCTTCAAGGTCTATTATGCTCTTGTATTTTTCAAACGAGTAATTCATCTAAGATATGAGATCGTTCAACTTTCAATGTTCAGTTGTGTTAGATGCCGTAATTAGCAACGCTTTGTAAACTTATTTTTCTGATGTTTTTTTTTTTGTGTGAAATTAATGAACACGTTTACTGTTGTCTTTTACTGAGTTAAAACAATGCAAAAAAGCTTGAAAATGATTTTCAATTAAAAAACAGCACTCGACAAATGTAGTAAAAAAAATGCTAGTTGTTTCTTGTAAGAACTGCTAGTCAATTTTGCGTGATTTTGTAAGGGGTTTTAAACGTGAGAAAAATTGTAAGCGACTTGAAAAGAAATTCATTAAATAGTCAAGTTAAAACAAATTGCATGTTAGTTTAGAACTGCGGTTTTACTTGTTTGCCAACGGTCAGCTGACAAGTGGAGTCAAAAACAGCCATTTTTTAATGTTTCAACATTGGAGGATTTATGTTTATTTCGACTTGTCTATTTTTGATATGCATTATCCCGGAATCCAGTATACATTGTCAGTTAGGTTAGGGTGCATTTGACCACTCATACGTGATTTGAAGGCAAGAGATGAAGTTTTGAAACAAAAGTTTGAAGATTAAAAAAAAATTGGGCTCACACAATCTTTTAGATACACTTACAGTTTCATTGGCCAAGATCAAATTTCTCCAATAAGGCTAGTAGTTTGCAGTAAATTGCAATTTTGTGATTTAAAAAATTGTTTATCTGGCAATGTCGATAGGTGAGGCAATTGATGAACGTTTTTGGAAAAAAGGTTTGAATCTTAAAAATTGGTAATTTTTTTGGTTAATTTTTAAATTACGTTTTAAGTTTCAACTACCCAAGATCAAATATTGCCAGTTATATGTATTGACATTGACCACAATTATGTTTCATCAGCTATATACCATATAGATCACGAATATGTTTTAATGTTTGCTCTAAACCAACTCATGTGATTTAAAATATGTTTTTGACAATCACAACAGGTGAGACAGTAGATGATATTTTGAAACAACAGTTTGAAGATTTAAAAAATATTTGGGCGTTTTCAATTTTTAAAATACGTTTTCTGTTTTGTTGGCTTGGAATCAAAATTTGCTGGTTAAGTTAGTTTGCAATGGGCTATCAATGTGTTTCATCAGCGATAGATTATGAATATGCATTTGTGAGAAATTTTTTTGTTTGACAATCATAATAGGTGAGCTATTCAGCCATGTAGCAGATGGAATAGTGCTGAGCTTAAACAGGACTTCAGCCCCATCAGATCTTACGTTATTGCTTATGCTATACAATAACCGATTGGCTTTAAACTGGTTTGTCATTGTATAGCCTGACCTGATCTTCAATCACGTTAGAAAATTTTAAAAAATGAAGCTTGTCTCGATGTAACTCTTTTAGCTGAGTTGGTTGCTTTTTTTGCTCACTTGGCGAGATTGTTGACATTTTTTGGGCTATGGTTACTAAGTTGGAGCAGAAACTCATCATCAATGCTACGCAGCTCTTTTCAAGCATGTGTAGCTAAACTAGTTTTCTCTCATTTGGAGATGGCAATGTATTTTTCAAAGCAAAGAAGGTATTCCTTAAATAGTTGTTAGCATTTTGAGTTCCGGTGATTTCACCATTTTCTAGGGGTGTGCTCAGGGCATCCAAATTTCCCAAAGCTGTTTTTAAGCTTTTTGGCCTCAACTTCTGTTTTTAGTTTGTTTCAGATTTGCATTGATGCTGGACTTCTAGCTTTAGTCAGGCTTCTGCCGTTCGCTTGCATCTCACTTCCTCGGCTACTTGCTCTCATTAATCATTCTTTGTGTCACACTTTTCCACCACTTCTCCCTTCTAGTAGCACCGTTTTTTCCACTCGATTAAACACTTGCACAAAACTTACATTAAAAGCTTTTTACTTGACATGAATAACTTTTGGAAACAATCACATTCATCATTTCCTCTGGTTGTCTCGACCCCCATGATGTGAATGTTTGGACTTCAAAATTTTTCAGGATAAGCAAACTTTGGGTGAGATTTTTATCTGATTATGCTAACCTATCAGTCATTTTGATGGAATAAAATAAATAAGAGCACAGTTAGCACAAAATTACAATATATGCTCAGAACTAAGTGTGGGCGATTTTTATCACATCTAAAAGTAGTGCTTAATCCCAGTTATATAGGTCAAGGTATTTGAAAGGACAATAAGGTCTGATTTCAACTCATTTATTGCCGCACAAAACGAAATTGTATTTTTTTTTAATTTTTGGGGCTTCTTTCAGAGTTTTTCGAAAGTAATACATCAAAGGATATTAAGAATCATGAATTTTATTTGATCAGCCTAGTCTTGTTTTTTAAGTTTCTGTCTAAGTGCACCAAATCAAATGTCTTTGAGCTAAAAGAATAAATAAAATTTAACAAATAAGCCTTATTTTAATTTTGAAAAAACATTTTTTTCGCCAAAGCCACAACAAAAACCTAGTATAATCCGGAACTACCTGGATGACTAAGTCGGATTCGAACCAAATTTGATGCTGCAATTGCCACAGCATAATTTTTCCTCCATAACGTCAAAATCATTCCCATTAAAGCTTTTTAACATCGAACAATAATAAAACTGGGAAAAAACGTTGGTATTCTATTATTTTTTACATACCGTTAGGTAGTGTTAAAATTCAAAAAATTAATGTGCAATGCCCCTTTAATATGTGCTATAATGTGCAACCATTGGTTTTATGTTTGATAAAATCATCACATACATCAAAATAGATTAATGGTTTCATGTTTGATACAATCATCAGATACATAAAAATGCAATAAAGTTCAAAATTTAATTTTGCTGTATCAAACAGCCAGCCACTAATGTTCACATTCAAATCAATTCACATTTATAATTGTACATTGCACCAGACTAACTACACTGTGAACTTTAGATTGATTTAAGTTCAATCAAACATATACAGGGTGTCTCAAAAGTAAGTATACACTTTAAAATTTAAATAACGATCTAATGGCTTCTTCAAATTTGTCAAAAGTTTACACAAATACTTTGTAAACTACTAGAAACAGATTACCATCCTAATGTTCTTCTTGAATTTGCTTATTGATAGGATAGTAGACCTCAACGTGGGAACACCAATTTCAAGACATTTCAGTCACCGTTTGACGCATTCTTGCCTGACACTTCGCAATTAATCTTGTGTAACTATTCCACATGATACTCTAATTTTTTTCCAACTCTTCAAGGTTTTGAGGCCGAGTGGAATAAACATTACTCTTGTGGAAACCCAAAAAAGAAAGCCGCATGGGATTAAGTCACGTGAACGAACGGCACATTCCATAGGACCCTTGCACCCAATCCACCTATTGGAAAAGAAGTGATTTATGTAATCTGTGACTTTCGTGGCGTAATGTGCAGGAGCTCCATGTTGCTGAAAACAACAGTTCTCAACCGAAGCATTGTTTCTCGGCTCTGGGAGGAAAAACTTTGAATTTCCTGTGAAACTTTCGCGTTTAAAAAATTCCTTGTTAAAGAGGCGCTGAGTTTGCCTTATTGATCCATATGCTTTTTGCCCAACAGCAATTTGGCACATCATTTCTTGAGTTAATCGCCTTGTTATTTTGTAGGTTGATGAAAAATGCAAACAATAACTAACTTTTACTACTTGTTCACACTATGTTCTTTGAAGAATTGAATGCCCTATGATGAATACCTGAAAAGCAAATCAAAATTGAAAGTGGACTTACTTTTGTGACACCATGTACATTTATTCTTCTTGGTGTGTAAGCAAAGTTTTCAAGAACAGCAGAAGATGCTGGAGTTGTCATAAGAATACTGAGTAGTTTTTTTTAGGATAAATATTGAAGTGACAAACCGGTATTTCTTGCACTACCAGTTAAGGTACAGTACCAGCAAACAGTTTCTATTGGTGTTATTTTCTTGCACACATTGCATCAAAGCACTCGAGGACTGTTTAAAAATTGTGGGGTCTACGACAACCGACCGTTGTAAACTGACACCAAACAAACTGACTGTCAACTTACGATACTCCTAACACTGGATATTAGTTGGTTCACTGTCAGTTTGTGGCGGTCAGTTGACTTGGTTCGATAATTGTTAAATCTTTATTATTAGCGCTAAGGAACAATGACAACTTTTCTCCTTCATAATCATCCCCATGAGCTTCCATGTACAATTGGAAGAATTTTTGCCAAATTGTTTGGACCTCTTTGATCACTGTCTTTTTTATGGTCGACTTTATTGTTAGTAGTAGTACTTTATTAGCACTGTAACACCAACAGTAATCAATTTGAGCCAAAGCGTTCTACTGCCATTTAAATGGCTGATATCTTGATAGGATAAAACCCTCACAACATAGGATAACAAGGTTTTGTACGAGAAATCTTTGCTTGAGGAGGTCGTCTGGGTTGCCTTTTGATCAAATCGTTGCTTGTCGGGTTTGTAGTAATACCTATTGGACTCCAAACGTGAGTTTCCTGGCCTAACAATTTACGTTTCAAACTAAGCAGTTAAATTAATTGAAGTAAATTAAGTTCTGGTTCCGACCCAGCATGCCATTGATGTTGGAGAATACTTTAGTGTTTTGGAAAAACTGTGCAAGCCAGCATGCTTGGTGGCATATATCACCAAATTGCTCAAATAATGAAATTTTAGAACGCATGGCTGACTCACACACGAACACGATATACTGCGATTGTGATGTAAACAATGCTGATTTTGCATTGTGTAATTCTCTCTTTCATTTCAAAATTGGTGAACATATGGTATGGCACAAAATAGCATTTCCATATAGGTTTTTTTGATTTAAGCAGAAGTATCTGATAAAACTTCCTGCAATTAATTTAATCAATTCATTTAAAATGTCTGCACTGATGCATTAAGTTTTGGTTTAGACCCAGTGTGCCATTGATGTTGGAGAATACTTTATTTATTTGGAAAAACTTTGCAAGCCAGCGTGCTTGGTGGCATATATCACCAGATTGCTCTAATAATGAAATTGTAATGCGCATGGCTGACTCACACACGAGCACAATATACTGCGATTGTGATGTAAACAATGCTGATTTTGCATTGTGTAATCCTCTCTTTCATTTCAATATTGGTGAACATATGGTATGGCACAAAATAGCCACTAATAAAAGTTTTTGATTTCCATATAGGCTTTTTTGATTTAAGCAGAAGTATCTGATGAAACTTCCAGCAATTAATTTAATCAATTCATTTAAATGTCTGCACGGATGTATATATGCATTATATGAGTTAAATTGAACTGAGGTTTCTCATGGTGAGAATCGTGGCTTCCAAACGGAAATTCCAATCTTGTCATAAACTTTAGGATATCAATCAAATGCCATGTAGCAGCATTATGACTGGCTTTAGTTTTTTTCCGATGGCACTTCCAGTAAAGCGTCGAGTTGAAAGCTACCACCTTGAATTCATGCTCTTATAAAATATACTTTCAGTAATATGCTACATACTAAACGCACTAAACTTGTCCTCAATCAAAATCCTAGTCTACTTCAGCTTATCACAAGCAGTGTTGTAAAATTTTGTATAGGTATTCATTATTTTCAAACTTCTGATTTATTTTTTCACAATGAAATGTTTGCAACGCTGTTTACAGCAACTTGTTACATTCAAATTTAAAACTGACCTTACATAAACGGCATTTTTTATTTTCGGAATTTCAACATACAAATGTTTTTTTGCATATAAAGTTTATCGGAATTGTAGGATGCATTTGGGAGCAAAACTCTTGTTATAGCTTTGCATGCAATGCTAGAGATAAGCTTATTTGAAGTTGTTAGTTTTTCTCCGCGTACGTTTTTTGAAGAAGCAAAGCCACAACTATGGATTGATTTTTTCTCTTATTTATATACTTGTACTATATTTTAGGACTAGATAAGGTACTTTGAAGCACAAAGCGCACTAATTGTCCGTTATTGCTTTTAATTCTTTACTAAAGAGCACCGGAATATAAGGCGCATTAAATGAAATACTACTTACAAAGCTCTAGAACCTCTAATAAAACTCCAAACAATACTGAATTAAATCATGACGATAAGAAGAATATAACCTGGTTCTTACATAACACGCACCTGAGTATAAGGTGCTGCTTCAATTCCTCAAAAAATTAGTGTATTTTTAGTGCCTCTTGAGGTCCCAAAAATACCATATGTAGATTCCTTTAAATGATTTCAAAAATAATGGTTAAGTATAAAAGTATTATTTTGCTTTGTATTCATTTTCTTGGTAATCTTTTCTAATTATCTTTTGCTGATCAACAAAGGAATGAATGCAATTAGAAACGCGTGGCTGACTCAGACATAAAGAATGCTGACTTTACAGTGTGAACATATAGTGTGGCATTGTAAAGCATCGTCCACGAAAAATAGTTGTCTACTGTAGACCAGACATTTTTTAATACTCAACTAGATAATGAATAAAAAAAACTTTCAAAAACAAAGTGTGGGGAAAGGTTTGGCGTCAACAACACGACTAGTGAATAGTACAATGCTAGCCAACACCTGACATGCAGATTGTAATCACGTTTTTAATTTTTTAAGTCATGGTGTTAAAAATTCAAGAGGGTCGTGGCCTCAGTGTTCCTTGGCTACATTCCTATTTTACAATGAGTATACAGGGCTTATTTCCCAGTGTCTTTTTTTGCAGCCTTCTCTTCCATACTGGTTGTGCTAGCACATGTTAAAAAGCTTACACATTTTAGTTAAATTTTCCACGTGACTTGTTTAGTGAAGAGGGCCTTAGCTATGCTCTGGTTCGCCACTGTTCTAGCAGCTTTATGTCGAGACCTTCCTTAAAGATTCTCGTATGCAGCAAACTATAGCAAACATATTTTGTAAAACTTTTGGATACAAAAATAATCTTGAAGTAATGATGGCTTGAATAAATCACTTCAAAAGTGCAAAGGGAAAGTTTAGTGTATGATTTTGCAAAAACGAAAACTGTTAAAAGAAAAAGAAAACTCTTTATCAACTTAATGGGATAATACAGGTTGACTCTCCATTAATGCAAACGCTGAAGTTGGGTTGTGTGACAACTTCTGCTGTTATTGCAAAGTCAACATTAATATTTTGCGAGTAATGGACTCATGGTAGTGGAATAACATCATGATTCTTTAATTATGTCATCAAATTCAAATTAAATCACAATAACGTGAATCGCTTTATTTAATTTGAATCAAAATAAAATTGATAATTACGATATTTGAATTAAATCACAACAATGAAATTGAATCATAATAATGAAATGAGTCGCTCTAGTGTCATTTAATCATTATAATGAAATGGAAATGTTTTTCATTTACAACTCAAAACCGAAACAGCAGGAAATATAACTTAACATTTTGCGAAACTACTTTCTATAAATGTTTATTAAAGTGATGAATAACGAAAAGTAATGAATGACAAAAAAGTACTTAAAGCAGTGATTTTCCAGTATTCCACTGTGCAAATATGTTCAAGTTTTAATTGTTACGATTGTCAGTGAGTTCTTTAAGAATCAAGGTACAGGTACGTTAATTTTCTAATGGCAGAAATTAATTTCTTATTCATGGAAATTTTTCTGTGGGGATGGTTAGAAAATAATTCTTATCCTTTGTAAAGAGTTAAGATGCTGAATACTCAATTGGGTATTTTGTTGTTAATCGTTGCAAAGAAATAAGGAAACATTTCAAAGTTTCCGTTCTTCACTTTTAATGACCAGTGTTTGAATTCTTGTTTTACTGGACTCTGTTTGTCAGTTAAAGATATTTTTGCTTTTCTCTTGCATGCTTGAATTTTTCTCATTCAGATGTGGTCAAAAAATATTGACCAAATATTCTAATTTTAAGACCCGAACTATAATTGCATAATAAAGTACAAAAGGTTTGTTGGTTTTCAAGGCCAAAATACCAAACTTTTATTTTCATCTTGCTGTCTCATGACAATGCTTTTTCACGTGACAGCCATCTTTCAAGTACGAGTCCGTACGTTTTCCCAACAAACACTTCCGATGAAAAAGCAGTGTGTTGTATTGCCGCTGTTTACTCTTGTTGCAAGTGACGCTAATCCTTTGATGGACCCAACCATCGATGGAACTCGATTTGTCTAAAATTGTACGCATTCTTTTCATAGTAATCCGTTTTCTTCGCAATACCTACTTTTTGAATTAAATAACTTTGGGTGATCAATAATTTTATTTGGATAAATTTGACTTGGAAGTCTAATTTCTTTAAAATTTTGTTCATATTCCAAAATCCATTAACTACTTCTCCTTTTTCGTCATTACTTTTGACAACGTAGGAATTAGTTTCACAAAACACCAAGTTAAGTATTTTGTTGTTGAGGCTATGTATTTTACATTAAAAGATTTTTTCAAATTTGCAATGAAATCGCCAGTGCAATCGCAATAATTAATTTAATCACGATAATTAAATTGAATCACAATAGGTAAGTGGCTATGTAGTTTACATTAAGAGATCTTTCAAACTTGAAATGAAATCGCCAAAGCAATCGCAATAATTAATTTAATCACAATAATGAATTGAATCATTGAATCACCATAGTTAAAGTTAGAACCTAGGTTACTAGGCTAAATAGGTTGTCAGCAAAATAAGATTGTTTTGCGTATAAGACTTAAAAATTCTTGCAACCCACTTTGATTGGCTCTTGGTCGACTGGCTATTTTGGGAACTAAACCACATCATTCATAGTTTGATGCTTGTTATATGAGTGACAAGCGCTTGAGACGTTAACAATATAATTACCGGCACTCTTTTTTTTGTGGTCGAAACCAGTAAATTTTTGGTGGTGTATGACTAGACTGAAATTTTCAGGAAGTTTCAATCTTAATGTTTTTCTTAAATTTGATGGTAAAACAAAGTGACACAAATATTGAAAAAAGAGCAGTTTTGCTAGTTATTAAAGTTGTAAGAACAATATATGGCTGTCCAGTGTTTATGACATGGCACCTAGTTATTTTGTAACAAAACAGTATTGTATAACAGAAATTGATTTGTGTTTTTGTTTCTCTTAAAGTTTGTGCAAAAATGAACCTCGCTCTGTTTTTGTCATTGAAAAAAAATGTGTTCCATTTATTGCATGATGAATAAAATTTTCCGAAAAATTAGTGATAACTTTTCAAATGAAACAGATCAATGACTAAATGGTTTAGAATATAGTTTTGATTCATCTTAAAATGCGCAATTGAATTTCTCACAAATTTGTTTGTTCCATTACGTAATGAAAATTTATTTTGAAACTAAGTCAAAATATAACTGATGAGGTATTTTTTTCTTGAAATTGACCAAATGATGTGTTGATTGAAGTCAAGTTTTTTTTTGGTTGTGGCTACTTTTTTACGTGCAACTTAATATTCTTTTATCGGCTACGTAACAATTTAGCTGCAGCTACGATTTTGCAATTCCACAACCATAATTCAAATTTTCCGTTGCAAGCCAGTGCTGCCACGCCCAGTGATTTTTGATCTGATCTAGTGATTTTAAAACCCGATTGATTTTGCCTGCTGTCCTCGTTTAACTTGTATTTTGGCTCAATATTGAAGTTGGTATTCGTTTTGCATTGTTTTTGGTTGGTCAGTCTTTCATTTTTTTATCGAAAAACATCAAAGATCTTCTTTAATGCTCAATATTATGTTGTGATGCTAGTAATTTTGTTTAAATGAAGATTTTGAAAAGTATGTGGCAGCACTGGTATTTCATATTTTGTGATTAATTACCAAATTCTTTCCGTGTATCATGCAGTATCAATCGATTCTACGTCTCCTCTTGTATGGCCTTTCATTTGTTTGGCGATTCGCCTTGTTTTCGCGACTTATCAGGATTTTTCGGGCATTGTTGATTGTTAGGAGCTTTGGGGATATTTGAGCGTTTGTTGGAACTACTTGGGCACATTAAACAGCCTTTTTCAAGGCTACCAAGTTAAACAGCCTTTTTCAAGGCTACCATTTTCATTTCTTTGACAAAGCGTTTTGTTTTCGGGACTTACGGTTTTTTTTCAGGCATTGTTGATTTTGGGGCTTTTTGGTTATTTAGGGCATTGTTTGAATTATTTGGGAACAAAAACCAGCCAAATTTCATTTAGTAGATTATGATCTGTTTAAATATTCCAAATTTATATTTGTTTGGCATATTTTTTCTTTGTCTATTTCAATATTTAAAATTGTTTGGAATAAATTTTATTCATTATCATGCAATATAAATCAATTCTACGTTTCGTCTTGTATGACCTTTTATTTTTTTGACAATGCGCTTTGTTTTTGGAAGTTATCGGGATTTTTCGGGCGTTTTTTAAGGCTTTGGGATATTTAGGGTTTAGTTTGAATTATTTGGGCATTAAAAACTGCAAAATTTCTTGTAGTGTCTTTTAGTGTGTTTAATATTCCAAATTTATATTTTTCGGACATATTTTGTCTCGTATTGTATGGCCTTTTATTTTTTTTGACAATGCACTTTGTTTTCGGGACTTATCGGGCTTTTTAGGCGTTTGTTTGAGGCTTTGGTTTGTTTAGGGCTTGATTCAAATTATTTGGGCTTAAAAAACTGCCAAATTTTTTATATATTTTGGTGTGTTTAATATTCCAAATTTATATTTCTTGGTTTATATTTCTCGGGCATATATTTTCTATGTCTATTCCAATATTTAAATTTGTTTGGAATAAATTTTTTTCATTATCATGTAATATGAATCGATTCTACGTCTCGTATTGTATGGCCTTTGATTTTTTTTGACAATGCGTTTTGTTTTGGGGACTTATAGGGCTTTTCCGGGCGTTTTTGGGAGATTTTTCGGCCTTTTTCCGGGAGGTAGGGCACTTTGTGATATTTAGGGCTTTCTTTATATTATTTGGGCACGAAAAACAGCCTAATTACTTGTAGTATGTTTTGGTTTATAGAATTCCAAATTTATATTTCTTGGTTTATGCTTCTTGAGCATATTTTTTTTTACATCTATTCCAACATTTAAAATTGTTAGGAATATTTTTTTTCATTGTCATGCAGTATAAATCGATTCTACGTCTCATATTCTATGGCCTTTTAGTTTTTGACAATGCGCTTGGTTTTCGGGACTTACCGGGCTTTTTTGGGCATCTTTTGGGGTTTTTGAGATATTCAGGGCTTTGTTTGAATTATTTGATCACACAAAACCGCCAAATTTCTTGTATATTATGGTCTGTTTAATATTCCAAATTTATATATCTTGGGCATGTTTTTTTATGTCTATTTCAATATTTAAAATTGTTTGGAAGACTTTTTTTTCATTGTTACGCAATATGCATCGATTCTACGTCTCGTCTTGTATGGCGTTTTATTTTTTTTTGACAATGCGCTTTGTTTCGGGAAGTTATCGGAATTTTTTGGGCATAGTTGATTTTTGGGGCTTTTGCATATTCAGGGCTTTGTTTGAACTATTTGGGCACAGAAAACAGCGAAATTTCTTGTAGTGGTTTGTTTGAATATTCCAAATTTAACTTTCTCAGTTTGCATTTCTTGGGCATAGTTTTTGAATGTCTATTCCAATATTTAAAATTGTTTGGGATGAATTTTTTCATTCTTATACTGTATGGACTAAACCTAAGTTTCGTATGGCCTTCGATTTTTTCAATGACTAATGTTTTTGGAATTTTTTCGTTATGGAAAACAATGAAATTTTTTCTTTCATTTCGAATTTTTTTCAATAGTCTAAAAATGTTTTAATTTGTTGCATATCATGCTGAACCGACTGATTCTGCAGTCTTGTCGTATGGCCTTTTAGTGTGTTAGTGCTAGGGTTATAATCGGTGAGTGGTTGAGTGGATAAAACGTCTGCTGCTGAAACTGTGGACTCAGGTTTGCTTCCCCGTCGTGTCTAACCAAAGGCTACAAAAATTATATTTACAGCTTCCCTGCTTGACGTTTAGCATTAAAAAGAGACAAAAGCCTTCATCATGATTGGTAGACAGGCAGCAGCGTGACCCAAAAACAACAAGGTCTTCTCTTTAGGCCAAGACAACTTGGCAAATAACGGTATTTACAATTTCATGAAAATTGTTTGGGTATTTGTTGTTTTATTTTGCCATAGTGGAAAACAACGCAGTTTTTTTGTCGTTTGCATTTCGGTCTTTTCTATTATTTAAAATTCACCGAAATCAAATTTTTTTTGATTCTACACTATTATTCTACAAAATCGAAAATGATTTTTTGTTTTCATTAGTGCTGGAGCTGTTTGATTTGTTTTCATTGAATACAACCAAATTTTTTCTTCTTACTGGCATTTTGTGTTTTGATCAATAAGAATATTTAATATTTTCAAGTTTGCATGCAGCATCTGAATTATTTTTGTTTTATTTATGCTGGAGCTGTTTTTCTTCATTTGATTAAATCAATTGAATTTTTTGTCGGCATATCATATTTTGGTCCATAGGCAATTATAAATAAGTCAAATTTTTTCCAGAAAGAGCGATATTTTTGATCGATGTAAAGTATGGATTAGTTGATTTGTTTCTCTTTCAATCATACTGATGTTACAATAGTTTTTTTGGGGGATGCTATTACGTCCAGTTTGCTAAATTTCCATATTTACTGTGATTATCTCGCATACCGTGAACGCAGTATATCCATGTTCACTGTGAGTATTTTCAGCAGGTTAGGAAAACAGTTGAGGGAACACTGTGTACATTCTGATTTTTTGTTTATGTGCAATTTATGTTTAACTTATTATTATTTTGATATCATGATATTCAGTTATGCACTACCTTTTGGTTTTTGTTTTATAGTGGTTTTGGTTTTTTGTTTGTGCAAATTGTACAATTTATGTTGGCTATTTTTATTTAGGAATGGTGTGGCATTTTCGGATTTTGTTTCTTTATGTATGGTTGGCAGCGTGGCTGAGTCGACAGAAAGTAATCTAATTTTATATATATACACGATCGCATGACCTGGGTTCAACTCGCACCTTGGCCACGCTGTTGCGTCCTTGGATGAGACGGTTTACGATGATTATCTCTGCATGGTGGCTTCGAACGAGCCGCAAATTCAGTGGACAAGAATTCAAAAAAGTTCATATGAACATTGGATCACAGGAATTTCCTAAGCAGGTGTGGATTTCTCCAATTACGCTGTAGTGATTCCAATTAAAGTGGTCCAATAGTTAGCGTCTGATGCTGTCCAGTGACAGGAGGATAAATATGCGTTATAACAACAACACTTCGATTTTTGTGCAAATTTAAATGATGATGATTGGCTATTTTATATTTCGGCTAATTCCAGTATTCTAAATTTTTTAAAATCATTATTTTCTGTCACTATCAGGCAGTAGCCTATAGATCAAATATCCGTTTTGTATGGTTTTGCGATTTTTTGGCCTTGTCTGGATTTTTGGCTCAGAAGAACAAACAAAATTTTTCTTGCGTTTCATGTTTCGGTCAATTCCATATTCTTAAGTGTTTCTTCAATAATTCTATGTAATGAAACATGGACGAAATCTACGCGATGGTTTTTTTTTTATTTCTACGGGTATTACCGATCAATGGTCAAGTGGATAAAGCTTCTGCTACTGAAACCGCAGACCCGGTCTCGATTCCCGGATGAGTCAAACCAAAGAGTTCAATTCATAGTTTCATTGTCTGACATTCAACAATAAACAGAGACAGTGTGAAGCCTCCACCGCGTGTGGTAAACACGTGACTGCTGCTTGACTCGAAGATCGCAATGGTCTCTTCGGTGTCTTCTGGCCGAAGCAACTTGGTGAATTAACTGCAATTACCATTAATCTTTTCTGGGTTATGTAAAACATTCTCAGTTTTTAACTCTTTATTTGGATTTCGCGAGCGCGTAAGAATAATGTTTTACTCGACCATTTTGATGGAGAAGCTTTGAAATTACTCGATTTGGTTGAAACGAAAAAACAAAAACGGTTACGTGGAAAGTTGAATTTTGAACACGACATGACTATAAATGAAGACGTCATGTCTTCCAATTATAGTTATTATAGGTCACGTGATCGTGATTTACGAAACTAAAACTAGAAAAATACGGCCACTTTGGGTTGGAAATTAGCATTAGTTCGCTTTTAACTAACAAAATTGTTGATTTTGGAAAGCTCAAATTTGGACACAACATGGCTAGAAATAATGTGGACAGATTTGAACCGGTATGGAAGTACGAATGTTGAAGAAAAGGTTGATGGTTTGTAAACTCATTATCGACCACTTTTTTGTCTTCCAAGCCTACTTTATACCGTTTAACGCACAAAGTCAAAGCTTTGAGCATTTGTAGATGTTTCAGGAGAAATTAGGTCTTGCCGAAAATTGGGATGTCGTCTGCCATGTTGGAGAGTTCTCCCTCAGATTGGTTTTCCAAAATTTTAATTCGTTAGAGCTATAGAGTCAAAATTTTCAAGATGGGTAGGTATGAATAAAAAACATTAACACAATCTGACTATAAATGAAGACATCTTGTCTGCCGATTTTGGATATTATAAGTGAAGTGATTGAGATTTCGGAAACTAAAAACCAGAAAAATATGACGATGTTTGTGTTGAAAATTGATTAATTTGCTTTTAACCAAAAAAACAGCTGATTTTGGAAAGCTCAAATTTGCACGTATCATGGATTCAGATTTCGACTCGATGCGTACTAAGTTTATGGAAGCCCGGTCACGTGGTTGTAATTTTGCAGCTTAAAATCGACAGAATTTGGACAGATTTAAACCGGTATCTCTGGGCAAGTACAAATATTGAAAAAAAGGTTTATGCTTTTTCAAAACACTGTCGACCCGTTTTCCGAGACTTATTTTCAAACTGCTTCAACGCACTAATTCAAAAGTTACAGCGATTTTAAATGTTTCATAAAGAATTTGGTCCCACCTGAAATCGGGTGTGCCTTGTTGGGGGTTCTCTGGAATTTTTGCGTTAAACCTCTCAATCGTAGTTGGTAATTTGGTGGACCAATTGTAAAAATGCAGTTGTGCCAAACACTCAGTTGCTTGTTTAAGAGCATACAATTAATCAAGTTAGCATTTAATGAGATCAATGCTTGAAGAAACAATGCAACGTTTGATGTAATAGCTTATAAATTCTTGTAATCCACTTTGACTGGATTTTTGTGTTTTTCTTTGTGAGCAATTTTGATAAAAAATTGAAAACCAAAAAAAGTATTAAAACATCAAAACACAAAAAAATGTGTGTTTTGCTGATTTTTCATATTTATTGTACATAAACATGCTCCTTTCTGTTTTTTGCTTCTGTTCGTTTTACATGTTCAGATTGCCGCCAATCTGATTTTTGTTACTTTTCAATTTATGTTCAATTTGCCAACATTTTGTTCTCTACTGGGACTTGGAAGTTCTGCTCTTGTTGGTTTGTATTTGTGCACATTGTACAATTTGTGTTTAGTTGGCTATTTTTATTGGCGATTTGCGGATTTTGGGTTTGGGAATAGGTGTTTTTGAGGTTTGGATTCGAGACTGGGGATTTTTGATATTGTTAGGAATTTTCGGCTGTGACAAACAACCAAATTTTATATTTCGGTCTTCGTACATGTTTAAACGATAATGCTGGCTTTTTCTTTCGGCTTATTCCAATATTCTAAATTTTTTATGTAATTCTAATATCCGGTAGACTCTGGCTCGATTCACGGTCGGGTCAAGCCAAAGAGTTTAAAACGTATTCACGGTTTGCCTGCATGACATTCAATAATAAACAGAGACACTGTGAAGCCTCCACCGCGTGTAGTGAACACGCGGCAGTTGCTTGACTCGAAGGTTGCAATAGTCTTTCGGTGTCTTCTGGTCGAAGCAACTTGGCGAATTAATTGTAAATGTAATTAATATTGTAGGGGTCATGTAAAACAATCACCTTTTTTCACTCAGTAGTTGGGACTTTGTGCGAACGCATAAGACCTATGTTTCACTCGGCCATTTTGTTAGATCAACTTTGAAGTGTATTCAATTTGCTTTAAAAAAAAAACGGTTAAACGTTGAAAGTTGAATTTGAACATTAAAAACAATAAATAATGGCCATTTTATAGTTAAAAATATATTAACTCGCTTTTAGTCACAAAAACAGCTGGTTTTAGAAAGCTCAAATTTGGACAACATCTTTGCAGATTGAGGTTTGATGCGTTCTAAGTTTGATGTAGCCCGGTCGCGTGATCACAGTTTTGCAGGCTGAAAATCGGCAAAATGTGGACAGGTTTGAACCGGTATCTACTGGTAAGTATCAATGTGCTAAAAAAAAGCGATCGACTATCTTCCGTTTTAGTCTTCCGAGACTCAGTTTTGAACCTCTCGCGCAAATTGAAAACCTTGAACGATTGTAAATGTTTCAGGACGGATTAGGCCCCGCGTAAAATCGGTTGTGCCATGTTGGGGGCTCTCCTTCAAATAGATTCTCCAAAATTTGGAAACGTCAAAGCTAAATTGGTAAAATTTTCAGGATAGGTTGTAATGAAAGAAAAACGAAATAAAGCAAAATTTAGTGTTGCTGCATTCTGTGAGTATCCCCAAGATTTCAACTTATTAACCGCTTTGAGGCAAAAAGCTAAAGTTTTCAGATTAGGTGAATAGAAAAGATAGTTTGGCAAAATTTAAGAAAACCTTCCAAAACTTTAAGTAAAAGCTAAAACATGGCAATATTTAGGCGTTCCCTTTCAAACGGGGACGATTTTTTTTTTGATGTTGAAGCTAAATTGGTGAAATTTTCAAAACAGGTGAGGACGAAAAAAAACAAACGTAGCAAAATTTGGAAGTGTCACAATAAGGGAGTACCTTCCATATAGTCCTCGAAAATTTGAATTTGTTTACCATCCGAGTCCAATAAAGGACTTTTAAGGAATAGGTAAATGAATGATCATGATAGGCAAACAATGACAAAAGTTTGGAGTTCGTGTAACGGGATTAGTGAAATAGAATAAAATTCAAAAGCGATGTATAAACCCGCTTTAGTGCAACTGGGACGCTATTTTTTCAAAATATTAAAAAATGAGGCAGCAGCCCACACTTCTCGACGTGCGATGAGGATTTCGATGGAGATGTTTCCTGGTCATTTAATCTCATCGCATGGTGATGATTTTTTTCCTGTAAAAGTTGGATACTGATGCGAATCGCTTGCGATGTCACATTCTAGTTTATAATTTGGTCTATTCCAATATTCTAAAATTATTTTTCAACCAATTTTTTCATTAATTGTAATATCATGCCGAAGGAACCAAATCTACGTTATTATACGGATGGACTTTTATTTTTTATAGTACTGGGGTTTTTTGGATTTTTGGGCGCAGAAAACAACCCCAATTTTTTTCTGTATTTCATATTTCGGTCTATTCGAATATTCTTAACTTTTTGAAATTAGTTTTTTTTTCATTGAGTATGGAAAAAAAAAGTGAGCATATCATGCAGTATGGAAAAATTCTGCGTGTTGCATGACCGTTTGCTTTGTTGGTGTTGAGATTATAATCGATCATTAGTCGAGTGGATAGAGAGTCTGTAACTGAAATAATAAACTCTGGTTTGATTTCCATTGGTTCAGATCTAAGACATAAAGAAATTTGTGTTTACAGTTTCCCTTTTTTAGTAATGAAAAGGAACAGCAAGTAGCCTCCACCGTGTGTGGTAAACAGGTGGCGGCTTGATTTCAAAATCGCAAGGTCCCTTTGCTGTTTCTGAGCGAAGGCAACTTGGCAAAGTAGCTGTAGTTACAATTTTAATTTATTTTGTTTGTTTTTTTGGGGGGGGGCATAAAAAACAGCAAACTTTTTCAGTCTGTATTTTTATTTCGGTCTATTCCAATATTCTAAAATTTTTTGAAATCTTTTTTTTTTTCATTAATTGAATACTAGTGCAATATCATGCAGTATGGACTAAATGTACATGTTGCAAGGCCATTCGTTTTTCTGAAGATGTTTTTTATTAGGGCTTAGAAAACAACCTATTTTTTCACTCGGTGCTTTATACGGTATTTTTAACTCTTCGCAATTTTTTTGCATTGATTATACAGTATATTGTACAAAATAGAATATAAGTTTTGTTTTGTTATTTTAATATTCAAAATTAGTTAGCTTGAGGTCATCAAAATTATGAACATTGTGAAGATGTCAGCTACTCCTTGTGACGCCATTGATGTCCAGTAATGTCTTTGCGTCACGTACAATCTGTGATGTAATATCTATAAGATCGATGCAAATGTTTACAACGAGAAGCTGTTCTCGAAGCTCAATATACAGTAATTGTGCACTATCATTTAGTAGTTTTTTTGTGTGCAATTTTTATGAAATGATAAGAAGTAAATAAAAAAAGTTTAAAAAATATTTTTGAAACGTATTTGACATACTGTATGCTCTTTGGTTTTCTATTTGGGCACAATTTGTATAGTTGGCTTAACATTGCCATATTTACTGTGATTATGCAGTTGTATAAGTGTTACTTTGTTTTTTTTTTCTTGTATGCAGTTTACATGTCATTGTATATTTTACATGTTGAAATTGCGAACAATATTCTTGTTCATATTGTGTGTTCAAGTTGGTGACATTTTGACATTCACTGCACGTATAACAAACGGTTATAAGTTACGAGGTCCGTCCAGAAATGAATGAGACTGGTTTTATAATTCTTCACATGATAACCACTGCGGGTGATTCCCCTCAGGTAGTAACCTTTCATCCACTCACAAAAGTTCATATTACGTAGTAAAAGTCTTCCTTTTCATTGAAGGAAATGAAAGCAACTTTGCAAACTCGCTTTTGTAGGTCACTAAAATTGATACCTTTTTCGCTTTTTGCATTCAACTGTTCAACAAAAGACAGCAGAAAAGACATTTGTACTGGCCTTGCTGAACGCATTGAACATGACCCAAATTTTCTGTAACAAGTTGTCACAGATTATGAAACTTGAATTGTTGAGTATAATCCAGAAACAAAGTGGCAAAGCTTGAAATAGCGCAAGCGAATTCGCCCAAGCGGAAAAAAGCAAGAAAGAGCTAATTTAAAATCAAGTTTATGCTTTTTGCTTTATGGACAGTGCATGAATCATCCTCTAAAACATTTTGCTCCTCCAAAGCAAACGAGAAATCAATACGTTTACGGTGAGGTTCTGGAAAGGCTTAGCAAAAGTGCTAGTTGTGTAAGGCCACAAATTGAAGAGAGATCGGTGAAGCACTATGATAATGAGCCTTGTCGCACGTTCGGCTTTGTCAATCACAGAATTTTTGGCAATTAAGTTCATCTCGGTTTCTCGAAGCTTCCATCCAAACACCGAATCTTAGTCCCAATGACTTATTTCTGTTTCCAATGTTAAGAAAAAATAGTTGAGAGGTCGTTATTTTTGCACTTAGAGCAACAACCAGTACAACCGACAGAAAAAGTATTCCAGTTTCATAGTTCCAGCACTGCCGGAAAAAGTGGGAGAAACGTTTCCTAACCAATGGAACTAACAGAAGGAGATAGACTTTGATGTATAATGTATTTAATATCTTAATGTGCTGGTTTTTTTTTAGTTTTAAACTGACTTTGTTGTACTGTAAAGTGCCTTTAATCTGCTACCTTGCAGGAAACGACGTTATACGAATGACTACGTTATTACTATTGTTATTAAGTGTAACTTATCCATGATCCTAAATGCGTATAAAAAGTCTCACTACCTTTTGGACAGACCTTGTATATTGATACTATCTTTTGATTTTATGTACATTTTATGATCAATGGCTTCCTTTTTTCAGTGGTGGGCACTGGGCAGTAACGAATTACTAAAGTAATGAATTACTTTTTTAGTAATTTTTGCAGTAATGGCATAACATTTTGAAACAAGCACTTTTAATAGTAATTTAGTTGCTTTTTTGAAGGTGGTAACAAAATTTCAAAAGTTCTTTTTTCGAAGACTAACAATCGTGTGCTTCGAGATTAATGAAAGATTTCGCATTAGAACTGCCGAGAAAACTGAGGTCAAATATTGTCGTGCTTTTGCGGATGTATTTTAAGCGTTGCCGTTTAAAGTATTCCAAAAAAAAAACGTCTAAAAACCAAAATGGTACAACCGCACTAAGCATGTGGTTTTAGTAATGCTTATTTTGAAATACGTTTGTGTTTTCGAAATGCTAGGAAGCAAATTGTACAAAGTAGACGACTGTTTGAGTATTTTCTTCAGCAAGCATTTTAGTTTCATGTAGGTGATGTTACCACTAAAATTATAATAACAATTTAGCTTAACTGGTGTTAGCGGAACAGTAATTATAAACACGAAAGAATTCTAAATTAAAGCGGTAACGTTTCGATTGGATAGCTGAAGAGCTCGACTGCCTGTCTTTGTTTCTTGCTTCATGCTTCTCTTGCTGTTTCTTGCTTCATTTCAAAGCTTACTCTATCTTGCTTCATTTCATCTCTGACGAAGTAGGCAGTAGAGGTTTTTGGTTAACCTATCGAAATTTTGGCGTTTTAATTTACAACTCTTTTTATGTTTCTGTTTACTGCTTTCGTTTTTACCGGTTTAGCTTGAAGCAGATTTTACAGGAAAACAAAGTGGCACTAGGTTGTCTTGTGCACACGTTTTTATCGAGTTTCAAAGCTTCAAAAACAAAAACAGTCTAGTCCACTAGCTATTGCAAAAATCTAGTGATTTTGTCAGAATATGGCACTAAAACTGAAAATGCTTAAATTTAGCCAATATTCTCAATGACTTTGCTTATGCCGAACATGCCGAAGCTGGTATCAGAGGTGGAGTCGAGGACACAAGGCTCGAGGCCAAGGCCAAGGCCAAGGACACAAAAAAAATCCGAGGCCAAGGCCAAGGCCAAGGACAGCCTTTCCGAGGACAGACACTCTCGAGGCCAAGGACAGGAATGCTCGAGGCCAAGGCCAAGGACCAAGGACACAGCCGCAAGTGTTTTCCAAGAAAAAAAGGTCTACAAAAAAGTTTTTCAGACAATCTCCTAAATATAGGCGTAGCCAGAATTTTTGATTGGAGAGGCCTAAACCACAAATCACATGCAATGACGTCATCAAAAAATTTCCTGTTTTTTACTTAACCAGGATTTTGCAAAGGGAGAGGGCCTCAACTAATATAGTTGAAAAGTGCAAATACGTAACTTTGGAGACGTTTTGAGAAAACCAATATAACTCAAACGTATCACAGATGGGGGTCTGGGGGCGAAGCCCCCAGCTGTTCGGCGATTTTTGGTAATTTTTTGGAAAAAAAAGCTATTTTAATGCCATTGAATCACACTTCGCAAATGTTTAGAACCATTTAAAAGCACTAGATTTTTGACATTTGAAAACCAATTAAAAAAATTAAATTGTTTAATCCTCCTTCTAGTGGCAATTTAAGTTCAAAACACGTTTAACATCTTGCATTTGGTGTTCAAGTTTAATTTTACGTGATTTGCTCCAGGTAGGGGGAAGTAAGGTGCATTGTCTCGTGCAACATTTTAACAGTAAATGAAAACCCACTTGAAGTTTTTCCTTAGAGATTTTTGTTTTGTCATGAAAATAACCAGTTATAGAAGTGCATGTTAGGCCAGGGGGCCCAGGCCCCCTCCACTGAGGTTCAACGATTTGTTCAATCAGCATTTTCCATGGCTAGTTTTTATTTAAAGTATTTTGTGCGTAAAAACTGGCGAGTTGGAGGTGAATTTATGAGTTGTTATTGAAAAATAGTACAATAGATGGATAGTTTCGCTTACTAATCATGTGTCAGGCGTGTAGCCAGAAATTCGCAATGGGGGGGGGCTGTTTTGGGTGTTTGGGAGCAAAGCCCGCAGCCGCCGGAGGCACAGGGGTTTGGGGGCCTAGCCTCCAGCGCTCGCAAGTTTTGCATTTTTTTGCAAAATGAACTTAATTTTAGAGCTATTTTAATAAAAAATAATGCTATTAAAACGTGGCATAGAAATTGCCAGCGCAACATGATTCAACTGGTTGCATTATAGGGCTATGTGGGAAGTGGCTAATGATAACATTGCAATTCTCTTGTTTACATGCTGGTAAATCATAAAATCCTATTATTCAATAAAACTCGCACGGAGGAATCTATTTCGTCTGTATTTTATAAAGAAAAATAATCGGGGGGGGGGGGGGGGGGGGGGGGGGGCTAATGGAAAGATATTTGAGAGAAGTGATTGGCAATTAACACCAACACTGAATAGCCCCCCCCCCCCCCCCCCCCTTTATTCCTGAGTGTATAATATGTTTGTTGATAAAACCTATGTTTGGCGTTTTTACACTAGCGATCAAATTTGATTGCTTATTTTTGAGCATTTTTTGAAGTTTTTATTGATTGGTGACTTTAATTTTTGACGCATTAGCCCCCCCTCCCCTCTAAATATATGTTTCTAGAAATGCTTTAAATCACTTTTTAGTCAATTCCAACGCAAAAGACAGTCTCAGAAGAGCTAAAAACGTGGTGTTTTTCTTATTCTGCATTTTGATTGACAGGCCAATGGGGGGGACTATAGCCCCCCCGCCCCCCGGCTACGCTACCGCTACTGACCATGTTATTGCCGATCCGGATTTCCATCGCGTTGGGCCCCTGGCACTTTGGAGATTTTCGCAACATCTTTCTGCCAAATGTAGGTGAAGACCATAAAAAGTCTTAAAATTTGAGCGCAGGGCCCTTAGCTGGTACTGCGCCATATTGTGGTAAATCCGGCCTTGGTAAATGCATTACGTTCATAAAAAGGCTAGATGTGATCCTGAGATAGCAACTTTTAGGACAAAAACTATCCATTTCTTCCAGGTTTACGTTTAAATTGGCTGGCAAAAATTGATTTGAGGGGGTCCCGGGGCCGCTGGTCTTCAACATTGTTGTTCGCTACTGGTGTAAACGAAAAACGCTAAAAAGAAACTGAAACTGAAGAAACAACAGGCTTTTTTGTCACATTTTGTCATTGGTGAAATTTCAATTGGGGGGAGGCCCGCTTGGCTAAGCCTATACTCCAATTGCGCAAAATAAAAAAGGTATTTACAAATTTTCCGCGAGGTTTCTGGCGTTTTTCGACAAAATTTTAACGGTTTAAAAATAGTGCTGTCCTCGAGCCGAGGACAGGGCAATTTTCGAGGACCTAAGGCTTCGAGGCCAAGGCCAAGGCCAAGGACTTGAGGCTTCGAGGCCAAGGCCAAGGCCAAGGACTTCAAAATGTGTCCTCGAGGACGTCCTCGAGGCCAAGGACGTCCTCGAGGACTCCACCTCTGGCTGGTATTGTTTTTAAATTTTTGAGCAAAAATAATTCTTGTCCGGATTTCGTGTTCTTATGAGAATAATCCTTTTAAGATTGTTGTGATAAAAAAAGGCTACAACACCAAAAATACAACCCCACTAAACAAGAACGTCCGGTTTTATCTGCTCTTAATCAAGCGAGTTGTCGATCATTGAGACGAGTCCTTTTAATTCTGGATGCGGTTGTACCCTTTAGGCTATCTTCAATTCGCTGACACCTCCATCATGACAGACATATGGTGTAACTCATTGGGTGGTTCTTTTTTTCGTCGCCTTGTGAATTTATCGTTTACAGCTTGGAAGATAAAAGGCTGGCCGTCAGCTTGAGGGTTGTTACTTGACTCAACGACGATTATATCTTAATAAGCAGCTTTCCTGTAACCCTGTTACTACGCGATGAATTAAAATATTGTGAATAATTAGTATACTCTTAGTATATTGATTTGTTACTAAATTTCCAATACCGAGCCTTGGGTTCGACTCCCTGGCGGATTAGGCAGGTTCTTTTTTTCCGTGCTGTTCCGGTGCACTTGGGGACATTTCAGAGTAGGCCAGGGCCCGGTATCGGAACGATGAACTGTTTATCATTGTCATCGACAAAAGTAAGACACGCCCGTTAATATTGTTTACGTTGAAACAGGCTTAAGGTTTTAAATTTTTCTGTGTGACGTGTACTGGTTATGTGACGTGTCTGTTTTTGTTCTGATCGACGCTGTCGAGCACTTCTTTTGAATCACTTGAATCGAAAGTCTTGATGAAATATTCAGTAATGTATTTTTTTTGCATACAATTAATATCAGTTCGCTAACGCTACGTGATATGTTTTGCTATGTTGTGTCAATGCATCAAATTATTTTAAATTTCTTATAAAGTACATTGGATTAAAACGCGAAACGTTTATTTTCAAAATCCAAACAAAGTTACGAATACTGGTAATGTGTTCTATGGAAGAAACATTGTGGCATGGCCTCCCTTGGAGGCGGCGCCGCGGGAAGAACATGTCCTTTCCAAATACATTTGGGTCCTTTTTGCTAAAACCTGAAGTTCTTTTTGGGGTATTGGGGGTACGCCATTGTTTAGTAGGGAGTGCTTAGAGCCATCTTGATGGGTGGGGCACCCACCAGATATTGACGATTGACAAGTTTCTTTCAAGTTGATCCTTCGGCATCAAAGGATCCAGATAAGGGCGGTTTTAAAGTTTTCTTGATAAACTGTAGAGAAAATACGCTCGACAGTTTTCTTAATTTTGTCCTCCATAATCGGTACGGGCTGGCACCGCCACTGGCTCCCAACTTTTGTTAAAACCGTGCTGAGCAAAGAGGCGCAATACAGACTTGGTCCAGAGGCGAATGCCAGGTAATTTTTCAGAAAAGATAGCCATTTGAATTATATTTCGCACCAAAACTCAATTGCGGAAATAAGAAAGTATTTGCAAGAATTAAATTGCCCAGTTTTTTCAATTCCCACATTCGCTAGTGAATTTTAAAACAGCTTATATTTATAGGGTCAAGTTTTCAAGGTGAGTTTGCTAAGAAGGGGGGCTGAAGACCCATGCATTTGTAAACAATTAAGCTCCAGGGCTTTTAAATCCAGCAATTGTAGTTTCTTTTGCAAAGAGTAACTTGTAAACCTGATATGATGGAAGACCGTGAAGTGTGGCCAGGGGCGTATTTGGGGGGGGACATGGCCCCTCTGGGTCGCCAGGATAGTATAATTAGCATAGAATAGTATGCAAAATTGCGCATGCCCCTTTGTAACTTGGGCAGAAATAAGTTTGAGCAAGAGTCTGGGTAAAGACCTTTTTTGTTTTTGGTCTTCTCGTAATTTTGGGCAGGAAAACGGATTGATTCTGAGTGGCGAAGTATTTTTTTGGTCTTCATTATTTTCAAATTTCCAACCCCCCTTTCAAAAATCCTGCGGACGCTACTGAGTGTGGCCGCTTCAATTCGCTGCAAAAATCAGTTATCTACAGGACTAAAAAGCCTTTCCACAAAACCTTGGGATGAGTTGAAAACAACCGTACTGATGATTGAAATTTGAGAAGAACAAAGTTCAAATTGAAAATTGTTTCACCCAAAATCGGTTGAAGAAAAAAAACAGGTTTTCACTTAAATTTAGTTCGATTTTTTGCCCAAACTTGGGTGCAAGCCAATAGCAAAGGTCTTCGCCCACCCTTTGTGTGTTCAAATCTTATGCCTAACTTACAAAGGAGGAGGCATGCCGCAATTTTGCATCATCATATTTATTTATTTACCAAGTGACGTCATATCACAAGAAAAAAACTGCAACTTCCTCTAGGTCTATCACCAAAGCATCGAAATATGCAATTCCACAAACTTGCAGAGTCAAAGCGATATTTAGTCACTGGGTGAGGAGACAGCGAAGGACCGAAAGGTCAACTAAGTCTACTGCCACCTCACCAAGTTGAGGTTAAAAAATTAAGTGCATACTATTCTATGCTAATTATACCATCCTGGCAACCCAAAGGGGGGCCATGCTGGAGCTATTAGCGTCAGTATGATCTGACGAATGGGCGTGCTAAACAAATCATCATGCATTTTGTACAAAGAAATTGAATCTGCTTGAGTTATTCGACAAGTACTGTAGAATGTTGATCAACAATTTTCCGAACTCGTCGCCTGCACAGTGCCGGAAGCATCGGAACCCGAGTGTGACCGTTCTAATGTCAGTGCACCCAGTCAATATTAGCATGCTCGTTTTAACATATATAGCTACAGTGGCAAAGTGGTCTAACGCCTAGATCGTGCGTTGAAGGACTGCTGCGACTTAAAAACCAGTGCTGTATGTCTCTGCGGGCATGGGTTCGAATCCCGTCCGTAGTCATTTTTTCTGACAACCAGAAGCTGATACAGAATGTGACTTTATGTCTTTTATTTTCTTTTGTACATTTATCAAAGGTGGAGTCGAGGACACAAGGCTCGAGGCCAAGGACAGCGTTTCCGAGGACAGACACTCTCGAGGCCAAGGACACGAGCGCAAGTGCTCTCCAAAAAAAAAAAAAAAAGGTCTTCACAAAATTTTTTCAGGCGATCTCCAAAAAAAAAAAGAAAAGGTCTTCACAAAAATTTTTCAGGCGATCACCACAAAAAAACGCTTTCCAAAAATTTTTCAAGCGATACACAAAATTTTAACAATTCAAAAAATACTGCTGTCCTCGAGCCGAGGACAGGCCAATTTTCGACGACTATTACTAGTTTTTGTTGTTTCTTGTTTTTGAATTACGGTACGACAATTCACAAGCAACGCGTTAAATTTTTTCCCGAAGCAATATTTCAAAATTTTTTAGGAACGAGTAGCATATTTCGGGAAAAACAACTGTTAAAATAGTTTTTTTTTTTTTAATGTAATTTTTCAACCATTTTTTGAAATACGCAATTAAAAAATTTGAAATTGCGAAAAGTCGGCGAACTATTTTAGTGTAAAACTGTCTGCGAAAGAAAATTCCTGTTGTGAATCCTGTAACAAACTTTTCAAACAGTAAACAAATGTAATTTTTTCATGACGAGGGTTTTGTGTTTCTTCCTCACCAATTCTATTTTTGTAAACTTTAATCACAGTTGTTGGAAAACAATTAGTTTTAATCGGATTTGAATTGCGATTGCGCTCAAAATTGCAAATAAATACTTGCGGCGCAAACGTCATTACAACCCTTAAAAATAGTGTGGGCGCAAGCGCTATCGCAAGTGAAATAGTTGCGGCGCAATAATTGCGCAGCAAGTGCCCATCTCGGGTAAGGTGTTAATCTCAATTTTTTTAGCAATTTCATCGAAGAGGGTGTATACACGCTATCAGAGTTTGGCACCCACCTAGAACGGATCAAGAGTCAAGCTAAGTTTTCCGGAGCCGATTCCGGATTTGAGTTTTTAATATAAAACCGAACTTAGAGCGGATCCTGATTTTAAATTTTACGCTAAAACATTTATTTGCCTGGGGAATTTTTGAAATATTTTGCATTTTTTTTGCTCTCCATTTCACATTTATTAGTTTTGCCTTTCCGTCGTACTTCTAGATTTTCTGATATGCTTTGGCTTATTCGCTATGTAGGCCATAGACAGTAAAGCTGGGCACAGCGGCGCTGTTCACCAGCGGGCGGTACAATCGGCGCTAGTTTTGCGGTAGCGCAGCGCCGCTGCTTTTTTTCGTCACCAGCGACAAGCGGCAGCGCCGCTGTTTTTTTTAGCCGAAAAAGTGGCAGCGCTTCAGCGCTGTTTTTTAAGCAAATTTTCTGCCGCTGACGCTATTGCTAATAAACTCCTCCCAAGACTTTTTCAATTCACATTTTCACACGTTACCGTTTGGAGTCTCTACTCTCCGCTTGTTTTCACTCTGTTCTTGTTGCCTCGTTATTTCAGTATAGTAGAACCAGGCGCGTAGCCAGAAATTCGCAATGGGGGGGGCTATTTAGGGGGTCTGGGGGCGGAGCCCCCAGCCGCCGGAGGCCAATGGGGGTCTGGGGGCGAAGCCCCCAGCTGCCGGAGGCTGGGGGTTTGGGGGCAAAGCCCCCAGCCGCCGGAGGCACGGGGGTCTGGGGGCGGAGCCCCCAGCACTCGAAAATTTTGCATTTTTTTGCAAAAATAACTTCATTTTAGGGCTATTTTGATTAAACAATAGTGATTTTAAAACGTGGCTTAGAAATTGGCAGTGCGAACAAGATTAAACTGGTAGCATAAATGGGCTATTTGGGAGGTGGCTAATGGTAAAATGTAGTTTTCTTGTTTAGATGCAGTTACATTATAAAATCGAATAGTGCAATAAAATTCACACGGAGTAATCTATTTCGTATACAGTTTATAGAGAAAAAGTAATTGGGGGGGATAATGAAAAGAGATTTGAGAGAAATGATTGGTAATTAACAAATACTGAATAGCCCCCCCTCCTATTCCTTAGTTTATAGTATGTTTGTTGATGACACCTATGTTCAGTATTTTTACACTTGCGATCAAATTTGATTGCTTATTTCTTACCATTTATCAAAGGTTTCATTTATTACTTGGTTTTATGTTTGGCAAATTAGCCCCCCCCCCTGAACATATGTTTCAAAAGATGTTTTAAATCACTATTTAGTCCACTCCAGTGCATAAAACAGTCTCAAAGTGCTAAAAATGTAGTGTTTTTCCCATTCTGCATTTTGGTCGACATGTCAATGGGGGGGGGGCTATAGCCCCCCGGCCCCCCCTGGCTAGGCTACTGGCTAAAAACGTGGTATTTTTTTAATTCTGCATTTTGATCGGCAGTTTATTAGCCCCCCCCTAAATAAACGTTTCAAACTACGCTTTAAAGCATTTTTTAGTCTAATTTAGGGCAAAAGACAGTCTTAAAAATTTTTTTTCTTTATTCTGCATTTTGGTCGGCAGTTCATTAGCCCCCCCCCCCCCCTTAAATAAAGCTTTCAAACTATGCTTTAAATCATTTTTTAGTCTAATCCAGTGCAAAAGAGAGTCTTAGAAGTGCTAAAAACGTGGTATTTTTCTTATTCTGCATTTTGGTCGGCAGGCCAATGGGGGGGCTATAGCCCCCCCCGCCCCCCCCCCCCCCTGGCTACGCTACTGAGTAGAACATACAAGACCTTTGTGACGTTTTGTCGTTGCTCTTCTACTGTATGTATTGGCGAGTTTTATCGCACACGGTCCGATTTTTTCTCAATCGAAGTTGAACAAATAATGTGGTCTAGTAGCGGGTCAATTTGAACTGATAAAACGATTTCATTGAACCGAAATTTGAACCGATTTCAATAAAGCCGATTTCTAGCAGTATCTCTTTAACGAAAATGCAATAATTCGAGTTCGATAAATTGCTAAAAACGTGCAGATTGCAAAGACGCTTTTTCGCGATATTTCCTCAAAATGCTAGCATTTAGTACAACAAATGAAGATGATTTGTAGGCTATCTGGTCGCAGACCACAGTATAGATCGTGCACTGCAAATAGAACAACGCACTACCTGGCACGGAGCCAGAGTAGTGTGTTTGGGTGAGGGGGCGCTTACGCAGCCGAGACCAGACGAATTCGGAATGCGGCAGCGATCTGGTGAATATTTTGCTCCAATTCTGTGTTATCCTTCTTTGGTATGGATTTTGACCACAAATTTGGAGGTGAAGACTATAAAAATAAAAAAGGTTTTTATCGCAAAATCTAAGGCTTCTTGATTACGTTCAATTGATCTGTCTTGTTGTTTCATAGAAAAAAGCGTTTGCGGTTACCCGTTTTTGGGCAAATGTTTGCAAGTTGTGCTACTACCAAAGTTTTCTCTCGCTTGGGGAGCTCAAGCAGTGATTTGGGGGGACAGGGCTCGAAATGATATTCCCCGTGCATAGGCGTAGCCAGGATTTTTGATTGGGGAGGGCAAACCAAAAATCACATGCAATGAAGTCATCAGAAATTTTCGAAAGAAGAACGTTTTGTGGGATAAAGATATCGCAGAATGGAAGATCAGAAGCCGTGGTCTGGTTTGGCACTTAACCGAGAGTTTTCTAAAGAGAGAGGGCTTAAACAAAAGTTACTAATGAAAATATCTAAATTAGGAGACTCTATTTGAATAAGATACCCTCTTGACGAGTCGAAAGACGAAACAGGCTGCAGGGGGTTTTAGATTACTTTTACTTTTTATGGTCTGTATTTTATTATTTTATTAATTGCTCTGAGACATCATCGAGCACTTTCTGAAAGCACCGACCTATCTTACACTAAATTAGGAGACTTGTGTAAGTAAACTAGCTTACTCAAACGTATCACAAACGGGGATCTGGGGACGAAACCCCCAGTCGCTGGGCATGTTTTTGAAAAAAAAGCTATTTTAATGCCATTGGATCACATTTCGCACGTGTTCAGAACCATTTGAAAGAAGTAGATTATTAACATTTGAAAGCCAATTGAAAAAAATTAAATTGTTTCAATTCTCCTTTTACTCATAATTTTGCCGAAATAACGTTTGTAATTTTGCAGTTTGGGTTTAAATTTTTATAAGTATTTTAGTAGTAAACAATCCACTCGAAAATTTTCCTTAGAGATTTTTGTTTTGACATGAAAATAACCAGTTGTAAGAGTACATGTACGGTTAAGAGGCCCCAGGCCCCTCAATTTAAATTCAATAATTTGTTCAATAAGCATTTCTCATAGATTTTTTTCAAACGCATTTTTTAGCGTAAAAACTAGCGAGGTGGATGGAGGTGCATGAATTGTTACTGAAAACCGTGCAGTAGATGGTTACGCTTAATTACCATATTATTGCCCGGGCCGGATTTACATTGCGCGGGACCCCTGGCACTTTAAAGATTTTCGCAACATTTTCCTGCCAAACATAAGTGTAGACCAAAATTAAAGTCTTACCATCTGAGCGCAGAGCTCCTGGCACTGGACTATTTGGTCAATCCCGCCCTGTTATTGCATTACGTTTTTAAAAAGGTTAGATGAGAGCCCGAGGTAGCAACTTTTATGATAAAAACCCTTAATTTCATCCGGGTTATACATTTTAATTGATTGGCAAAAATTGAATTTAGAGGACCCAGGCACCCTGGTCGTCAATATTATTGTTAATTACTGTTGTAGGCAAAAAATGCTAAAAGAAACTAAAACTGAGGAAACAATAGTTTTTTGTCACATTTTTATCATAGGTAGCATTTCAATTGGAGGGGCCCCCCCCTTTGGCTACGCCTATGCCCCATGGCGCCGGGCCTGAGTAGTTACGTCAATGCGTAGTAAAATAAATTTTGCTACAACAGTTAACAGTAAAACTAAGAATTGAATTTGTAGTGCGCTGAGAATTGAACGAACAAATAGAACCAGGTGTAGCAGCTCGGTCGATTGCTTGCCGTTGCATCATCCGTAGTTGCCTTTTTATGACGTCACAGTAATTCATTCACCGTGCATTTGTTGTTGCGTGTTGCAATTCAGTTGACTTAAAACCGCTATGTAGAAAGCACGGCTAATTTTGCAGTTCAGTTGGCTTTAAATTATTATGAAAATGTAAAACGCATTGCTAAATTTTGTAATTAAACCGACAATTTTCGACCCGAATTCTTGGTATTTACGGACTCAAGAGGCCTGCAGGATTGTTCGACGTGTATACTCAGCCTTGAGAAAAGAGATATAACTTTACTAGCCTACAGTCTACACAGGTAATAAATAAGCTTCATAGACAACTTAGTTAGAGTTATATTCGTAGAAAAAATACTTGGTATAACATGAATCGCATTGAGCATCATTTGCTTAACATGAACGTCATTACTACATATCTCTTTCGACTTCATAAACATCAATGTCTTAAACGCTCGATGTACTTTTGTGTCAAAGTTAGACGAAATCATCGCAGGGACGTGAATCACCTACCATTTCTACAAAACTCCAAGAAATGTTTTGGAACTCGGTCGATTGATAAATTTTCCTTTCGGATCTCTACGCGAAGAATTATTTTAGTGGTTGAGGGCCGGGAGTGTGATAAACAGATCGACCCGGGACAGAATTGTATAGAAGCTGAATACTGTATGCCATTGTGCTTCAATGGCAAAACCTTATTTGAGTCGATATTTCTTAATGCCTTTTGTTTGTGTAGAAAATGCGATAAGGAATTTAACTTCCTAGAGTAACTTCCAAGGGTAGCTTCCTAAGTAATTTTTAAAGCGCTGGTTTAATCAATCAGCATTTTAAAATGCTTGTTTTTTTGAAAGGAGCATGCCAACAACTAATTGAATGGTGGTTGGCTTACTTGTCTATCATTTAAGCCTGCTAATGCCGATTGTAACCTGAACCATTATCTAAAAGGCTTGAGTAATTGACTTTCGTAAATAAAGTTGAAATTTCACCATTAGATACCTTATTCGAATGCCTTCGTTCTTTGTACTGTTTATTTTTTAAAAGTAGCGGCAGCGACAAGCCGTAGCGGCCGCTGTTTTTCATGCAAGTAGCGGCAGCGGCGCTACTTTTTTATTTGAGTGGCGGTAAGCGGTAGCGCCGCTGCTTTTTTTGCCAAATAGCGGCAGCGGTGCTGCCGGTGTTGCGGGTGTTTCAAGTAGCGGGTGCCCAGCTCTGACCATGGTTTAGTGGCTAAGATTCAGAAGGTTTACTGTCTAGTAATTTAGCTTACCATAAATATCCGAATGCTGCGTCTGTAAAAACACTTAGTAGCCTACCATGCTGCATGAAGGTACCCCACAAGCAATAACATGTGAATTTCAAGTGGAAATCCCGTGAAATTTTCACGAGTTACTCGTGTTAAACACATGGCATAAACACGTGATATTCTTGTGACCTTGCACATAGGTACCACGTGTTATTCTCGTGAACGAATCACATGTTTAACTTGTGGTATAGCCTACCATGTGTTATCCACCAGTTTGCTGCAATGGTACATGCTCTTCGTCAACTGCTGGCTACAGAATAGCTAATAGCACTGATCATTTGCCGACAATGAACACGTGATTTCACGAGTTTACCACGTATGATCAACGAGTTAAGTTACGAGCACGTGACTTCACGGGTTTACCACGTGTGATCAACGAGTTAAGCTACGACGACGTGATTTCACGGGTTTGCCACATATGATCAACGAGTTAAGTCACGAGCACATGATTTTACGGGTTTACCACGTATGATCAACGAGTCAAGTTACGACCACGTGATTTCACGGGTTTACCACGTACCCTCCACGAGTTCGATTATTAGCAAGTGCATAAGCTCACGTGTTGGCTGTTGAGATGCCTCTACTACTGCTAATTCAAGGATTTTGTGGCAAACTATTTTTCATATGGTGGAAATATCTTTTTTTATTTATTGTGAAAAAGCCACAAAAATAAACAGCCAATAGAACAAAAACAAACTGCAATCACAAAAACAATGCACCGCAAGCTAGTTTTCAAATTTGAATAGAAAATTACAAAAAGAGTTCATTACTCGATCAGAAAAATATTACCAGATTTAAAACTTCGGTTCTCCTAAGAACAATTTACGCCTCTTCACACCACAAAAATCTGGCAAGCACCAGAATACTGCCAGCATCAAGCAGCAAAAAAGTGTTAGGAGAGAAGGAGTTCCGAACCCTTCACTCCTCACCATTGCAACTGAAATATTTTTTCTTACATCGACTCTACTTCAGGAACAGTTTTTTTATGACTTCAAGGATTACTTCGCAGAAAACATTTTCAAGATGAAAAACAAGGCAACTAATTATTTTAGGAAGAATTTAGATTGCAAAAGTCACTAGATTGTACAGCAGAAGAATTCACTAGAGCAGACCAAACTACATTGGATCTAGTGAAAAACTGCAAGTGGTGACAGCACTGCACAAGAATAAACTAATTCCAATTGCTAGCAATAGCATCATCTTGAAAATCCTCCTTTTTCTTGGCTTCAAGCCGAGTTCATGCTTGCAATTCTTCTGCACTCCGCCTGAAAATTGTTCGTTAAATTTTTAGTTTCTAATTTGCCAAGTTGACTTCACTAATCACTATAGCGTATATTGGGGGACAAAGTGCTGCGTCATGCCCTCTCCCCACCTGGTCATACCGCAGCACAACATTTTTTGGGAAAAAAGACCTTCTCAAAATCGACAAACATATGACGTAATTCCTACTTTTTCAAATTACATTTCTCTCACATTTGCCTCATAACGTGGTTTATTTTGGACAACGAATGATAAGTTTTATAGAGCAACATTATGCACAAAAACACGCTAATTTGCTTAAAAATGTTGTTTTATCTTAAAATTAAGCAAAATTTTTCATTGGCGGAGGCTTTGTCTTCGTGTACGAAGAATTTAAAAAAAATTGAACAGTGATAAGCTCATCACAACAATTTTGTACCACAGGGAATATACTACAAATATGGCGGATAGGCACCGTAAGCATAACTTGTTACACCCAACATAGTATTTATAGTACAATTATGCAAACCAAACAACTACCGTACCGGCACTCTTCGACAAATTTAACCAAAGTATTGCGTTTCAACCCATCGGTTTCTTCGTTTAAACTAAACTTTTTTGCCTACCGGTATGTTAACTATGCCAATGTAGGGAATACCTTTTTTTGAGTCATTTCATTATAAAGATGTAAACTAAAAAAAAAGTGAAAATCATAACCTCAGATTTTGCTCAAATTCTCTGAAGTTGAAGGTTTGTGTCTATAACATAATAAAAAAAAACTTTAATTTACATTAGGTTGAGTTACGCGTAATTGAAATTTGCAACATTTTGACCACATGATGACGAAATTTTTTTACATTTTTCTTAATAACTTTTTTACTTCTTAACGTATAAGTCTGAATCTTAAGTTTTTTAGAATCAGTGAAGTTTGCTTTATTCATAACATTTGTCTTTCATTTGCTTTTCAGGTTGAAATAATAAGATAATGCAAAAAACATGCATTTCACAATTAATGCACTATAACTCCGAAACATATCGTCAATTTTTTTTTTAACTGGAATTACATTGTTGACTAAGAACTTGCTACAAAAAAAATATATATAGTGGATATTGAAGTGCAACATAGTTAAATCTTCAAAAAGGTTAGGTTACCTAAATATTTCAGATAAACTATTTTAAAATTTTTGAAAGACCTTGTCGAGAAAAATTAACAGCATGTTCCAAATCAAATTGTTAGTTTTGCATTTATTAACACTAATTCCAAGTTGCTAGTAATCTGCACCTGTTTAAGGAGTGTACGCTGGTCGAATGTTTCGTCCAATTGTTCAATTTTTGTTCATTGAGTTTGGTGCTTGATTTCACCTAGCGGACATAATAATCATCACAAACCCCCTTATCCAAGGATGAAACAACATGACGTATTGAACACACATCATATGGTCAGAATCATTGTGTAAATTAGTGCTTACCAACCTTTTCATATCGGCGGACCGGTAAAAATTTATGAAATATTCACGGACCGGCACCCAAAATTATCAGTAGTTATCGCAAGTAGTTATCGCATTTGTTAGCGATCACAAAATAAATGGCACCGCAGAGCATAATACATTATTTTGGCATAGGCACGTAGCAAGAAATCTGCGATGGAAGGGCTGTTTATGGGGTCTGGAGGCAGACCCCCCAGCGATTGACAATCTTTAGATTCTTTTTTTCGCAAAAATAACTCAAGTTTAGGCTTATTTGATAAAAATTAATGCTTCTAAAATAGAAAATAGAAATGCAAAATCATGATTTTTATTGGCAAGCTTGTCAATAATAACGTTGGCAACACCACCTAAATTCTATTCTAAGGCAAACCCACAATTAGGCATGCCACATTAGAATTTTAGCTCTTATATTACATAATATATAGGTCTCTGTGGGCTCGCTTAATGCATTGAAAAGTCAGGGCTGCAAATAAAACTCATAATTTGGGAGGTCCCTTGTTTTAAGTAGAATATCTTGGAACAGCTGGGTCATGAACATTGGAGTCAATGAGAAAGCAAAGTTTTGACCCTAAATTGTTATTTTTGTGGGATTGTGTATTCAAACCCAGAGGCTTCTAATCCTGCACCACAAATATCCCTGTCTGGTGTCAGGTATATTATGGTACATAATAATGATAATGCGTTCTCGTAATAGTTATAATTATTAGATATGCGAATAATAATCAGACCTCGATGATTGATATTTCCGCCGGACTTGGTGATATTCAGCTATCGCATGCACAAGATTTATAAATTTTGATCAAGTTATGTGCTCGATAGCTCAAATAATATTATATTTATATCATTGTTGTTTTAGTTATAAACTAAGTTATCCCATTGCAGGACTCTGCCTTCTACAAAACTTATGCCCAAGTGGCTACATTTTTATAGGTGAAAACAGCTCCAATAACTTCATGTATTTGATAAATTCTCACTGATTCGTGATGATATCGGGAGAGAATCTGAGAACAACAAGAGTTTTCAGATTGCCGTAGTCAAGCCAAAATAATATTCTAAAACCTGCTCCACCTAAATTAAACTATGTAATTGACTTGGTTGAAAGAGAACCAAAAACAAAATCAATGCAAGGATTTAAAATTGGCTAATCGAAGTAGATGAGATTGGCACTGACTACATTCTTCGTTATCCAGCTGTTCTAGAGATATTCGACGTAGTGGCGAGCCAGGTCAACTGACCACGACAAACTGACCGCGAACCAACGGTTTCATCACAGTGATTCGGTCACTGATTTCGCCGCCGTGATTTCATCACAACGAGAGGGTTTGGGCAAGATGGCTCTGGGGATAGTTAAATATGCTTATGATCGCTCTTCTCAGCTAATCGGCGTCATTTAGACCCTAACACCATAGCAAATTAATTTAAATATTACTTTTAGGGTGCGTTTAGACTGGACGCGAAGCAACGCGAAGCGACGCGAAGCAACCAAAATTTGACGTCATCGACAGCTCGCGAAAGCTAGCGAAAGGTTGCAACCGGTTGCAACCTTCGCAAGCAGTTGCGCAACAGCGCTTGCTTGCAGGCTGTAGTAAGATAACCTACTAAATCACTGATTGGATTTTTACAATCGCAGTTTGCTAGAAAATAATGTAAATAGTATATTTGTATGGTTTAGCGCCTATTTGTCAGTCCAAAGAGTAGGTTGTTGGAAAAAGTTAGATTTGCGATAGCCCTAGGCTAGCCAAGTTAATTCGGATCTAGACAGCTAAGGCTGTAAATCCTAGAGTGATTTTTCATAGCTATGCTGGATCTCAAAGCTTCATTATAATGAATACAACAAAGCAGTAGGCCTAGCCCCACGACATCTAGCTTTTAAAACAAAACTTTTTTTTCTGGGCAGCATAGCAGAAGCTATTGTATCAGTTCAGTGGTTCTTTTGGCTGAGCAGCTTTTGCTTTTTTGTCTTAAAGTAAACTTAAACTAACATAATGTTGTTTTTTTCAGAATATAAAATAACCCACCAACAGGCTAGTTTTGAATGTGTTGATAGTGTTTTAACCCATTGTTTGTTAGCTTGTTGTTTTAAAAGTAGCCTAACCACAATTGAACAATTCCTTGAATACTGGAAAACTCGCAAAAGTTTTTTCACTGTCTGCTTGACCAAGCCAACTTGGTGAACAAAACTGTATTTAGAATTGGTTTCAAGCTACATACAATAGAGCTAGAAAGATACAAAAAATCGAAAAATTTCTATGAACTTTTGGATTGGCCAATTAGTAGTCACTTCTTTGAATTGCTACAAACATGGAATTTTTTCTTCGGAATGTCCTCTTAAAAGTCTTCTTGTTTCTGAAGGTTTGTGACAGTGATCAAGTTGAACTGGAAGCAATGGTTTTGGACTATCCCAAGTTTTATAATCATGAATATTGTGGTCTGGTGGTAGTGATTTTTCACCCCAGTTCTATGTGATGAAAATAGAAGTGTCAAATGTGTTAAATATTCATTTACTGTGTCTTTGTGTAATAACTGAATTTAGTTGTTTGTGAATTTCAAAACATTTTTACTGTCTCTTAAAATTTTTACTGCTTTACATGGTGAATAAAGTGACAAAGTAAACAATTTTAAGTCTGAAGTTCAATCATTACAATTACAGTCAGTGTATTTAGATGAACTAAAAAGCCAATATATATCTAACCAGTAGAAAGTGAGTTCTATTTTTTTGCTGAAGTTACAATTATTGGTAGAGAAGTACCCGCCAAGCAAGTTCATTAATATTGTTCCATTCTCATTAGTCACCACTAAACAAAAAACTTGATAAAGCATTTATAATGAAAATAATTGGACTGGGGAAGGAAGCGTCAGTTACATGAAAATGTGAGAACTAACAACACTTTTATTCAGATGCTTGAGTAACAATTTTCACATAAAAAATCTAAATGTTTTTTTTTATCAGGGGCATAACCAAAAACTTGCTAAGAGGGGGCTTGACCTTACAGCTATTAACAGAGGTGGAGTCCTCGAGGACGTCCTTGGCCTCGAGGACGTCCTCGAGGACACATTTTGAAGTCCTTGGCTTCGAGGCCTCAAGTCCTCGAAAATTGGCCTGTCCTCGGCTCGAGGACAGCACGATTTTTTGGAATGTTAAAATTTTGTGGAGCGCTTGAAAAATTTTTTGGAAGACGTTTTTTAGTGGAGATCGCTTGAAAATTTTTTGTGAAGACCTTTTTTTTTTTTTTTTTTTTTTTTGGAAAGCACTTGCGCTTTGTGTCCTTGGTCCTTGGCCTCGAGCATTCCTGTCCTTGGCCTCGAGAGCGTCTGTCCTCGGAAAGGCTGTCCTTGGCCTTGGCCTTGGCCTCGGATTTTTTTTGTGTCCTTGGCCTTGAGCCTTGTGTCCTCGACTCCACCTCTGGCTATTAATTTGTCTATGTCTTACAAACGGTGGTTTGGAGCGAAGCCCTTTGAGGTAAACGCGACCGTCGCAACGTAGCCTACTGGTACCGCAAGAAAATGCAAACTAATAAAATGCTCTCAAAAGCATTTAACTTCGCACTAAATATCGATAAGCGCTCCGCTAGCGAGTAAAACACCAAACTTAGTTTTAGAAGCTGACTTTTCCTCAAAGCAACTGCTAGTATTACTGTGCTAAATTCTTGTTCTTCGATGATAGTGTCAAATCATGCAAAAACTGCAATGTTTTTTTGCTTTCTCCAGCAAATCAACACAGCAATCCATTGCACAATAAGCAAAAAATCCACTACATAACTGATGACAAATCCAGCTTTCATTTTCACTCATAGCGTTAACATTGGGAGTCTTCATAAACAGCACTAAATGCACATACCAACAACTGTTTAAGCTTACTACAGGTATCATAACATGCTTGCCTGAAAAAGAAACATCACATCAAAAAAACAACATAGTTTATGCTTTAAATGTACCTGTAGACTAGCCTATTGGTTTACACTCGACAAGATACCGGTTGATCTACCACTACCATATTGAGACATGGATGGTGAAAGCGTTTAAGGATTTGTTAACTGAGTAAACACTTAAAGAGAACTTTTGACATCTGCTACCAGCTTTTTGCGTTTCTGCATTAAAACCCAGAACTGTCATCGTCGAGACAGATTATGGCAAGTTTTCAGTTGATGGATCTAGACATATCATTGATAGCTAGTAAATAGGCTAAGTACTATGGTACTACTACGTTTTTGAAGAAAAGACTAGTCTTTTCATTACCAAATTAGATCTACTGTACTTCGTTTTTCACTTATACTTTACAAACTTTTTTCTCAAGATTGCTTTGTAACCTGAGCTATTAGTCTAGACTCTTCTTCACGGTTATTGCGTAATAACACAATATAAACTCAATCTTCGTTTTACCGGTAATTCCAGCGCTCTATGACGAAACAGAACCTGTGATTACTATAATAGCGCTTCAGTAATAAAGTACACAAAGCTTTCTGCTCATTGAATACATTTTAAAAGTAAGTTATTGAAATTAGCCTATGAAGCGACCAGTCGCGAAGATTAGCAACCTCTCGCGAAGACTCGCGAAGGTTGGCAACCTTCGCGAGTGACGAAATCGACTACTCGCGAAGGTCGCCAACCTTCGCTTCGCGTTGCTTCGCGTCCAGTCTAAACGCACCCTTACTCAAAATATAATTTCGATTTGCAACCCTGACTTTTCAATGCATTCGGCTAGCCACATAGACTTAGAGTAATTAACATATTGGCGAAAATTCCTATGTGGCCTGCCTAATTGCGGGTTTGCCCTAGGATAGAACTTGGATAATGTTCCCAACGTTATCATTGTCAGGGTTGCCAATAAAAGTTCTGATTAAAAAGGCCACATAGGAATTTTAGCCCATATGTTGGTTACTATAAGTCGATGTGGCTAGCCTAATGCATTAAAAAGTCAGGGTTGCAAATAGAAATTATATTTTGAGCAAAAGTAATTTTTAAATTAATTTGCTATGGTGTTATGGTCATCGGTAATGCAATCATGTAATAGTTAGTGGGGGTTCACCGGTTGATTTATGCGGCAATGCTGACCATACGATTTCCTACGTTTATGCTTCTCGTTTTTTTTGTTTTTGTTGCTAGCAAATTCATAGTTATAGTAAGTCTTCTTAGACAAGGATTTAATTTTTGTAGAATGTTCGAGTAACGACGAAAGAAGCTTTTCTTCACTGTATTACCAGTAGTAGAGTGAGTTCAAAACATTTAATTTTTTTTCCTAATAGGAGTTAGTATTCCTTTAGTTATCCATGGTTTCCTGCAAGTTTTTGGTGTTTACGATTCATACGCTTGGGCGGAGCCTGCTTATCGATTGTTTTTGCAATTATTATCACAAACTGATAAAAGACATCAAAAAAAGGGAAGTTATTCGCATCAAGGTTGCATAGTTCCTGGTGTAGTTAGTTCATCTGAAAAAACTTCCGCGAAAAAAATTTTTTTCTAAACATCGGGGATGGTGTTTTGTTACAACTTAATTGAATTTTAGAAATAACTGCGTAGTGATCAGCTATTGAACCTTGCATTACGAAGGGCATTACTGTATGCTCTACATCGTTTATGATAATGTGGTCAATCATCGTTGCTGACTTGTCCGTGACCCGAGTAGGTTTTGTAATGAGGAAAAGTGCTCCATTACTAGTTATTGCTTGTATGTCTTTTATTTTGGGAGGATAACTGGTTTGTTCAGTTAATGTTTATGTCACAGAGAATCTAAAAGTTTTTTTTCATTTGATAATTTTTCCAGACAGGTCGAAAAATCACAAACGAATTAGTTGATATGCTCACTCGGGTGCCAATAGATTGAAGCAATTACTAATGCATTTGTTAAATCGTTTTTTTTTTAATTTTATGGATTCTGAGCCTGTTAATCCAACGGCATCGATTTGAGAGAATTTTAAGTTTTAAGCAGATGAGAATTGCTGTACCACCGGCATGTTTGTTAGGCTTTGCATTAATAAACTTATAGCTTTGTAGCTGAATACTTTTTAAAGGCTGATTGATGCAAGATTCGGATAGACAAATAACATCATTTCGAAAAGAAAGCAAGGCAACAAGGTCATACAAGTCGTATTTTTTTAAGGGATCTAATGTTGAAATGCAGTAAAATCATGGAATTGCTATCATTTTTTAGGTTTAAGGTTTTTTCGTAAATATCCGTATACTCGCAATTGATGATATTATTGGTGATGAAGTTGAATATTTGGTCACACAATTCACTAGGTTGATTAAAAAGGTCGCCTTCTGGACTCGCGCGAAGGGCTTTTGACAACTCCACATTATTCGATAACTCTAGCGCCATTAAGCGAGCAGAAAAAGTTGCTCACAAAACGACAGTAAAACTAGCACAAAAAACTCAAAGCATAGATAGAAAATCATTTTGTGTTAACTGTCTGTAGCTAGTAAATATAAGACATAAATATAGGATCAAGCTGGGGTATTTGTATTATTGAAGCGGCAAGCGTAACAACCATAGATGGGCAAGTTAATGCAAAACGTTAGCTTCGTTAACCACTAGTCCGTTAACAAACTTCACACCTCCGTTAACGTTAATCCGTTATTTTCAGCTTTAATTAACGGAAGTTAATAAAGTCCGTTAATCCGTTAACATTTTGCGTGTAATTTACATTTCGTTTTATTCACTCGCTTCTAGAACACGCATTGACGCTGTTGAGCTGATTGTAAGGAAAAATTTATTGCTGTGGTGGTCTTTTTGTGTTTTGAAAGTTACATTTTACAGTCTAATCTAATTTCAAGATAAAAACAAGTTCAAATGCACAACGAAGCTGCAAGATATTAACAATAAAAACCTTAACGGAAGTTAACAGAACTTAACGGAAGTTACTTTAGTCCGTTAACAGTACTTAACGGAAGTTAATTTAGTCCGTTAACATGAAAAAACTTTTTAACGGATTAACGAATTAGTGAAAAAGTTAGCTTCGTTATTAACGGATTAACGATTAACGGACTTGTGCCCACCTATGGTAACAACTATAACTTTAAGTGAGATTCAGGATTAATTCAATTCACGTCCGGTTAATGCACGGTTCCCACGATTGAATGCAACTTAGTGTGGTAAGCTGTTTACCGAGCATAAATCATAGATATATTTTTATACTGTCATAATGATCAGGAACTATAACACATTTAAAAGGCGAATTATAGATAAACAGGGAACACACATAATTTGTTTAAATTTTTGTTTTTAGCTTAAGAGTGTGAGAATAACCGATGGGTTGGGCCAGGACCATAATTCGTGATTGTTCACAGAGCATAACATTTATACAACCTGCATACTAATCATGCACAAATAATAATTCATCGTGAAAGAAACACAGTATCATTATTAATTTTAAATATTGATTTCGCTAGTGTTATCCGAGAATTATTAATTTACATAAAAGTTGAGTACAATAATTAGACTTGTTAGCTTTGGCTTGTTGAACTGGATTGGCAACGATTTTCGCTGTCTGAAGACTCATTGGATTCTTCGTCGGAATGACTATGAGGAGGAGAAATTTTTTCGTTTTCAACAAAAAGTCAACATGATCATTTGACAATTCGCCAGGCTGTCCTTATTTCTTTATTTTGGCTTCTTTGAATTGGGAAGGTAATGATTCTTTGGAAACAGTTTAGGGAGATGCGGACTAAATAATCTCGACTTTTGTATATCGTTGAAGGTCTTTAAGAATTTGCACGCACATAAGACTTTTTTCTTTTTTTCAAAGACATACCTCAGTAACTATTATAGGTTGCATCAAACTTTTACCTTGTTTGGATGTTGGTTTCGGTGGAAGTTGATGTATGTCAATGATATTAAGGTCTTGTAGGTTTAATTCAGTCCAGTCTTATGCCACCTTCACGACGTTGCGTTCAAAACATTAGCAATACACTGAAAGCAATGTAATGCAATATGCGCTGAGCTGTCGCGACGCGTTTCGACCATGCTCTAGGGTCTCATCCGGCGACAATAACGCAATGTATACATCACTTAAACAAAATATATACATTGTGCGATTGAGTGATACGCATCAGTTGAATCTGTACAATTCCGTGACGACAAACACGACATTACATGGATGAGTAAAGGAGAGTTCTAGTGGAATGTATATGGCAACGCTATGTAGGAAGGCTTTCGCTAAACGGCTACAAAGTTAAAACATTTTGAAAAGGTTTTACTTCAAAGTTTGGAATCTCTAACCAGAGATATTAACGTGCCTCCACACAGTCTTACGTCATTTTCACGGTGTTACGTTCAAAAATATATGCAATACACTGAAAACAATGCAACATGCGCTGACTTATCTCTAGTTTAAAATCCGAACATCGAAGTAAATCTATCTAAAATGTTCAACTTGGTAGCCGTTTTGCTAAGTTGCTTCGGTTTCCTTGCTTATTGTCGCCATTTTGTCGACATTCCACTAGAACTCTCCCTGTACTTTTCCATGCCATGTCAATAAGTGCTTGTCGTCACTGAATTGTACATAGATTGAACAGATGCAGAAACTGTAATAATTTTCTACATTAGTTTTGACTCAATCGCACAATGTACGTATGATTTTGTTTAGATGATGCATGTATTGTGTTATTGTCGCCTGATGAGATCCTTTTGACCAAGGTAGAAAGGCGCCACGAAAGCTCAGAGCATATTGCATTAACTTGTTTTCAAAGTATTGCTTAAGTTTTTGGATGTAACACCGTAAAAATTACTCAAAACAAAGTTGAAACACGTTAATGTCTCCAGTTTTATATCCTGAACATCGAAGTAAACCTTTCTAAAACGTTTAATTTTGATTGATTGATTGATTGGTGCATCTTTATCCTCCTATCACGAGAAAGCGACGGTGCGCTATATTTTGGACGAATCCGCACCCGCTTAGGAGTTGACCATTTTCCAAGCTTTCCTGTTGACGTTTTGACTTCTTCCCACGTAAATATGCTGCTTGTTCGAAGCCACCAAGCAGAGATAATTATCGTAAAGCGTCTTATCCAAGGACACAATAACGTGACCAGGGTGCGGGTTGAACTCATGATCCTGCGATCAGAGTCGTCGTAAAAACGACGCCTTTACCCATTCGGCCACGCTGCCGACAATTGCAGCTTTGCAGCCGTTTTGCTAAATTCGATCATTTTTGCAGGAATTTTTCAAATTACAGCGAGGTGGTTTCTTTTTCCAAACTTCATTTTCATCCAGCCCTTGTATTAACATTTTTAGCCTAGTGCTATAAACCTCATTTGCTAATTCTTGGAAAGTGGCAGTATACTAGAATTACCGGTATACTCAAGATGTGATATCTTTTTTTTTTTCAGATTGTTGTTCCTGCGATTGGACGGGATGAAGTTAGTAGTTATGTATATGGCGTGTTCGGTGCACAGAGGTCACGTGACTGCACTGTAACCGTCCTTGTGTCTCAATATGCCGGTATCGGTGCACATCTTAGTGCCGTGTGCAAAAATAGGGGAGGGAGACCGGTATCGGTGCACATCTTAGTGCCGTGAGCAAAATAGGAGATTTCCCAAAGTCACGTGACAATTTGTATCCGAAATAAAAATTTAGAGACATAAAAATATAAAAACTTTTATTGTTTTATATATTTTTTTTTAAATATCCGGGATCAGTGCAAATCTTTGTGCTTTAATCAAATCTATTTAGCTTGCTTTTTTTCATCGACTATTTTTATATCGTAATACGAGCGACTGAGTTATCTTGCTGTCTTGCAGTATGTTCGCATATGGACTGTTATGTCACAACGGTTACGTAATTTTTCAGAGCGTTTCGGTTCAATGTTCAAGTTAATTGCTGAGTGTTTCGGCTCGGCCAGCAGCTAAAATAATAGGAATAATTTAAAGTTAATTCTTGAGTTTTACTAGTATTTCTGTTTAAAACACGACAAAAAGCAAACTGAATATTTCGTAATTCATATTTTTATTTGACGAAACTAAATAATACACCAAATGCACCAACATGTCGAGTATCTATTTTTCTTTAGTTTGTACTCCAAAAATTTGAAATCTCACGATTTGTTAGTAGCATGCAGCGAATGGCAGTTCTTCGGGTATACAGTTCATTGAATGAAAGTGTAGTTTGATGCAACTTTTTATATCCTCCAAAAGTCTTGTACATTTCTCTTTTTTTTCTGACATCTCTGGCACTTATATTAAGGTTATAGTTTAACCATTCATTCCAAGGTAGTCTTATGTTTCCTTTTATTTTTTCGTTTCTCCACAATCCATAGAAATATTCTAAAGCTTGTCCATATTCCATATAAAATTTTAAAAAATATTTGTTACCAGTCTTTTCGTACTTGACACAATTCTCCAAATATTTCTTGATATCTTCGAAATTTGGTTCTTCAACACATAATCTTGGTAAATCAAAAACTTCAGAAATTGTAAGACTTTTTTTTAAATAATCATGAAGTTCTATACCTTCAAGTTTATGATTTCTGGAGCGCATTGTGGGAGGTAACTTGCTCGAAGGTTTTTTGGGTTCTATTTCTGAAAATTCACCTTCTTTTAAGCTTTTAATATATTGGACCATTTGTTCATGATATTTCAAATGATCATTTATAATCTTCAAATCAGTCTCATCCCAGCAGTAACCTTCTCTACAATCCATCTTTAATGACTAACAACAATGTTGCTTGAATCATGTGACAGTCAATGGTAAGGTTTATAGTCAATGGTAAGGTTTATAAGCGTTATTTTTCGTGCGAGTGGTGAATAGTTTCAATAGCTCAGTAGGTAAAGACGCTGCTTTTTTTTTAGACATTCATAATCAAGAGTCTTATGTTCAAACCTCAGTTGAGTCACAAAACGAAGCTTCTAGAATATCGCGGTCGAAGCGGGCCGCCAAGAAGAATACGTCACAATCAATCAAATAAGCTCAATAGAAAGCATAAGAATATACGTCACAAAACGAAGCTTCTAGAATATCGCGGTCGAAGCGGGCCACCAAGAAGAATACGTCACAATCAATCAAATAAGCTCAATAGAAAGCATAAAAATACGTCACAAAACGAAGCTTCTAGAATATCGCGGTCGAAGCGGGCCGCCAAGAAGAATACGTCACAATCAATCAAATAAGCTCAATAGAAAGCATAAGAATATACGTCACAAAACGAAGCTTCTAGAATATCGCGGTCGAAGCGGGCCGCCAAGAAGAATACGTCACAATCAATCAAATAAGCTCAATAGAAAGCATAAGAATATACGTCACAAAACGAAGCTTCTAGAATATCGCGGTCGAAGCGGGCCGCCAAGAAGAATACGTCACAATCAATCAAATAAGCTCAATAGAAAGCATAAAAATACGTCACAAAACGAAGCTTCTAGAATATCGCGGTCGAAGCCGGCCGCCGAGAAGAATACGTCACAATCAATCAAATAAGCTCAATAGTCTTAAGTTCGAGCCTCAGTAAAGCCATGGTCGATTAAAGCATAATCAATAGTCTTAAGTTCAAACCTCAGTTAAGGTCACAATCAATCAAATAAGCTCAATAGTCTTAAGTTCAAACCTCAGTAAAGGCTTATTAAACATAACATTCTTTACCATTTGGAGACACTTTTATGATAATTTCATTTGAATTTCAAAGTTTTAAATTGTTTAATCGATTATCATCAGCTTTTTTGTTTAAGTGAATGACTTCTTCTCCTGCGTAGTTTCAAATTATATGATCTGTTATCAGAGCGAATCTTGTTGATACGCTCCATTCTAATTAAACATAGCTACTTTTTACATTTGAACTTCGAAGTGTTAAATTCATTATTCTGTTGTCTTCACATTTTTTATTAATATGTTTAATCTTTTGTCCATCTTTAAGTAGTCCATGAAAACACTCCCATATAAAATTATGAACATACATACGACCCCAGTAATCTTGGACAGTCATTTCAAAATATCCTTTCTCAGTTATTCTACCAAATGTTGGTTCTCTAGTAATAACATGAACAACGCATCCATCAATGCTCCCAGCATATGCTTGATGTGTTGGATGAAAATAAAACTCACGATTTTCAATCACTAATTTAGTACTCATTTTTATTTAACCACAGACAAAATTTTCTTAAGTATAAAAAGTATTTAAAGATAATTTCTCTTATATAATAAAATGAACCAATCAAATATTTTAGATCAGGCGGTTCCAGATATTGGAGTTTCTACTTTAAAACCGTCACCCTTTAGAAAGTTTCCCCCAACCTTAAAGAAAATAGCCCTTAATGCAGCTGGTAAAGTTCAAAAGCGTATAAATGATTTTGCCGATTGGCTGATGGCTTACGTACCACCAACTATTAAAGCAAGTGCTTCAGCAGCATTTCAAAAAATTTTAAATCTTTTTCCTAAACGGGTAATTGAAGTGCAGTTACTCAAAACTGCTCTGAAAAACTATACTAAATCTTATGATGTAGATATTGTTGATTTTAGCCCATTGAAACAATTGAATGAAACACAAAAAGTCGTACAAGATAAATTACGGTTAGACCTGATTAAAATGAAAGGATTGAAAGCAACAGTCAATCTTAAAATAACCTTTGAAAAACAAAAAGAAGGTGAAGTGAAAACCAAGACAGCATTTTTTAACAGCAAAACAAATGTCATCTTAAATAAAGATGATGTGAGTGAAATGCAACAAAATGCATCCAATCAAATAATAAATAAAATTGGAAATTGGCTTAGTGAAGGTTCTGGATGGTCTATATTTTCCGTTGATGGGCACTTCGTTAACTTAGTTCAATATACCCCTCTTCAAGGATCAAGTTATTGTGCATTACCGGAAGAACTTAGAAATGCTAAGAAAGGACTAATTAACATCAAAAACAAAGACAACGAATGCTTTAGGTGGTGTCATTTAGCTAAAGTATACAGTGAGAAAGTAAAAAGCAATCGTGAAAGAATAAGTCATTACAAAAAATATGTAGACACACTAAATTATGACGGTATAAAGTTTCCAGTGTCTATCAAGCAAATACCAAAAATTGAAGAACAAAATAACATCAGCATTAATGTTATTGGTTATGAAAACAAGCAACGCTTTCCTTTATTTGTGTCTAAAAAGGTGTGTGAAACAACTCTCGATTTATTATTGATAATGAAAGACGAAAAGCAACATTATGTTTGGATAAAAGACTTTAATAGATTTATGTATAATCAAAGCAAGCACCAACACAGAAAACATTTCTGCAGATATTGTCTTCAATGTTTTAGCAGCGAGGAAATTCTACACAAACACACACCAAACTGCGTAATAATAAATGGAAAGCAAGCAATACAAATGCCCAAAAAAGGTAGCTCGGTGAAGTTTAATAACTTTCATAAACAACTACCAGTTCCCTTTGTTATATATGCTGATTTTGAAGCAATAACTCAAAAGATTGACAGCTGTCAGCCAAATGATGAAAAGTCCTACACAGAAAGATACCAAAAACACATCGATTGCGGCTATTCCTACAAGCTAGTTTGTTGCTATGACGATAAATTCAGTAGACCAATTCAACTGTATAGAGGTAAAAACGCTGTTTATAAATTTTTGGAAGCTATGTTGGAAGAAGTTGACTATTGTGAAAAAACGAAAAATGAACATTTCAATCACCCTATGGATTTAACGAACAAAGATGAAGAAAACTTTCAAGCAGCTACAAAATGTCACATTTGTAAAAAAGGCTTTTCTGAGGAAGACAAAAGGGTTAGAGATCATTGTCACGTTACAGGAAAATACAGAGGGGCGGCACATAATGAATGTAATAGAAATTTCAGACTTACTCATAAGATACCTGTAATCTTTCATAATTTAAGGGGTTATGATTCACATTTTATTATGCAAGAAATAGGAAAGTTTGAAAAGGATATCAAAGTAATTCCAAACAATCTAGAAAAATACATGGCTTTTTTCTTAGGCAAATATTTAAAATTTATCGATAGCTTCCAATTCATGAGTAGCTCATTAGAAACTCTGGTTAAGAACGTTCCACTTTCTGACTTAAAATACACATCACAAGAATTTCAGGATGAAAAACTAGAACTAATGAAAAGAAAAGGAGTTTATCCCTACGATTATATGAACAGCTTTGATAAGTTTGACGACAGAAACCTCCCATCAAAAAAAGAATTCTATAGTCTTTTAACCGATGAAGATATAAGCGATGAGGATTACAAGCATGCGCAGAATGTGTGGACTACTTTCAAGTTGGAATCCATGGGACAATACCACGACTTGTACCTTAAGTCAGATGTTTTGCTGTTAGCAGATGTATTTGAGAAATTTCGAAAAACTTGTCTTCAATATTACGAATTAGACCCTTGCCATTATTTTACTTCTCCCGGTTTATCATGGGATGCAATGCTTAAAATGACTGAAATAAAACTGGAATTAATGACAGATATTGACAAATTTCTTTTCATCGAAAAAGGTGTGAGAGGGGGAGTTTCATACATTTCTAAAAGATATGCTAAAGCTAACAACAAATACATGAATAATTACGATTCAAAGCAGCCATCAAATTATATTACATATCTTGATGCAAACAATTTATACGGATGGGCAATGAGCCAAAATTTACCAACGAGTGGTTTTAAATGGCTATCAGAAAAAGAAATTGATTTAGCAAATTTACCTAAAGGAAAAGGACTAATACTAGAAGTTGACCTGGACTATCCTGAACACCTTCATGATAGTCATAATGACTATCCACTAGCTCCAGAAAAAATGGAAATTAAACATCACCTCCTTTCAGACTACTGTAAACAATTACAAACTCAGTTTAATATAAAAGTTGAAGGAGTTAAAAAATTAATACCTAATTTAAAACCAAAAAAGAGTTATGTTCTTTATTACAAAAACTTAAAGCAGTATATCGAATTAGGCTTAAAAGTTACAAAAGTACATCGGGTATTAGAATTTAACGAATCACCTTGGTTAAAAAAGTATATTGATTTCAATACAGAAAAGCGAAAAACCGCCAAGTCTGACTTTGAGAAAGATTTTTTTAAACTTATGAACAACTCAGTGTTTGGAAAAACAATTGAAAATCTTCGTAAACGTGTCAATGTTACTCTGATCAACGAACCAGAAAAACTATTGAAGCATTGTGCAAAACCAACCTACGTTAGCAGCAAAATATTTAATAAAAATCTTGTTGCAGTTCATAAAATCAAAGAATCTTTGACCCTAAACCGCCCCGCGTATGTAGGAATGTGTATTCTCGATATTTCAAAAACGTTGATGTATGATTTTCATTATAATTACATTAAAAAGAAATATGGCAAGAATGCAAAACTATTATTTACAGATACAGATTCAGTAACATATGATATAAAAACAGAAGACGTATACAAAGATTTTTGGGCTGACAAAGACAAATTCGACTTCAGTGGTTACAAAGAAACCTCAGACTTTTATGACCTAAAAAATAAGAAAGTAATTGGAAAGATGAAAGATGAAACCGCAGGTGTGCCAATAGTAGAATTTGTAGGACTTAGATCTAAAATGTACAGCTACGTCACAAAAGATGAAAAAGGTTGCAAAACTGCAAAAGGAATTTAAAAAAATGTAGTGAGGAATCTGTTAAAGCACGAAGATTACAAAAACACGCTCTTCAATAATCGTCAAATGTTTCATAAAATGAAATCAATTAGAAGTGAAAACCACAAAATTTATTCCGTTGAAATCAACAAGAAGTCTCTTTCGTGTTTTGATGATAAACGATATATTCTTTCTAATGGAATTGATAGTTTTGCTTATGGTCATTATTAATTTAAAAAATATATACTATTATAAAAAAAGATGGATGAAAATTGTTGTGAAAATCCTGACATAAAAATTATTAATGGAAATAGAACTTGTATTAACTGTGGTGTAGTTCATCACCCATATTTTGTAAACGACTGGATTGATTATAACCCACGTAATGTTGTTTTACGTAAATCAGTTTACAGTAGAACTGCTTATGTTAAAAATAAATTACAACGTCTTGAATTGTCTGCTGATGAAATACAAGCATTTATGGACATTTGGACAACCGTGGAAAACCAACTACAAAGCTTCACTGGTAAAAGGTTTCCTAAGATAGATTTTTTTATAAACAAAATCTTAAAATATTTAGACATTTCCAAACAACCTTCATACAAAATTAGTGATGCATTACGTAAAAAATATGAAATCATGTGGAAGGAAATCGTTCAGCATGTAATTTTTCATAGCTTTCAGAAATTGGTGGACATATATCAGCAACTTGGTCATCAACCATAGCAAGTTCTCTTTCGAAAAACTCGTCAATATCACCAGATCTTAAAAACAATTTTAACTTGTTGAGTAATTTCTGATACGATTGATAAGCATATCTACAAGACTCAGTTTTTTTGGAAAAATTTTTCTGTGTCGTTATTGTCTGTAAAAGAACACCTATACCACTAACAGATGCCAAGAAAATCGGATTTAATGTAACAGAACCAACCACAGCCCCAGTTGTAGTAAAAACAACAGATGACAGCTTTAGAGCTAAGTCCATTCTTTTAAATTTTTTAAACATTTTCTTATAACACCAATACTGTTTGTGATAAGTGTGATACAGATTTGTCAATTCATTCACTTGTTCTTGAGTCAATTTTCTACTAATGTGGTTAAAGTCCATTGTTTATTTTACGATATACAATTACGCTTCTGGTTGATCACCCACTTCAAGCTGTTTAACTTTAATTACAACGCTGCTCATATTCATTGATACCGAAGAATTTGAAGAAACATAGTTGTATTGTATGCGAAACTCATCTCGAGAAGGATTAGGAAAAACAATGCAGTTTAAATTAAAGCAATCGAATGGGGGTGTTACTGTTGTTTTACATATTTTATCTGTTTCTTCTTCACTAACACGGATTATATCAATATGTAATTTGTCTTCATCATCATAACTGGTAACTTTCACAAGTCCGCTTACGCTTATTTCGATGTAACTGCTGGTTACCTCATCTCTCAAATGAATACTATCGGATTGCAAAGACAGAAAATCGTTCCCAGCGACAAGAGGTGCACTCACGAAATGTAAATTGTGATCTGTATTTGTACGAACTGAATGAATAGCACTTGATGGAATTGGCCTCGAATCAGGTGTTGAAGAAGCACCCAAAAATATTTGAAATTTTGGACGATATATATTTCGTTTAAAATAACGTTTATTTATTGCACTGGTAGGTTCGGAAGGTCTACCTACGTTGAAAATGGTATGATTTTTCATATCTAAGTTTCGTGAAATGGTTACATTATCGTCTTCGGTTTGAATGTGTTGCGTTATTTGGTCAACATAATTTTTGTTTGCTGCTTCACCCGGTGCTGTGGGATCTCGTAAATTTATGATAGTGTGTAATCCTTGTAAGTTAATATTATCTCTCACATTTGTAACTAAATTTTCAACAAATTGTTTAGTTGCTGCATCAGAAGGTAGTCTAGGATCAACAAGTCCTCTTAAAATCAATGATTCACCTAATTCAATTGATGCGTCGTTAGGTGGAATATTTTCTATACGAAAGACCCTGTTTGGTAGACGACCAAGTACTTCCACACCATATATTTGAGACCTCTGAATTTGAATTTGAGAGGGCGATACAACATATTGATCATCGTTGTTTATACCTAAAGTAGCCAACCTCGAACCAAACTCAGAGCTTTCGGCAAAGTGGACAAAGTTGCTAATTGCATTATCCAAGAATCCTTTATTTACACTACCTGATTCTGTTACAGGATTGGCTAAGTTTGTAATTTTGTGGTTGTTTAAGTTTAAATCACCATACATTATATCTCCTGACTTGGAAACTTTGTGTTCAATACCTACAACCTTAACAGTACTTGAAGATTGACTTCCACTTGTTCCAAATTTTGAAATATTCATTTTGTCCTTCTTTATTATAAATGAATATAATAAACTTTGATAAATATTTAAGTGGGGACAACAAGCAAATCAAACATCATTATCTTCTACCAGATTGCCATTACATGATAGTAGGATCGACAGGATCAGGAAAAACAAATTTGCTTTTAAACATGGTTCTCAAGTGGATGAATTACGACCTTTGTTGTGTTTATACTGTTAATCCTGGGCAAGATAAGTATCGATTTTTAAAAGAGCAAGGTATTGAAGTGCTAAGCCCTGAGGACTTGCCTCCAGTAGAAGAGCTTGACCCTCAACAAAAAGTAATAGTTTTTGACGACATTAAGCTAGACAACATGAAAAAACTGATGGAATACTTTTCTTTGTCTAGAAACAGAAATTGCAACTGTATTTACCTCACTCAGTCATACTTCAACACTCCGAAGTACATAAGAAGAAACACAAACTGTTTTGTTTTTTTTGGGAACTTAGACAACAAAGATATCAGACACATTACTGACGATCATGCTAAAGGTATAACAAAAGAAGAAATGGAGTCGATTTACCGTGAAGCAACCAAAGATCCTTACAATTTTATGGTGCTGGACAAAACAGCCAAACACCTACCCCTTCGTTACAGAAAATGCTTTGACCATTTTTGGGCTTAAGCTTTATATGCTATATAGTAAACATGCCATTTGTAAATGAAGAAGAGTTGAAAAACAGAAATAAACTTGTAAAGGATTATATTAATAACCGAAAGCGTTCGAAACAAAAGCTGCAAAAAGAAATTGTAGCCAAACAACAACTGCAAAAGTCTGCCTCTGAAATATTTCGTCCCATTACTAAAACGTTTGAAGAAACTCAGAAAAAAACTGATAAAAGGCAAGACCAACTAATTCGACACATACAGCAACAGCTTGGCATTGAAGATAAACCTCGATCAATTTATACTGTGCATTTTGAGAGTGCTTTCGATAACGAAGAAAACGAATTGCTTACACAAAACAATTTTGAGACTGATATTGTGGAGCTTGTAAAACGCGGGCCAGGTTACATAAACGCATTGAAAGACAGAGCTAGATTAATCAATCAAAGATTAGGTGGTTTACGAAGAAGACGCGATGCTGATACAGAAGTGATTGATGAGCAAATAAAAACTTTTAAAAAGTACAGAGAAAAATTAAATAAATTATTAGGAGGAATGGAAGTTACCTTTGGAAAAGGGCTTAAAGATCCCAACAAACTTTGTGAAAGACTTAATTTACTAGTAGCAGCCAAACAAGCCGGCAATAATAACAAACGTTTGGATCAAGAAATTGCAAACATTTTGAAAAAACTAAAATTGAACAAATGCATTTCACACTGCGACCACCAAAAATTATTTGACAATATATTAAAATGACATCAATACCACTTTTCTTTGACTCTAGGAAAGGACAAGGAAAATCAGAAGATTTTATAACTAGCTTTAATCCACCGTTGCAACTAGACATTAAAAAAAGTTACGAGATGTCCTTAATCAATGCTCAAATATGGTACTCTTGGCATAACATAACGAGCAGCAATAATAAATTTTTTTATTCACCAGATGGAGTAGCTGCACGACTATTATCGATTCCTCCAGGGAGCTATAATATTGAAGATCTCAATAATGAAATAAAGTACTTGATGGAACAGAGACGTGATGACAAAAATAATATAACTATAACACCAAATTTTAATACATTAAAATCAAGAATTGAACTTAAAAATGATTACATAGTTGATTTTCGAATTCCAAATTCAATAGGTGACGTTTTAGGATTTGGTTCGGCATTTTTGGGTGTAAATGGAATTCATAATAGTCAAAATCCTGTAAATATTACAAATATTAACAGCCTTCAGATTCATTGCAGCTTAATTGATGGAAGTTACATAAACGGAGCGTCTAGTGACTTACTTTATACTCTTAGTCCAAACGTACCACCGGGATATTTGATTCAAGTTGAACCTAAGCAAAACATTTACGTTCCAATCAAAAATTTAAGTCAAATTGATAGTATCCGATTCTCTATAAAAGATCAAGATAACAATTTTGTAAATATGAATAATGAACGAGTGACTTACTATGTTCACCTGAGAGAGATTATGTAGTTTAACTATAAATGTTATCACAAAGAGAAACTAGATTTCATAAGAAGAAAATCATAGGTGGAAGTTTGCTTAAAAATGTTTACGACAAGGTAAGGAACGTAATCAGCACTGGTTCTAAGATTCTTAACAGAATTCCTACTGGAGTGAAGACTGAGATTAAAAAACTAGCTGCACCTTTACTGAAGAAAGCCTTAGAACCCACAAAAAAGACATTAGAACCAGTCTTAGAAAATATACCAATAAACAAGCGTATTATCAATGACAGAGAATTAGAAAATCTCAACGACAGATCGAGAGCTATCCTAAGTAATTTAATTGCTGGATCAGGATTTAAAAATTATATGTCTTAATTATAAAATGACAGAACTAACGAACCCATATTTGCAAATTAAAGAAACAAACTTAGTGGACAATTCAATTACTGAGTTCGAATATGTCGAATACCTTCCGAGAGACTCCAATAACATGAACAAAGATGGTCAGCACATTATTGAAACAAAAGATGAAGATGTTTTTCTTCTACCGCATAAAGCATACCTAGAAATCAGAGGAAAACTTCAAACTAATGCGAATGCTAATTACAATAACAATGACGTAATTTCATTGGTAAATAACGGTTGGTCTTTATTTCAAACTGCGCAATATCAATTAAATAACCAAACTATAGAAAACATAAACCTTTATCTACCTCAAGCATCAACAATACTCAATTTAGTTAGCTTTAGTGATGATTATTCAAGATCAACCGCCTCTAACATGCTGTGGTTTAAAGACACTGGAACTGGTTCCCCATCTCTTAAACAAAATTTTGGTGGTGTAGCTGATGATGCGAATGCAAATGCTGTACGTGATGGTATTAGAGCAATCGTAGAAATATACAACAACAATCTACAAGCAAATATTGGTTTCACCGCAAGACAGAACATTACTACGGGAAATAAGCAAATTACTTTAATGCTTCCTCTTTCCCAAATATTTGGATTTTGTCGTGATATCGATAAGGTTTTTAGGGGTGTTAAACACAGTATAGTCGTGGATAGAGAAACATCTAATAACTATATTTTACGTGCAAATGGTGTAGCTGCTGGTAAGTTTAACATAAGTCATATCTCTTTGTGGATGCCTAAAGTGAAACCAAGTTTAAGAGTTGAATCGGAAATAGATGCTATGTTAGTAAAAGGACATATAAAACAGCTATACTTTGAACAAATGAGAGTGTATCGAACAATGTTTCAGTCAACAGAAACAAGCATGACTTGGAGAATAACAACCCAGCCGGGAACAGAACTTCCTAGGCATGTGTTTGTTGCGTTTCAATCGAGTGAACGAGATAACAACCAGCAGCTAAATAATATGATTTTTGACAATGCAAACTTAAGACGTATTAGTTGCAGAATAAACAGCATTCAATATCTTGAACGAGAATTTGAATGTAATTTTACTCCACAAAATAGAAATTATTCGCGCTTATACATGAGTTTTCTAGAGGCTGTAAACAAATACCAAGATGCCGACACGGGCTGTCAATTATCAGCTGAAGACTGGGCTAGTTTGTATCCAATTCATCATTTTGATGTTAGTAAACACAATGAACGACTTAAAAACAGCTCGGCAGATATTGAAATAAGGTTTAGTCTTGGTGGTAACTTTAGAAATATTGCAAATAACGCTGACCAAGCTTTCTATGTTTATGCAGTCGTACTTTCTGATAGATACCTTCAGTTAGAAGGACTTTCAGGTCGAATGAATATAATTATCTGAGTATAAATAAAAATGTATGTTAAAATCGGATTAAATTTATCACAATTTCAAAAAGAAAAAATAAAACAAGCTTTTCAAAACAAAACTGGGCTTACACTCACATTTAATAACCACCAGTTACAAGGATCAGACTTTCTTGGTTTAACAAAGACGCAAGTTAACAAAATAAATGATGCTAAAGCAAAAGGTTCAGGTGTTACTTTGAAGCTATCAAAACTACAAATTTCAAAACAGGGTGGTTTTATTGGAACTCTTTTAGCAGGTTTAGCAGGTAGCTTGCTGCCCAGTTTGTTAGGAGGAAAAGGACTTGTGTTACCTGGATCAAAGGGTAAAGGGCTTATGTTGCCTGGAACAAAAAGACAAGGTAGGTCTTATCGCTTCGACGAACCTCAGATTCTCGGAAAAGGTTTAATACTAGGAAAAAATTCTCCTTTCTAAAATGTTCCGATCTTGGGTTTGATTTTATAAAGTCTAATATAAAATGTACCACGATTACTCATTGAACTTGACACAAAATCAAAAGAAAAAAATTGCAAATGCATATAAAAGCAAAACTAGTGTAAGTGTTAGACTAACAAATGCAAGTTTACAGACTAAAGGCAACGTTAGTTTGCAACTGACGAGTCGACAGATAAATAGAATTAACAAATCAAAAGCGTCTGGACACGGTATACAAATAAACTTTAGTAAAACGCAATTGCAAAAACAAGGTGGCTTCTTAAGCAGCTTACTTAATTTAGGAAAACTAGTGTTACCGTTTTTAGCTAAAAAGGTTTTGCCAACTTTAGGATTAGCAGCTGCTTCCGGGGCCATCCAAGGAGCAACTAATAAAGCAGTAAATAAATGAAACCATTAACAAACTTAGACATTGATAAAATCATGATTAAGTGTGACAATTATCGAGGAACATTTAGCAAAGATATGTTACCAAAAGCAATGAATAAAAATGAGTCAGCTGTCGTAAACTTGCAAGATTATTTTGCGGGTAGTGGAACTCATTGGGTTTGTGTTTACAACGAAGAAAAATCAGATAAAGTAGAATACTTCGACAGCTTTGGACTTGTACCCCCAAATGAAGTTGTTAAATATATGAAGACTACAAACAAAAACATTATTTACAATGATGCTCAAATTCAAAATATTAACTCAATTCTTTGTGGTTACTACTGTGTGTATTATATAACGGAGCGAAATAAGGGGAGAACAGCAAACGAACTATTGCTTGATTTTCATGAAAAACCTACACCTTTTAATGAAATGTTTATGAAGTTTTATGTATCATATATTAAAGATGGAAACTTATTGTGTTAGAGAAAAGAAAAAAACTAAATGTGTTCCAGGTTCTGATGAAATTATAAAAGCAAAAGGAAATGGTCGCCTGATGTTACGTTGCATTTGTGCTAGTTGTGGTATTACAAAGCATAGTTTCATTAAAACCAACAAAAAAGGAGGCTTGTTAGACCTTCATGCTGCGATAGGAAAATTACCAAAACCAAAGGGTGGGTTCACTCTTCCAAGTCACAAGTACACTGGGCCATATAATCCTTTGGATAAACAACTTGATTCGAACGACCAACCTTTACCAGGCCAAGAACCTTACAATCAAATAGATGCTATTGCAATGAAACATGATATTTGTTACCGTGATAATGACAATAAAAAAGGTAAACTAAAATGTGATAAAGATATGTTAGACAGTTTATCGCAAACAAAAACGAAAGGTATCCGGGAATCGTTTGATAAAAAGTTAGTACAAGCAGCAATTGGAACTAAATATAAGTTGGGGTTAGGTGCAAAAAACGGGAAAAGGCGTCGTGGCAAACAGAACTAGCTGATGAACTACACAAACCAGTAAAGAAAAAGTTTCTGCGACGCCGAGTTATAAGCAAATCAATTGATGAAATATGGGCGGCTGATTTAGTAGAAATGCAAAAGTTTAGCAAATGGAATAAAGGTTACCGATATTTACTTATGGTGATTGACGTATTTTCTAAATTCGGATGGATAGTCCCTTTGAAAGACAAAACGGGTAAAACTGTTGCTAATGCTTTCAAGAAAATCTTCAAAGAAAAAAGAATCCCAAAATTCTTATGGACTGATAAGGGAAAAGAATTTTACAACAAAAATACGAAAAGCTTGTTGGACCAACACAACATTAAATTATATTCAACTGAAAATGAAGAAAAAAGTTCTGTTGTTGAACGCTGGAATCGCACTATCAAAAATGAAATGTGGAAGCAATTTACAAAACAAAGTTCAACTCAGTACTTAGACATGCTACCTGAGATAGTTGATGAGTACAATAACAGCTATCATTCATCCGTGAAAATGACGCCTGTTCAAGCTAGTGAAAAAGAAAATCAAGGAATTGTTTACTATAATTTGTTTGCTAAAATTAAACCAATAAAAACTAAAGCAAAATTTAAAGTTGGTGACACAGTTAGACTTTCAAAATACAAGCGAAAACTTTTTGACAAGGGTTTTACTCCAAACTGGACAGAGGAACTGTTTTTAATTTCTAAAGTTTTAAATACCAATCCACACACTTACGAAATCACTGATCTTCGTGGTGATTTAATTTCTGGAACTTTCTATGAACAAGAACTTTTGAAAACGAATCAAACTAAATTCAGAATAGAAAAAGTTGTTCGCAAAGATAATAAAAAGAAATCGGCATTAGTTAAGTGGTCTGGATACAGCAATGATTTTAATAGCTGGATTCCGATTGAAGAATTAGAGCAACTTAAATCTACATATAAATAAAAGATGTTTTGTGGATTTCAACCTTCAAATTTATCAGTTCCAGAAAATATAGAAGATATAAAACAAAAGTGGAATAAACGTGTTTTAACGTACTGTATCACGAACTTAACACCAAAACTTACAGAAGAATCCATACACAAACAAATTGATTCTGCTTTTAAAGTTTGGGATAAACCTACAGCACTTAAATTTAAAAAAGTACAGCCAAATGAGCCCTGTGACATAAAAATTAGTTTTTGTGCCAAGGAACATGGCGATGGATTCCCTTTTAAAGGTAAAGGCGGTGTTTTAGCTCATGGATTTTATCCAGGTTCAGGAATTGGGGGTGATTTACATTTCGATGCTGATGAAGATTGGACAGACCAAGAAACACCTCCCAAACACAACTTATTTGTAGTAGCTGTTCATGAAATAGGTCATTGTTTAGGTTTAACCCATTCACAAAGTACAGATTCTATCATGTATCCTACTTATAAACACGAGTGGTCAAAAGTATCAAGTGATGTTCTATCAAAAGAAGACATTGAAAGAATACAAAAGGCGTACGGTAAACCTAAAGTGAAAATATTTGATAGCAATGGCTTTACAATTAAAGTGAAACCTATAGAAAATGACAAAATCAAACTAATTATTGAAAAGAATTAAACGCGATTGAAGCGCAATTATGAGCACAAGTTGGTTACATGTGACAAGCGCTCAATTGCGAGTTTAATATCTCCTACTAACATCGGGAGGGGGGACTGAGAACCACGATTTAAAAAAAAATTTGAAACACAAGGACGGTTTCAGTGCATTTTAAGTCATTTTGTTTCCAGTGCATTTTTTAAGAGTCAGGTGACCTGCTTTGCACGGAACCATTTTTATTGAGAATGGGCCGCCTACAGTGCAGTCACGTGACCTCTATCTAAATTTGAGACACAAGGACGGTTACAGTGCAGTCACGTGACCTTTGTGCACCGAACACGCCATATACATAACTACTGAAGTTAAAGTACATCTTTAACCAGAGTAATTTATCAACTAATACTACCTAATCAAATTGTTTAATTTTTCCCAAGCAAAGTTTCGACTCTAAAAAATTATTTTTATAGATGAAAACAGCTCTAATAATTTTAGGTTACAGGTTGTTTCGTCCCAGTCTAAGAAGTAGGACTTAAAACAATGCATCATTCAGCAATCAACCTTAAGTCTCATGCCTTTGCATTGCATGATGGTCCAGCATTTGATCGTAACTTGCTCGGAGTGTAATTATGAAGGCGAAACTGATATTATCGACTTTGCTTATTTCATAAAAGAGTAATTGGTTTATTAATACAAAAGATTTTTCTAAGCAAAGTTTCGACCCTAGATAACAGGCTGTCAAGTGTGTCATTACTTCATTTTTTTATATTTTTTCAATTTCATTAATTTTCATGATTTCATTAATGTTTAAATAACATACTGATATTTTTTGAGTTCACTGGATGAATCGCAAAAAATCGTGAGTCATTGAAATGAAGAGCTTTTTTTTGGAGATCACCTAAAAAAATCTTTCAAAAACTACACCAAGCCTTTTTTTTAGTTCACCTAAAAACTCTCGCAAATTTTAAGTTTTTTTTGTTTTTTTATTCATACTTGAAAATTGTCATTATTTGTCATTTATTTATAAGTTTTTTTTTTTTTTTTTCTTTTTAATTCAACGACTTGACAGCCTGTAAATGATCATTTTTGTAAATGAAAGCAGTTCTAATAACTTTAGGTCACAGGTTACTGAAACTCACTAAACGTGTCACTTACGTGAAGTGACGGTGGCACCCGTATTGGCCGCCTCCTCACCAGATTATAATTTGGGGGGTTGTTATAATACTTCTGGCCTCGGAGCCGGTTACTTTTTCTTAATGCCTAAGGAGTAAATTTCAAAACTTGATCGTTGAATACAACAATGCATTATTCAGCAAACAAGATTAGGACGCATGCCTTTGCATAGCATGGTGGTCCAGCGATTGGTCGTAACTTAAAACTAATGTTGATAAATGTGTCGTTGCCATGCTCAGCTCGAGAGTTCTTTTCAAGTCTGCAGTAATGGTGATTAATAAATAACAAATATCGAATAGCCCCATTTCCTTCCTTTTTTTTGATTTTATGAAATCCATCTACAGTGACAATATTTCACTGTTTACAGCTGATTGCGTAGTGTAAGTTTTTTTGGGTCTAGAATAAATTTTTCACTCGGTAGTTGTATGTGATGACAAAAATCATGTTACGGCTTTGCTTAATCCATTGTGCAGAAATTGTCTTTTTAATGAGAAAGATTTTCCTTCGCAAAGTTTCGACCCGAAATAATCATTTTATGGATGAAAACAGCTCTGATAACTTTAGGTCACAAGTTACAGAAACACACTAAATGTGTCACTTACATGAGGCGTAGGTGGCACCCGTCTTGGCCGTCTGCTCACTAGATCATTTGCCTAATTTTCCGTCTTGGCCATCTGCCTAATCGGCGGCGCCTAAACGTCCGCGGCTAAACGTCCGCGCATAATAGTCACGGTCCGGTCTGCTCACTAGATCATTGTTTGGAAGGTTGTCATAATACCCGTGTTGTCGGAGCCGGTTGCTTCTTCCAATTTCTAAAGAGTTAAATTTAGAACTAGCCTCACCAGATCATTATTTGAGGTTTTTTATAATACCCCTGGTCTCGATTTGGAAATAGCCTCACCAGATCATTATTTGGGGGGTTTTTATAATACCCCTGGTCTCGATTTGGAAATAGCCTCACCAGATCATTATTTCGGGGGTTTTTATAATACCCCTGGTCTCGATTTAGAAATAGCCTCACCAGATCATTATTTGGGGGGGTTTTATATTGCCCCTGGTCTCGATTTGGAAATAACCTCACCAGATGATTATTTGGAGGGTTGTTATAATGCCCCTGGTCTCGATTTGGAAATAGCCTTACCAGATCATAATTTGGGGGGTTGTTATAATACTCCTGGTCTCGGAGCCGGTTGCTTTTTCCTAATGCCTAAATGGGTAAACTTGAAATCAGACCGCTAGATCCACTGAAAAAAAAAAAGTTTTGGTTTCGTCCCAGTGCATTAGGTAAGACTTACAACAATGCATTATTCAGCAAGAATAAAAATTATTTTATTAATAACAAAAATTTTTCTAAGCAAAGTTTCGACCCTAAATAATCATTTGTATAAATGAAAACAGCCCCAATAACTTTAGGTCGCAGGTTACTAAAACTCACCGAATGTGTCACTTACATGAGTTGGAGGAGGCACTCTTCTTGGCCGTCTCCTCACCAGATCATAGTTGGGGAGATTCTGGTAATACTCTTGGTCTTTCAATCGAGCACTTCTTCGTAATGCCTAAACAGGTAAATTTGAAACTATAAAGTCAAATCCACTGAAATAAATCAGGTTCTGCTTTCAGCCCAGTCTACTTTCTCGTATCTATACATTTGACCTTAATTTAAAAAAAACTGACTCGAATCCACAATAGCTAGCAAGGCGGTATATAAGGTATTCATTGACCAAATTGAAGAGTTTCTTATGTTCTGAGTTATAATTTGAACGCTACATGTTTTAGCATTCAGCAAGCAGCACTAAGTCACATGCCTTTGCAATTTGGGTTGCATGAAGGTCCAGCGATTGATCTTAAGTTGAAACTAATGTTGTGAAATGTTTCGTTCCCATTCTGGGCTCGACAATTCTTTTCAAGTCTGCAGTAATGGTGATTAATGGTTAACTAATATTGAATAGCCCCACTTCCCATCATTGTTTGATTTAAGAAAATCCATCTACAGTGGCAATATTTCACTGTTTACAGCTGGTTGCATACTGTTAATTTTTTTGAGGCTGGAATGTAATCATGATGACAAAAATCATAATATCGGCTTAGCTTTAATCCATTGAATGGAAATTCGTTAATTAATAACAAAGAATTTCTTGAGCAAAGTTTCGACCCGAAATAATTTATTTTAATAAAAACAGTTCTAATAAGTTTAGGGCACAGGTTACTAAAACTCACTGAATGTGTCACTTGCCTGAGGTGGAGTTGGCGTTAATCTTGGCAGCTGCCTCCTGACCTGAACCTAATTTGGGGAGTTGTTATAATACCCCTGGTCTTGGAGCCGGTTGCTTCTTCCAATGTCTAAAGAGTTAAATTTGGAACTAGCCTAACCAGATCATAATTTGGAGGGTTGTTATAATACCCCGGGTCTCGATTTGGAAATAACCTCACCAGATCATTATTTTGGGGGTTGTTATAATATCCCTGGGCTCGATTTGGAAATAGCCTCACCAGATCATTATTTCGGGGGTTGTTATAATACCCCTGGTCTCGATTTGGAAATAGCCTTACCAGATCATGATTTGGGGGGTTGTTATAATACTCCTGGTCTCGGAGCCGGTTTCTTTTTCCTAATGCCTAAATGGGTAAACTTGAAACTAGACCGTTGGATCCACTGAAAAAATTGAGTTTTGGTTTCGTCCCAGTGCATTAGGTAAGACTTAACATCAATGCATTATTCAGAAAGAATAAAGATTATTTTATTAACAACCAAACATTTTTCTAACCTAAGTTTCGACCCTAAATAATTGTTTTTAAAGATGAAAACAGACCCAATAACTTTAGGTCACAGGTTACAGAAACACACTAAATGTGTCATTAACATGAAGTGGAAGTGGCACCCGTCTTGGCCGTCTCGTCACCAGATCATAATTTAGAGGGTTGTTATAATATCCGTGCTGTCGGAGCCGATTGCTTCTTCTTGATGATTGTGAAGTTAAATTTGAAAGTAGACCGTTGAATCAAGTGAAAAAAAACAAAGTTCTAGTTTCGTCCCAGTCCATTACATGAGAATTACCGCTATGCTTTATTCAGCAAACAGCATTAAGTCGCGTGCCTTTGCATTGCATGCACGAAGGTCCAGCGATTGATCGTAAATTGAAACTAATGTAGTGAAATGTGTCGTTGTCATGCTGGGCTCGGCTGTTCTTTTCAAGTCTGCAGTAACGGTGATTATTAATCAACTAATATCGAATAGCCTCATTTCCTACCATTTTTTGATTTCAGGAAAACCCATCTACAGTGGCATTATTTCACTGTTTACTGCTGGTTGCATAGTTTGAATATTTAGGCGGCTGGAATAAAGTTTGAGCTGGATAGGTAATTATGATTGCGAAAATATAATTATCGGCTTTGCTTAATCCTTTGAATGGAAAACCGTTTATTAATTACAAATATTTTCTTGAGCAAAGTTTCGACTTAAAATGATTATTTTTATAGATAAAAACAGCTCTAATAACTTTTAGGTGGCAGGTTACCAAAACTCGCTAATTGTGCATTTTTGACTGCTGCACAGCTATATAATAAAGTTGTCACCTACATCAGGTGTAGGTGGCACTCGTCTTGGCCGCCATCTCACCAGATCATAAGTTGGAGGGTTGTTATAATACCCCTGGTCTCGGAGTTGGTTGATTCTTCATGCCTAAAGAGTTAAATTTAAAACTAGACAGGTGGATCCTGTGGAAAAAAATTAAGTTCTGGTTTCGCCCCTGTCTATTAAGTAAGACTTGCAAGAATGCACTATTCAGCAAACAACATTAAGTCTCATGCCTTTGCATTGCATGATGGTCCAGCAATTGATCGTAAATTGAAACTTGCTCGGTATGTAATCATAAAGGCAAAATGATATTATTGGCTTTGCTTATTTCGTTGAATAGAAATTGGTTTAATAATAAGAAATATTTTTCTAAGCAAAGTTTCGACCCTAAATAATCATTTGTATAAATGAAAACAGCCCCAATAACTTTAGGTCGCAGGTTACTAAAACTCACCGAATGTGTCACTTACATGAGTTGGAGGAGGCACTCTTCTTGGCCGTCTCCTCACCAGATCATAGTTGGGGAGATTCTGGTAATACTCTTGGTCTTTCAATCGAGCACTTCTTCGTAATGCCTAAACAGGTAAATTTGAAACTATAAAGTCAAATCCACTGAAATAAATCAGGTTCTGCTTTCAGCCCAGTCTACTTTCTCGTATCTATACATTTGACCTTAATTTAAAAAAAACTGACTCGAATCCACAATAGCTAGCAAGGCGGTATATAAGGTATTCATTGACCAAATTGAAGAGTTTCTTATGTTCTGAGTTATAATTTGAACGCTACATGTTTTAGCATTCAGCAAGCAGCACTAAGTCACATGCCTTTGCAATTTGGGTTGCATGAAGGTCCAGCGATTGGTCGTAAGTTGAAACTAATGTTGTGAAATGTTTCGTTCCCATTCTGGGCCGTGGCCACCGAAACAACAAGGCCTCTCGCGTTGTTTTGAAAAAGGCGATGACGTCATAGCGAGTAGTCCGTCTGGCGAAGCTTTTTGCTTGCTAGTGGTAGGTGGCTGCGGTGAAAAACTGCATTAGTCAACACTTAAATTTAAGTACTGTACTGTAATTAAAAATATTGTGAACACAATACATGACAAAAAAATATGGGAGCATATAATGAATAATGATACACCATATTCTTGTAATATCGAAAAATTCAAATAAACAAACATTCTGTTTTTGATCTTTGCACAGTAAACATGTAATAATTTGTGCAGTTGTAATGTATAAGTTAATCATATTTCAACTAGTAATACAGATAAGAGTACGAATATCACGAATCAAACAATTATTGTGTAACAAATACTGCTTTTATACTAAATAAAAAGGCTACAGTACAAATACAGTAATATAATATAGTGATTTGCAAAATTAGACATTGCAACAATAAACCAAGTATGTAACAGCACAAACCTTGATCTCAGCGACAAACCTTCATTGCAGAGTTATTATTTTAGCTTAAAATTTATGTTGAAAATGGTCCCAGACTTTTAACTAAAATGTATAGCTGATCACAACATTAAAAACAAAATTACACGTTCATTTCCAGTAACTCTTGCACGAAAACAAAAACATATTACACATTATTTTGTACAATACTACAGTTAGTACACTCATACCATTTCCAATTTAGCTACTAGATTTTCAACGCAACGCATCGACAGAAGTTGATGGTAGCTATTACACATAAAATCGAATAGGAGAAAACAAATTTAATAAGAGAAAAACATTACTGTACCGCGTAATAATTAATACCGAGCGATTGTAAGGTATTATACAGTAAATAAACTATCGAAGAGTTGCCAATTTTCTTCTTTTTGCCAACTTTGCTACCCTTAATACATCGGTTTTTATAAAGCAATGATTGTTTAATAATATGTTAACCCAAATTGACTGAATTTTAATCAATTGGAATGACTCATGATTGGATGAACGGAGAGCAAAAAAATCGAGCAACTGCACTTCACTTCATCATACATTGCGGCTAAAATGAATTTAAGGTTGTGAATTTACCCGGAGAAATTCCTCAAAGCATGCAATCTTTTGGATTACGATATAGCTAATGAGTCTTATGTGCATAATGTCAGCATTAGGATATAGAAGATTACCTCCACTTATGCCTCTGATCAAAGAATGTTTGAAGCTGGTTTCATCCTCATCGCTGGATGGACACTGTGCGAAGTTTACATCCTCGCAATTTAATTTCTTATAGATGTTATAACAACAATTACTGCTAATATAAGCAATCACGGAGATGATGTCGTCAGCAGAGCTAATGTCTTCCTTAATTGCAATTTTCCATCGGCAAGCTGTCTGTACTGTCCAAATCGGATTCCAATTAATCGGTTTGGAATTTGCCAAGTAAAACTTATTTTGCTCAGAGTTTGTAAATGCGATACTCAGATATTTCTTGAAGACCATAGCGTGGGAAACAAAGCACCAAAAGTTTCTTTTGTCAGCTTTCCACCAGCAGTTTGAAAATAAACCCATTTGAAGTTGAAAATTAGCCCATAATTAACTTTTACACTACATCTCTAAGGCATCACTACGAAAAGTAAATTCACAGTGAGAGTACGTTGACAGATTTTAACTGGATAAATTGAAGTTCTGTCCTGTAACAACAACAGGAGTGAACTGAAAACAAAGGCAGTACGACATCTGCACAAAACTTAGTTCAGCAACATTTGCTAACTACGGTATTCTTGTCTTAACTCATACATTCAATATTTTGCGTGCATGCTGATGCAAGGAAAAATGCATAGATGGGCAAGTTAATGCAAAACGTTAGCTTCGTTAACCACTAGTCCGTTAGCAAACTTCATACCTCCGTTAAAGTTAATTCGTTATTTTCAGCCGAAATTAACGGAAGTTAATGAAGTCCGTTAATCCGTTAACATTTTGAGAATAATTTACATTTCATTTTATTCATTGACTTTTAGAACACGCGTAATGACCTGTTGAGCTGATTGTAAGGAAAAATTTATTGCTATGGTGGTCTTTTGTGTTTTGGATGTTACATTTTACAGTCTAATCTGCGTTCAAGATAATAATAAGCTCATATGCAGTAACAAAGCATGACCGGAAAATCTTTTGAGGTTGCGAACAGCAATAATTAATAGACTTATGAGGCTGCAGCTTTTTATTTGCCTCAAAAAGCAATAGATATATCGTTAATTGTTTGTAGGGGCGCCGAGAGCCAAACGTAGGCCCGGGGTCAGCTCAAATATTGGGCATCTCCAGCTTTGTGAACTTCAAAAAAGAAGAGGAAAATGCCACAATTTTCTTCGGATTTTGATGTGATCTCCAAAAAAAAGGTCCTAGATATTCCACAAACTGATTTGTCAGTGTCATTTCCATACGCCCCCTGACGTCCAAGGGTCCCTTGAAGCCCATGGGCCCCCTGATGGGCCTCCTAAACTCCAATGGCACCGGGGTCATTGTCTCACCTCGCTTCCCCCCTCTCGGTGGCCCTGCCTAAAGGTTACCAGCGCAGAAACCCAAGAGAGCCATTTTTTTCGCATTGCTTGTTTTTAAGTAGTCGCCCTTCTGGTGGCTCTTCCCTGGGCTTCCGTGCTGGTAGCCTTTAGGCCAGATGGTACGTAAACGATTAAACATCATGGAAACTGTTAGATAGAGACGGTTGCTTACTCAGTGCCACGACACTATTACTCTAAGTCTCTGTGCTTTCACGCTACAACAGGATCTAAAATTAATTATTTAAGCTATGGCTTGCCAAACAATTTCTAGACAGTGTCGAAATCCAACCTAACCCAAAGCTTAATCTTGACTCTTAAAAAAGTAACTAAAAACATTGCGAATGAATATTCGTAATTCATTCTCGTTTTAGTCCCATCACCAACCACTGTACACTGTACAGTGTAGATTTATGTAGATTTCACGTTTTGAAACCATCCGCGATCCGTGGATGCATACACTTCCAAGTTTTTGGATGACATCAACTCTTAGCTCAAAATAAACACTGTTTCTAAAGCTATGTTTTAGTACCGGTCCCCCACATTCTGTTCTTTCAATGGTCTTTGGTTTGATTATATCGATTCCGCCGATTACGATTCCAAATACGCACCCATGCAATCGATTTTCCATTGCGATTATTTCACCTTTAATCATCACTAGTACGATTACATCGCTTCGCCAAAATTTAAAAATAATTTTTGTAACGGCACTTACAAAGTCGGAATCTATCCTGCATTTTTGCTGCAATCTACCCAGCAATTCTGTTTTGCATTATCAATATTATTAAGCTATTATTAAAATTGCAATCATGCATGTCTTGCACTTGCATTCTGTTCTGTAGTTGGTCCACGGTAACCCTCCCATGATAGAGTTTATACAGTAATTATATCATCATTCACGCTTTTGCTTGGTACTGGAAGCCTATATAGTAGTAGCCAGCCATGGCTCGATTACTTGCAATTTGTAAATTACGATCCTTTGTAATTGATTTCTGAGTACAATAATTTGAAAATTGCGTAATCGATTACAAATTAGTGGTTGTAGACTACGATTATAATCGAGATCATTTCTGCTATAGGTTAGGCTAACTAACTATCCATGTCCACTTTCCTTGCTAACGCTGCCATGCTAGTCACTTCCATCTTACCACCAACAACATATTATTCATGGGTGCATCATGGGTCTATCGCAGTTCAACTCATCTAAGATCTAACCCACTTTATACTTGCATGATTAAAATTATATTTGCAGCATTTCATATTGCGCTTGCTCATTTAATCCCGCGCTTGCTTGTTTATCTCGCAGCTCCTTCGCTTTTTCTACTATAAAACTCGTGCTAATTACGTAACAAGTGTTAACAGCGCAAATTGGTTGGTACCGGTACGATGAATGGGTGGTACAAAAAATTAACGATGAAAACCTCATGTTAACGCAACTTAACGTAAGTTAATGAACCATTGTCGTTAAGTTAACGGGCATTTTAACGGAAGTTAATTTAGTCCGTTAACATGAAAAAACTTTTTAACGGATTAACGAGTTGATGAAAAAGTTAGCTTCGTTATTAACGGATTAACGGACTTGTGCCCACCTATGGAAAAATGGTAGACGTTCTTATTGCAAGCGATCTCATACAACACAATAATGAATGTGATCTAATTAATTGAAAACTTTTACACAACCATGGTTTCACAATTTCTGGCGGTTCTGCTTACTCTAATCCTTTTAGTGTGATTCTAATTATGTTTAAAACTATCGCACGCTGCCAATCATATTGTATTTTTAGTCGCTGCTAAGGATTCACGCTAAAATGAAACGGCATATACACTGGTTCAAATCAACTTAGTTTCTGGTAATAATTGGGTAATTTCTTGACATACCAACCATTAAACCACATTGCTAAACCCAGGCTAAACACGGTAAACGTTAACAACCAGCAGTATTTCTTAACTTAGAACTACAAGCTAAGTAAAAACACTTTGCTAAACTGCTACTCTATTACTGCAACTGCTTCTAACTGCCTGCTACAAAACCAATGCAAATCCAGGCGATTTCGCACTTAAGTCAGCAAACAAAACAAACCGCGCAGAAAAGTAGGACAATCAATCGGACTACTGTTGATGACGTCACAAACCATGCGTGAGGCCTTGTTGTTTCGGTGGCCACGTCTGGGCTCGACAATTCTTTTCAAGTCTGCAGTAATGGTGATTAATGGTTAACTAATATTGAATAGCCCCACTTCCCATCATTGTTTGATTTAAGAAAATCCATCTACAGTGGCAATATTTCACTGTTTACAGCTGGTTGCATACTGTTAGTTTTTTGTAGGCTGGAATGAATTTCAAGCTCTGTAGGTAATCATGATGGCAAACATCATAATATCGGCTTAGCTTAATCCATTGAATGGAAATTCGTTAATTAATAACAAAGAATTTCTTGAGCAAGGTTTCGACCCGAAATAATTTATTTTAATGAAAACAGCTCTAATAAGTTTAGGGCACAGGTTACTAAAACTCACTGAATGTGTCACTTGCATGAGGTAGAGTTGGTGGTAATCTTGGCCGCCCCTCCTGACCTGATCCTAATTTGGGAAGTTGTTATAATACCTCTGGTCTCGCAGCCGGTTGCTTCTTCCTAATGTCCAAAGAATTAAATTTGACTCTAGATTGTTGAATACTGAAAAAAATTATGGTTTGGTTTCATCCCAGTCTACTACTGCTAGTATTAATTACAACGATGCCTTATTCAGCTAACAACATTAAGCGGCATGCTTTTACATTGCGTGGTGGTTTAGCGATCGATTGTAATTTGAAACTAATGTTGTGAAATGTTTGGTTGTCATTCTGGGCTTGACATTTTTTATTTTATTTCTAGTCTGTAGTAATGGTAGTTTTTGATTAACTAATATCGAATAGCCGCATTTCCTACCTTTTTTTGAGTTTAAGAAAATCTATTTACAGTGGCATTATTTCACTGTTAACAGCTAGTTGCATAGAGTAAGTTTTGGGGATTGGACCGAGTTTTTCACTCGGTAGGTAATTGCGATGGCGAAAATCATATCGGCTTTGCTTCGTCCATTGAATAGAAATTGATTGATTGATTGATTGGTGCATCTTTATCCTCCTATCACGAGAAAGCGACGGTGCGCTATATTTTGGACGAATCCGCACCCGCTTAGGAGTTGACCATTTTCCAAGCTTTCCTGTTGACGTTTTGACTTCTTCCCACGTAAATATGCTGCTTGTTCGAAGCCACCAAGCAGAGATAATTATCGTAAAGCGTCTTATCCAAGGACGCAACAACGTGACCAGGGTGCGGGTTGAACTCATGATCCTGCGATCAGAGTCGTCGTAAAAACGACGCCTTTACCCACTCGGCCACGCTGCCGACTTAAAACGACGCCAATTGGTTTATTACCATCTAATATTTTCCTGAGCAAAATTTCGACCCTAAATACATCGTCTTATACATGAAAACAGCTCTAATAGTTTTAGGTTAAAGGTTAGTACAGCTCACTGAATGTGTTACTTACATGAAGGGGAGTGTTACTTACATGAAGTGGTGAGGAAGTGTCTTGGCCGCTACCTCACCAGATCATAAATTTGGGGATTGTTATGTTACCGCTGGTTTCGTAGCTGGTTGCTTCTAAATGTCCAAAGAGTTAAATTTAAAAGTAGACAGTTGAATCCCCTAAAAAAAATTAACTTCTGGTTTCGTACCAGTTTTGTAAGTAAGAATTACAACAATACATTATTCAGCGAACAGCATTAAGTCGCATGCTTTTGCTTAGCTTGATGGTCCAGCGATTGATCGTAAATTGAAACTAATGTTTTGAAATTTTTCGTTACCATGCTGGGCTCGACAGTTTTTTTCATGTCTGAAATATTGGTGATTAATGATTAACTAATATCGAATAGCCCCACTTCCTAGCATTTTATGATTTTAAAAAATCCATCTGCATTGGCATTATTCCACTGTTTACAGCTGGTTGCATAGTTCAAGTGTTTTTTGGCTGGAATGAATTTTAAGCTTTGCAGGTAATTAAGTTACGAAAAAAGGAATTATAGGCTATGATTAATCCATAAAATCGAAATTGGTTTATTGACAACTACGATTTTCGTGAGGAAAGTTTTTAAGCTATTGTTTTTGTAGATGAAAACAGCTTTAATAAACACATGCAAATTTTAAATATCTGACAGCTTCCTGATGATATCCGGAGAATATGTGAAAAAACAGAGTTTTCAGATTTTTTTAGTCAAGCCAAAATAGTTTTCTGAAACCTGTTTAACTTCAATTAAACTACGAGAATGTAATTGACTTGGTTGAAAGAGAATCAAAGACAAAATCAAAGCGAGTATTTCAAGATTGGCTAGTCGAAGTAGATTGGATTAGCCTCGACTCCATCGTTTGGAACCCAGCCATTCTAGAGATATTCTACCCCAAGCACTGCGTAGTAGCCTCTCTACACATATTTTGTTATTGGCAACCCTGACAATGATAACACTCGCGACACCATCAAAGTTTTATCCAAGGCAAACCGGCAATTTTGCAGGCCACATTGGGAACTTTAGCCCATATGTTGGTTAATATAGGTTTATGTGGGCTAGCGTAATGCAATATTTGGTCAGGGTTGCAAGTAAAAATTATAGTATAGGTGGCCCCTTGTTCAAAAGAAATATCTCTGGAACAACTTGGTGATGAAGGATGGAGTCAATGTCAATCAAAAGTGATTGCGCTGATATGAGATGCCCCCATTGATTGTGCAATTTTTTTATTGATTGTGCAATATATTGTGCAAAACAGAACATGATTTTGTGTTTTGGGTTTAATTAATGTTTATTTTGTTGTTATTTTGATATTCATATTAGTTTATTTTGAGGTCTTCAAATTTATGATCATTGTGAAGATGTCAGCTTCTCGTTGTGAGTCCGTTGAACTCTAGGGATGTATTGTGTTACTTACAATCTGTGATGTGACAAAGACAGTAGGATTATTGCAAAGACTCACAACGATAAGCTGATATCTTTGCAATGCTCATTATTTTTATATTAATTGTGACCTACAGTTATGCACTATCTTTTAGTTATTTGTTTGGGTACACTTTTGTCAAATAAGAACAAAGCAATGTTCATTATATTGATATTCATTGTAATATACAGTTATGCACTAGCTTTTAGTTGTTTGTTTGTGTATTATATTTTTTTTGTGTATTATACACTGCCTCGCTGAAAGCATTAAACATGACCCAAATTTTCTGCAACTTTCCCGAAAATTTTGTTCCTTCAAAGCAAACAGTTAATCAACATTTTTTACGGAAAGCCTCAGAAAAAGTGCTCGTTGCTTAAGGCGACAAATCAAAAAGATATTGATGAAGCACTATCACAATTAATATGGCTTGTCACACGCACAGCCTCGTCAATTACGGAATTTTTGGCAGATAAAGTTCATCTCGGTTTTCCTCCAAGCTTGGAAAAACGAAATGTTTGAGAAGTCATAAGCATTTTGACCAACATCCATTGCAACAAACCGAAAAAAGCATTCCAGTTTCAGAGTTCAAAGCAGTGTTGTAAAGAGTGGCAGGAACGTTCCGACTTAATGAAACTAACTCAGGAAGATTGACTTGATGTGTAATATATTTTGTATTTTAGTATGCTATTTTTTTCATATTGTTTGAGTGACAGTGTACTTAAAAGCGCCTTTAATCTACTCTAGACTACATTATTAATATTGCAGTATGTGTAACTTAACCATGTTCCGAAATGCCTATGAAAAGTTTCATTACCTTTTAAACAGACCTCGTGTATTGGCACCACTTCGTGAATTAGTGTACATTTTACGTTCAATTGCCTTACTTTTTTTCTGAGGTTAGTAATCAATTACATTTTTAGAAGTTTCACTGTAATGACATTACCTTTCCCAAACAATATTTTTATAATAATTTAACTGCATTTATGAAGATGGTGACAAAATTACAAATTACTTGTTTTGAAGGCTAACTAACAATTGTCTGCTTCGATTTGAGGAAATGATTTTATATAAAAACCTCGGAGAAAACTGTCGACAAATACTGTAGTGCTTTAGCAGATTTCCAGACGGCCTAACTTCTTGAAACAAAAATGATGTGGTCTTTATAATGCGCAATTTGAAATTCTTGCGTTTTCGAAATGCTAGGGGCACATTGTACAAAGTAATTTGGTTTTTTTCTTCTGTTTGATTATTTTCTACAAGCATTTTAGGTTTATGCAGATAATGTTGTTGCTACCTGGTAAATTTTTGCAATAACAACTAAGCTCAACTGGTGTATATGGGAGTGGTAATTAAAGACATAAAAAGACTGCAAAATTCAAACGCCAGGTTTTAATGAGCTTGCTGAAGAGCTCTACTGCCTCTCTCACTCCTTGCTTTATTTTAGCTCTTGCTATCCCTTGCTTCCTCATCTCTGACAGAAATGGGCAGTAGAGCTTTATGACGAGTCTGTCAATACGTTGGCGATGTAATTCAGAATTCTTTCATGTTTCCGTCACTACTTCCGTTTTTACTAGTTGATCAAAAAAATAAAATGACACTAGGTTGCCTTTGCACAAGTTCCATCGATTGTCAAAGCTGCAATAAAAAAACAGTACAGTCCACTGGCTATTGCAAAATTATAGTTATTTTGTCAGGATATGGCACTAAACTGAAACTAATTTTGTGATGCTTAAATTCAGCCAGTATTCTTCATAATTTTGCTTATGCCGAGGGTAGCATTGTTTTTAAATTTTAAGCAAAACTAAATCTCTTGTTCGTGTAAGACTGGTGGTTTATAAAAGGCTGTAACACCAAAAATATAACCTCACCAAACGAGAATTATGCAACCAGAAGTATAACTTAATATTAGTTTTTTCAATCCGTTGTGGACTATTTTTTATCTGAAGTAATTTGCAGAGGTGGAGTCCTCGAAGACGTCCTTGGTTTTGACCTTGGCTTCGATGCCTCAAGTCCTCGAAAATTGCCCTGTCATCGGCTTGAGGACAGCACTACTTTTTGAACAGTTGAAATTTCGTTGGAAAACGCCAGAAACCTTGCAGAAAATTTGCGAACACCTCTTTTGTTTTCCTCACTTGGAGCATAGGCGTAGCCAAGGGGGGGGGGCTATTGTTTCTTCAGTTTCAGTTTCTTAGCATTTTTTGCTTACAACAGTAACTAAAAGTAATATTAAACATCATGGGCCCCGGGCCCCCCTCAATTCAATTGTTGCTAGCCAAATTTAACGTATAACTCGAAAGAAATGGAGAGTTTTCGTTCTAAAAGTTGCTATCTCAGACTTACATCTAGCCTTTTTATGAACGTGATACATTAATCAGGGCCGGATTTACCATAATATGACAATACCAGCTAGGGGCCCCGCGCTGAAATCTGGCCGAACATGTACTTCTATAGCTGGTTATCATGACAAAACAAAAATCTCGAACGAAAATCTTCAAGTTTATTATTGTTTACTGCTAAAATGTTGCAAGAGACAATGCACCTGACTTCCCCCTACGTGGACTAAGTCACTTACAATTAAAATTTAACTCCAAAATGCAAGATGTAAAACGTGTTTTGGACTTAAATTGCAAAAAAAAGGAGGATTAAACAATTTAAATTTTTCAATTGCTTTCAAACGTCAAAAATCTAGTGCTTTTAAATCGCTCTGAACACTTGCAAAGTGCGATTCAATGGCATTAAAATAGCTTTGCGTCCAAAGGCCGGGGGCTTCGCCCTCAGACCCCCAAAGTCTCTGGGGCGGGGCCCCCAGACTCCCGTCTGTGATACCTTTGAGTTACACTAGCTTTCTCAACACGTTTCCAAAGTTGGATATTTGCACTTTTCAACTATTAGTTCAAGCCCTCTCCCTTTGCAAAATCCTGGTTACGTGCCAGCAGGCAACGATTTCAGATCTTCTATCCTACGATATCTTTGTCCCACAAAAACTTCCTCTTTGGAAAAACTTGGTGACGTCATTGCATGTGATTTGTGGTTTAGGCTTCCCCCAATCAAAAGTTCTGGGTACGCCTATGAATTGGAGATCGTCTGAAAAACTTTTTTGAAAACCTTTTATTTTTTTTTTGGAGAACACTTGCGGCTGTGTTCTTGGTCGTTGGCCTTGGCCTCGAAAGGGTCTGTCCTTGGAAAGGCTGTTCTTGAACTTGGCCTCGGAGTTTTTTGTGTCCTTGGCCTCGAGTTTTGGGTCCTCGACTCCACCTCTAGTAATTTGCTCTCTACTGCTTTTATATTACTTGCTCTCTACTGCTTTTCTATTACTTGCATTAGCAGTTGCATAATTAAAGGAAATTGTGCTGTTATGCTCAGCTTTTACTGTTTTGCTTGTATACATTAATACGTTTCCGTAACCGCTGCATTAAAGCCAATTCTATTACTAAAATCGTTCGGTTTCATCAGCTAGTATGCTTAGAGTTAGCGGCAAACCGATTTGGGACGAGTCTTTTTTGACCCTGGATGCTATTTTAGGTTGCTTGTCTTCGGTTCGTTGACACTTCCATAATGGCAGGCATAACTCATGGAAGTGGTTTATTTATTTCTCGTCTTTTTATGAATTTTCGCTTGTCAAATGAGGGTGATAAAACGTCCTAACGGTGCTGACATCAAGACACGAGAAATTTATTTCATCGCTCAGTAACAGCTCGAAGCAAAAAGATTTGAGGATGGTTGCTCGACTCGATGAAATAAATTTGTCTTAACGCGTTCGTCTCTGGAACTGGAGGTCCGAAGTTCAAATCTCGGGCCGGTCAAATCGGACACAGTGTTGCCAACTGCTCGCCACCGCTGCGACGTTTCCTTGAAAGGAGCTGTGTGCCCGGGCGCAATGACGCTGAGATTGCCCTGTCTACTCGTTACACGCTTCGGCGTATTACAGCGAGCATAATAAAAGATTTGATTGTTGTCTACATTCCGATACCGAGCCTTGGGTTCGATTGCGTGGTGGATTTGGCAGGTTCTGATTTTTGTCGCTTTTCTGGTGCACTTTGGGACCAGCACAGAGAAGGCCAAGCTCGATATGGGAGCGATGAACAGATTGTCATTTTTAATGTTAATCTGTAGCGTTACTTTTGGTTGCAGTGTTTGAGAGTTTTAAAGTTTTGCATAAGACGTTAACTGGGCAAGGAGCACTTTTGAATTCGTTAAATTGAAAGTCGTGATTAAATACACAGGTTATAGACTGTAGTTATTGTTTGCTTAAAACCAACAAAACGCAGCTTTGACACGTCTGATTCGTGTTTGGTTTCACTCCGAAAAAATTAAGGCCTTACGTGTTTCATTAATTTATGGCATACCTGGGAGAGTTGCTGCATTGAAACAGACTAAAGGAGGCCTAAATGAGTATTAAGCAGTTTTTTTTTAAGTTTGGATAAAGATATGTCAACAAAACTTGTGTTTTAAAGCTATTAAAAACGAATAAAACAAAATTAACTGATTTTTTGCAAAAACGGGCCAGTAATTTCTCCAGTAGCCTACTGTCTACGGTAGTTCTTGTTTTATATTTTCCTATCAGAAATCTACATTGCAGGTACATGTTTATGGTTTACTCAGTTAGGGAAAAAAGATTTTGTTTACATACAATTCATTGCAGTTCGCTAACACTACGTGATATGATTTGCTGTGTTGTGAACTTGTGTTAACGTATCAACTTTGAAATTGCAAACTATTGCTGAAAAATGCTCCTCGAACAAATTTCAATTTCATGACGTGTCTAAGCGACTTTTGACATAATTACAAAGTGAATACCGGTGATGTTTATTCTAAACTGGATATTATGTCATGGCCTCCCTCCGAAGCGGCGCCACGGGAAGAACATATTCTCGAGTCAATTTTCCCTTTCGTTCAAATCCATTTTAGGGGTATTGGGGTGTGACGTTATTCAGTGCGTACGTCAGGCATGTAGCCTGGGGTGACTCGGAGGAAGTTCCCCCCAAGTAATTTTACTTAAACGTTATTTTTAACAAACTTTTATGCTCCATAATATGTACGTAAAGTATTTAAATTGTAGAAGGGACGATTCTAAAAAATGCGAAAGATTTGTCCATTTGAAGTGAAGACTTTTTTGGGGAAACCAACAAAATTGGTGGGCAAAGTCCTTTTATCTTTCCATAATGACTCTTTTTTATTTTTGGCCATCAGAATTTGAGTACAAAATCCGTTTTTCTACCCGTGAAGACCTTTTTTTGCCCCTTCAAGTGTTGCGCATGGCCCCCATGAAATTTCGGTCTGGCTTCGGGCAGTGGCGGATCTAGAAAATTTTTGTGGGGGGGGGATTTCAAGCACAAAACCTCAAAAATTCGGATGTCTTCACTGAGAGTGAGAGTGATTTTTTGGCCGAAGTCGGAAATTCAAAGGTTTTTTTTCGCCCAAAATCAGGTGATCTCCAAAAAAAAAGGTCTTCGCCGATTTTGAGACTGAATTTTCGGCCTAAATCTCAAATTCAAAGGTTTTTTTCGCTCAAAATCAGGTGGTCTCCAAAAAAAAAAAAAAAAAAGGTCTTCACCTAATTGAGAATGATTTTTCTGCCAAAATCGTTAGGTTGAGACTGGTGGGGGGGGATGCATCCCCAAATGGAGCCGAATTATTCCAAATAGAGACTGATTTTTCGGCAGAAATCGTTACTTTTAGGCTGGTGGGGGGGAATGCATCCCCCCCATCCCCCCCTCTAAATCCGCCACTGGCTTCGGGCCTGGTATACTCGGTACTTAAATTGTAGGGGAACGCGTCCTCTCATCGAGTTTTAGGCGTCCACCAATGAGATTTGTGCGCTGGATGTTCAGACGAAAAATAGCCAGCCAGCGCGAATAAATTATACAAATTACGGCCGAATATGGTCCCAAGCTGCGGTGAAGACCTTTTTTTGGTCTTCACCTGATTTCGGGGAAAAAACACTTCAATTTATGGCGAAAACCTTTTTTGGGCTTCATTCAATTGCGGGAACGGAATTACGTAATCTCCACTGAAGTTTGTTCAAGGCTGCGAAAGCGTCCCTCCATGCAAAATTTTACAATTTAAGTACTGGGTATACTTGTGCATAACTTGGCACCTCATGGTTGTTATTGCGACAAAATAAGCATGTAGTGACTATTTTGTATAACTCTTAAGTTAGGCTAGAGCTAAAAGATCTATCCACTTCTTGAACAAAGTAACTCATTACCTTCTTGACCTACACACATATTGAGCCAAGTAAATCATAACAGAGGCATGTGCGGTTTACTGCGCACACACTAAATCTTGAAGCCACACACGCAGACAAGGCCCTTTTTCAATGCCCCACAGTCAAGGTGATGAATTAAATATTAATAATTTACTATAATTTTGTTGCGTGTGATTGTATCAGCCGCAGTAATAGCTTAATTATTACCGTACTCGATTACATATTCTATGTGTGTTGTGTGTCGCAGCTCTACGGGCCTACAAGTGCAGCAGGCCCGAACCCCATAATATACGGGTGAACCCGAATCCCTAAAAAACAATCCCGAATACAACAGAAAAGTAAAAATTTTGTACCAAGCTTTCAATGTTTGGTACCGAGTCCTGTTATCGACGGTTTGAACCTGAGGTGGAATTGAGGACACTAGTCCTCGAGGCCAAGGTCAAAAAAATCCTAGGCCAAAAACAGGAATGCTCAAGGACACGACGCGCAGGGGTTCTCCAAAAGAAAAATAGGTCTTCTCGCCAAATTTCTCGACCGCGGACAGAAGGTTTTCGAGGACTGGTAGGCTTCGATGCCAAAGACTTCAAAATGTGTCCTCCACCTCTGATCTGTACTTTGAAAAGTATTTGTACCGTTATCGTCGGTACTTGAAATTAATAAGCACAAGGCATGTGATGGTTAATCGTGTTTCAATTGAAACCGTAACCTTGGCAAGTCACGGGAGCTACGCAGCAGAGGTGGAGTCCTCGAGGACATTTTTGGCCTCGAGAATGCATTTTGAAATCCTTGGCCTTGGCCTCGAGTTTTTTTTGTGTCTTTGGCCACGAGCCTTGTATTCTTGACTTCACCTCTGCTACGCAGTACCAGGCCCGGCGCCACGGTGGGCATTCCGGGGCCGTGCCCCCCAAATGACTGCTTGTGACCCCCAAACGAAACTTGTGCCTTCCCAAACGAAACTTGTGCCCCCCCAAGCGAGAACTGTGCCCCGAAGAAATTAACAGGCTTGGGGCTATTGGAGTGCAAATTGAGGCGTAAGACTCCCAAATTGGTGTTTACTGCTCGTATTTTAGTAATTTTTGTGGACTCACACAGGATTTTATAAAAGTTTTGGGACGAAGACTTTTTTTTTTGGTCTTCACCTTGTTCGTTTGATTCACTCTAGAATAAATTTCTTGAATAAGATCATTTGAATAAGAGTTAGTTAGTAAGTTAGTGATTAGCTACATTTTTATGATTGAATGGTTCAGAAGCCACTGGTGTAACTATGACTACGAAAAAGGAAATTAACTATGTTCTAAGCACATTGGAGAAAATAGAAAACCGTTTGGAGTCTTTTGAATGTACTAGCCTACAAAGAGGAAAACGACTAGATAGCAAATTAGATGAATTGCTCAAAGAGCTTGATCAAGTTCGCGACTAACAGTCTCTTTTTTCAAGCAAATATGACAATTTAATGTTAGAATTTGAGAAAAACAACTAACAATTGTGCAGCAGAACAACAAAAATTTAACCAATAAAATTGATGATCTGAGGAGCAAACTCAAACAGTCAGAAATGAGTATCAACAACCTTGAGCAGTATTCTCGAAGAGAATGCTTAGAAATTAATGGTGTAGGCCTTACCTGAAAAGCCTAACGAAAACACAGATGATATAGTTATTGCTGTTGCAAAAAAAGTTGGCCTAGCAATTTCAAGCAAAGACATAAGTGTCTCGCATATGGTCGGTAGACTCCAGAACAACAGCAGCAAGAGACGGCACCCCACCATTATTGCAAAATTTTCTACTAGGAACACAAGGGACCTGGTTTATGACAGAAGATGGAAATTGACCGACAAACGCAAACAGCAGCAGAAGTTTCAAAAGGATACTAATGACACTAATAATCCATGATCCTCCCAACATGCTGAAATTAATGATACCTCAACAAGTACTCCTATTTACATAAATGAGAGCCTAGCTAAACAGAACAAGAATATTTTCTTTCTCTGCAGAAAGTTTAAGAAAGAGCATAAGTGGAAGTACGCATGGACGCGAAATGGCGTTTCATATAAAAGAAGATGATGACAGTGACTCGATTAAAATACAAAGCAAGGATGGCCTAAAGAGGCTAGGAGTTGCTGAATATGATGATGAGTATTGACTATTTGCTAATCATTGTAAATTTTTTGAGGTTTATGTTGGTCTAGCTAACTCAAAGTCATGGCTATTATTGTTTGCTCTAATTGATAGGATTTATTGCAATTTTGGAATGATTCACTGTTGCTATGGGTAGTAATAGTATTGACTTTGGAAATAGCACTTTTTTGCAATCATGTAAGCCAGAATGTAAAAGAATCTGTGTATGTGGATGAGAATGATTTAAGCAAATCATTAAGCTCTTACCCTTTATTTCACAGCCACTGCTGGTGATGCACTGTAACACTATGAGCTTAACAAATCGGTTTGACAGGCTAAGAGAATTTCTTAAAAAATTTCCAGTAATGCCTCATCTAATTGCCATAACTGAAACTAGACTCAAAACATCTCCAAACCTACAATCAATTAACCTTCCGCTGTATACTTTTTGTCATGCTGACTCACTAACCTTGGCTGGTGGAGTTGGGGTGTACATTAAAGATAATCTTCAATTTAAAGTAAGGAGTGACTTAAAATTTTGCAATGAAGGATGCGAAAATTTCTGGATAGAGCTAGTGCCAACTAATGCTTCTACAAATTTCAACAATAAGCAAAAAAGTAGCAGCTCAGCAACTCTAATTGATCATTTTTATTCAAATGATATTACAAACTGTAGCAACTGTTTTATCATTAAGTCTGATATCTCTGACCATTTTCCACTTGTAGTTGAAATCCAACAAACAAATATGATGAGACCTCAAAAATCGGCAGTAACCTTTATTCGCAGTTTCAGAAACTTTAATGACCAAGATTTTTGTATGGAAGTGCAACATTATTGTAGAAAACTCATTGGAGCTAGTCAAACTGTTGATGAAAAAGTTGACACATCAATCAATATCTTATCTACTGCAATTGAGAAGCACATGCCCTTAGTAAAATTATCTCGAAAACAAAATAGGCTTCATCATAGACCATGGATAACTAAATATCTATCAGGAAGAGAAATGAGATGTATTCTCGACTTTGTAAAACAAAATTTTCCGATGATATGCTTTTATGCAAATATAAGCTATATAGGAATAAACTAACCCATATTAAAGAACTAGCGAAGAAAAACCACTGTAAAAGTTTATCGAACCAAAGCAAAAATGATGCTGCATCTTCTTGGAAAATAATTAACCAAATTTTACAATTCAAAGATCAAAAACCTAAATTCATCGGTAGTGTAACCCATGGAAATAAAGATATTACAAGTCCACAAAAAATATGTGAGTTAATGAATAATCACTTTACTGATGTTGGGCCTAAATTAGCTGGAAAAATTCCTAAGTCTAATGTTTCTTATATCAAATACCTTGGCATACGTATTGTGGCGTGAAGGAACTGATCATGTTTATAGCGCGTGCAAATGCTGCAATCACGCAGACCATGTACCAAATGATTTATCCGAGTGAATCAAATTCCGAACGCTTCAACTTGTTTCTGTGTCATGTTTTTGCTATGTATCAGCGTTGGTCCATATGTGCCTCGTTTGAGTGATTCAGATTCCCAAACGAATGGTTTTCTATCTTTTTTATCTGTGGGCGCGCGAGCTCAAGTTAGTTTCTTTTTTGCCAAATTTCGACGTCATTAGGACAAAAGAGGCAGAGATGGAACCTGTATATAAAACTTGTTTCGGGCGTGGCATCACATAGTATAGTATAATCACATAGAGTGATATAGTCATGTAATCGTATAGTCATGTAGTCACATAGGCGTAGCCAGGATTTTTGATTGGGGGGGGCCCAAACCACAAATCACACGCAATGACGTCATCAGGAATTTTCGAAAAAGTAATTTTTTGGGGGGCAAAGATATCGTAGAATGGAAGATCTGAAGCCGTAGCCTGATGGCACTTTGCCAGGATTTTGGTAAAGGGAGAGGGCGAAAACTAATTGTTGAAAAGTGTAAAAGTCTAATTTGGAAGACGTGTTGAGTAAGCTAGTGTACTCAAACTATCAGAGACGGGGGTCTGGGGGCAGAGTCCCCAGCCGCCGGTGGCTATGGGGGTCTGGGGGCAAAGCCCCAAGCCGCTGGGCGATTTTTGTAAGTTTTTGGAAAAAAAAAAGCTATTTAAATCCCATTGGATCACATTTCGCACAAGTTCAGAGCCATTTCAAAGATCTAGATTTTTAACATTTCAAAGCCAATCGAAAAAATTTTGTTGTTCAATCCTCTTTTTGCAATTAAATCCCAAAACACGCTTAGAATCTTGCATTATGGTGTAAAATTTTAATTGTAAGTGATTTGGTCTACAGGGAGAAGTAACGAACATTGCCTCCTGCAATACCTTAGCAGTAAATAATTCAGTTCATAATAACGTTAAACGAGGGCATGCGGTGGCAACTTTTAGGTCAAAACTCTTAGATTTCTCACAGGTTTTGCATATAAATTGTTAAAAATTTGCATTAAGGGACCCCTGGCTCGGGAACCTTGGTCGTCAGTCAGGGGCCCTTGGGCTCCCTGGTTGCCAGTTAGAGGCCCCGTAGCCCCTTGCTTGTCGGTTAGGAGCCCAGGCCCCATGGTTGTTAATTAGGAGCCCTGGGGCTCCCTGGTCGTGAGTTAGGGGCCCCGGGGCCCCCTGGTCGTCAGTTAGGGACTCCAGGACCCCTTGGTTGTTGGTTAGGGGCCCTGGGGCCCCTTGATCGTCAGTTAGGAGGGCGCAGGGGCCCGTCGTTGTTGGTTAGGGGGCTCTTGGCCCCCTGGTTGTTGGTTAGGGGCCCCCTGGTTGTTAGTTAGGGGCCCTGGGGCTCCCTGGTTGTGAGTTAAAGGCCCCTGGGCCCCCCTGGCTACGCCTATGTATAGTCATATAGTTATATACTTGTTATAGTTCATATAGTTATCGTTCACATAATTGATGTAGTTGATATCGTCCAGAGTTTATGGAGTTTTAGAACGTGGAGTGTTAGAATTTTACAGTGGGTTTATCCCACAATCCTTCCAAACATCCATAGTATATGTAATTCTATTGTGTTAAAGGAAACTGATCCCTTTGAAATTTTAAGCCTTATCTCCCTATTGGATCCCAAAAAAGCAGTTGGTCACGATGGAATATCATGCAAGACCATAAAATTGCTTGCATATGTAATTAGCCTCATATTGTCGGATATTTTCAATCATGCCTTGCAACATGGTAAATTTCCAGATAGCTTTAAAGTTGCAAAAATTATTCCTTTACATAAAGGAGGTAAGTCTAATGTGGTGAACAATTATCGACCCATTTCTATCTTGTCTACACTATCCAAATTATTTGAAAAAGTGATTAATAAGAGATTAATTAATTTTTTTGAAAAATACAACGTTATTAGTGAGTTTCAATTTGGGTTTCAGGAGGGTTACTCTACTACACTGGCATTGACTGAGATATGTGATCATTTTCGAAACAACCTTGACAATAGGGAAATAACTTGTGGGGTCTTTGTTGATTTATCAAAGGCGTTTGACACAGTGAATCATTCCATCCTTCTCACCAAACTAGAACACTTTGGTGTGAGAGGTAATGCTCTTTCTTTGTTGACGTCATATTTAAAAAATAGAACACAATTTACACAAATAAATCATCATGTATCAGCCAAGCGCAATATTGTTTGTGGAGTGCCGCAAGGTAGTGTCCTTGGCCCATTGCTTTTTCCTGTCTATGTAAATGACATTTGTAATGCCTCTGATTTTATGTCAGATTATTTGCTGATGATACCCTTTTATTTATGTCGTCTAAAGAAGCCCACACATTAGAGTACAATGTTAATCTTGAAATTGGTAAAATACAAGTGTGGCTACAAGCAAATAAGTTGTCCATCAATATTTCAAAGACAAAGTACATGGTACTATCACCAAAATTTAAATCCAGTTATAAATTTAAAATTGAACTTTTAGGAAATCTCCTGAAACAAGTAGATTCTCTCAAATATTTGGGAGTAATTATAGATAATGTCTTGTCATGGCAACCAAACACAGCTATGATAGCTGTCAAGCTGTCTAGATTATGTGGTCTACTGTACAAACTCATAAATTATACTGATACTGCAATACTGAAGAAAGTATTTTATGCTTTAGTACAACCAGTAATACATTATGGTCTGATTTGTTGGGGTAGCTGCTCAGAATCAATAAAACGTCCTATTGAAATTTTGCTAAATAGAATACTAAGATGTATTAACTTTGTAAAAGTAAAGCAAATGCATGTGTCTGATCTATATGCTCTTTCGAAGGTACTTACCATAAAAGATGCATGCAAAGCAGAGGTATGTAAATTTGTATACAATGTTAAACAAAATGCTCTTCCAGAAATTTTCTCAAGTTATTTTTTAGAATGCCGCTTTATACGTAATTATAGTACTAGACAGGCACTTAATAAAAACTTTTTTCTTGCCAGAAAACAAAAGGCAATGGGCCAAAGATCACTTCAGTATCGTGGAAATAAATTTTGAAATAAATTGACTAACTCTGTAAAATCTGCCAATCACTTCAAAGCTTTTGTAAAATTGCTAACATGTCATTTGATTGCATCGTACTAATCTTGTCAAAACCTTACATTACAGTTGTGTTTTAAATCAATTGTCTTAACAATTCTGTTTATTGATGACATGATAAGCACCAGTAGTGTAAATTATAATGTTTCACCTTACCTGCATCCCATTTTTAATAAGCTACAGTATGTAACCATGACTGTCTTAAGACTAAGTTAGAATAGAAGACCGTATTATGCTTTTTTGTTTTTCTTTTTTTTGTTTTTGTTTGTGTTTCGTTACATTTGTTTCATTTTGATGTGTGCAGTGAATATCTCACTTTGTGCACTACTTAATCAAAACTCTAATTGGTAAGGTGGCAGCTGACCTTGATGACCTTCTGGTCTTTTCGCTGTCTCCTTGCCAAGTGACAGTGTATTGTATTGCATAATTTGCACTGTTAGTTTTAAGTGCAGGCAAAGGGATGCGCTGGTATTTTCTGCCTAAAGAAACAGTGTGTAACTAATCTGTATCCAGGATAATGTTATCATAACCACACATTTGCGTGGGGCACTGCTAATCCCACTTTTCTGCACGTTTGAACTATCCGTATCTCTGCTGTTACACTTGAGAAATTTGGAAAAATGTGATGTTTCTTACGAACGACTGAAGTATGGTTTTGCAGAGTGTCAGTTTTTTTTCTTTGCTTTACGCGTCACTTGGTAAATAAAGAAGTCTCTCTCTCTCTCTCTCTCTCTATCTCGTGCCCCCGTGCCCTTCTCGAATTTACATAAACTTCTCGTGCCCCCCCAAAATTTATTTCTGCCCCCCAAGTCACGCTGTTCTGGCGCCGGGCCTGCGCAGTACGCACTTTATCACTAGGCCTTTAGAGCAGTTAAAATTCAATTCTGATTTCCGGAACTTATGCCGTAGAGATACTGTTTCTAACCTGCAATGTGTAGTGTGAACACATGGTAGCTTACGCCATAAGTACTCGAAATCAGATTTGAATTTTAAGTGCTCTTGTTTAATTGCTCTCGTTTAATTCTACTTTTGTTTAAAAGTTTGTGTTTTTTTCTATTTTTTAAAATTTTTTCGGGGCAAAACCTTTTTTTTTTGAGCTCACACGGCTTTTTATTCCGCTTACACTAAGCAATCTTGTTGAAGGAACGTTGGTGTGGACGGGGGCATAGGCGTAGCCATCAGGGGGAGGCAGGGGCCCGGTCCCCTCCCAACTCAAGGTTGGAAATATCGATACTACATTTTTTGCTTTTCTGTTATCGATTATCTGGTAGAATCTTAACACTTTACTTTTGTCCTTGTTGAGTCTGACTAAGCTTACATCGCTTCGTTTCCCTTATGCTGTATTGCTCTTTATACTGTAATTATCCTAAAAGTGTATATGTTGTATCCTTTATAATACAATAATGATAGTTTTTTTTCTCACAAGTTTCATTATTTAATGTTCATAATAGCAAATGTTTTTGTGCATCTTAGTTAAAAATGGAATAAAAATTTTTGTTTGCATTTCGGCATCGATTAATTTACAAATCTTTGTTTTTTGCTTCTGATATCTTTGCGTTTGGTTTTTTTGTAGTCTTTTCTTTTTGTGTCTGATATCAACTATCGACAATTTTTTGCTTTTAGTGTGAATTATCGATATCGATTCGTCTTTACTTGTAAAGAGCATTGGCTTCCACCCCTGCCCCAATTAAAATGTCACCTATGACAAAAATGTAACTAAAAGAATATTGTTTCTTAGTATTTTTTGCGTATAACGGCATTCTTTTAGCATTTTGCGAATAATATTGACGATTAAAAACACCGGGCTTCCTTTCAATTCAATTTTTCCCAACCAATTTAATTGTATAACCAGGAAGAAGTTAAAAGTTTTTGTTCTAAACTTTGCTATCTCAGACCCTTATTTAACCTTTTTATGGACGTAATGTAATAGCTAGGGCCGGATTTACCATAGTATGATACAGTGCCAGGGCTCTGCGCTCAAATAGATTCTTTGGTCTTTATCTGCGTTTGGCAGAAATATTTTGAGAAAATCTCTGAAAGAGCCCTGCGCAATACAAATGCAGCTGGGGCAATAATATGGTTATAGTACGGGCAATCATCCATCGTACCATTTTTAAACAACAATCCATCTCTATCTTGTCAGTTTTTATGCGGCAACATACTTTTAAAAAAATCCAATTTTTCCATTGGAGTTTAAATGTCAAAAATCTAGTTCTTTTAAATGGATGTAGACTTGTGCGAATTGTGATCCAGTGGCATTAAAATAGCTACTTTTTGCAAAAAATCACCCAGCTGTAGGGGGCTTTGGCCCCAGACACCTATTGCTTCCGGCGGCTGGAAGCTCCGCCCCCAGACCCCCGACTGTGATAACTTAACGTTCGAATTACGTAATTACTTCACACATCTCCCAATTTACACTTTTTTGGTTTTATATCCTCAGCCTATAGCAAAATCCTGGTTAGGTGCAAACACACAGGCCACGGATTTTGATATTCCCATCTACAATATCGTTGTTTCACAAAAACTTAATGGCTCTATCGAAAATTTCTGATAGCGTCATTGCATGTGATGTGTGGTTTGCCACCCTCCCTCAATCAAACATTCTGGCTATTTATGGAGGGGGTATCGGCGCTTTGTCTTTTTTGTTATATTGCAACAAAAAAATTGCAATTTGAACGCCATTTTTATCACATTTTGCACTTTTTGAAGCAATATGAACTATTAGCTTGCTAAAATTCCAAATTAATTTTAAAAAATCGAACTGCTTAGCCTCTTCAGCTCTCCTCTATACTTCAGGTCAAGTCCAAAGTATGTCTTAACGCTCTTGGTTTGAGGTTAAATTTTCTAAGTGACTGGCTAAGGGGGCTTAAGCTTCTTCAGCCTGGTTGCGCCGCTCAAACTCTTGAGTGTTCTCTAAAAATCAAATCAGTTGGTCCATTAGTTGGTCTTTGAAAAAAAAATGTTTTCCCGTATTGCTTCATGGCATAATCACTAATGAAGTACCAGTAACGATTCCGCTGGCTTATACCTCTCTTCCGCGACACATCTGCAAAAGCGTGTTAATAACAGAGGTGGGGAGTACCGTGGTACTTTTCAGTACCGTTGTCGGTACTTTTTTAATGTGTCCTTTTTGGTACCGTCGGTACTTTTTGCTCACTTCTTTGGTCGGTACTTGCTACTTGGTGCTTTTTTGTGATTTGTCCGGAATGGAGCTTTAATTTATTTTAAACTCTGCACAAATCAAGTACAGAAGAAGTGAGGATAATCGTCGACCCACTCCACTGTCTGCGGTAATGCGGTTCATGAGGCGATGGAAGTTTGCGGTGTGACGAAAAGTAGCTTACAACTTTATGTGATGCAATAGAAAAATACTTCGTAACATCACAAGGGACTCCCAATCGTAGCTGCAAGCCAGTGTGCGCTTTACACAGCGCCGAGTTCACCTGGTTAATTGGTTACTTGGTTATTTGGTTTTACTTGGTTATTTGGTTAGTGGTTAATTGGTTACATGATTAGGCAGGACATGGCAATGACTATTTTGCATAGCTCTTAGATTACGCTAAAAATAAACGAAAAAAGTCCTATACACTTCTTAAACAAAATAAGTCATAACCTTCTTGTTTGTTACGTCTTGTTTCCCATTTTCAACTACAACATGCAACATCATTAGTATATGATTTTGTGGCTATCTTACTGAACCCTTTTAAATCAAATTCACAACCTTTGGACTGCTGTCTAAGTGCCGTGACCATTTAGCCAACTTTGCTAGCAAGTAACAGCGATAGTGCCAACGAATTTCAGAAAAAGAATCCAGGGCCCACATGATAGAAATTTCCTCGTTCGTTTTAATGAATGATTTTTTTTAAGAGGCGCTACCGAACGAAGTACTCGCTAAACGTAAGAAGTCATTTTTGCACGTGTATGTAAAGCCTTGCGAAATCCGTTACGTCATTCTTTCTCGCTAAGCTGCTTCGCACGATTGCGGAAAGCAGTTAGAGTAAAAAACGTCACATTTTTCTTGCTTACATAAAGAGGGTCTTGAAGCACTCTTTAAACGTGCGAGAAATCTTTTTGATTTAAAAATTTAATGGCAAAATGTTGAAAACTTCTAATTAAAGCGAATTTTGAATGAAAATTAATTAAAATCGTCGCCATGTTTGCTATTAGACTGCCCAAAAAAGCAAATAGCATTGAGAACCATTTGCTGTTTCGACTGATAAAGAAATATTGAGCAATGCCAGTTGACAAAAATAGCAATACACTCCTTTTGTAAGAAGGATTTTCTAAAACACGAAGCTCATTTTTGCTCAAAATTTAAGAACAAACTAAAAACAATGCCAGTTTCGGCAGCAAAACAAACCAAAAGCAAACAAAAACAAAAAAAATCAAACTAATCAAAGAAACTGAAATTTGTGCTAATTCAAAACGATAAAATTTCAGTGATTTTCTTGTTTTTGCGAGCAAAATTGCAGCTATTTAAGATCATACTCAAGTCAAGTTTATTTCACCATAGGCTTAAAGTACGCAGGCAGGAAACAGCGATAAGACCATGCGGTCAATCTAGGTCAACTTCACCTTTTAGCAATACTTGACAGTTACAGGCATAAACTTAATCTAGTCATGGAACTCCAAAAAAAATTTAAAAAAATAAAAATAAACAAAATACAAAAACAAAAAAAAATAAAAAAGCTCAATTAGTTTAGTATAGATGTACTGTTTGTATAGTTACATACACATGAAAAATACAGCAAATACATTGGAAGTACTGTACAAAAATAACATCATAAAGTCAACATTTAAAAATCAACAATATCGCAAAACTAGTGACAGCCAGATTTTTCTCGCAGTAAAGCACATCAATTGTAACTGTGTTGCGGAATACTTTTCCATTCCATTTGTTCAAACCGAGATGATGCAACGTTTTTTCCCAGTTTCAGTGCCGAAAAAAGTTTGAAAGTACTCATTTCTAGTTTTTTGTCTAGTATTGTAGTTATGTATGGTTTCGAGTTTGATAAAATGGTTGTTGAAAAAATTTGGTAACATGTTATTGCTGTACTTAAACATAAATTTGGCGAGCTCCATTTTGATCATGTCTTCGAGCTTCAAAACTCTAAACGAGTTGATATAGGAACGTAGTGACGTAATATATAGATTATTCCCTATCTAAGTGAATTTCTAAATACTTAATGCTATTTTTCAATTCAATTGGATAATGATTAATATACAATTTGAAATTCATCAGTTTTAAACGTTTTTTACCAACAAGCATATAGCAGCTTTTTTATAGTTGATGGTTAATTTGTTGAGTTTCATCCATGTGTAAATTTTTTTATTTCATTTGTTACCACAGATTGTAGATTTTTGATGTTGCTATGAGAAACATGTAAGTTTGTATCATCTGCAAACAGTGTAGTTTTTAAATTAGAAGCATTGGGCAGATTATTGACATATAAAGAGAAGAATAGCGGGCGTACTACCGAACCTTGCGGAACTCCACGTTCTATCTTGCATAATTTGGATATGCTGCACCCCACTTTTGAGCGGATTTTACGTCCTGTAAAATAGGATTGCAGTAGATTCAATGCAGGACCTCAAAATCCACAATAGCGAAGTTTTTTTTATTACGATGGTTATATCTACAGAATCAAAAGCTTTCTTTTAATCAAGAAAGATGGAACATGTAACTTTTCCATCATTGATATTATTTAGTAATTTGTCATAAAATGATGTAATAGCAAGATCAGTGGAGCTGTTTCCCTAAAACCAAACTGTGAAGATGTTAAAATGCTATTTTTATTCACAAATTTTGTCATATTCGTTTCAACAATTTTTTCAAACGCTTTAGAGAAAACAGAGAGGAGAGAAATCAGTCGAAAATCGCCCAGTGACTTGGGGGATGGAACTTTGGCTACTGGAACAGCATATGCTATCTTAAATGAATCTGGAAAGGTTTCTAGTTTTATGCATTTGTTGAACAATTTTGCCAGTACAGGGGATAATATACCGTTAGACATTTTTACAAATTTAGAAGGAATTTCATCAATGCCTTGCGCAGAGTTAATTTTGATGTTATTAATACAAGCACTTACATCATGTTTAGTAATATTATGAAAAACAAAAGAATTCAAGCAGCATTTACTGTGGATTTTGAACGAAAAATTATTTCTTGGTGCGATGTTTTCGGACAAAGAGGCACCAATAGTGGCAAAATAATCACAGAGTTTGTCCAAAAAGGGGTTTGAATCTATTTTATTGAACTGATTTTCAATTGAAATGGTAGAGGGCAAATTAGTTTTGTTAGACGAATGCTTGCAATCAATAATCTCTCTAATAGCAGACCATGTTTGAGAAGAGTTTCTAGTGTTGGTTTTAATTAAGTTTTCATAGTAATTACGTTTTGCAGCATATTTTACATGCGTAAGTTTATTCTGATATTTTTTGTAAAACGCTTTTTCTTTAGGATTATTGCTTTTAAAAAGTTTTTTAACAACTTATTTTTAGTTTTTATGGACTAAAGGAGACCAGAAGTAATCCAGAGCTTTTTGTTTAGTCTTTTTTCTTTTCGCGTCTGCGGTCTCAAAGGGGCGTGTCTGTCTAGCACTGACTTAAAGGCCACCTAATGTCTGCAAACCAATGCACTTAAAATGCCATAAAAAATATTACTAATCGAATGCTGAAAACCTGGTTTAGATGCACATTCTCAGTTTCAAGCTTTCGCGTTTTTAAAAAGTGACATGACGTCATTAGACCCAGGAGTTTGGTGCCTTCGACTAATTTATCTTTGCAGAGGAAAGGTGATTTTGGAAAGGCATGTGATAACAGCTTGCTAGTCAAAAAGTGTTGTGCAAAAAAGGCGTAATTAGCTCAAAGTAAAGTTGAAGGCACCAAACTCCTGGGTCTAATGACGTCATGTCACTTTTTAAAAACGCGAAAGCTTGAAACTGAGAACGTGCATCTAAACCAGGTTTTCAGCATTCGATTAGTAATACTTTTTTATTGCATTTTAAGTGCATTGGTTTGCAGACATTAGGTGGCCTTTAAAGTAAGTGTAATATTAGACACATCCGTATTAACATTAGTAGCTGAGTAATTTCATTTCAGGCATTTTAGCACTCGAATCAGTTAAAAAGTCTTCAAGAACGAAATGCATCATGCAGCGTATCAATTTGGTATTATTATTAACACAATATGTTTTTTTTTACCATAAAAAATGTAGGTAAATGGTCTGACAACTCAAATAACGCTACCCCACTGATTGTGCGTGTGTTGTCGATGTTGGTATATATGATCTAGCAATGAAGGCCTACAGTTTTCGCCAAATCTGGTGTGATTTATTTATCTTCCTTTTGCACCCAATCATAGCTAAATTGTTTATGTAATCAGCAATTTTTTCGTTGTCTTTCGCAAAGTAGTTTACATTAATATCTCCACATACGATATAATTCAGGTTTCTGTTTTCTAAATCAGTTAAGGTATCGCGGAGCTTGTCTTAAAAAAGCAATAATAATTTATTAGGATGGCGATAAATTACTGCTATAATGAAATTTGTTTTTTTAGTTTCTAGTTCTATCCATAAATTTTCACAATGTTGAATATTAAGAGTCAAGTCGTTTCTTATGCGATATTGCATATTTCCTTTAATATAAAAACCAACTCCATCGGCACAAGTCGGTGAATCTTTACGGAGAAATGTATAATTAGGTGAGTTTAAATTAGAGACTCTAATTGAGTTCAGTTTTGTTTCTGAAATTGCAATAACATTTGGTAATCTGCACAGAGCTGGACAGCGCTGTTTCGAGCTTTTAGCTCTCATCGGCAGCCCTCCGCTTCTCTAACAAAGTTATTTCCCAGCTGTTGAGGTTTTTTTATTGCAAAATTACGAGAAACAAACAGAACACAGCGTGCCACAATTGTTTTCGATGTTAATCAATTTTAATCTTTTTATTCTTTAGTGAAGGTATTCCCCAGCTGGACAAGACTCTTGGCCGAAGACAAGACTCTTGGCCGAACTGGACAAACCCTAAAGGCTTGCACAGCGGCAGAGGGTTTGTAGGGAATAAACAATTTTTCACTTGTGGTACTTAAAAAAAACAAGTGAAAAAATCGATGAAAAAATTTTCCGTGATCGATTAGGTAATCTGGTTATGCCATCAAAATTTTTTTCAATTTTTTCTTTTTTTTTAGTAAACTTCTGACATTAAAACGTTGAATAAAGAAATCATTTTTAGTTAAAGTAGATGATAATTTAGACAATTTGCACGGAGAAAAATATTTGTCATATTTTTTCATGGTAATAGTTGATTTAAATCCCACCTGCAAGTTCTGCATGCCAGTTCTGAATCCTTGTGCGATCGCGTAGAAAAGAAATTTTACAGACTTGACTCATTTCATTTCTACGCATCAGAATTTGTCCTTGCCAGGTCCATAAAAATTTGTAGCCAGTTGATAGCTGGACTTTTCTTGCCTCGTTGTACAGCATTTTTCGAAATTTGGTGAGATTTTCCGTTATAGTGAAATCTGTTTTTCGGCCAGTAGTCAAAATTGTAGCCGATTCAGGCCTTAAACGCTTAGTGAATATCTCATTTCTCTTATCCCGATTGACGAATCTGACTATGATTGGAGGATGTTCATTTGCTTCAGCTTCCGTTTGATTCAATTTTTATTGAGAGAATCAGGCTTAGGCGTTTTGTTGGAGTGGAGTTGATGCGAGGTAGAAATGTAAGTGTAATTGTAATTACTTTTTATTCACCACGTTGCCTTGGCCAGGAGACAGCGAAGGGACCTTTCGGTCTTCGAGTCAAGCTGCCACCTGCCCACCTGTCTACCACACACGGCGGAGGCTTCTCACTGTCCCTTTAATTGCTGAACGTCAAGCAGGAAAGCTGCGAATACCAATTTTTAAAGTCTTTGGTTTGAACCGAACGAGAATCGAACCCGAGTCTACCGCTTTAGTAGCAGACGCTCTATCCACTTGACAACTGTTTTACATTCAGAGTATTCGTTATCTTCGTAACGATTTCGTTCGTCGTTTCAATTTTCGTCTAGGGAATGTTATGAATTTCCATATTATCTCGCCTTTCATATTGTTCTAATGCTTCAAGTTGCTTTTCAGTTTTGGTTAGGTTTTTGTTCATCATTCTAATCGTTTCAGTTAGCCGCTTAAGTTTTTACGCAATTCTAAGTTTTTGTAGATTATACTAGCAATTTTTTCCCGGAAATCATGATACTCGCTGGCAACGAACGATAGGCTTCTAATGGTACTGTCTTCTTTGTTATGTAAAAACTTGAAGTCATTTTTCAATGACATTAAGCTGCTTTTGAAAGTTTCTATCTCCTGTTGAACTGCCAAGGGCTCAATTAAAACGTCACTGCATTTATCATCAAAAAATTCCTTGCATTTTTTTGTAACTATAGTTTCAATTTTGCTGAGAAGGTGCTGAGTAACCCTTCCTTCCAAATCTTCTAAATCCTTGTTTGAAAGACGTAATCTTTTGCTTGGATGCCGCATTTGTATAGTGACGTAATATCTCGTAGTTTAAAGGCGGTGAATCATCCAGCCAATTCCGGTGGTTTACGATAGCTAAAATTGAACTATAATTTTTGATATTTTTTGTTTTGATTTTGGGATTGCGGTTCCAAAGATATTCAACAAATAGAAAAAGATATCCCCCGAAAGAAGTTTTTGGAAACTCTGAGTTTTGTTCTTCCCACCAAACCCACAGTAAGCCTAATAGTTTAGAGAACTGCGTGGCCGAATGGTGAAGTGGGTAAAGTTGGCAGCGTGGCCAAATGGGTAAAGGTGTCGTTTTTACAACGACCCTGATCAAATGATCTGGGTTCAACCTGCATTCTGGTCACGTTGTTGCGTCCTTTGATAAGACGCTTCACGATGATTGTCTCTGCTTGGTGGCTTCGAACAAGCAGCAAATTCAGTGGACAAGAATTCGAAGAAATCCACAGGAACATTGGATCATGGGAAACCCCGAAGCAGGTGCGGACTCCTCCAACCACGAAGTAGTCCTGGTAATGAAAAGTGTGCGGATCGTCCAACAAGTTAGCGTCTGACGCTGTCCGGAAACAGGATGATAAATATGCGCTACAACAACAACAACCATTGTGGTAGGCTTATAGTTTACAGATAGTGTATTTCTAAATAGCTATCTCTAAACTATTAGCCCTAAGCAGATAGTTTAGAGATAGTTAGGCCTAATAGTTAAATAAAATTACAGTAGGCCTAATAGTTTAGAAAACTGTGGTTTTGGCGGGAAAAACAAAACTCAGAGTTTCCAAAAACTTCTTTCGGGGAATATCTTTTTCTATTTGTTGAATATCTTTGCAAACGCAGCCCCTAAATCAAAACAAAAAATATCAAAAATTATAGTTAAATTTTAGCTATTGTAAACCACCGGAATTGGCTGGATTATTCACCGCCTTTAAAATGGCTGCCGATCGTGCTGAAGCTATGCGAGAGGTTGACTTTGGCTAGATCTTATTCAAGTTCAAATATATTTTGTCAAGCACTACGATAACAAATAACATAATCCAAATAATTTTCACTTGTCAGTACTTGACGAGGAGGTAGCGAAAAGACCACAATGGTCATCAAAGTCAGCTACCACCTCCAGCACATCATCGTTAGTTTTTGTTTTACATAAACGAACAAAAAGCAAGCATTATGTACAATCAGTCATAAGGCTAAACAAAAACACACATACGTCACACTCACAGAAAAATGTTAGGGAATCATCTGAATATGTTACATCATATTAATTGCAAAAGTTGCGAAAACAATGAATTAGCAAATATTGTAGGCATTTAATAGTGTGAGATAAGATACCTTTTGTATTGTTTTGTGAATATCTTGCAAAGAGTATATGTTGAGATCACTCGGCACGTTTGCCCAATATTTCGGTCCAAGAATTTTTAATGTTAGTTCTACCAAATTTTGAATTTGTTGGTTTAAGAAAATAATTTATCTTTTAGAAATCTTCTCTCAAAAGTTGACGTAATTCTAGTGAACGCATCCTTATTTAATTCAGTCAAAATAATTTGTAGAGTTTAGGGAAGATTTTAGTAAAGTTTTCTGCCAAATGCAATTCTTCTTTAGCTCAAAATTTTGAATTAAATTTCCTTACTTGCAGAGCAAAAAACACACGTCTGCACATGACTGACACTGACACAAAAAGTTTGATAAAGCTCTGTTGCTCTGCGCAAGCAATTGAGAAATTTTTTCGCAGTTGTTCAACTTGAAAAAAGCTTGCTTTTTCGCTTTTGTAATTTTACGATGCTTCAAAAGCAAGAAAAAAACCTTCACTTAAGCAAGACAGAGCAATAAAAATTAAACAGCGTTTCGAACATGCCCGCTAAAATTGACATCGACGCTCTCAAAAATTTAAAAAAATCAAGAACAAATGAGACTGAATATCGGCAAAAAACAAAACCAGCCAGTCTCAACTCAAGATTTACCGGTTCTAAAAAGGAAGAGAGAACTTCGACTTGCTCACTTTTGAAAATTTTTGAAACCTAAAGGCCTAAAGTTACTTACTATTAACATACGAGTTTACGCATCAACAACCTCAAAGGCGTTTTACGTCGTTTAAAAAAAATTATAGTTATAAAAAAAGTTCCTCTTATTTCGGTGACGTGCGGTGAGGCTTTTGGTTGGTGAGGCAGCACAATTTTTTTTCACACTCATGTTCGCAAAAAAATTATTTAAGACAATAAATGACAAGCAAATAATTGTTTTCATAGCTATTCAGGGCCGTCGAGAGGGGGGGCAGGGGGGTGAATTACCCCGGGGCCCATGGACTTTGGGGGCCCATGGGCTTCAGGAAAGCCGTCGGGTTCAGCGGGCCCATGAGCTCGAGAGGGGGCCCATCGAAATGACACTGAGAAATCAGCATGTGAAGCCTGAGGACCTTTTTTGTTTTTTTGGAGATCACATCATTTTTCGGACCAAACTGATCGGAAATCCGTCATATTTGAGCTGGCCCCGGGCCCACTTTTGGTCCCCGGCGGCACTGTAACCACTAAACAAAAACCAAATTTTTCGATAATTAATTATTCGATTAATTTTTACTGTTCACTTAAAGCCAAATCAATTCTTGAAGTTTCGAAAATCCATGAAGGTAGCCTAGCCTATTATTTGGCTTTGAATGTGGACATAATTGAAGTTTTCGTGCTTGCTAAGTCATCTTGGCAAATTCTCTTTGTCACAAAAACCCGATTTCAGTCCCAACATTATTATTGCTAAAAACATGAAAGCACAAATGAAGATTTTTATAGCGCAACCACTCTTTCTTGAGTACGGTTCTACTCTTTTTGAATTGAGGGGTTCTTTCGTAATGATGTCTCGAGCAAATCTTTTAAATTGCTTTTCTTTTAGCTATATTCAATTCAATTCAGTTCAGATTATTTGTTCACTTGAGTTCAATTTCCAGAAACTTACCACCAATGAAAAAATATATTCACACGCACAAATAGAATGATTATTAATGCCAAAAAAGGAAATAAATGTGGGCTAATTTACTGTAACACTCAACAGAAGTAATTGTTGATCAAGGCGTAGAAATTAATAGGCAATTGCAAAGTTTACCAGTACTGTAGTTTGAATCACTTACTATCAAGCAAACAGGATAGCGAAAGACCTGTTTCTGGTCATCGAGTCAAGCTGCCCTTATAACTAAATTATTATTGTAATTATTATGTTTTTTTGAGGGGGTAGCTTTTTTTTAACCATTTTTAAAACAAACAAGAAACAAAAGTAAGGATTCAACCAAAAATAACAGCATCAGAAAAGAGCACACTAAGGCTTATCTCGAGTTTGTCAAGACTGTAAGTACTTCAGTAATTACTTCGTATGGACAATTTTATTTGTTTGCTCAATGAGTATTTTGGTAATTCTTCAAAAGTTGGTGAAATATTATTCCATATTTTTACTCCAATGCACGAGCAGGATCGTTGTCCGTTTCGAATTTTAGCTCGTTCCAAATAAAAATTGTCTGCAGTAGTCGATCTCGTTTTATAATCATGAAGTTTGCTAGCATATTTGAAATAATTGTCGAAATTTTCAGGTTACCTGGAGTGATAATAAGAGTACACAAATTTTGCAATTTCTATAACTTCAAGTTGAGATAAAAAACTTAAGTTCAAATTCAAGTTTCAAGTTCAAATATATTTTGTCAAGCACTACGATAACAAATAAAATAACCCAAACAATTTTCACTTGTCAGTACTTGACAAGGAGGTAGCGAAAAGACCACAATGGTCATCAAAGTCAGCTACCACCTCCAGCACATCATCGTTAGTTTTTGTTTTACATAAACGAACAAAAAGCAAGCATTATGTACAACCAGTCATAAGGCTAAACAAAAACACACATACGTCACACTCACAGAAAAATGTTAGGGAATCATCTGAATATGTTACATCATATTAATTGCAAAAGTTGCGAAAACAATGAATTAGCAAATATTGTATAGGCATTTAATGGTGTGAGATAAGATACCTTTTGTATTGTTTTGTAAATGTTTGCAAAGGGTATATCTTGAGATCACTCGGCACGTTTACCCAATATTTCGGTCCATGAATTTCAATGTTAGTTCTACCAAATTTTGAATTAGTTGATTTAAGAAAATAATTGCCGTTTAATCTTCTTCTTGTACCATAGTTGTGGATTTTGTCTAATGAGTTATATGCAGATGGATTCACACCATCACAATCTTTTGAGTTTACTCGATGCATATGTTTACATACTTCTAATTTATGTATATCATTTATTTTTAATAAATTCAAGTTCTTAAACAAGGGTGATGAATGTGCATTAAAGGCGCTGGTAGTGATTATTCGTAAGGCACGATTTTGTAGTTTTATTAAAGGATATAGTGTGCTTTAGGGAAGCAGCACCCCACATTGATATGCAGTATTGGATATGGCTTTGTATCATTGCATGATATACCTTCAGCAGTGTTTTTTGATTGACATAATTTCTTAACCTTGCCAACCTTTTCCAATTTTGGAACAAATAGTGTTTACATGTTTTTTCCAAGTCAGCTTATCATCAATGTAGACACCTAAATATTTTGCATAACTGCTTGGTTGAATTGTATGTCCATTTATTTTTATTTCGAAGGACTTTTGACGTTTTGCCTTTGTAATCAATAAAAATTCCGTTTTAGTGAAATTAAGAGAAAGCTTATTACTTCTCATCGAATCAACAATATTTTCAAGTTCATTATTCACATTTGTTTGCAAATCTTTGACATTATAATTGGACATATTTAAATTTACATCATCAGCAAAGTTAAACTTAGTTTAGAAAGTCTCTCAGCTTCGAGACTAAATTTTCTTCCATTTTAGTTCATCTTCTGTATTAAATTGTTTTCATTCGGCCAGAAAAATAACTTGTTCAATTTCGCAATGAACGAAAGACTACAAAAAAACTGCTTAAACTTTTTCTCATTCTATGACGTCACAGGTGAGGCGCGCCGCAAAATCAGATTTAAAAGCATTATGCGTTGTCCGCAATTTGTTTGAGAAAAAAGGCATACTTTTAGTTTGTTCATTAAAATTTGCTTAGCTGAAGTGAGGCACAATTGACATTGCCTCACTTCGCATATTTGAAGCGATGCTCAATGCACGCCGTAGTGATAGCAATAATACACCGAATAGTTTGGGCGTTTTAATGCGAAAGACACAACATAAAAGCAAAAAAAGGAAATATGACAAAAATTAATAAAGCTTTTGATAAATATTTTGATTTGTATGAAACCATTTTATTTTAATTATATACCTTATTTTCTTTTTTTTTGCACAATTCTACAGGTGAGGCACGGCCTCACCTGCCTCCCCTAACCGCACGTCCCTGTCTTATTTCACATTGATCCAAAAATATAACTAAATTCTGTTGTTCATTTATTAATTATTATCAATTGAGGAATTTGCTAGCTTAGAATAATAACGCATAGCTTATAGTATTTTTTTTCATAACAATTCCAGTACATATTGATGGATTGCACGTGACGTCATTGCGCTGCTAGCCAAACCGCTGGACGTCAAAATCGCGAATCGGCGCTATGTAAATGCGTGCCAAAACACTGACAGCGAAGATATGGAGCATATTTTCAGGCTTTAAAAGAGTTGATTCTTTGTAGAATTAAAATTAAATGGTAGGCAAAAGCCTGTAAAAACTGAAAAAGATTTTAATTAGTAAGAATTCGGTTTTGTTTGCTTTTTTCAGTGACGTAAATCTGGCTTGCTGTCAGTGGCGTAGGACCCCCCCCCCGCAATATCCGCAGCCGCGGGGGGGCCCGCACTACAGGGGCCCCATGCTCAGGATTCCAGTATTCCAATGTTGCTGCTATGGCGCTGTGACATATAAAGACATTTTTAGGTTTATCCAAGCGTAGCTGGCGCAGCCTTCGTTAACGTAGGCAAAGAGTTCTTTCCGTCTGGTCCAGTTGAGAGGTCCCGCATAGCCGGTCGCCTAGCTGTAGACTTTTTACAAACTAAGATACTTCGGGACCGAGCACACAGTACAGTTTACGTCTTGCATACTGCAATTACAGAAATAATTTTCCTGCTCTTATGAAAGAAGCTACAGACATTTGCAAACGATGGGGTGTAGCTGCTTGCTTTTAGCAAAAACGAATTCATGAATCATGCTTATTTCAAGGTCCTGAAGATCGTTTTCGAATTCGTGTATATTACGCGGTGATAGACATTACCACGTCTCAAATCGTTTTGAAAGCTTTTCTCGAGTTGTGAAGAAGTTCGATTTGTTTGACCCCCACAAATTATTAGCAATGAGTGAAAAAGAATTGGAAAGTGCCTGTCAAAATTTAATTCAAATTTATTCTGAACTTCAACCGAGTTTGTATTTTGAAATGCTTCAATTGAAAGTATCATTTGAAAAAGATTTTGAAGATAAGTCTGCACTCACTATTCGAGATTTTGTCAATTTATTGTATATAACATACAATTCAGTAGCATCGTCGTTTCCTAATGTTCTCGCAGCGATGTTTATTTTTTTGTCATTGCCAGTCAAACAGCTGCTGCAGAACGATCCTTTAGCAAGCTAAAGCTAATCAAGAATTTCTTACGAAGTCAGATGTCTCAAGATAGACTGGATAGGCTTTCTATGTTAAGCATTGAAGCCCAAAAAGCCAATCAGATTGACCAAAGCAAAGTTGCTCTAAAGTTCGAAAAGTGCCTATGTTTGTGTTATGCGAAATGAAGTATCTATTTCACCGAAAATTTTCAACTTTAAAGATACCGTATTAAAAGAGAAATTGAGAGTATTCCAGAGCACTTATCAAATTATTTTATTCTGAATAAAAGTTACGGTTTGGGTTGGAGTTAGGAATGGAAAGAGAATAAAATTTAAGTTAATTTGAACAGTTACGTTTAATAGTTTACATTTTTTATTACAAATAGTTCCGCTTTTCCGGTGAAATAGCACCTTCCAATACAAAAATGTACTTGAACGCAAGCCAAAAAAGCATACCTTTCGACTTCAGAGTTGAACCATGCTTACATGAAAAATGATGAGTAGATCTACTGTATTTCTGCTAACAGTTGTATCTCCTTTATTAGTGGCAAAATTAGCGCATTTTTAAACTTTTGTAATTTCAGAGGTCTTTTTTGCAGGATCTTGGTGATTTTTTGCATTTCGTGTAGTCATTAGCGGCTTATGGCAATGATTATTGATTGCTTGGAATTAAAATGCATTAGCAGTTGTTTTCGTTAAATTATTTCGTATATATGTCATTTAAACTTTAATCATTTAACTGGCCTCAGTGTCACGATGTAACTTTGATCGAGTCTTAATTTACATTTATTTTGACTTGAGCTAGTGATGTTAAATATTATTTATAAATAGTACTTGAACTAAACATTAATCGGCCATGTATTACTGCGGTGACATAGAATTCTATGTTTTAGGATATGGTCGAATTTACGATTTGAACCAAAGCTAAAACCGGTCAAAGTGGACAATAGCAGGCAATGGACGATGAGAAGTTACAAAAAGCGTAACTTTTCAGATCCGCTGAGCTATGTAAGCTGCTTAAATCGCTCCTGGTTATTACCAATTAAGGCCAGGCTATCTGCAAAAGTATTACTGTCCAATCAAAATCTTTAAATATGCCCACTGCAGGAATTATACGTTGATTTACGGTAACGTCCAATGCTTTGTAATGGTATTTTGACGTACGTCCAATCGTTTTGGCGGGAAAAGGCTATGACGTAGCTGCAATCCATCAATAGTACGTTTGAACGTATTATTTCAAAGTGGAAATGCATCTGACGTCACAATGAGATATTTATTAAGTACTAACACACGTTACGAACATCTAGCAAAAAAATTCGAGCGAGCAGTTTTAACGTGTGTTGGGCGAGACGGCTCAGAAATGGCAGTTTGTCTACGAAGATTTTTTGTTTGTTAGCGCTTTTTAGCGAGCGAGAATGGTCTTTACGAGCTCTTTACGAGCCCAGATTCGCTCAGGAGTTGTCGGTTTCTTGAGACTTACCGCCGAGAACCCAACGTTCAAGGCCAAGAAAACATAAAAAACCCCGAGGCCAAGTTCAAAGACAGACCCTCTCGAGGCCAAGGACCAAGGCCACCATTATTCTAAATGATCGACGTTCTCAAAAAAAAAAAAAAAAATCGTTCTCCAAAAAAAGGTCTTCGCGCCAAAACCCCGCAAATTTTCGCAAGGTTTTACGCGTTCTCCAAAATAGAGAAAGTTTTAAGTTAATTTTTTTTGTTAGCTTGTTATTTATCAAATCAAAAAATAATGCTGTCAATGGCCGAGGACAAGGCTTCGAGGAATGTAGGCTTCGTGGCCAAGGCCCAAAACTTCAATATGTGTCCTCGAAGACGTCTTCGAGACCAAGGACGTCCTCTAGGACTCCACCTCTGAAATTAATGGTCGTAAAGCATCTTTTCGGAGGATGCAACAAGTAGCAACGCTTCGGAGAGAGTAAAACCACTGGCCTTGCGATCACGCCTATCGTCAAAACGACGCTCATGCCCATTGCGCCACGCAGCTGACTACCGTGCCATAGCATCAACGCATTCTGCCCTTCACCTGCAAATGCACCAATACCATCTACCAAAATATTTACAAAAAAAACAGTAGTAATGTAGTCGAGACCCTGATGGTCGAGACCAAGACCGAGACTTGGAAAAAATTCGAGTCCAAGACCCGAGACCAAGACTTGAAAAAATTTTCAAAACCGAGATCGAGACTCGGTGAGTTTTTCGAGACCGAGACGAGACTTCGAGACCCGAGATTTTAGAAGCAAAACTTATTTGTATTGACTATTGACAACCCTTTTCATGGTTTTTCTTTAAACAAACGGCCAATCGCAATACAGTAGAACTACCATAAACCAAAAAACGAACTTGGGCCACGTGCTATTCACAAGGACATGAAGAGGTGACGGCGTACCTCTACTGTCAAGCGCCCGACCTTAAAGTAGAGAAATTGCCGTTCGATGCCAACTGAAACTGGGCAATGCGTTCCTGTGTTTAAACTATCGCAGTGGTCCAGCTTGCAGTAAGTACAGATTAGTAACAGAGCCAAAAAATCTTGAATGACATATTATTGCAAGCAAAAATAATCACGAAACACAACGGAAAAAATTAATGCAACCGTAAAAAGTAAGCCTATACCAAAATCAAACAATAAAATTGTGATTGCATTTTAATGCAACCAGCATTTCTAGATTAACTGAAGAAAGCCGAGATCGATGAGGTCTCATGATCAAACCTCCGGTACTAAAAATACGCTCCACAGGAGCCGATGACGCTGGCACAAAAAGAACTTGCATCGCGAGTTTGTATAAGGCAGGTAGTTGGTTTTCCTTGGTTTCCCAAAATTCGAAAATATTTTCGTTAAAATGTTCACCATTGTTGGTGATTTCGAGATACTTTAGCAACTGCCACCGAACGCTTGTTGATCTTTTGGAAGTTGCTTTATTTGGAATTTTCGAATATTTGCTGAAAAGACGTGGAATGTTTCTTAGCTGTGCCGTTTCTTCCTCCGAGCGTCCACGATTCGCCAACTCAGATGTGCTTCCCTCCACGTCCATATCATCTATTAAATTTTCGGCCGCTCGGATAATCTTTTCTGCAAAAAATATATAGCCTTTTTACAATTCAATTTCAATAATGACATAAAATGCGTCGATTTAACTCTATACACAGACGGACGTAAGCTGAGGAAGACCACTTGCAGCCGTCATGGATTTCGAGTCGCTTAGCATGCACAAGCCCACAGCTAGAAGCCGCTACTTAGTGCTTTCGATCTATAGCAAATTTCCCTTGCGATTTCAATTTTTTATAGCAAATTTCACATCAATAGCAAATTTCACATTGGGCTTCGAATCACATTAGTTTCCGGCTTTTTATTTTTGTGTTTGGGCTTGAACTACAGTTGTTGACCCGTTTGCAGCTCCTGGCCGAGAGCAAAGTTGTAAAAATTGATATAAAAGTTTACTCGCAAATAAAAAACCTTACAACCTGGGTCGATGCAATATATATACAGTAGCTGTACATTGTAAGTTGTTGTTGAGTTACACGTCGCTGATGGGGGTTACGGGTATTTGTTATCTTCTAGAATTTTTTACAACAGCAAAAGAAACTGAAGTGGTGATACTTTAAATAGCACCCTCCAGTGCCGGGTTGATAATTCAAGAACTTGAAATGCAAAATGTCATCAGGTTGAGACGTGCAGTACATTAATTTAGTTTCGATTTGGAGAGCGTTTCATAATTAAACTTGTTCACTTCGGCACACAACCGTTAAAAATATCAATAAATAACATACAAAACCACACAATTATTATCCACTATTACAACCTAACAAAGTTAGTGTATTAAATCATTCCTTCAAAAATAATGCAATAGCTTACCGTGACTTGTGGCATTTCTTCATGAGCCGAACAAACGAAGAGGTTGTGCCTGAACGATCAGAGATTGTTGTCATGTTGGGCAAAACTTGCATTTTGCAGAATGTTTTTTATTTCCTGCTTTTTCATCGTCGTACTCTTTATGATGACTATACCCAAATTTTATTAAGGCCGAATTACGAGACATAATGCAAATTGTTTCTACGTAAAAAAGGAAATAATACTTTGTAACGAATTAACTCAAACTAAACACAACTGTCACTCGTATTACAAAGATATTCTTACAATATGTATTACAAAGATATTTCTTATAAAATGCATTTTAAATTTGCTTAAGTTTTATTACCAAACTGATCGTGGACCAATCTAGAGGAATTCGATTTCGAAGCGAGTTGCTAAATCAAATTAAAATAAAAGCTTTCATAAACTCGCGGCATAGTGCATGGGCAATTGGGCATTGAGCAACACTGCACCAAAGAAACATCGCAGCGGGGCGAGACGTTAGCGACACTGCGTCCGATTTTGACCGGACCAAGAATCAAAACGCAGACCTCACGCTCCGATGGCGGTGAATTTAACTACTAACGCTGACCGGTCGTTTAAATCTAAAAAAAAGTGGGATTGCTAAAGCAGTTGCATTCAGATAGTTATTTTAATGGCAAGAAGGCTATGGTGGAATGCGCAATTGTGTTTTCATAAACAAGACATCAAGATGAATGATTCAGTAACCTAGTGGTCCTAGTACACGACAAACACCTTAATGTATAACAAATATCTGAGTTACGGTATTATTTTTTATCGAGACGTTATTTCTCCGATACCGCCCTGAAAATCTTTTGGGGTCACGCGTCTTCCCCATTCGGTGGCCCATGTTTATACCTCAGGTTTATACCTCAAGCTATTTTAATCTTCAGTGGACCTAATTGTTACTTCTAACGTTTGATATTTACAAACAAGCAGTGGTAAAGTAGACTTAAGTTCATCATTCTGAGTCTGCAATCTTAACTGTATCATACTACGAAAGATCTGTTCAACAGAATTAGACTGAAAACAATCACTTTGAGGTCTGAGCTGTCCTGATTAACCTTCCTTGGCCAAACCTCATCGCATTGCCATGCTACCACCTCAAACTCGGTCCACGTGCAAGGAACCTGAACGAGAAAAAGGTTTAGAGCGTTTACTACTAAAAAGCAAAAATGTAGACAGCGGCAATTAGCACCTTCAACAAAGATCAACATCAAATAATACCGCTAAAGCGGCTTCTTCCCCTCCAGACTGTTTTACATCACACCTTTCATAAGTAAATAACAAAGATAATAATGAATAACAGGTCGAGCAGTTTTCTCCCACGGCTCTACCTGAGTTTTTTCGAACCTCAAGTATCTCCCACTGAGTAGCCAATTATCAAAAATTGAGCTTTTATTGCAAAACTTTGTTTCTCGCGATCTCAGTTTAAAAACATTGACGGAAATAAATAAAAATTGACCGAAATAAATAAATAAATAAAGGAGATTGTTTGAAAGCAATTAAAAAGGTGTTAAGACCTAGAAAGTCAATCGAATCTTTTTTTGAGTTGCTTGCATTAAATAATTAAATTCAAAATTTTACTCCTACGCCAAACCAAGATTTTGAGTCTCGAGACTTCTCATATTTCGAGACCATGACTTTTCGAGACCAAGACTCGAGATCGAGACTTGAAGTTCAAGTCCGAGGCGAGACCGAGACTTTCAAAAATGTGTCTCGAGAACCGAGACCGGTCTCGAGAACTACATCACTAAAAAACAGGAATAAAATTTTTATTCAAAAATAAGTGTGTTTATGTTTTACAATTTTAAGGACCTAATTTTAATTAGTACCGAGACCGGTAGTGGCGCGTCACAATGCCCATTGTCTGGTTCTTACTGCAGATCGTACTAAAATTCGCCCATTTGAATCAATTGTAAAATTATTACATACACGCAACTTCAAACAACCACTGTAGGTTAGTGGGCGGCGTTTTTTGTTTGATTTTACTTTTATTTGAAGGGCCAAAGCTTCGTAATTTCATTTCAGGTTATTTCCGGGGTTAAAAGTCTTTATAAATGCGTATTGGACTCATTTTAAAAAGGGTACTACACAGAAGAGCGTTTCTAGACAACTTTACAGGATATGCTGTACAGAAAATCAACTGTTAAACAATCATAAACATAGCGAAATGTAAAGTCAAGAACAATCTAAGACCAAAAAAAGGTCAACAACAATTTTAGAAATGAATGAAGGCTACAGCTCTAAATTAACAGCTCATAGTGTAGAAAGGTCAAAGCAAAGTAAATGATTTTGGATTATTTTGTGAATACAAAATTAAAGTCGCAAATACAGGCGTATACGGTAAGCGCAGCAGGGCCTGCAGGCGTAAGGTCTAGGAGAGCTGAATCCGTCTACATCCAGTCCCATAGTAATGTCACTTACGATATTTAGTAGAGAAAACGGGTTTTTAGACGGAAAATTGCTATTATAATAATTATTTCTTCCTTAAATTACACTCCGCCACGAGGCAGCCCAAAACGCCAAAGTAAAACCAAAAGATGCTTAAGTAAAACCGAAAAACATATTGTGAAATTTTGGACCAAGATGTCAATTAAAGTCACCTTTTTTAAACAAACGTATCCAAAATTTTTGTAAGCGGGGCAAATGCGACTCCAAAAAAGTCATTAGATCGATTTATTTGACAATATATTAGCAAACAAGAACGAAGTTAGCTAATTTTTGTCTGAAAATAGAGTAGAAACCCCTATTTTCAGTAAAACAGGCCAAAAATTCGGCAGCAAAAGTATTCCTTTTTTGAAAAATTTTTTCCTCCTCTCTTTGAAAATTCTGGGTGCACCACTGGGCCGGATTGGTGTTTTAGCGGACTCCACGAACGACCCAACCTAGTTGCCCTATTCTCAAAAATGAAAATATTACCGGCAGGGATCTACCTCTACTGTAGAATACCTAGGTCGTACTTCAGATATCATGGTTACAGGTCATCACTGTCGAGTCAAACATTCCCGGTCGAGTCAAACCAAAGACTATAAAAATTGGTATTCACAGCTTCCCTGCTTGACGTTCAGCAATTAAAGGGACAGTGTGAAGCCTCCATCGTATGTGGTAGACAGATGGGCAGGTGGCAGCTTGACTCGAAGACCGAAAGGTCCCTTCGCTGTCTCCTGGCCAAGGCAACTTGGTGAATAAAATGTAATTACAATTACAATTACACTGTGGAAGTATTTAAAGTTTTTTAAAAACCACTTCTTAAAGCAAAAGTATCTTTGCCGAAAAAGGGACTAAAACTTAAACAAAAAAGATCATTACTAGGGTAGCGAGGCGCTCCAGTTTCGGACCTGGACTCCTGGCGCTCCAGCTTTGGACCTGGACTCCTGGCGCTCCATGCACGTCCTTTGTGCAGGGCTTTTGACAGAAATTGAGACTACTCGAAAAACCTGCAAAAAGTGTGCCCTATAAATAAAATTAGAAAACTTATCAGTTTTCCTTTTCGTCAGGGTTAGGGTCAACTTGCCCAACTCCTCCTCCATCGAAGAACCTGGCTGTTAGCTAGCCACAGTGCTTAGACCATTGTTCCTGCAGAGGACCAAAAAAAGTGAACATAAATAATATTGCTTGAAATTCTCCTAATCTTCTATCGAAAAACTTGACTTCATATAGTGATTAGTTTTGATTATAAAACAAGCTTACCTGCAGCGTGATTTCCATTTTGAAGCCAAATTGCTATTCTTAGGAAATCGGTAGAATTTGCAACTACTCTTTTCGCTAGTATGATCGCATTCTGGTGCGAAGCACTATATCATTTTATTCTTTTATCCTATATGCCAATCGCAACTCTGCTCAGAACTATCACATGTCATTAAATAAGCGTTAAAACGCTAGTTTACGGTGCAAAAGTGCCCTTTTTAAAATGAGTTTAATACGCATTTATAAAGACTTTTAACCCCGGAAATAACCTGAAATGAAATTACGAAGCTTTGGCCCTTCAAATAAAAGTAAAATCAAACAAAAAACGCCACCCACTAACCTACAGTGGTTGTTTAAAGTTGCGTGTATGTAATAATTTTACCATTGATTTAAATGGCCGAATTTTACTACGATCTGCAGTAAGAACCAGACAATGAAAATTGTGATGTCATGACTAAACCGGTCTATAATATTGTACCATCGGTAAGTTTTTTGAAAAGTATTTGTACCGTTATCGTCGGTACTTTTAAAGTACCGAGTGCTTAGCCTACCTCTAAGAAATAAAACGGATTATTGCGAAAGATTTATGTACAGCAGTTGCGTGCCTGCTATTTCGCAAAGAATCGAGATAACGTCAAAATAGTATTATGTTTGGAGGTAAGTATTCCTTTTTCCATCCTTTTCTGTTACTGTTCGTTAATTGATGTTCTAAAAACGATACCGATATTTTGAATAAACCATAATGGAGGGGGGGGTTTGAAGCACAAGCAACCGTTAGTGGGCACAGCCCCTTGGTCTTCCGGTGCGAGGGCCCTGGCGCGAGTCCTTAGCTGCATAGAATAGGGGTAGCCTATCATATTTTCACTGAACAAAAAGGGGACAGTTCGAAAAAACGACCAAACTCGAGAAAGGTACCAAACTGACCGAAGACCTTTTTTTTCGAAAAGCAAAATCAGCATAAAAACTGAAGACCGTGTTTTTTGTTTTTGGAGACCAATTGTTTTTGCGCCGATTTTGCCCTTCGAAAATGGTGATCTTCAAAAAAAAATCTTCAGTAGGTGTAATCTGGTCGAAGGGAGTTTAACGCGAAGCGATTGCGTACGGAAGGATATTGTTTTTGGTTAGTTTGGCTAGTTTTTGTTTGTCCTCGGAGGACAATTTATTTTAAACGTTGTTGCGGATTCAAGCCTTACGTTTAAAGCTAGTATCGGGGTTCCAATCCAGAGGAAGCATAAGGATTTTTACTGTCTTGCTGTCCTTGAACACTCAATTTTCAATCCAAAAGTATATTGTTGTTCTTGATAATTTACGTAAAATCGATCGGGTCTCAGATAAAATAATCAACCAAGGAAGAAAGTAACAGCAGGAACGTAGCATTACAGTAGCAAAACGGTAGCAGAACGGTAACAATACAGTAAATTAACTTTTGTTGACTCCGATCTCTTAACTCAATAAACGAAAAACTTGTCAAAAATTAAAAGTGGCCTGCTAGCAGATACGCCGAGAAAAAACTAAGAATGACCAACCAAAAAATGTAACTAGGTGTGGTTAGTATAGTTACGTGATTAAACTCTTCGCAAATTTACGCAAATTAAGAGCGGAAGGCACTCTAAAACTTGTTGCAAAACTGCAATTTTTACAGAATTGCAGCAATTCAAAAACTGCGCAAAACCGGTTGCTATAGGTCAGTTATCATGCTGGAACAAACGGAAAAAAAGAACAAATCTTCTTAAAAGAGGACTTATGGTAGCCCTAGTTTTGAACGTATATTTGGTCAAAACCCTCAGCTCTCTACCGTAAAGATTTTACGGCTTTTTGCAAAAACAAGCATGGTTTTAGCCAGTAGCGTACGCAGAATTTTGAAAAGGGGGGCCAAAAAATCTGAGAAGAACAAAGCTCTGAATCAGAAATTGTTCTCCTAAGATCTAGTCCGATTTTTCGCCCAAAATTAGGCGAAGAGCAAAAAAAAAGTCCTCACTTAAATTTCCTTCGATTTTGAGCCCAATGCCGAGACGAAACGCATAGAACAAACCCTATGTGTGATCAAACCTTATGCCCAACTTGCAAAGGGGGGGCATGCCTCAATTTTGCTTACTTTTCTATGCAATTTTGCAATCCTGGCGACCCAAAGGGGGAGGCCATGGCACAATGGCCCCCCCCTAAATACGCCCCTGATTTCAGCCATGAAAATAAGCAGTACTTAAATTGTAAAATTTTGCATGGGGGGACGCTATTGCAGCCTAGACCAAACGCATTTGGCATGTGAACGTACTTTAGTGAAGATTACGTAATTTCGTAACCAAAATTGAATGAAGACCAACAAAAATAAAAAAGGTCTTTGCCAAAAATTGAAGTGTTTTATTCCCCGAAGTTAGGTGAAAACCCCCCCAAAAAAAAGGTTCTCGCCGACAGTTGAAATGTTTTTCGCTCGAAATCAATTTTCCCCCGCAATTTGGTACTACGTTAGGCCGTAACTTGTACGATTTATTCATGCTGGCTGGCTCTTTTTCATCTGATCATCCAACGCTGAAATCTCGATAGGGAGACACCTAAATCTCGATGGGGGGACGCTAAATCTCGATGAGAGGACGCGTCCCCCCTACAATTTAAGTACTGGAATAAGCAATGCAAGAACATTGTAGTGACTCTGCACTGTTGTGAACCCGGGTCCCTAGTGTTTCCGCAGAATGCCTCTCAGCGCGCAGCCACAACATTCGTGCGCTGATTAAAATTTGCAATCTTTCGATCATGCGTTTTTTTATCACGTGATTTTTTGCAAGCCGTCAAGCTAACATCAAAAATGTGCTGTCTTTTTGGAATTTACCATTGTCCTGAGAGGACGTACCGAGATTTTATCGAGAGAAAATTATTTACTGAACAATGGACAAGAAAATGTGTTTAACGAAATCAGGTGTTACATTGAAAGCATCTGAACTAAATTACGTTAGGATCAGGCTCGTAGCGAGAACGGAATTTCTGGGGTGACAAGCAAAAATTTGGGGGGCAAAGATAATCTTTGGAGAGGCAAAGTAACTTATTTAGACTAGAGATACATGAAATTTTGTTAAAAATGACATTCATCTGAAATTATTTGGGGGAAAAGTAAAATTTTGTGGGAGCAGTTGCACCCCCTGCTCCCCCCTTGCTAAGTATCTGGGCCGACATGACAGAAATTTCCTCGTTCGCTTTAATTAACGAGTATTTTTTTAAAGGCGCTACCGAACGAAATACTCGCTAAACGTAAGAGGTCATTTTTGCACGTGTATGTAAAGCCTTGCGAAATCCGTTACGTCATTCTTTCTCGCTAACTTGCTTTGAGCGATTGCGGAAAGTAGTTCGAGTAAAAAAAGTCACATTTTCCCCGCCAACTTAAAGAGGATCTTGAAGCACTCTTGAAGCGTGCGAGAAATCTTTTTGGTTCAGAAATTTAATGGCGAAATGTTTTTGCTGAAAATTAATTATAATCGTCGCCATGTTTGCTGTCAGACTGCTAAAAAAAGCGAATTGCATTGAGAACCAGTTGCTGTTTCGACTGATAAAGAAATGTTAAGTAGTGGCAGTTGACAAAAATAGCAATACACTTTTTTTATAAGAATGATTTTCTAAAACACGAGGCTCATTTTTGCTCAAAATTTAAGAAAAAATAAAAACAGTGCCAGCCTCGGCAGCAAAATAAACCAAAAACAAAAACAAACAAAAATTCAAACTAATTTAGGAAACTAAAATTTTTGCTGATTTAAAGCGATAAAATTTCAGTGATTTTCTTGTATTTGCAAGCAAAATTGCAACTATTCAAGATTATAAAGCTCTCTTGCTCTGCGCACGAAATTGAGAATTTTTTTGGCAGTTGTTCAACTTGAGAAAAGCTTGCTTTTTCGCTTTAGCAATTTTCCGATACTGCAAAAGCAAGAAAAAAACCTTCACTTGCAATAGGAATTATAAAGTGTTTCAAACATGCGCACTAAAATTGACATCGATGCTTTCAAAAGTTTTACAAAATCAAGAACAAATGAGACTGAATATGGCAAAAAATTAAAAATTTTTGAAGTAGAAATGCATCTGACGTCACAATGAGATATTTATTACGTACTAACACAAGTAACAACCATCTCGCAAAGAAAATCGAGCGAACTGTTTTAACGTGTGTTGGGCGAGACGGCTCAGAAATTGCAGTTTGTCTACGAAAATTTTTTGTTTGTTAGCGCTTTTTAGCGAGCGAGAATGGTCTTTACGAGCTCGCTAGTACGTTCTGTCATGTCCCCCCTGGTTAGGATTGGGGCTCATCCAACCTAAATACTTTCAAAATGGCTGCGTAATCGATCTACCGGTATGTGAATGGTGGCTGAAGATAACAACTAACAATTCAGCTTTTTTATTATAAGCAAGTAAATCGGCTGTGACCTGAGTTTTTATTAAGACTTTAAAGATGGATTGAGAAAAGGAATTTTTATTAATTGGCAACATACAGAAATTTGCGCACTTTTCCAAAACTGCAAAGCGGTTGTTATCCGCAGGCAAACAAAGCTGACAGCAGTTTCAAATTATAGCCTACCAGTTTTAAATTATAGCCTACTATTACTATACTGGTACTTGAAGTATTGTGTGTATGAGCTGTAGCGGCATGTCCTGCAGTCAAGGACACTTCTGACTTAAATTCTTGTTCTCTGATCACCATTAGGCATGGGGCAATCTATTCCGTACCGGTATGTGGTGCAGATCTGAATGATAGATTAAATGCCTTTATATGCCACCAGGCTTACCTGCTTACTGGGTGTAATTAGTATGATATGAATCAATGATGAAGTTTTTTCATGCTGGCTAGTGGCCTAGGGTGTAATTATTAAAAAAGATGTGATGTAGTTTTTTCATGCTGGCTAGTAGCCTTGGTGGTGTAATTATTTAAAAAAATGTAAGATAGTTTTTTCATGCTGGATAGCAGCCTAGCTGGTGTAAATTATGAAATAAGATTTTGACCAGGCATATATTAATTTAAATTAGACTCAGATTAAAAATTGATTGAGTTTACAGCTCTGCAACTCAATCAATTTTTGTTTCAGTTCAAGTTTGAGTTCAGCCTATTTTTAGCATGTTTGAGTTCTTTAAAATTTTCACGTTTAAGCAAAAAAAATAGGCCTATATGTAGTTTTTTGAGTTTTAGTTTAGGCTGACAAAAATACGGATACCCGGTACTTATAGAAATACTGCTCGAAATTGATTCTATTGAAGAAAAGAAAATTGCTTGAAGTAGTAAAGAGGTGCCCCAAATATTACTCCCTAATTTCTCTTATTCACAAAAATTCAACAATTTAATTCGTTTGACTTTGTTCCTATTTGTGGCATCACACTCAGCCATAAGTTCGCAAAAATTTCTTGGTAAAGAACATGATATTTGATGAGAAGAGTAATGGGATTCTGCTTCAGACAGTTGTTCTTTCTAATTTAATTTTTATAAATCGGTGGCATTATGGAAGCGATATGCAACTTTTTGTAAAGTTAGACCAGCTTAGGTGATGCTTTTAGCCTATAAATTTGAAATGATAAAAAGTTAAACACTCTACATCAGTTCTGGTTGATCAGTTTCATGTAGGCTATTTAGTAACCTCAGATATGTTATGGGTCATTCCATCATAATTTATCAAATTTAGATGAACATTCAAACCGCTGAAGTTTTACTTTTTTATTTTTTGATATTTTGGAGTTTCATTGATATAAATCACAATGCAATTGAATTTTTTTTCCATCATCTATAGTTTTTGAGTAATCAGCTGTTGAAATTTTGCATATTTGCCTCTAGTGGTGCTAGTGCACGCACTTACACGTACTGGAAAGTGGTTGGAAACTTCATTCCTTGACTGAGTTTGCTCAACAGAATGTCAATCTATTACATGTTTTTCGGGCCAAGGAATTCAAAAATGCTGTCAAATTTGACAAAATATTACTAGATTAACAGAATTACGGTATTTTTGTAAAAATGCATTGCTCTGCGTCCGAATTCTCCTATTTCTCCATGATTCAACATTTTTCAGTCTGCTTTATGGTAGCATGTAGTGTGGTAATACAATTTCCCAAGATTATAAATGTCTCTTTTGGAACTTGTTTAGTTCAAAAATAAAGCAAAAATTTTTACAATGCTATATCGAATAAACCCCAAATTTTTTTGAACCAATGGCCATGTGTAAGCATTGTCATAAAATTTTCAAATTTTTAAAATATGTTTTATGTAATTCTCATAAGCTAAAGCCATTAAACATATAAATTTCAATTAATTTAGCTAAAAAGATGTGGTTTTATTGCTTGATTTTCAAAAAAAACCAGCTTCGTTGGAAGAATTACAATGGTTTAAATTTTGAAAGAAAAACATGCCAGCTACTATAAGGCAGAGGTGTCCAACTCTTTTTAGTCATGGGCCAGATTTGCTGTTCCAAAATTTTTGTGGGCCAAAATTAATTTAAAAAAAATGTCTTCGCCGAAACAATTCCCACATTTTTTGTGATATTTCAAGTGTTTACCAAGAAAAAAAGCTATCAGCCCACCAATTCCGACGGAGTTTGTGGTGTTCTCCAAAACCCAACTAACAAAAGAGTTATGGACTTGAGTCTGTAACTCACTCTTATCGTGTCAGCACGTAAGGATCAGTTAACCAACCAATGTAGAAAGTTTAGCGGGCCACTTAAAACCCTTTGGTGGGCCACAAGTGGCCAGCGGGCCGCGTGTTGGATGCCTTTGCTATCAGGTGAGGTTTAAGAAAAGGTCTTGAAAAAATTGTAACCACCTGCAAAGATAGTTTTTCTAAGAACAATAAACCAATCTTCGGTACTGATTGTACAGCAGTTTACTTGATTTGATTGAAAACAGTAAAGCCCTATTTTAATTAAAATCAACCAAATATTTAGCAAAGCTAGCACAGCAGCATTAATTTTAGCTCCAGCAGCTCTAAGCATGTCAGATTTGATATACTGGTCTCAGGGTTTGTAGAAAAGTTAACAGAAACAGTGGTTTGCATAGTTTTCTCTTGAATAGCTTTTATGCTTAAGTAATGTTTTCAAGGGCTAATATCTAGATTGCTCTTGTAACAGATTTGCATGTAGCGTAAAAAATGAGTAAATTGAAAGCAGTTTTGTCCTTTATTACATAAACATCATCATCAGATAAAACTTACCATTAATTTTACACTGACCAGCCTATTATATTTGGTTGTAACCAGCTGTTTGTTAATCATTTAACTAAAACTTAGCAGCAAATTGGAATCATTAAAATTTTTTTTTTTTGCAATGATTGTCAACCAAAAACTACAGGTTTTCGTGTTTCGTCCAGTAATTTAGGCCATCCTCACGGCTAGCATTTCAAAGCATAAATTATTCATCTAAGCAATTTATTATTGCAATATACAGTGCAAATGAGCTATGGTGACGCATTTCGACCTTGCTCAAGGGTCTCATCAGGCAAAAAGAATAACACATATTTAAACATGCAATGATATAAAACTGCAACTAAAAATTTGGAAACAAAAATTCGCAGGAGTTTAGAATCATTAAACTTTCAAACATGCAATGATACAAAATTGCAATTACCAAATTTGGAAATAAAAATTGCATCAATAAACACATCTGCATTGTCTATGCAAATTTTATGATGATGTCAAACAACTTATGACATGTTCATATTGCAATAAACAGATGAATAACTTATTCTTCTAAATGCTAGCCGTGAGGATGGCCCAAGTTACTGGTTGAAACACGAAAACCTATAGTTTTTGGTTGACAATCATCGAATAAAAGAAAAAAATTTTTTGTTAATCATCATGTTGAAAGTGACTAGGCTTACTTTTGCATTTAATTCTACTTCTTATCACTGTAATTAAGCTGCAACATGAAAAACAGTTTGACCATCTGGTTTACGCTATAAATTTTCACAAAATGTTTGCACTTGCAACATACCGGTAACTGTAGGTAACAACAGTAAAAGTATCATTTCCCAATCAGTGCTAATATATGTGGTGTTGGCTGCTCATTACCTAAATCTTTCCACACAGGTGAAAGCCTACTTCATACCAGATTTTATTCAAATTATTTACTGCTTAAAGCCTTAAAGAAACAAATGTTAACCTACTGGTCGAGTATTATTTGAACTTAAAAGTTCTGCATAAACCTTGATCAATTTTCATTTAGCAAAAATCCAAGTACAGGACAAAATTATGTGTGGGCTTGGGAACATGTATCAGTGTACATGCTACCGCAAAGCAGAATGAAAAATGTTGAATCAAGGAGAAGAGGTGAGGGGGCCTTGGACACAGAACAATGCATTTTTACAAAAATACCTCAATGCTGTATTATCTAGTTACTTTTTGTCAAATTTGTGAGCAGTTTTGAATTCCTTAGCCCCCAAAACATGGAAATTGACACTTTGTTGAACAAAATCGGTCAAAAAATTAGGTTTCCAACCAAAATTAAGTATTTGTATGTGTGCACGCTAGCGCTCAGTGGTAAGTATGCAAAATTTCAATAGCCGATAACTCCAAAACCAAAGAAGATAGAAAAAAAATTTGATACATTGTGATTCATTGACAAATGACTTCAAATTATGCAAATATGAACAATTTTTAAAGTTTAGTGGTGTACAACATTTGATGAATTATAATGGAATGACCCTCATCAGAAACTAGTGCTATAATACAGTAGGTCTAATCTAATACCCACAACTTAATAACTAGTAATAGCAAGTAGCTTAACCAAATTTGACAACTTGGCTGCTGCTATTGGTAGCTGCAGACCTAGGTTACCAGTACTGTTTTATCTGTGTACAGTATGATTGTTTTTGTTTTCAAAGTTTTTATATCATTTATAGACTGGAAACATCATCAAAGCTACATCTCAATGTTGTCACCTGGAATAGGAATGAAGTTTATAAGCTCAACTGATGGGGCAGAAAGCTTTTGCCAACAATTCGATAGGCTATGCTTATTGCATGTGCTACTATCTTTGTTAGGGCTAGAATGCAAAGTTAAAAACAAGCGTACAGTAGAGCCAAAAATTACGACACAAAATAAATCCTACATTAGCACAAAAATTATAACAAATTGGAAGCGAAAAACTGACAGAAAGGCGGAGCGTGAAAAACAATAATATTATGTCATGGCTTTTGTAGTAAAGTAGCCGAATAAATGCTAGGGAATTTGTCGTTTTGGTTATCATTCATAGTGTTAGGGACTTGGTTCATGAAATATGACTCGATAAGCCGATGTTTTGTGGTGTCAAGTTCGAAATCTAGAATTTTAGCATTGGTCCAATCCATAGAATGTTCGTTGTCAAAAACATGTTTAGTGAGTGTTGACTTATCGAATCAGAGATGCTGAATGTCTGCTAAGTGTTCTTTTTTGCTGATGGAAAAACAGGGTTTTGTTTTGCCAGTGTATGAAAAGTCACAGTCATGGCAAAGAATTTGATATACTGCTCCTTGTCGCATATTAGGGTCCACTGAGTCTTTGTGATTAGCAAGTTTCTTGCCAATGGTGTTGCACAATTTTAAAATGATTTTTACATCATGGCTGAACAAACAACGCCAAATTTTTTGTCAATCCGGGATAGTAGGAACATGACAAAAATAGGCAGTACATGCAATTAGCATAGCCTATCGAAATGTTGGCAAAAAAGTTTTCTGCTTCACCAGTTGAGCTGATAAGCTTGATATAATTATCAAAAGCTGGTTGAACTTTGATACAACAGATAATATCACTCGTATAATGCGACTGGGTCATTCCATGCCAAGCGTCGTGGACCCTCCAGCTTGACTCTCTTCAAATTTGTTCAAAATGTGTTGTAATGTTGTATGGCACCGCACTCTGAAAATTTTAGCTCAATATCTCTTGTACTTTTAAAAATATGGTGATTTTGAATTTGCTACCCTCTCGCGATGACGAGGGCTTGGTTATTTTCAGCTATTTTCAAGCAGGCTTTTCTCTAAGTATAAAAACAATAAAAGGCTGATTTTTGGTCATTTGATCAACTTTCAGCTATATTTCATGCAACAAGTGTCAAAATGGCACAGACTTATGGCATGATAGAAATAGGGGGTACCAAAGTGTTCACATTTTGACCCAACAAAGTTTGAGCACCTCCCATCTCTCATATGAAACATGGCATTGCTCTCATTTTTAGCATGGCAGTTTCCAACCTACTGGACAGCAACTTGACCAATTTGGAAAGAAAACACTGTTTGTAAAAAAAAGTTATTTTACTTCAAAGTATGCACCAGCAGCAAAATTGCAAAAAACATGCCATTTTGTGGTGGAAAAATGACCCCGTCAGACAATGTTTTCAAAAAAAAAAAATTTTTGCGAGCGGAAAGGGATTTTCTCTTAAGTACTTACACACCAAATTCAACCTTGTTCCGCCACTGTAAAAGTGTGAGATTCAGTCACGTTTACAATTTTCTTTTAATTTTGCAAAAAAAATGAAAAAAATTCTTTTCGACTTATAATTTAGATAAAAATTTGACATGTTATTCAAAAAGTTTAGGCTTAATTGACTACAAAAACTTTTAGCCTGTTACTGCTTATTGTTGAGATGCAATTTTGACTCAAATATGCCACTAGATGGCATACTTTGGCTAGGTAGCATGTGTTTTTGTTTTGATATTTCTCGATCAATTTTAGTAGCTTGAAATTACAAAATTTTAAGCTACAAGGACTTTGAAATATTTATTAATTAACCAGATGATAAAATACACATTAACTAAAATTGACAGTTTTAACAAATTGTTGCTATTTGAGAAACAAGAATAAAGCAAACTTGATTTGTAAAATGATCAGTGATGGTATTTCAACAAAGATTAGCTGGCTAAATATTTTTGAATGTTAAATATAATGATTTTGTCGGCTATATTCATCAACCAACCATAAAAGTTGAGTCGCTAGTTATGTTTTGTTAGCATGTTTAACTATTCCAGTTAGTATTCTAACTATACTCAGCTTTATTGATGCTTATAATGAAAAAAATTATTTTCAACATATAATTTAGATAAGAATTTGACATGTTGTTCAAGAAATTTAAGCTCAATTGATTGCAAAACTTTTTGCCTGTTACTGCTTATTGGTTAGATGCAATTTAGACTAAAACATGCCACTAACGGCATGCTTCGGTTAGGTAGCATGTGTTTTTGCTTTCACATTACTTGATCACTTTTAGTAGCTTAAAACTTCAAAATTTTGAATATTTATGGTTGTTAAATCTAATTTGATTGTAAAATATTTTGCAATACAACTTTAGACAACTGCTTCATGTTGATCAACTGCGCATCACACACCAGCATCACAAAAAATTTGGGGATATCAGCAGAATGCCTCCGGAAAGACTCCCCAAACAAGCTTTACATGCTAAAGCAAGTGGGAGAAGACCAGTCGGACGACCTAGGACTAGATGGACCGATTACATTGAGGATCTTGGATGGAATCGCTTGGGACTTCGCCCAAGCGAAATGATGGAGGTGATGGAAGACCGTGAGGTGTGGCGGCTCAATCTTGAGCTACTGCCCCCGCAACCCTCACGGAAAAGCGGGCAATGAAGGAAGAAGAAGAAGAAGAAGAAGAAGATGACGTTTGGCATAGAATGACCCCACTAATAAATTTAGTTAAAATTAGAATTACTGTCTAAAGCAGAATCATATTACTGTACCTTCATTACCTCAAACAGTCATCATTCTTCTTAAGTCTACTTGGTTTCTGAAATCCTAATCAATTTTGTTTTCAATCATTTGCATAACTGCTGAAACATGCTTCAGAATTAAAAATTTTGTAACACCAAATACTGTTCACTAATAGTGTTAGAAAAGCTTACCAATTTCCAAGTTTTTTTTGCATTTATTGTTTTGGGTCACTCAGCAGATATTGGTATGCACTACTGGGAGTACTGGTATATGGCTGAGATATTAGTGCAATCAGACAGATACTTGATAGTAGTTTGTACCAAAAACAGCAAATGTTTTCTAAAAGTGACATAATTCTGTTTTAGGTTTTCATACTGTAGTCTTTGGACTATAAGGTACAGTATCAATTAATGTCCTTTATTGCTTTTGTTTTCTTACATAAGTCACAATAAATTGAATAGAACTTACAAAGCTCCAAAAATCTTACAAATGAAATTGTCAGGAAATAACTGGATTTTTGTATTTATTTTAAGTGCATCTAGTCTGTAATATTTTGATAAATGGTTATATGTTTTATTGTTAAAAAAAAACTTCAGCATCTTAGTATTTAGGAGCATTTAAGTGTTTAAAACATATCTATAAAAATTTTTGGTCTTCCAAAATAAAGCATTAAGAATTGTAACAGGAGGTAATTGGTTGGACCATAAGGATCATTCAATGTCAACTCAACCAAAAAATCAAGAATTATAACCCAACTTTAAGATAGTGATGAAATCAAAGTAATTGAATTCTGAGCAAAATAAAACTTATTTCAAGAAAATTGAACCCGTGGTTGCTGAGTTACAACATTTTAAAAAATAGCTGTTTTTGTGCTCATTCAACTGTGACATGACATCATTTTACAGTGTTTGTTTTGAAAATAGTTGTAACTATGGCTACAATTGGAGTTCAGACTTGAAAATAACTTGTTTGGATAGAGCATTGAAAACCCTTTTGACTTAAACCATACTTGTAATAATTTGGTTTAGGGTCAAACATTACGTCAAATTTTATATTACATGCACTTTGAAATCAATCAAGCGCAACAAAAAATTAAAATTTAATAGCTCAAATCAAGCAGCTTCACTTTTTTAATGTAGGGTGTCATATGAAGGCTCTTTTTAAGGAGAAACTAGTTTACCAAGTAGTCTCATAGGTGATATTAACTCTTATCATGGTCACTAGGGTGTTGCAGGCGCCCCCTAAAAAATTCAACTCGATCCAATCACATTTACCTTTTTTTCCCTGAGGTGATTTTGTGTAAAAACACCACAGTTCAAATTTCAAGTCATTTGGATCAAATTTACCTCTAGCAGGACAATATGATCATATCAGATATTCACCACATTTAACCATTTGAAAGAAAACATAGATAAAGTTTCCAAATTACATTATTGTTTGGTTGCAACTTGGTCAGAACATATCAGACTATAAATTACAAGCAATGAAAGTGAAAAGGATGCAATATGGAGTCTATAAAGTTGACTATTCATCTTTCGCCTTGAATTTTATCTCTGAAAAATCAGGTTTTTGCTATTTTTGACACCTAAAATGTCTTAAGGTTGTGATCTGTGATGCATGAACAGTTGAACCCATATCAAAAGAATTATAACAATCAAAACAATAGATACAGTTTTTAGTGGATTAAGAAATAGTTATTATTTGTATATTGTTAGGCAATAATTAAACATTAGTCTGCACACTACCAATATTCTCATAAAATTATAGCCACATTTTAATATGTTGTTAAGTTACATATCTTTTTTTTTCAGTTTCTTCAGGGTAACTGAGGACATAACCAAAACAAGCTATTTCCTTTCTGAGTGTCGAAACTTGATTCATGTGTTGAAAGTCCGCTTGAAAACATGTTGGCACTTACCACATTGTTTAGGACTAGGGAAAAATCAGTAGCAAACTGCCTGAATGTTTTCATCTCAAATTTATGTGACAAATAATTCTTGTTCTGTGATTTCGTAGCTGTTTCCAACTTTGTGGTTCTTAAAAGTGTGGATTGTGGAAGGTGGTGGTGCTTTGGATTCTTTCTTGAGGGATGCTTGGTGCAGGAGCAAAGGGACTTTGCAGAGTTCCTACAGTCAGGCCATACCTCTTGATCTGGACCAAAGGTTGATAATAGAAAGTGTAGACTAGAGCCAAATAAAACTTTGCATGAAGGCTCTTAGGCAGGACAGTCAAGAATATAATGGAAGTCCTGTAGATCTTGTCAACAGATACTGCAAGAAGAGTTCTTATGACTATTCTACTTGGATATGATAAAAGTAAGAGGCGGTAATCATAGCAGCAAAAGTGGAAAAGCTCATGAGTAGAGTGTGTGGTAGGACTAATTCCACTCAGAATTTGAGCATTAAAGATGGAAGTAAGAAATGTGATGTTTCCATTTGTGGCACAGGGTGTAATGAGTTTCAGCAATGCTAGGGGAGAGAACAAGAAACCATTGCAGTAGGGCACTGGGAACAAAGGCTGAAGCTTTAGCAAGGAAATCAGCATGATATCTAGTGTACCAGCATGACCAGCGGTGGGCCCATCAAAATTTTGAAATGGCACTGTTAATTGGTGAGGGGGCAAGGCACCAGACATTCTAGGGAGAGCTTGGAAAGGTATGAGGCCACCAAAAGTTAGGTGGAGGGTTGAAAAATGTGTTGTGCCAAAGTGTTCACGACAACTGACTGCGGACAACGCCGATTGGCTGGAAAAGTGATCCTAAATATATTGTTACTATCCCCAGAGCCATCTTGCCCAAACGCTCACTTTGTGACAAAATCACTGCGACGAAATCAGTGATGAAACCACTGTAACAAAATTGTCGCCTCACAGTCAGTTTGTTCGCTGTCAGTTTGTCGCGGTCAGTTGACTTGGTTCGAAAGTGATTCAACTGTGCAAATCTGTCAAAATGAAGTTCTTAATGTTTTCAAGTTCTTTCAATTCTACTATGACTGAATTATTGCATTATTTGCATTTCATTTGGTTTAATTTCAAAAAACTAAATCATTGCATCTTAAGTGATTTTAACCAGAACTTTATTATCTGTACCTGCTGAGACTAACTTAAAATTTGTTAATTACAAAGGTATTTCAGAGCTAAATAGGTCAGTAAACGCAGCAGTAATAGAGCACATCAAAACATTTATACTTTTTGAGCAATAAGGCAATGTGGCACACTAAAAGTGTAAATATGCACAAATTTAAACTTCGTTGGGCTTTGCTAATGGTAATTGCAATGTGTTTAAAGTTGAGCGCTGAAAACTTGTCAATAATAATCTGTAAACTTGTAATCTGCTGTAAATGTGTTTGGCTGTAACTTTTTTTCTGTACGTTTTTATGGCAACATTCCTTTTTAACAGAAACATATATAATTTCTTTTTAACTTAATATAATTTCTTTTAAACAGAAATATAAATGTGATATTTCTGCAGCTTTAAGCTGAAAACCAGCTTTCTAGCATATGTGGTTAGTGAGATATGTGAAAAATGGCTAATCTGAGCGTGTTCAGTCAAATTGCACGGCCACTAGAGGGTGCAAAAACTCAAAATTGCAATAGAAGTATTTCATATAGTATTAGGGGCTACATATCAAGACCACTTTTTTAAATTCAAAAATTTTTACTTTTCACTCCACCCTATTGAGCATGTAAATTTTGAATTTATTATGTGTGAGGATTTGGTCGTAAGATGCTTGACTTGAGGTTTTCGGTCTAGTTCTTGGATTGTTATTCTTTTTTTGCAATTATAATGAATTGAGTAATCAATATGTATTTAAAAAGATTTTCCAATTAAAACAAGATCAAATTAGCTGAAACAAATAAATATGGAATGTAATAAATAACACATTATCAATATACATAGGCGTCAATTTTGGGGGAGCCGAGGGGAGGCACCCCCTCAGGTCTTACACTGAAGAGGGTAATTCATGTCTGGCCCCTTGGATTTTTGGTAAGTAATACCCACTTGGCAACAAGAAATTCGAAATTTTGGACTGAGATAGAACCAGAATGCTTCAAAAATGTTTTTTGTTCTTCACCTGAATTTGGGAGCTAAATTTGGAACAGAATTAGAATTATTAAGTTAAACCAAACTTTGCAGAAACATTTTGCCGCCTCGGAATTTGCTTAACTAAAAATCGACGCCTGTGTCAATATATATTAAAATATCATCTAAATAGGACAAAATGAAATGTTAACTGAAGGTAAAAAAAGTATTTAAACCAATTTTTTGGTTTATATTACATTATTAATTGCTTCTTCAAAACTTTTAGAGGCGAGAGCATTTTTACAATCAAAAATACCCATGTTGCACTGCTAGAGGTAACCTTGTCAGATTAGCCTGAAAATTTTTTTGAAGAGTTTTTACCCAAAATCATCGCAGGAAAAAAAGGTGAGCTCTTTTCACACACTTCTGGGTGCATGCAACACCCTAATGGCCATAAAAGGATGAATAAATTTTCGTGTTTTAATGCCGGTCAGATCTTTCGTTAAGACATGCCGATAATCACTTTTGCAGCTACAGTTAAAACTGGCCTATTTGGTGTTAATGGTAGTTCGCTAGTTGATAAAAATAAACTGTTGTTAAATTCGATATACTAGAGGTATCCAGAGATATGCAATTAATAAAGTAATAATGGTAAAATTTGTTTAGAAATCCCTCTTTTTTTGATACATATTTCTGTTTGTAAAATTATATTATTCTGAATTTAGACTATTTTTAATATGTGATTGTGAGTGTGGTTGAAGAACTCCAGTGTATTTGTATACAAGTTCTTAAGAGCAAAGACAAAGAAAGAGTGTCATAAATTAATTATTAACATCATTTAGTGCATTTAGTCAAGCAGATGACGAAAAACGTCTATATTGAGCTGATTTAACTGATCAAAAAACTGAAGTTCTGTGCACACCACAAAGCTTTGATTAACAATTATAAAGTTCTAAAAAAAATTGTTGTTTACAATCCTTTCAAGACGCACAAAAACAACATCAAAAAAAATTAGTCGTTCTAAGTGTTAAATTTGCCAAATACTCAAATCTGCAAAAAAATCAATTTGCAATTATTCCAGGAAAAGAAGTTTATGGAAACTCGAAATTAAAATTGAATAAGCTTTGTGATGGTGCTTTAAGTTCTTCTTCAGATACAGATTCCACGAGACACAGTACTAATGATACTTAAACTGGTCAGCTATCTAATTTTCAGCTAAATACAACTTTATCTGAGTTTTTATAAGAGTTAATAAGAGTTTGGCACTTGAGTTAAATAACTGTATCTTTTTTGGAGTCAAACGTGAAACCTCTGGTTTAAAAAACTTTCCTGCAACTGGGATGGATTTTGAAGACTTCAATTCTTAATAAGAAATAATTAGCAAACGTAACACAATTAAAAATCTATTTATGTTTTGGTAGTGACTATTTCACCGAAAATTTTCAACTTTGAGAGAATAAAACGAGAATGAGAAATATTCATCCGTGCTTTTTTCATTTGCTTTTTTATGGGTTAAGATTAGGGTTTAGGTTAGGATTAGGGTTCGATTTGGGAATAGTTTTAGAGTAAGCATTTGAGTTTGTGTTAGATTTGAGTCAGAATTAATAAAAAACTAGACAAAAATTTTCGGTGAAATAAAGCCTTCCTTATCTTTTTTACTAGTTTTAATGATACTAGCAAAAATCGAAGGCTGACCCAAAGGTTTATGATCTTTCTTGTTGCTATGATAAAAAATGTGTTTTTACAAATGATAATCATCAATAGCAAATTCTGTGATAAGTGGAATTTTTTTATCATCGGTATTCATTTTAAGTTTAATATGGGCGCTAATTTTAACAATTTTTGTACTCAAGATTGGTATGCTCATGTTTCTGCATGAAATTAATAACAATAAAATGTTTAAAATGAAGCAACCAACTCAAGATTATTTTGTTTAATGCATGCTTTTTATCAATGTTTTCAAGATTTCTTTTCTGAGTATGGCACTATGATCCTAAAATTAGCTTAAATAGCTATTGATAAGCCTAAAGTGTATCAAATTGTTATTTCCATGTAACCACATTGTGTATTTATGCTTTTTTCATTTAACCGAATTGTGTGTTCCATGTAATCGCTTCATATATGTTGCTATTTTCAACTTGCATTACATTTGGTTGCCAGTAATTACGTCCCAGACAACATTCTGAAGACATAAAAGTGAAAATCGGCCTATCTGCCAACCATATTGTACTATTGCATTATTGAAATTAAAGCGTTGACTGAGAAGATCAGTCAGTAAACTCCTCTACTATTCTCAAAGCTAACTTTCCCTAACCCTCACTTCATTGCAAAATCACTTTCTGACAAGATTACTGATAACGTAAAATTTGATCTTGCACTTTCGCCAAAACTTTATGTTTTTTGAATTAAACATCCTCTCCCCACCCTCGTCCATTAAATTTAAAAATCTGGAAAGGAGATAGTTTGCCACTACAGTGTATGTATTGTGGTAGACAGCAGAGGTGGAGTCCTCAAGGACATCCTTGGCCTCGAGGACGTCCTCGAGGACACATTTTCAAGTCCTTGGCCTTGGCCTCGAAGCCTCCAGTCCTTGGCCTTGGCCTTGAAGACTTAGGTCCTCGAAAATTGCCCTGTCCTTGGCTCGAGGACAGCACTATTTTTTTAACCGTTGAAATTTTGTTGTAAAACACTAGTAATGTGGCGGAAAGTTTACAAACACCTTTTTTGTTTTTCTAAATTGGAGCATTGGCGTAGCCTGGGGGAGGCAGGAGGCCCAGGCCCCAATCGAAATTTTGCCAATGACAAAAATGTGACAAAAAAGCCTACAGTTTCTTCAGTTTCAGTTACTTTTTAGCATTTTTCGCTTACAGCAGTAACTAACAATAATATTGAAGACCAAGGGGCCCAGGCCCCCCCTCAGTGCAATTTTTGCCAACCAATTTAAATGTATAACCCGGGTAAAATTAAGGGTTTTTCTCTTAAAAGTTGCTACCTAGGCCCTCATGTAACCTTTTTCTTCACCTATATTTGGCAGGAAGATCTTCGAAAATCCCCAAAGTGCCAAGGGCTCGGTGCGATGTAAATCTGGCCTGGCAATAGCATGGTTAGTAAAATGCTGATTGAGCAAACCATTGAACTTCAATTGAGGGGGCGTGGGCCCCCTGGCCGAAGAAATACTCCTATAACTGGTTATTTTTATGAAAAAACAAAAATCTCTAACGAAAATTTTCGAGTGGATTATTATTTACTGTTAAAATGTAGCAAGAAATGATGCACCTTACTTCCCCCTGCCTGGACCAAATCACTTACAATTAAAGATAAACTCAAGAATGCAAGATGTTAAACGTATTTTGGACTTAAATTGCAAGTAAAAGGAGCATCAAGTAATTTTATCTTTATAATTAACTTTCAAATTTCAAAAACTAAGTGCTTTCAAATGGTTCTGAACACATGCGAAATGTGATTCAATGGCATTAAAATAGCTGTTTTTCCAAAAAACTTACAAAAAATTGCCCAATGACTAGGGGCTTCGCCCCCAGACCCCCAAAGCCTCTGGCTGCTGGGAGCTCCAACCCCAGACTCCCGTCTGTGCTATGTTTGAGACACAGTACCTTTTTCAACACGTCTCCAAGTTAGATATTTGCACTTTTCAAGTCTTTGAAACACCTTTGCAAAATCCTGCTTAAATGCTAACTGGCAACGATTTCAGATCTTCCATCCCATGCTATCTTTGTCCCAAAAAAGTTACTCTTTTGAAAATTTTTGATGATGTTATTGCATGTGATTTGTGGTTTGGGTCTCCCTACCAATCCAAAATTCTGGCCACGCCTATAAATTGGAGATTGCCTGAAAAAATTTTTTGAAGACGTTTTTTTTTGGAGAACACTTGCAGCTGTGTCCTTGGCCTTAAGTACTCCTGTCCTTGGCCTCGAGAGGGTCTGTTCTCAAAAAAGCTGTCCTTGGCCTTGGCCTCGGATTATTTTTGTGTCCTTGGCCTTGGCCTCGAGCCTTGTGTTGTCAACTCCACCTCTGGTAGACAGGTCCGGTAATGGGATAATTCAGTTTAGATTTAAAATAATGATAATTTAATATAATTTCGGCTATTGAGCACATAAATTGACCAGAGTTTGTACTTGTGCATGTGGTAGCTGAATATCATCAAGCTGGAAATATACAAATGACGAGTTTGCATTTATACTGTAAAACATTTTTTTGTTATTATTTTTGTTATCAACATGAAAGAACAATCAAGAATACCAGTATTAGGTGGGGAAACCATTTACAGAATAAGACCAGCTAGTCGAGCCTATGGATAACCACACCTCGTCGCACCTCTATTTCCAACTAAATTTGTGAAAATCTCTGACAGTGATATAATTACTCACAAGTCATTCATAATGCATTATAAAAATCACTTGATATCTTACTATGCTAGTTAACAGATTCACCTTTAAATACAAATGTGTGAATGTAAATGTGTTGGATTCGCTAAATTTGTTAATTCTGGTTGATTTATTATCATTGTTTTTTAACTCAATCAAGATTATCGAAACGATACTTGTTGTTGTTTTTGTTTTTACTGCTTTATTTTGGGAGGGGTCTGATGGACTATTTTGTTTATATTGTTCAAACTTGTACCATATATTCTTTTTTGTTTATATTTTAGTTTCTGTTGCTTATTGTAAAAAAATTTTTTTTTCTTGATTGGTTTGGTTTTATCAAAGTAATAATTTGAAATTTGTATGACTGCTGATTTGAGGAGCGCATGGTCATATTCTCATTCTCCAGGATTGGTTGCATGAAGGATTGTATTGGCTTGAATATGGTACAAATGTACAGATATAGTTACATATTAAATTTCATATTTAGTTATCATAATAGAACACTTCAGATAAAGCGTTATTAGAGTGAATAACCAATACATTATTTTTCATGTTAATGTACTATTAACCTAATCTGTAATGACAAAAAAACTTTGATTAAAAATAAACCTGTATTATTCACAATGTTGGATTATTTCATGGAATCTTTAAACTTGGTTATCGTTGGATAACATATTGATTCCTTCTGAAATTATCATTACTGTAAACAATGATACATATGACATGGAATACTACAAATTTTGCTTGGTCTTTCCAATTTCATAACTTGTCAATATTTCAATGTGATGTGTCAACCATCCTAACTTCTTTAACTTCATATATCGGTGTCAGTTGTTGGAAATTTCGAATAATGCCAGTAAGTAGAAGTAGATTTATTTTTTCTTTTTGTTGGTGCAATTTGTGTGTGATAGTACCAAAAGTTAGAAAAAGCTAGTAAAATTATCTAGGAAGTATTTCCCTTAAGAATCTGAACACAAAAAGTAGATTGTAATTTCAAAACCAGCTGTATCATCTGATCAAGTCCAACTTTTTGTTTTTTGTGATGAATTTCTGGTTTTTCCCATTGCTGCATAATTCCACTTGCAGAATAAATGGCAAACAAAGAGATAATTTATATGCTGAGATGCGGATTAGTTTTCTGTTCTGAACAGATGTTACCATTGTTAAAATTATTTATTACCTAGTGTTAAATCACTATGCAATGGCGTGTTATAACTTGTATTGATTGATTATAAATGTTTGAAACTGGCCAGTTGGTAAATTGAAATCTCATTCATCTTGGGACCAGGAGATCTGAGGTTCAAATGTTAAGTGGTCAAATCAAACACATTATTTCCAACGATTCACCACCACTGCAACATTTCTGAAAAAGAAGTTGTGTTGCCAGGGTACAATGACACGAAGATGGGCGTTCCAAACTCATTACCAGCTTCAGCATAATAGAACGAGTATATATATTGGAAGATTTAATTGATTTAATTTGATAATTGTATAAATATTCACCCATCTGATTATGAAAAGGTCTGAAATTTGTGTGGATAGACTTGCTTGTTTTTGCTACTGATCAGACCTGTCTTGTACAAACTTAATGCATGGCAACAAAACCGTTCTCAACATTAGTTTCAATTTAAGATCAATCACTGGACCAACATGCAATGCAAAGGCATGTGACTCAATGCTGTTTGCTGAATGCCAAATAATGCATTGTTGTAATCACTAAAAAAACAAGAAACTCTTCACATTGGTCAGCGAAAAAAGGCTATAACTAACACCTTGCTAGCTATTTTGGATTGCATACTTTTTTAAAATCAGTGTCAAATGCTTGTACATGTAAGTAGACTGGACTGAAACCAGAACTTAATTTATTTCAGTGGATTTATTTGTCTAGTTTAAAGTTTAACTGTTTAGGCTCTTCGAAGAAGCAACAGGCTGCGGGAGCAGGGGTATTACCAGAACCCCCCAAATTATGATTTGGTGAGGAGGCGGCCAAGACGGGTGCCTCCTCCACCTCATGTAAGTAGCACATTTAGTGAGTTTTAGTTACCTGTGAATTCTAAAAGAGGACTGAATGCAAAATCAATGGGGGTATCTAAAGTTAGAGTATAATAATCTATTTTGATTGGTATTGACTCCATCCTTCATGACCCAGCTGTTCCAGAGATACGCTCTTTGAACTAGGGGCTTTCCAAATTATAATTTTTATTGGCAACCCTAATGCTGCAGAGGCTTATAAAATTCTTATGTGGCCTGCATGATAGCAGGTTTGCCTTAGGCGAGAACTAAGGAGGTGTTGTCTATGTTATCATTTGATTAGCCTAATATTAAACACTTGCATTGATTTTCTCTTTAGTCCTCATTCAACCAAATCAATTACCTAGATTAATGCAAGTTAAGCCAGCTTTAGAATGTTATTTTGGCTTCATTATAGCAATCTGAAGTCTGTTGTTCTCTGATTCTCTTCTGATATCATCAGTTCAGTAAGCTGCTTAGCTGCCAGAATTTTCAAAATGCATGAAGTTATTGGTGCTGTTTTCACCTACAACATATCAATTTAGGGTCAGGACTTTGCTTGGGAAAATCTTTTATTACTGAACCTATTTTTATTATTGAACCAATTCGTATTTAATGGAAAAATCAAAGGCGATTTATATATATATATTTTTTGATCATAACTACCTATGTAGCTTAAAATTTGTTTTACCCAAAAAAATTTTAAAGTCTGCAACCAGCTGTAAACAGTGAAATAATACCACTGTAGATGGATTTGTTAAATTTAATGTAGGAAATCAAAACCAGTGTAGTTTCTGATGGCCTGTGATGTGCGGTTGTGTACAATGTATAGGTATCTGTTGTTCCCCTAAGCTTGTAAGCTTGTGATTATTTTCAGCTTTTGAATGAAAGTAACTACTGCTTCTATTTTTTTTTGATTTTTATTTTAGGTCGGCTTCTAATTAAGGTTTATAAATGGTCACAGAAAAACGATGTAAAAATACAAAAATTGATTAAAAAAACTATTAGCCTTTTTTCAACATAAATTTGGGTGCTATTCAATGGTGGGACTGCTTCATGAAACGTTGTTCTTTTTGATCAAGTAGCACTTTGCTTTATTTATTATTGTCTATATATAATGTAGTTTCATTTTTACTCGCAAGTTTCTTGTTGCCAGGAGACAGCAATTGTGCTGTTTGATCTTCGAGTCAAGCTACTACCAGTTCACCAGCTTTTTACATGTTTGTTTTTCACGCTGTCCCTTCAGGTGCTAAACTTCAAGCAAGAAACAGCGGATACCAATTTTTATAGTCCATAAATATCATTTCAGTAGCAAATTATTGATCCACTTGATCACGAATTGGTTTGAGGAACGAGCATAAGTTAATGTATAATAGAGTATACCGTAAGTTAATGAGTTAATGAATGTAGTTCTTAACCGATTAAACTTCATCCATGCTGCCCGAAATAATGAAGTTCTAAATGGGTCATGATTGCTTGAGGAATAAAGCTGAGGGTGTGTGTTACGATTTATTACCGCTTCTGGTTCTGGTTCTGGACAAAGTCTGTGTGGTCATTGAAAATTTTTGACAGATTTGTTAATGTCCAAAGCTATCTTGGGACTGAAGTTTTTGTGTTTAAAATATCAGCAAATTTATGACTTATTGCATGCAATTTTTAAAAAACTGATACTGGTGTGAAACATTTTTTTACTGGCCTGGACAGCAGGGCTAACAATAGTAGTGTTTACTACAATCAAACAAACAATATAATAGACTGCTAGTCTATCCCAGGGAAACTACATGCTGATTATGCTAGAAGTGTACAACATAACAATGACAAACAGTATAAAAGTTAGCTTCAAATTCTAAGAAAAGTGTTAGCAGTAAAAGTGTCATCTTCATTGCCAATGTTTTTAGTCTCCACCATTTGTTAAAGCTCGGTTGTGATTTTGAACTTTAATCAGGCATGCAGACAGAGCTTACTATCAGGTGGGGCTCACGAATTACAGTTCAGTTAAAAAACAGGTCTACGACAACTGATCGCAACAAACTAACTGCAAACCAACTGACTGCAAACAAACTGATTGCGAGCATCGCCGATTGGCTGAGAACTGCGATCCTAAATATATTTTTACTGTCCCCAGAGCCATATTGCCCAAACCTTCACTTTGTGACGAAATGACTGCGACAAAATCAGTGACAAAATCATGTAACGAAATTGTTGCTTCGCGGTCAGTTTGTTCACGGTCAGTTTGTCGCTGTCATTTCACTTGGCTTGGAAAAAACTGGTAAACACTAAGCAAAAAAAGAGTTCACTGGTGGTCTGTGAGACGAAATCTAGGTGTAAAAGAAAGGTTTTTCATGCTTGTCAATTTTGTATGCATATCTGCAATACCAACCATAGTTTTAGCTTTACTAAGACGGTTATAGCTCTGCCTCGACCTCTTTGGGTATTGTTGTTCTTGCAATAATAAAAGTCTTCAAAATCAAGCTGTGAAATCGACATAATTAACATGTCAAAATACGCCAAAAATCCAAAACATTTCGAAGTATTGAGTGTGCCAGCTTTTTCAGTTTTGTTTTTGGTGCTCCATTATCTAGGATAGCATGAATGAACTTAAATCAATCAAAAACCACTTTTACTCTTGCGTAAACGATAGGCAATTGGTGGCTCGTTGGGAATCAAAATACAAACTCTTGTTCTATACACCAGCTTCCAACTGGTGCACTTAACAGCATTATGTTTTGGCTTATACACACTTGTTCGTCATAATGGTTAAGAACTACTCAAACAATGATGAAAAAGTTAATTAGACCATTATTTAGAACTCTTATTTGTTGATGATGTCATTGTTTGAGAATAATGCAAAAACTAATTCAGTGTCTTGAAAAAGCTTAACTAAGCAACTTGCAAGTGATTCAAGCATTGGACATTAAAAAACGCTAAAAAATAGAAAAGTTGTTATTGCTGCTGCTAAACTGCTACTAAAACAGTAGAAATGAAATTGTCTTTTGGCTGGGTCAACCCAAACACTATAAAAATTGGTATTGCAACTTTGCTTCGTGATGCGTCCATCATTTGAAGTAGCATGTGGCAGTTTGAGTTGAAATGCAGAAATTCATTTTGATGTCTTTTGGCCAAGGCAACTTGTAAACAACAATGAAATTAAGATTGGTTACTTTGTAGGTCGCTTGTGTTTATGCTGTTTTATTTTTATTTTAGCGACTCCCAGCCGTTCCCCCTGCTGCACCCCCACCTTTTCTGCCCCCAGTTCCACCCACCCTTTCTGCCCGAGCGACATCTCTTCCCCCTGTTTCTCCCCCCCAGGTTGCCCCTGGTTTATCTCGTCCGGTCGCTCGTGCATCGTCCGTTCCCTTGATGTTTCCCCCTGGCCCTCCCCAAGCCCCTGTTGGTCCCCTTCCTGCTTCTTTTGGCACCCATCACCCTTTTCCAGCCCCTGGTCCCGCTCCTCCTGCCCCAATCCATCTGGCGCCCAGTGCTCCTCCAGTGCCTCCTCAAATCAACAATGGTAAGTGTTTTAGAAACACTGATGTAAAAATATCCTTTTAAGGGCAGATCGGTGGTCGAGTGGATAGAGCGTCTGCTACTGATGCGGTAGACTCGGGTTCGATTCCCGGTCGGGTCAAACCAAAGACTATAAAAATTGGTATTCACAGCTTCCCTGCTTGACGTTCAGCAATTAAAGGGACAGTGAGAAGCTTCCATCGTGTGTGGTAGACAGGTGGGCAGGTGGCAGCTTGACTCGAAGACCGAAAGGTCCCTTCGCTGTCTCCTGGCCAAGGCAACTTGGTGAATAAAATGTAATTACAATTACAAATTACAGACTGTTAGGTGTGGCTGATACGTGCTGGAACTTTCATGCTCCGGAATCACCAGAGCTTCCAGATGCAGAGTTAACCTTCATTGTTTACAAAAAACTAAAGTTTTTGTTTGTTCTGTTGATTGTTTTATGTTTTTAATTTTTAAACTTCTTAAAAATTAAAGCAAAAATTACAAGTGCTTGAACGAGGACTGCAGACAAAATCGATGAGGATAACTAAAGTCAAGCTAATCATATAATATTAGGTTGGCATTGACTTTCTCCTTTGTGACAGTAGTCTTTTCATCAGCTTACAAGTGTAACCTTAGTTTGTTTTTAAAAAAATTTTGTAAGCTCAGGCATAACACCTTACCAGCGTGAAATTGCCTGCGAAAAAAATTTGCTGAAAGAGCAAATTTTTTCAGCCAGTACGCTTGCATGCTCGCGATTGGCGTGAAATTTTAAGAACTGGTTTGCCAGGTTTGGAGGTAGGTTAAAACTAGGTTCATAAGTTTTGTTGAAATAAAGTTGATTTTCAAAAGTGAAAGTATGAGTGTTGGTTTGAAATAGCCTAATTTGACATGAAAATGATCAATTTGCTCTATAAGAAAAAAACTAACAAAGACCAAACCAATAGGCCTAAAAGTGAATTATGAATTGATTGTTGTAATGTAATATTTGTTTAGCATAGTCCAAGTAAAGAAATTTGAAAATTTAAACCAATCTGTGGTGTGGCAATGCAGATCACAGTCCACAACAGGGGGACTTGCCTAGGCCAAAATCAGTACTGGTAGGCCTACCAGTATGGTATGCTTAGTCTATGTCTTGTGGTACCTGTACCTAACGTGTACTATACCACTTAGTTCAAGTAAATTGGTAATCCTAGTCTGATAGCTGCTGTAGGCTAGTCTACTTCAAAGGGTTTAACGTACTGGTGCAGTGATGCTGTACAACAGATAGCAGTAGTTGCCTAAACTACTGTAATAAAATACATAAAGTTAAAAAAATTATCTGCCAATAAAATCTGGGCTCTGATTTTTTATTTCAGAGAAACTTAAACTTTTAGAGCCTACAGTATCAGGTAGCCTATCGTAATAAAAGCAGAATTGAAATGCAATAGTCTAGGCATACCCCTGTACCAGCCTACTGATATGAAAGGCTGTGCAGTAGGGTGGTTCTTATTTCAAAATTTTGGAAATCTATACGGGAACCGGGTTAAGTTTGTTCGTTTTCGATAAAAAACTGTACATGCAAAAGATCTCAGAAAAAATTAAAGTTTACATGTTGCACAAGAAAAGTGAAAATTTGAAGATTAGTCATATGCTATCGTATATACAGTACTATACGTCACGAGACGAGCACGGCCCTATCAAAACGGTTCTAACAAATGTAGTTTTTGTTCCGGTGCGAGGAGGGGGAAACCTTGGTTGTGTACTGAAGTCTTTTACTGTTCTTGTTTAGTTTCCACCCCACATGACAAATCCATGAGGGGGAAACAGCCTGAAGTGTATTTTTTTAATTTCTAATTTTTAACTGAACTTCTCGTATCGTTAAATGGGGGCCCATGCCAATTGGGCATTGTAAAAACTGGGAAGACAGTGTACAAGTCAATTATACGTCGTATATTTTTTTATATGTCTTCTCCTGTATTCGGAAGTTGTTTGCCTCATTAAGTTTGACTGCAATCATTTAAGTTGCCAAGTATTTTAAGTCATATATTTTCTATATGTCTTCTCCTGTATTTGGAAGTTGTTTCCTCAATAAGTTTGACTGCAATCATTTAAGTTGCCAAACAGTAGCGTAGCCAGGGGGGATCGGGGGGGCTGTAGCCCCCCCATTGGCATGTCGACCAAAATGCAGAATGAGAAAAATACTACGTTTTTGGTACTTTTGAGACTGTTTTATGCACTGGAGTGGACTAAATAGTGATTTAAAACATCTTTTGAAATATATAATCAGGAGGGGGTGCTAATTTGTCAAAAATAAAACTAACAAATAAATGAAAACTTTGAAAAATGGTCAAAATTAAGGAACCAAATTTGATCGCAAGTGTAAAAATGCTGAACATAAGTATCATTAACAAATATAGTATTAACTAAGGATTAGGGAGGGGGCTATTCAGTATTAGTTAATTACCAATCATTTCTCTCAAATCTCTTTTCATTAGCCTCCCTCCAATTATTTTTCTCTATAAACTATATACGAAATAGATTACTCCGTTTGAGTTTTATAGAACTATTCTACTTTATAATTTACCAGCATCTAAACAAGAGAACTAAAATTTTACCATTAGCCACCTCCCAAGTAGCCCATTTATGCAACCAGTTTAATCATGTTTGCACTGCCAATATCTATGCCATGCTTTAATAGCATTATTTTTTAATCAAAATAGCCCTAAAATGAAGTTGTTTTGCAAAAAAACTGCAAAATTTTCTAGCATTGGGGGCTCCGCCCCCAGACCCCCGTGCCTCCGGTGGCTGGGGGCTTAGCCCCCAGACCCCCAAAACAGCCCCCCCCCCCAATTGCGAATTTCTGGCTACGAGCTTGTTGCCAAGAATTAATTTCTGGATGAATTTCAAAGCTTCATACTCTAATTAAACTTGTTAAAATACTTAGCGAATAATTAAGGCTTCCACAAGTAACAAAAAAGATGACCAGAAAGATTTCTTTGATGTGGACAGTACAAATGGTCTGATCCATAGACCTCATGACAAAGGTACCAAACAAGAAAATGTTAGAGAATAGAATCAATGGAACAGGGGATATAAGAGTGGCTACTGGGAAGATCAAAATAATAAACTGAACAAAGAATTTGAAAGATTATCTTAAGAACTTTGAAACAATAAAGCCTGCAATATTCTGAACATATTTTTTTTTGTTAAGTTTCGATTAATAACTTGAACTAATTTCAATCTTATTCAAATTTATTCTCAATAGTCTATCACCTGCCTCTCATCACCTCAGGCATCTGCATAAAACAGCTGCTTAAGATTGCCCTGATTCCTAATGGGACCAGTTAGTTTCAAGCAAATAGCATTGTTTGAGCATTAAAAGAATGGGGATAGGCTTAAAAAGTTTTTGCTGCAGGGTAATATATTTTTTGACATGAATGTCTCAAACACTAAAAGTAAGAATCTGGTGCTTGCATCTCCATTAAAGCAAAACTTGAACAAAAACAGAAACTGGTTAGGGGCGCCAGGACTGCTTATGGCGCCCCTAACCAGAGGTGGAGCCGAGGACATGCACAAAGCTCGAGGCCAAGGACATAAAAAAAATCTGAGGCCAAGGCCAAGCACAGTCCTTCCGAGGACAGACCCTCTCGAAGCCAAGGACAGGAATGGTCGAGGCCAAGCTGAGTACCAAGGACACATCGCGCAAGTGATCTTCAAAAAAAAGTCTTCGCTTCAAAATCAAAAAATAGTGCTCTCCTCGAGCTGAGGACAGGGCATTTTTGAGGATTTGCAGACTTAGAGGCCAAGAACTTTCGATTGCATCCTCCAGGACTCCACTTCTGCCCCTAACTTCTGCTGGCCATAATCAGTTTACCACACGCCAATACTGCATGGTAAACTGATTATGGCAAGCATAGACCAAAGCATCATTGTTTGTATCTGCACTAAACTTGAAAAAATGTAGAAAATATATTGGACATACAAGAAACGTGGCAAAATCGCATTGACAAGAGAATTGGGGCAACCGTAATGAAAAGATTCTCTGATCGGCTTTGGTGCACGTCTCAAAAACTTTTGTCTTAATTGTTTTTGAACTAGAGGTGCATGATGGCATGAAGTGACGTATGGTTGCAGATCTTTACGAAAATAAAAACTTTACCAAGCGTGCATTAAGAAACAACAATTGGATAAGGTGCTTTGCTGATTAAACGCAATTACTTGGATTTTTCCAAAAAATAAAAATTAATCAAAAAGTTCTTTCATTTGACTTTGATTCTTGGAGTAAATTAACAGGCTTATTGATGGCAGGCAGACAGTTGGTTCAAAGAATCCAAGTCCCGCATGCAACTGCAGAGAGGCAGTGGCACTCATATTGGAATACGCCTGGTTAATTGAAAAATGTGATGAAGATCAGCTTCAGTTCCACATGCATTTCGCCTCAAAGCATACCATAGGCATGGTTTTTGCTAAGTAAGAATAAAGACAGTACACGTCTTACTTGGCAATAAACAATAAGTTGGGTTACACCCATGATATTACTGTTTTTGAACAGCCTACACTCTGCAAACAGCAAAGCTCTTAGTTTTGCAAAATTGGGTATTTATGAAAAACTTTACTGCCTTTGTGCAACCTCTAAATATTTTACTATCTCAAAGATTTTTCACACTCGATGGTTTTAGCCAAAAAGGAACACATTTACTTCGGTTCCCATGATAATTTTTATAGTTTAATTTTTGCTATGTATTTAAGGACCACCCAACTGTGCAGTAGCAGCTATATAGACATGTAAAATTATCCTATTTAAAGATGTCCACACTTATTGTTCAGAAAATATTAGATTTTAGTTAGACTTTTACAACCAGTTAAGTTGAGTTACAGACACTGTTAAAGCCAATAGGTTTGGCCTTCTGTCAGTGTCAATAAGATAGTCAGATCAAAAGATTTTATATTCTGCAATAGCTTTTCAGAATCGTAAATTAAAACACTATTAGCAAGAATTGAACTTTGAGAACTGGAATTTAGCAAATTTATTAATGACATGGTACTTTTGGTCCAGACTCAAAGAAACTTATTAATGAACTTGTGAAGCAATGTTGATCTTGAATGTGCAAATATTTCAAGGATGATGACCAATCCAACAGTGGCATTGTCAGGTTTTCAAGGTTAGTTATGTGTATTCCTAGATTGACAATTTTTATCAGCTCTTAGAGCTTTTATTTTAAGAATAAAGAGCTTTAAGCGTTTTTATAATGAAGATAAAAAACAAGCATGGAGCTTTTATTGAAATCATTTGCTTTTAATGACAATTAACCGTGAACCAAAGATTATTTGTCACTTTGTTAACCGTGAACCAAAGTTTTTTTAATATGTATTCACATCACTGCAACTTAAGTACACAATTTAAGGTTTTCTGTAACATGTGAGTAGCATTATTTTGTTTTTCTTAGGTTCAACCAAGATTTTAAAGTGTCATATTTTTCAAACCATAGATTGCACCGATAATACTTAAAAGTTTTTAAGAAATCCAGCTTGAGCATTATGCTGTGATGCATTTAATCTATATTCTAGTTTTGCTCTCTTATGGCCAGTTGATCAAGCGGTAATGCTTTTATCTCTGGAATGGGAGGCCTGATATTTAAATCGGCCTTGTCAAACCAAACACAGCGTTGCCAGTGCTCAGCTTTTTACTGCTGCAACATTTCTTTGAAGGCAGCTATGTTGCTTGGTTGCAATGATGCTGTGATGGACCGTGCCAACTCTTCATGCGCTTCAACGTATTACAGCATGTATAATGAAAGATTTGATTTGATTCCCTTCATGATTTCATTTAGACTTAAACCATTTAGATTTTTAAAAAGTTTTTTAGGGTTTAGATAAATTTAATGTAATGTAGTGCACTTTATAGTTTGGTTCACTTTTTACCTAAAAACAAAAGCTATGGAAGCCATGCGTCTTATGCTAGAAAATAATAAGTATAGAAGCCATTTGTCAATACTAGAACAGTGCGCCTAATAACAGTTATATATTATGTTTCAGTTTGCTGCACCTTATGGTCTAAAAAATACTGTAGTAATATTTTTACTAGAATTAGTTTTGATACAATAAATTATTCTTTGTTTGGTGTTAAAAAAAGTTGTTTTTTTTGCTTTAATTTATGCTGAGTTGATTTGATAGCTTTGTTGTGTAATGTAGTATCGATACTTTCTTGAGATTTTAATGTGACCAGTTTAATGCAAGAAGATTTGACGCAGCTGCGATATGGTTAAAGTTTTGCGTCATACATCTTTTGGGTTTGGTTTGGACTATGATAAAAATTATCCAAGTTAAATGTCTTGTGTCAACTGGTTGTCTCTAAAAATTTTGGACTCTTCTTCTGAGTGCATGTGTTTTATGCATAATTGGTACGTTTTTTGATAAGTCTACTTACTGCTAATTGCGGTTTTGAACATTTTGCAGAATTTTAAACTTTTTCTGGTAGGAGTAATTATTATTTGTTTTACTGTAGGTCCTTCAATGTGTAGAAGATAATTGGAAGATTGTTGGAACTGCAAGAGTGAAAAGCAGAAGTAAAGTCATCAAGTTCCATAAATGCTTGTTGTGTATTTCTTCAACATGCTTTGTGGTCATCAAACCCTACTGAAAATTGATTATAATTTGGGTTTAGTGCTGTTGACTAAACATATGACATTTTCTCGTTTAATGAAAAAAGTGAAAGGTAGAAGTAAAGCCATCGAGTTCCGTTTATGTTTGTTCTGTATTTCTTCAACATGTCTCATAGTCAGTTAACACACCTTAATGAAAATTGCTCATGGTTTGGGTTAAGTGCTGTTGGCTAATCTTGTGACATTTTCTTCTTTTCCCACTATGAAATCAACCAAGGCGTTGGTGATTATTAATGCTTCATAGAGTTGCTGCTTGACTTTTCCATGAGCCAGGCATTACTCATTTTCAAGTTTTATAATCGGAATGTTGGTGATGTATGTAAAAAATACCTACTTTCTAAGACTAATTTGACATTGACATTATTTTTAATGCTTTGGTTAATTTTTTTTCTTATTTTCATGTCGTTTTCAATGTTTAAGGCACATCTTATAATTTTTCAAGCAAATTTGTCTGGCATTGTTTTTATAACACACTTTTCTCCATTAAATTTTGTATTCATTTCAACATTGCTTTGCTTACGCACAAATTGTTTTGCTTTTACATATTTGAAAGTTGAATCAGCTCTTCTGATTTGGTTTGCACTAGATATTGCTAGCTTGTCAATGCTGAGATTAATTGGGTTCAAAATGTAACTAGCTTTAGCTTTGCTAGTAGATCTACAAGTTCTACAATCGTATGTTCGTTTGCATCACTCAGCGTATGGAATTCGTTGCCACTATCTCACATGAAATATGAATGTTTCTTTTTAAGAAATGTATGAGTGCATAAACCTATTATTTTAAAGTGTTGCTATGGTGCGGTAGTCAGATTCATCGACATTTGTTGGTGTTAGTTTAGGGGGGATATGAATTGTTTATTTTCATTTTAATTTCATACCTTGGTGTGTTGCAGTCTATTTTTGCCGTTTTTTATTGTTAGCTTAACTCTTATGGTGAACTTTCCTACATGTTTTGATTAAACGTATAAGACAGCTTTTGGTTTAGGCTTATTTACACGTCAATAGTAATATGTGCTTGTCTAACCAAACAGGTGAAGGGTTCGTCACTCCCTCTGAAGCATTACAATTGTAAGAGATGCCAGATTCTAAAATTTACGCTTAGAATTTTGTACTTTTGCTTGCAACGAATTTAGTTTATCAAGTTTTTGAAAATATTCAATGCAGTTGTATTACAGAAGTTGCAATATCTGTCTTATTGAGAGAATACAAATGTTATTCAATGTTGTAGTCGCACAATCAATTTTCTGCAATTTCAGTGATAATAATATTACTGCAATATAGGGTAATGGGAATTTTTTAGCTACCATAGTTCGCCCTATTTCGTTTTATGTTTTGTGAAAGTGCAATTAGCCGGACATTCGTGAGATTTCTCTCAATTTTTGGCTAAAGCTAGGGTAAGCAGTTCTCTGAATAAGTTTAGGTTTAGCGAGTGAGGGATTGAATCCAAAACTTTTATTATCAAATTCTTGTGGATTATTGTGATACAAAACTATCAGGTTGATAGAAAAAAAGTGTTTAGTAAAGGGTCATTCGTTGTCAATTCAACCAGAAAAAAGTAAAAATGTAACCCTCCATCTCAGATTTTGATGAAAATTTACCACTGTGCTGAGTTCGTCATTCTGAGCAAAATGACACCAATTTCAGCAAAATCGGATCAATTATGCTTATTCAAAAATGGAAGTTATGCTTATTCAAGAATGGACAATTTTAGAACCACTCAAGCGTGAAATTTTAACTTAATTATCGTGTGAACGTTTATATTTCTTGTAGTTTAGTTACTTTTGATGCTAGAGGTCTCGAATTTGGTGAAGATCTTCTTCTATGTGTACATTAGGAGTGTGCAAATTTTCGTGGTTCTGAGTCACGCATGAATGATTTTCTCGCTGTTTATTATGAAGTGTATTTTTAAAATCAATCAACCATAACGATTTTTTGAAACGTTATATCCGCCAAAGGGATGCACCAATATTTTTGCGTAAGGTATCATATGAAAGCGTTTGACCTGCTCTCCCTGCTGGTAAAATAAAATGTGTGTGTATTTGAGTGATGAACTTAATTGTTTTGTTGAATTTTTGTGTGAAATACTGTTTGTGAATTTGTTAGCTTGACCTAGAATGATTAATGTGATTAATTCTTAAGTTGGACTGGTTGACTAATGCATTTAATGATTATTAGGGTGTACCAAATTTTGGTGAGTTTCTTCCAATTTCTTAGAAACTCTCCCAAAACTTGCAGTTCAGCTACCAATTCAATTTACCACCAAAATTTTTTAATTAAATTTTTGTTTTTCGTCTCCTTTTGTCACGTTTCCATGGCAACGCGACAAAAATCGAAAAATGGCCATAACTCCGCAACCACTCATGCTAGATGCAAAAATTTTTTTCCAAAAATGCAGAATAACCAAGTTTCTATCTTCTATCAATACATTATATCAGTCTAACTGCTCCATTTTTGAAGTAAATTCAAGAAAACATGTTTTTTTTACTAATTTTATTGAATTTTTTATGTTATATCTTATTGTATAGAGGCATTATGGAATTTGTGTAGTAATATAGGGTAACTTTTGATTAACTATACTGTCATTATAGAGTAATAGTTGTATTAGAACATGTTAATTGATTCTCACAGTGTTCACTAATAGGATATGACAGAATTTATTGTATCAACTTATAATAATAACTGACTGTATTCTTGTTATTTCACATCTTAATTTTTTGCAATTGTTCTAAACAGGCATAGTATTTTGGCTCTGAACAATACCATGCTCACTATATCTAGGTTTAGCAATGATTAAATACGTATAGTATAGTATGCTCCCAAGCTAACATGCTATTGGTTGACATCATGCTACTAGTTAGGCAAACAACCTAATCCTCTTTGCTTAAAAAATGTTCAAAATTTTGAAAAGATTTGGCTGCTTTCTTTCCATAAAAGAAACAAATTAATGCAACATAGGCTGCTGAGAAGTCTGCTTTTAAAATGAAGGACTAATAGATAAAAGTTGATGTTGACTTGACATCACATGGTGCAAGCCATGCTTTACTAAGATCTTTGGAATATCAGGCTAACGCGAGAGTCAAAACAACTGTTTCTAAAAAGCTGTAAACAAACATATTGTGCTGCATCTGAAAAGTTTAACTAAAAGCAATGTGTATCAAGTAGCTTGACGTTAGTAGAAGACTTTTGATGCTTCAAACATTAAAGTTTAACAGCAAAAAAATCTGAAGCCAAAAGTATATATATTTGGAATTAAACTGAAATTAATGGCAATAGTTGAAAAGATTTGTAATAGTTACAAAGTAATAGCCATATTAGGTGGGCAAGTTAATACAAAACATTAGCTTCGTTAATCACTAGTCTGTTAACAAACTTCACACCTCCGTTAATGTTAATCCGTTATTTTTCGCTTTAATTAATGGAAGTTAATGAAGTTCGTTAATTCATTAACATTTTGCGTGATTTACATTTCTTTTTATTCACTCGGTTCTAGAACACATATTGGCACTGTTGAGCTGATTGTAAGAAAAGATTTATTGCTATGGTGATCTTTTTGTGTTTTGAAAGTTACATTTTACAGTCTAATCCAATTTCAAGATAAAAATTAATTCAAATCCACTAACAAACCTGCGATCGGAAAATCTTTGGAGATTGTGTGAACAGCGATAATAATTAATAGACCTATGAGGCTGCAGGTTATCATTTGCCACAAAAAAGCGCTTCTTTCTTCGCTTCTATAGAACTCATGCAAATACGCAACAAGTGTTACCAGTGCAAACTGGTTTGTACCGGTATGATGAATAAATAGTGCAAGATATTAACGATAAAGACCCTAATGGAAGTTAACAGAACTTAACGGAAGTTAATTTAGTCCGTTAACATGAGAAAACATTTTAACGGATTAACGAGTTAATGAAAAAGTTAGCTTCGTTATTAACGATTAACAGACTTGTGCCCACCTATGGCAAGAGCAATATTGTAATTAAAAAGTAAATTTGTAATAGCAATAGTTAAAAAGATTTATTCTAATACAAGTTTTTGTTGCTATAAAAATTAAAAAAATTGCATTTATTTTTAACGAAAGTTGCATTTATGCAAAAACGACAGTACTTTACTCAAACGATTTGTTTACATATATAATGCCAAATATTTGCAAACATTACTTAGGGAGAAATGGCGATCTTTTGCCAACAGTTTGCGTAGCATGTTAAAACTTCACTTTACAGTGCACGAAGTTGTAAGCAAACTGTTGCATCATAGATAACATTGAGACGCAGTAATGCGTCACGTAGCCATTTGTTATGCAAATCAAAGACAATAGAATTGAGCTGCAACATAAAATTTCTAAAAACAGCGTAGAACATTGTTCTGGAAAAGTTCTTAGTATTTAGGAAGCTGTAAAAAAAGTTACTAAAACTTGCAGTACTAATAACAGTGTAGTGTATTAAAGTTACTATACATTACCAGAAAAATTCTGTAACACCTCTAGCAATGAGATATATCATAGAAAATTCAATAAAATTTCTAAAAAAACATGTTTTTTTGATTTTATTTGAAAAATTGAGCATTTAGACTGATATAATGTATTATGTGCAGATAAGAACTTGGTTATTTTGCATCGTTAGAAAAAAAAATTGCATCTAGCATGAGTGGTTGCGAAGTTATGGCCATTTTTTCGATTTTTGTTGTGTTGCCTTGGAAACGTGGTTTGAGGAGACGTAAAACAAAAATTTAATCAAAAAATTTTGGTGGTAAATTGAATTGGTAGCTGAACCACAAGTTTTGGGAGAGTTCCTAAGAAATTGAAGAAAGTCACCAAAATTTGGTGCGGGCTAATGATTATATTTGTTGATGGTGTACAAGAGTATACCGTTATCCTACATAATTAAGAAATATACAGTATGACAGCATATAAAAAAGCTATATCGTATGCTTCTGCATGATTAAAATACTAGATATGGTACTATTTGGTTTCTTGCACAAAACATAGACTGAGTCATAGGCAATTTAACATATGTACAAGCAGCCAAAAACTTGTCTGTAGCCTCATAATGATGAAATTTCTGTAAAATTGGTCGAGCCAGAACTATCAATCTTATTTTGTTCAATTGTTCTGCAGACTTTATTAAACTATGCCAGAACATTTATTTATATGAGGTAGCTTAGTGGGTTGGCCGGTCAGAGAGTGACATTCTAACAATTCTAAGCTATTGGTGCATAAGCATAAACTACTGGGAGGTTGGAAAGAAAAATATTTCAAGTCACAGGCTAAATCAGACTCTGTACCACGCAGTGTCACTGATATCAGAGATCAAATCAATCACCGGCTAGGATGGCCGTACGGTACGCCTCAATTTTTGCTAAGAAGTACGGTACGCTGGTATAGTACGCTTTTTATGTAATGGTACATTGGTATGCTAAGCTTTTTTGCAAAGGTACGGTACGTTGGTACGCTTTTTGAATTACTGTAAAAACACCAGACTTTTTGCACATTGCGCTGGCTTTTTGTGTATAGAGGCAAAAAAACAGCTGAAACCGACGCTAAATGTTTGAATTGAGATTGCTAATTTATTATATAGGCTAGTGATTTTAAAGACAGTTTAAGTTGTTAGTAGTTGAAAGCAAGGATGGCAATACGGTATGTAAGTACAGTATGGTACTCCTCAATTTTTGCCAAAAGGTATGATACGCCTTTTTTGTAATGGTACGGTGTGCTTCAAAAATTGAACTGAAGTACGGTGTACTGGTATGGTTCAAAGTGCGAAGTATGCAGTACGCAAAATTTAAACTTACTGTACTGTACTGCTAGGGTGGAGTGAAAAATAAAAATTTTTGAATTAAAAAAAAAGTGGTCTTGATATATGACCCCAAATACCATATGAATTACTTCTAGTGCAATATTGAGTTCTTGCACCCTCTAGTGGTCGTGCAATTTGATCGAACAGGCTTAAAATAGCCAATTTTGCCATATCTCCATTAAAAACTTTGCCATAAAAACGTGCAGCAAAAAAGTTACAGCCAAATAATTGATTACAGATTTATTGATGAGTTTTCAGTGCTCAACTTCAAACACATTGCAATTCACGTTGGCATTGAAAATATGCCAGATAAAGTTCAAATTTATGTATATTTGTACTTTTAGTGTGCCATGCTGCATTGTCAGCTTCAAATAGTTTCTTGAATGGCAATTAGCCTTACACAACTGGGCAATGTCCAGCATAGTATAGTATCAAATATTCAAAGTTTCATGTTATAGCATCATCCAGTATTGATTGGCTCTTGCATTATCATTTTACTTTGTGCTAAACTTGAGGAATTGTATATAAGAACTTTGAAAATTTTTTCCACTGCACTACTTTTCTCAAGTAACATAAACTTGAATGTTTTTTTAGTTAGCATGCTGCTTCAGAAACAGCAAAATTTATGCCAGCAAGTATATACCATAGGTGGGCAAGTTAATGCAAAATGTTAGCTTTGTTAACCACTTGTTGGTGCAAGTGGTTAACAAACTTCACATATCCGTTGATGTTAATCCGTTATTTTCAGCTTTAATTAATGGAAATTAATAAAGTCCGTTAATTTATTAACATTTTGCGTGTGATTTACATTTTGTTTTATTCACTCGGTTCTAGAACAGGTATTGATGCTGTTGAGCTGATTGTAAGAAAATATTTATTGCTGTGGTTGTCTTTTTGTGTTTTAGAAGTTACATTTTACAGTCTAATCCAATTTCAAGATAAAAATTAGTTAAAACGCACTAACGAAGCTGTGATGGGAAATCTTTGGAAATTGTGAACAGTGATAAGTAATAGACCTATGAGGCTGCAGGTTATTATTTGCCACAAGAAAGAGCTCCTTCGCTTTTTGTTCTATTAAACCCGTGCAAATACGCAACAAATGTTACCATGCAAACTGGTTTGTACCGGTATGATGAATGAATGGTGCAAGATATTAAAGATAAAATCCTTAACGAAAGTTAACAGAACTTAACGGAAGTTACTTTAGTCCGTTAACAGAACTTCACGGATATTAATTTAGTCTGTTACCATAAAAAATATTTTAACGGATTAACGAGTTAAAGAAAAAGTTAGCTTCGTTATTAACAATTAACAGACTTGTGCTCACCTATGGTATATACGGTATCTACAATGCTATAAACAATGGTATCAAATTGTTCATTAAGTATATTGCCGAATTTTTTTTCTTTTAGAACTTTAACTTTTCTAATTACTAATTACGTTTCTAATTCTTTTTCTAATTTTGTATTTTTGCATCTTATAGTGTTTTTTAATTGTAATATAATAATTTCCCAAACTTAGCACAAAATAAAATGATAATGCAAGAGCCAATCAATACTGGATGATGCCCAACCATGAAACTTCGAATATTTAATACTATACTATGCTGGACATTACCAGTTGTGTAAGGCTAATTGCCATTAAAGAAACTATTTGAAGCTGATAAAGCAGCATGGCACACTAAAAGTACAAATATACATAAATTTGAACTTTATCTGGCATATTTTCAATGCCAACGTGAATTGCAATGTGTTTGAAGTTGAGCACTGAAAACTCATCAATAAATCTGTAATCAATAATTTGGCTGTAACTTTTTTTCTGCACGTTTTTATAGCCAAGTTCTTTTTAGTGGAGATATAAATGTGCTGTTTCTGCAACTTTCTAGCTAAAAAGTAGCTTTCTAGCATATGTGGTTAATGAGATATGGCAAAATTGGCTATTTTAAGCTTGTTCGATCAAATTGCATGACCACTAGAGGGTGCAAGAACTCAAAAGTGTGATAAGCAATTCATATGGTATTTGGGGTCATATCAAGACCACTTTTTTTTTAATTCAAAAATTTTTATTTTTCACTCCACCCTACTGTACTGCCATCCTTGATCATTGGTATCAGTGATAGAACCAGTATAAAAAAGAATGTCTACGAGCAAAAACGGTTATTTCTATGTACAGTACGGTAATGACTACAGAAAAAAAAAGCCGGCTATGGCATTGGATGAGTTTTTTGTTATGTATGAAAGATTTCAAAACAATTTTTTAAAATTTTACAATAAGGTCCCCCACCAACCCGTTTTTCTGACCCCACTTGCCCAGAATTTTGAGTTATCTGGTTTGTGGTGCACGACAGTGTCAATTTGCAATCTTAAAAACCATTTAGATGGGTGGGCCTTGTGATGACACACAGTTTGAAAAAAAATTGAGGGGAATTGAGCAATAGGGCCAAAACTTATGAGCAATAAAGTGCAAATGCTGCCGTTAGCAGCAGAAATGCAAAAAGAATTGCATGAAATTGATGCCAAATTCAATTTTTTTTTAGTAGAATTTGTTTAAAGCAAGTATTTCATAAACTGTTGCGACTATAGGGTAAAACATTACTGTTCTAATAATGAGATTTTGAAAAGTAAACTTGAAATAGTTTCAAAATTTGTTGTTGTAGCTTGTTGTAGCTTGTTGTTGTAGTGCATATTTATCCTCCTGTCACCGGACAGCGTCAGACGCTAAGTTATTGGACGATCCGCACACTTTTCATTACCAGGACTACTTTGTGATTGGGGGAATCCGCACCAGCTTTGGAGTTTTTAATGATCCAATGTTCCTGTGGATTTCTTTGAATTCTTGTCCACTAAATTTGCTGCTTGTTCGAAGCCACCAAGCAGAGATAATCATCATAAAGCGTCTTATCCAAGGACGCAACAACGTGACTAGGGTGCGGGTTGAACCCAGACCATTCGATCAGGGTCGTCGTAAAAACGATTCAATTTAAACTAAATGTAATCATATGTGCTGAACAATAGCAATAGGCTTTAACAGACACGTAGCTAGTGACAAACCTCAGGGTACATTATTAAAGGAGGGTTGCAACCTATAATAGGTATTCGTAGCTTTGTCCTACATGCGGAGATATGAAAAAAAATTAAAATTTTGCAAATTTTTGTTGAAACTTTTTTTTTTCTTGCACCTATAAAAAATCAAACGACAAAAATCGAAACAGTCTTCTAAAACTAAAAATGACACAAATAAAAGCATTGAATTTTCGGTGAATACCTTCTTTGGTTAAGTTTTCACCATTATCTGGTAGAAAAAAAATACAAAATTTAGGTTAAAAAGCTTTTGTTTTCTCCACCAAAATTAAAAGAAAAATGTTGCAAACGTTTGGTGAAGCTTGCCCCTTTTGACTTAAACCACCAGTTGCGCCATTGCCAAGGAGGCTAAAGCATTTTTCACATTAGTGAAGCTGCATTCACACGGGCGACTTGTGTCTGCAAGAATTGGCATTTTGCGTTTTTTGTCAAATCGATCAAGAAAGAAACAAGAGCAATTGAGGTAGTATTAAATGGCAAAATGCCAATTCTTACAGCTAAAAGCAGTTGCGTAGCCAGGGGTGGCGGGGAAGGGGAGTTTGGCTCCTCATTGGCGTGCAGAGTGTGCAAAATACCCTATAAGACCAATTTTTGCTCCAAAAGCAAAAATAGCCTACCCCTTGTCATTGACAATAAGAATGTGACTGCTTTGACTCTGTATTTGGCCGCAAAACTCGATCCCAATATGGGCAAAAACCTTTTTTTTTGGTCTTCAACTAATTTCGGGCAAAAATCCGTTCCAATTCCAAGTGTAAGCTGTTTCAGTTTGGTTTCACACGTCCGAGACTGCAAATGCCTGGCTAAAAGTCGCCCATGTGAATGCAGCCAGAGAGTGATCCCTTTGTCATTCCAAGCTAAAAGAATTATCATGATTTTTAACATTGTTCAAAAGAAAGATCATTGTACAATTCAATTTTTTTGAAGAGTTGTAGGTGTGGTTCAATGCAACGATATTTTAGTAGCAAATCTCTTAGTTGCTAAGCGGTAGTTAAAAACTTTATGGCAACGTTTCTCACTTTTTAATGCTTTTTTTGGGCTAAAATATAACGAAAGACTAAAGGAAGTGTTTTTAAGGTCTGCTCGTGACAAACTTTAAACTTCCTTTTTTGTTTTTGGTTGCGTACTGCAGCGTATTTTGACTGAATTTTCAAGAGAAGGGGAGAGCAAATTTAGAGTCATGTTGCTCAACCTCGCTTGGATTTGTTTGAGTTGGTAATCTGTGTACTTTAAGTATGAAAATCGTTGTACTTTCCAAAAAACGAAAATTTATACTTTTGATTAGATTAACACTTGCATTGAAGTTTGGATATAGTTCATGACAGTGCTTTTATGAGAAAGAAAAGCAATGTAGTATGGTAGTTGACAGCAATCTGTCGTAATATCTGTGATAGTTTGAAGTACTTTTGCATACAAATTTGAAAAGTGATGATTTTAGTTTTCTACAGTAAAATTTTGCAAAGACAATTGCAATGACATAATCAAAAGTAGGACAAGGCTTAGAGTTTAACTACTCAAAATTTGAATTTGAAACTATCCTAAGCTTAAACAAGTTAGAAGTATGTCAACCTAAGCACAAAAAATCATGTATATTGCTTTTAAACGACAAAATTATACTGAAATGCTTGCTTTAATGGTTTCTTAACCATTATAACAAAATTTGGCATTAATTTCACACAATAATAAGTTACTTATAGTATATTTGCATTTCTGCCGCTAAAGGCAGCATTTTACAAGTTAGCGCTTTATTGCTCATAACTTTTGACACTATAGCTCGATTTTGTTCAAATTTTTTTCAAACTTTAGCGAAAACTACACATTATACATTTTGGACTTTATCAAAAAACTATACATAAAAACTATACATAGAACTATACTTTCTGGTCTTTAGAAAAAACTATACATTCTGCTATCAAGATGAAGTTCAGAAATATTACTGGTTCCATAAATCTCGTTCAGTGCACAGATTGATTAATTTAGATATTATTAATAGTATAGATATTTTGATTAATTTCATGCAACTTCATGGGCCATCTAATTCATTTAATTGGCCTAATCACCAGGACAATTGTTGGGTACCAAACAAGCATGTATTTTGTGTAGTAGAGAGTCCAAACCTTGTGACAAGCAGAGAAAAATACCAATTTTTTAAGCAAGCTATGAACATCATTTATTTGTAGTGGAAATCATTTTCTGCTCAGTAACTGTACGAGGAACAGATCTTAACTCTGATCATTATGTTAATGCATTGTTCAGCGTGATTTTCTTTGTTTTGAAAGTCTCGGTTTTAGCTGCATCCTGCCATCAATGTTTGTCTATTTTTAAATAATACATGAATACACATATGCTGTATTTACAGTTGCATGTAATACACATGAGGATTATGGTACAATTTTTTTCAGAATAATGTAATAATTGATGATGACTAGTCTGCTCAGATAATAGACTATGGTACTCACAACCCTTTCAAAAATGGAGAAAAATGTTTATGAACCTATGCCTAATAATTTTTTATTACTGTGTACCTGTGCTCCTGCCTTTCGTTGCGATGTTGCTTAAACTTGCCAATATACCCCAACAATGCCAAAACTTACCAATATAGCCTAACAATGCCAAATCTTTATCAACAAAGGGAAGTTTTCAAAAGAATGAGGCCATGGTTTATGTGAAGAGATAATATGAAGTACAATATAATATTTTCCTAATAAATTTCACAAATAGGTAACATATATAACATTTGTGCAATGTATATTAGTAAAAAAATTCAACAAAATAAAACTCATTTATTTTACGTTATTTCACCATGGACCTCTCAAATACACACACATTTTATTTTACCAGCAGGGAGAGCAGGTCAAACGCTTTTATATGATACCTTACTCGAAAATAATGGTGCATCCCTTTGGCGGATATAACGTTTCAAAAAATCATTACGGTTGATTTTTAAAATACACTTCATAAAAATCAGCGAGAAAATCATTCATGCGTGGCTTAGAATTACTAAAACTTGCACACTCCTAATGTACACATAAATGAAGATCTTCACCAAATTCGAGACCTCTAGTATCAAAAGCAGCTAAACTACAAGAAATACAAACGTGCATATGATAATTAAGTTAAAATTTCACGCTTGAGTGGTTCTAAAATTGTCTATTTTTGAATAAGCATAATGGAGGGTTACAATTTTACTTTTTTCTGGTTGACTTGACAAAGAATGGCCCTAAAATCTTTTGTGTGAGGAGTAAACACAAACCGCTTGGGGGGAGGAGCCAACATCATATTGATAAAATGTGTGTTAGTTTTGCAGAAGGGATCAAATCTGGTAAAAGTGTAGTTGTTTATGATATTGCATCACTTATTTACGCACTATTAGCGGTCAACTCGTTTGGCAATTCGAAAAGATAACCTATAACTGCATGCTACGCATCATGCACCGTGTATTGTGTTTCTAGGGGTGGACTGGAAAATGTTTATGTCAAAGAGGCGAAAAAGGCTCAAAATTTGGCTTAAACGGAATGTGACAGTAGAATAAAGAACTGAAAAACAGTTAAAAGCTGAAAACAAAATGTACCCTGCAAAAAATTGCGACAAGATGTTTGCAGCAACTCACCCTTCGTTAAGAGGAATTCAAAAGAGAAAGAATCGGACCTTTGAAACCAGCCTGTGGTGCCCATCAGTGGTTTTCATATTTTGTAATTTTGTTGTATTTACCAAGTTGCTTTGGCCAGAAAACAGCAAAGAAATCTATCAGTCTTTGAGTTTAAGTGCCACGTCTTGTCCACCTGTCTACCACACACTTTGAAGTCTTCACTTTGTCCTTTTTATTGCTAAACACCAATCAGGGGATCAAATTCAGATGTAGCGTTTTAGTAACAGACGCTTGACCTGTGATCGGTGCAAATATTTTTTTTTCGTCATTGAACAAAAACTTTGCTACCTAATAGCCACCACAACACTCGTGGTTGGCCATTTGTTGTGTATTTTTTTTTGAGGAAGATAGAAAAAAGTTCATGTTTAAATTATCAAAAGAACAGTTCTCATGATTTTTTTTCTTTATCAAACAAAATTAAATTTTTTTTTCATCGTCAAACAAACCCAAATTTAACCGATCCACCATAGAATTGTTATAAATCTGTGATATCCGTCTTCCAATTCAACACTATATTATAACCACTCACAAAATACACTGTTCAGTCGTTAAGCTCGTAAGCGTTTTGTATAGTGTAGACCAGTGATTCTCAACCGCGGCTCTTTGAGCCGCACGTGGCTCTCACTTGTCCTTTCTACGGCTCTCATTAACTTTTTAAAAAGATAACATTTGCAATTCCAAATGGTTTTGCACAACTGGTTATCAAAAATTTCAATTCAAAAAATATGAAATTCGAATCACTTTTCATTAAAAGTAAAACCAATGCTACGGTACTACTAATGCAATAAATTCATTTCCATTTACCTGCATATTTTTGAAAAAAAGGTTAAAACAATTATGCCTCCCATTTGGATTTCTGCTGCTATTATGTCTAAGAAAAATAGCGGCTGAAATCTAGGTCTTCAATTACATGCAGATGCAATCCATTTTAACCAATAGGACCAGCTAATAAACTAGCCATGACATGCTTATAAACATAGCACTAGTGGTTATGTGCTTTGTAATTTTTTTCAATTGGGCCCTTGCTGTATTTCCATTTTTGTTTTTGGTGGGTATATTAGATCCTTTAGTCAAGTTGTTTACAATGTTCAGGTTAAATTTTTTTGCTATTGTTGGCTGCTTAAATTATCGGGACTGCTTTTACAGTAGATAATACGGGTGACCAGTATTTTGATTCATGCCAGCCCTGCTAATGACAGACTTTCATTGATAACTGTAAAGAAAAATAGCATGAGCTTTGGAAATTGCTTTTTGGAACTCGAGTTTGGGATAGCGCTTGAGAAAAATTGAAATTATCCCACTTCTGCTTTTAGGTGCAAATTTTCCTAGTCCCATGGTCAATTGGCTGCATTGCGTTACCAAGAAGGCAAGTGGGGTTGAAATACCTGTTTTTTTGCCAAGTCCCCCGGAAAATTTAGTCCAAACATTCAAGCTTCTAAGCGTGGTTTATTCTTCACTGAGAAGCAAGGGGGCAGTGTAAGCTACAGCAGATATGGAATATTCTGTCAAAACGTTTCCAAATATTTTTTTTTTTTTCTGTTACCGATCAGCATCACAGGCAAACTGTTGAACGATTTACTCTTTTTTTATTTGTATTTGAAGTAAACTGCAAATTTTAACGATTAGTTTTTTTAAATGGATCTACAAACGGCCGAGATGTCATCCATCTGTCGTTGAAATGACTATTTTTTCCGAAAAATTACAAAACCGCTTTGACCTCTATCTGTGAGATGCATACAAATTTTATCTTTGGGTTCAAATAACGTCCTTCCCCCTTTTGAAAAATTTTGGTTACACGCCTGGTTAGTAAAAGGTATGCATAATGTGTCGCATTGCATGCAATTAAAGAGCCTAATTTTTGTTACCTTAATTTCATTTGTTGATTTACCTTTAATAGTAGCCTTGTGCTTAATCCCTTAAAATTGGAAATTACAATAAATTTATAGGTTTGATGCCACTTACCACTTGATTGTGTATTATCTGTCGTTTTTATGTCGTCATATAAGCTTTGAATAGAAATTAGCATTTGGTTATAAGTACTGGTTTTCTCTTTTTAACTTACGTTGTTTACATGCGACTCTTTGAAAATTTGAGGTTTAATATTTGGCTCTGATACTAAAAAAAGTTGAGAATCACTGATATAGACAGACACCTTCGAGGTATGTGCGTAAAATTTTTTGTAATTTTATATGCAAAGTGTAGAAACCAAATGACTAGCAGGAGTGGTCATTTGTCATTGTTTTGGGCATGACTCCACAATATGCAGTTTTGTAACCCAGAACAAGTCTGGTAAGGTAGACATGTTTAGAAGGTACCATGTTCCCTCAAACCCTCTTTCTTTTTCTTGATAAGTTACTGATCAAAACTGAAATGATTTTAATAATGCCTGGCTTATAGTTTTGTTTGCTGTCATTTTACGTAATACTGATTTGAATGGAGTTAATAAATAGTATCTCCGTTTTTGCACCTCTCCTTAAAACAGTTTTGCTTCTTGTGGCCCTATCCTGTAAAGATGGTTCATTGTTGCAGCTAAAGTCTTGTTGTAATAAAGCAGAAACAGAATATGTAAGTATCTGATAGTTTTCGGGCGTCAATGTAAACTATAAGACATAAGAGTAGTGGTGCCACACTATCATTAAATTGCATTGGATTTTTAGAAGATTGGTTTCATTTAGGCTGACTGGTTTTATTTATTTAGAATCCTGGATAAATTGGATCACCGTAAGTAAAAATGTTGGCTTAAATTTAATTGTTGCATGCTGTGTTGTAAAAATTTTGTTGTTGAAAAAGTATATCTTATGTTATCATAATCCCGCTTTTATGTCTATCGTACTTTACTACAAGCTATCTGGCCAACGCATTTTACTTCAGGGAATGGCAAAAACCTCTTTATCTAATGTCTAAATCAAAAGACAGGAAAAGTTGTAATGTAGCATGAGGTTAGTGTAATGGTGTGAATCAATTTTTTTCAGAAAAATTGGTTTTAAGTTGCTGACTTTATCATAGTGATGTATGCAGAGCAGTGCCATCACTAAGGGGGCCAGGAGGGCCTTGCTCCACATTTGGGCTTACTAAAAATCCTTTTTTTGGAATATCAGTGTAACAGCAAGACCACTGACAATGATGCAAAAAAGAATAATAACATTTAATCCTACCTAGAATACTGTACTTGGCTAAAGTCACTTAAGTTTTTAAATACCGAAAGTTTGGTGATTTAAACACCAGCTTTAACATCCAAAGTTTACACCTCTGAACCTATGAAGTCGTCTTGTAATCAGGCTAGTCATATCAATTTCAAAACTACAAACTAGGAGGCTGCAAACTCGGAACTTAAACTCGTACTCAAAAGAACTTGGTTATTTTGTCAAATTCGAACTTAAAGTGGATGAAATAGATGCAAGTTCAAGTTCATCAAAAAGCTTAACTAAATGTTCATTTTTCAGAGGCAAATAATACAGGGCTTCCACCAGTTCTTTTTCAACATTGCTCCTTCATACTTTGAAGGTCACCAATGTTTCTGTAAAATTCAATCGTATGCAATGCAAACAATTTAGAGATGCTTGTATCAAATAAAATTAAAGTATTTTAAGCTCAAAGCATGTGTTTTTGAAACCATGAGTCGAGATGCACATGAGATGCACATTGTACATCAGGCTGGTTTGTGCTTACGGATATAGTGGCGTAGCACTACTGGGATAAAAGAACTTCAGCATCCCCTTTAGCGAAGTCTCTTAAAAAATTTAACCCTAAAATGCAAGCATTTTAACGTGTTTTGGACTTGATCTGTAAGTAAAGTAGGGGTTGAAGAGGCTGGACAATTTAATTTTTCAACTAACTTCCAAGTCATAGGAGATTAATTCTTTCAAATGGCTTAAAAACACGTGCAAAATGTGATCTAAATGGCTTTGAAATGGCTATTTATTTTTGAAAACTAAAAACGTTGCCCAGAGGCGCGGGTCTTGTCCATGATATGCATAAGTTGCACCACTTTACTCAGCTCGCCACCCTATTGAGGCATTTTTAAAATACAAATATTTAAATTTTCCTTTAAACACCTCTCTTTTCGTTTTAGCAAAATCTAGGTTGTAAGCCTGTTTACAGGTGTGTGTGGAAGTAGAGATGTAGATTGTTGACTGATAAAATCCTTAGGTTGTTTTTTAAAAGACCCTCTCTTTTTAATTTTTTAAAACACGCTTAAGGTTATTTAGGTCACAGTCACTGCTGCAGATGGATTTATCAAATGATTATGGGCCAGAAACAAAAAGAGTAAAGAAGTGCTACCGACCTTTTTTCGACATTTTAGTTTAGCCTATTTTGGTTTCCCCTCAATTTTGCCTAGGCCATATTTTCAAAAAATGATATTTTCAATGACCTCTTAGATTGAACATATATATATCATTTTGAAAATATGGGTCGGACGCAGTGCCAAGCCAAAACTGAGGAAATCAAAATGGACTTATAAACTAAAATGGTATCTTAGATGGTAACCGCCCAGTTGTTCAAGCAATTACGTGTTCATCTCTGGAGTGAGAGGTCTAAGGTTTAAATCTTGGGCTGATCAAATCAGACACAGTGTTGCCAATGGCTTGCTACTGCTGAAGCATTTCTTTGAAAGGAGCTGTGTTGCCTGAGCACAATAATGCCAAGGTAGGCCCTGCAAACTCGTTACATGCTTCGGTGTAATACAGCAAGTATAATGGAAGATTTGAAAAAAAAGTTTCATCTTAAGTGTACAAATTTTGCCCAATTTTTGGTTTGTTTTTTGATACTGAATCATAAAATTTCGAAGCTGAAAGTAGTTCTGTCATGAAAACGTCTTGTTACGTCATTTAAATCAAACTGAGCCAAAACGTCGAAATCTGAAAAATTTTCCTTAAACTTTAACTCTTTTGTGGTTATTTGTAGTTGATGCAAAGTAAAAATCTATTTTTTGAAGAATTTGTCTACTATTTGAATAAAACTATGACATTAAATTTTAGGTTGGCCCGTACTGCCAAAATAGACAGTTGGGGCGTGATAAATTGTGATCTAGTTCACCGACCCCATGCTATCTATAACCCAGGCTATATGTATTTATGCAGTTTATGAAGAAAACTAACTCAGAGCAACCATTTGTGGTTTTTTTTTTGTGGGTCTTTTATCAAAATGAGCCACCATGACTGGTGGACTGATTTGCCTTCGTGTGAAATAAGCATTAACAGTAATTTTTTTTCCAAAGACATGATTACTAGTGATAAATTAAGCAAATTTCAGTTATAGTAGAATCAAGAGACTGCAGCTTTTCAATGGCGATGCCTTGTCGACTAAATTGTTTATTTTTTTTTATCTTAAAAAGCATGTTCATAATCAATTTTGTATTTTTCATTTTCAGATGACACATGGTTTGAAGATCATGTTGTTGCTCATCGTTTTGCTATTTGTATTTTTTGTTGTTTCATGTAAGTTTGTTGCTTGATTTGTGCATTAGCCTATTTTTTAAGAAAACGTATTTGTTGTGTGGTGCTAACCACTGTAGGATTCCAGGTAAAATCTTAAAGTTTGGGCAATCTTATTAGATTGGCGTTGACTTGCAACCTTTTCTGAACCGGCTGTATCAGCGACATTGTACACAACCTAGGGCCCTTGATATTGATAACATTGCGGACGCCATTCCAGTTACTTATCTGACAGGTAAAAACCTTTTAGTTTGAGCACTATCTGACATTGCTCGGCTACTACAGTGTACAATGTACAGTTGTACACCAGTGGTTCTCAACCGCAGCTTTTAACTATTTTTTTTGCAGCTTTCCTTAGCCTTTTGAAAATTAATCATTTGTAATTTTAAATGTTTTGCACTGTTTATATAAACTATATCTCAATAGTTAGCCAACATTATTCATTTATTTTTCCTTCTTTCATTTTTTTGTTTTTGTATGGAAAGACGATACCTTCTATATAACGATTTTCAGTCATAAATAAATCGGCATGTCTTTCCAGTGAGAGGCAGTGAAATGAGCCTATCCTTTAAGCCAGCTTGCAGACGAGAATAATATTGCACAGTGTTCTACTTAGGAGTTGTATAATATTGGATCATAATGGAGCATTAGCTTAATTTCTTAATTTAGAATCCCTTCTCGATAGGGAGTTCTATTCTAGTTTATACAGAAAAAAAGGAAACCTTACCCGGTATTTCGTTGGGTTGTAGGATTAGAGTTGCAAAATACTCAAAGGCTAATGCAGTGGTAAGAATGTAGGGGTGTCTTAAAAGTCACTTATAAATTTACCCCCAGTATGCATGATTTTAAAATTACTTTGAATTTGAACAGAAAGTAAGGGCGCTGAAGGGGCTGAGTAACTTAATTTTGTCAAAGGGGCTTCCAAATCCCAGCAATTCCGTCTTTCAATTGGCTCTTCAAACGTCCCACATGTTATCTAAATTGTGTTAAAATAGCTACTTTATCCAAAAAATTGCAAAAATCGTCCAGTAGCTGGGGCTCTACTCCAAGACCCTTGTCTTTGTAAAATGCAGACAAAATTTCAGCTTTCAGTTCAAGTTTCTCCTTAATCAAAATTATTCTATTACTCGCTTTTTATTCCAAAAAACAAATAAATCACCCAGCTCCCCCCTCCCCTTTGTTAGTTAAAAACCCGTTACACTACTTTCATCCAAAAATCGCCCAGCAGCTGGGGCTCTCGTCTGTATGAAATGCAGACGAATTTTAGCTTTAAATTCAAGTTTACTTTCTTAGTAAAATTCAGTTGTATGTGCCGCGGCTAGCGCTGTAATATCAATCTTTATGATTTTGTAATAATATGTTTTTTAGCGTAGTAAGTGCCTCGATAAAGCCAGCTACGATGGGTTGTAAAATGTTGCAGTAATTTAAAAACCTGCGCCAGTTGAGCAAAGCTAATTGAAAATTTTCAGCTGTTAGATTGCGGCTCCATGCAACCTTAAGATTTGAAATTTGGCAATGGAATTGCAAAAGGTTGAGAACCACTGATGTACATTGTACAGTAGGATATTGCGTGTGCTCTTTATAAATTACAAACTGTGCTGATCACGAAGTACTTTTGATATATGGTGAACAGTCCAGAAAAAACTCCAAATATGAAGCTTTAGAAAAATTGAACATTGTTTAGGGGTTCTGCTTTTTGTTTTGGGATGACAGACTTATGGATACAGAGTAAGTTTTCATCTCCTCAACCACTTGTGCTAGAAAGTTGGTTGATGGCTCAAATGACTCAGTAACATCAAGTTTCTATCTAACTTTCAGAGAAACTATATATCTGTAGTGCTTACTTTTTAAATGTGTTTCAAAATCGGTCTTTGGGGCAATGCAAATATTATTGCTAAATCTACATAAAGATATCTCATTTTGTTACAAATAACAAAAGTGAAGAGGATTCCCGTACCTACGTTGCCTGTTAACATGATAATATAGTGCTGGTATATTAGCTGAGTAGGTGGACTAGAAATTACTTGATGTGTAATTGTAAAATGATGGAGTGCGTAATTTCTTGATTAGTTGAAATTCAACATAGTGCTGCTTGGTGAATCAATTATCAGCAAGAATATAACAACTAAACGTGATAAAGATCCTTGTTTGCTTCTGCTGGGATCTGTTTCCACTCTAGACGTCTTACTAGCAAACTACCAATTAACACGCAAGTATTGTTTGCATTTATTGCAAAAAAGAAGACCAAGTAATTTGAAAACAAAAAAGTAATGTTTAGAGCTGCCATATCAGTCACAACTAAATAATTTTTTTTTTCTCTTGCCTCATTTCCAATTTGTGCGGTTTGGTGTTTTTTCCAGCTATTGAAGCTGTGCGATCACCCTGCAGTTAGTTACAAAAGAAATGTTTTATCTTGTTTGTTGGATATTTTGCTTCATACATCTTTGGGCCAACAGATCATGGTTTCTTGGAAAGTTTCTTAAAAATGCTTCAATCTTTTCGTTAGTCCTTCCTATTTCTCTTTTTTTCATTTTCGTCAAATTTTGCATTTTTTCATAGTTGTGCAATTTATATTGAGCAATATTGTTTGCTTGTTTTGTTGGAATTAGCCGTGGCATAAATTAACAGATTGGTATAAATTATATCCTAAATTTCAGTTGTGCTTGACATGGCAGCTCTAAACATTACTTTTTTGTTTTTAGATTTGCTGAAGTCTTTCTTTTTTAGCTATTACTGCAAGTAATACTCGCTTGTTGGTTGGTAGTTTGCTTGTAAGAATGTGGATGTCGTCATGAGTGGGAACAGATCCCAGCAGAAGCAAACAAGGATCTTCTTGGCGTTTAGTCATTGTATTCTTGCAAATAATTGGTTCACCAAGCAGCACTATGTTGAATTTTAACTAATCAAGTAATTAAGGTTCAAATTTGCAAAGTAAGTCTAGATTTATGTATTGAAATTAAGAAAACAACCGTTTGTGAGCTGTTTTATCTTGTTTACTTTGGTGCAGAAGGCGGGGGCACGAGGAACAGGATTGCCCATTTTATGTGAATTATTATACTGCATTTTCTTAAAAGTGAATGTAAGCAATACTCTATTACATAATCAATATCAAACGTAGCATCTTAATTGATCCCTTATCAGGATCTAAATACAATGCAGCGTTTAATACTTCAAATTTACGCTGTGCTAAAATAAACACTAAAATATTAATTACTTCGCCATTAAATTACGTTTGCTCAGAAACCGAAATCAAAATCAAAAGTGTAACGATAAGAAAAATGCCAAAAATTTTGCCCTTTTGAGGCAGTCTTAAGCAATAATATGGCCTCTAAAGTGGTCCAAAGCCACTTTTAAAACATTTATTATAACTATTTTTTTTTGTTGGGGGGAAGGGGTAATTTATTTGTCAAAAATACAAGGTTATAAATTAATTGATAAAAACTCCAAAACATGGCTAAAACTAAGCGGTCAAAATTGACCGCTTAATGCAAAATGCTCAACGTAAGCTTCATAAAAGAAGAGTATGTGGGTCTATTCAGCATTTTATTTATTAAATTTCAACAAGTTTTGGACTTGACCGATGAGCAACGCGAGGGTTATTCAACTCTTTTAAAAGCCTTTCAAATTGTGTCAATTTAGTTTTTTAAGTGGTTCTAAAAAGATGCGAAGTTTTATTTTAATAGTGTTACCGTAAAATGGCATTTTTTTTCTGAAATATCACAAAAATTGGCCAGCAGCTAGGGTTTTGACCAAAGACCAAGATCTGTGATATGCTTTAGTTGCACTGTTTGCTTGGCGCACTGCCTAATTGAAGGATTTTGCAAAAAAGTTTAATCTTTAGGTGATTCAAGCCCCCACACCCCCCCTGAACAAGATTCAGGTTGCCGTCAGTGGCGCAACCAAGCCAAGTCACTTGGAAAACTAACAAGGGGTTCGGATGGGCGGCTGTAGCCCTCCCATTGGCCTATCAACCAAAATGCACAATAAGGAAAATACCACGTTTTTAGCACTTCTGAGACTGTTTTTTGCACTGGAATGGATTAAAAAGTGATTTGAAGCATCTTTTGAAACATATATTCAGGGAGGCTAATTAGACAAAAATAAAACTCACAACTCAATGAAAACATAAAATAGCCAAAAACAAGCAATCAGATTTGATCGCTAGTGTAAATGTGCTGAACAAAAGTTCATCTACAAATATAGACTCAGGAATAGGGGGAGGGCTATTCAGCATTATTTAATTACCAATCACTTCTATCAAACATGATTCCACTAGCCCCCTCCCCCAATTATTTTTCTCCATATATAATGTAGACAAAATAGATTACTCACTGTGAGTTTTATTAAGCTATAGCACTTTATGATTTACCAGCATGTAAACAAGAGAACTAAAATTTTACCATTAGTCACCTCCCACATAGCCCATTCATGCAACCAATTTAATCATGCTTGCACTTCCAATTTTTATGCCACGTTTTAAAAGCATTTCTTTTTATCAAAATAGCCCTAAAATCAAGTTATTTTTGCAAAAACATGAAAATTTTCGAGCACTGGGGGCTCCGCCCCCAGACCCCCGTACCACCGGCAGCTGAAAGCTTTGCCCCCAGATTCCCAGCCTCCGGTGGCTTGGGCCTTTGCTCCCAGACCTCCAATGGTCTCCCGCAGCTGGGGGCTTGGCTCCTAGACCCCCAAACACAGCCCACCCATTGCGAATTTCTGGCTACGCGCCTGCTCACATATGCGAATGTTAAAATGCGATTTGAATTTGATCTCCAAATAAAGAGGGCTGAAAGAGCTGAGCAAGTTAAGAATTTCAAGTAGGTGTTTATTCTAAGCAGCTTTGTTCATTCCAATGGCATTACAAGAACGTTTGAAATGTGATCTAAATGACGTTAAAGCGGTAATTTTTTTAAAGAAATTGCGAAAATCACCCGGCGACTGGGGGCTTTGCCCTAAGACCTCGTCCATAATACACTGGAATTGCATCAGTTTGCTCAACATGCCACCCGAATTGCAATATTTTTTGAACAGGATCATTTTACTGTTGGGTTCAAGTTCCTAAGCAAAATCTTGGTTGCAGTTGTAAGGTTTTATTTCATCTAGTAGAAATGGGATACTTCACTTGCTCCCTCCTGAAAAAATTTCTGCGGGCACGTCTGCTTCCAGCTAGTGTATTGCGAGAAGTTGAAGCAAAAACGCGCTATAATTGAACTCCCCTTGTACTTCTATGCCCTTATCACTGAAAAGTGCAAGTTGTAAATTTTGCTAATTTGGCGCTTTGAAATCAATTGGACCTGTAAAAAGACTACTTTTTTTGCTCAAACCGTTTGTTTAAAAAAATAACACTTTCCTGCCCCCCCCCTGTAGCTTTAGAAATTATATCATATCGAGTATTCACTGATTTATTTTTTTCAAGTGTGTTTAATATTCTTCATATGCACGTTATGGAAGGCTTTACTTCCGCCCATTCAGCTAATACATATTTCAGCGCTATATTATCATGTTAACAGGGCAACGTTGGTACGTGACTTTTGTTTGTTCTTTTTATTTGCATCGAATTGAGGTATCTTATGTAGATGAAGCAATAACGTTTGCATTGCCCTAAAAACCGATTTTGAAACACATTTCTTGAAAAAACTCGAAAAGTAAGCACTACAGCCATATAGTTCCTCTGGAACTTCGATAGAAACTTGATGTTTCTAAGTCATTTGAGCCATCAACCCACTTTCTAACTCAAGTGGTTAAGGAAATAGAAAATACTCGATATCCATAAGCACAGAAACAAAAAGCAGAACCTCTAAACAATGTTCAACTTTCCTAAAGCTTCATATTTGGAGTTGTTTCTGGACTGGCCACCATATATTAAAAGTACCTTGGTTTGACCGCTTAAGAGCGCATGCATCATTCTACTGTACATTGTACTCTTTTTTTCCAACTCTGATCTGTTCGAACTAGATCAAATTGATTGATCACAGTGAAGTCGCTCATTGCAGTAACCTTATGGTCTACAAACTTTAGGCGCCACCAATTATGCAACGGGACAAGCAGCGCCTGGACTTTTGTGAGCCGGGACTTTTAAGGCGCCAGATATTTTTTTCAAAAAAAATTTTTTTTCCAAAACAAGTTGTTTTTTTGTTTTCAAAATAGTCTTGTCAAAAAACGCATTTACGGGCCCTGGAAAGATAATATCTTTTTACCTGTATCGTGATGCTCAGTAAAGTCTGAAGTTTCTGGTTAGGGTTGTCGCCACTCAACTTTTCCTGCCCATTTACGTCATAATGACGTCATTTCCACAAAAGTTGGCTTAATTTTTTAGCTTTCGTGACTTTTACTTTATTCATTCTCACTTCTATTATGGTTGGATCTGAATTATCAAACTTGGGTCACTCAACAAGTGGGTCATGGGAAAGCTTCAGATGCATTTACGACATCATACAATTATGACGTCACAATGCAGGAACAAAAATGTTACGAAAATTGTAAAAAATTACCATTTATAGTGCATGTCAACTCTCATAATTTTTGCTATGTTTGATGTAGAGCCTTGATATTGCTATTGAAAAAAGTTCATGCACATTAAAAGATACTGTATGAATTTGGTTTACTTTGAATAACGTTTTCATACAAAAAATTACACTAAAAATATGACACTTTTTTGCAATATTTATCGTATTTCAGCATTTTGGTTGTCATCCAAGACTGAGTTAATTTCAAAAAAATGTTTGTTTCCATAATTCACTTTGTTTTCAAAATAAGAAAAGTTTTGTTAAGGTGAAAAAGTAATGACGTCATATGTTAGGAAATAATTAATCATAAAAACGGCTCTAAGTTTGTGCTGGTATTATCGATAAAATGAGATTTATACGGACTGCACAAATGCAAGCAAAAAAGTCATGGCGTCATCATTTATGACATCATTTTTTGAAAATAGTTCCTTTTACAATTATTGCTGTAATTGATAACGGAAAGTTTTTTACACAAATTTAAAGAATGTACTGTGTAATTTATTTAATTTTATAGAAGTTTGATTTGGCAAATGATGAAGTTGCATTTAGGAGTCCTCCAGGACGTCCCTCCTTCGCTTTAGTATTGAAGCCTACAAGTGTTCAAATATGTTCTTTCCTCGGCTCGAGATTAAAATTTGTGTCAGTTTTTGATTGATTCATATAATTAATGATCAATTGATGTACATATATATATATTTATCTTCCACCTAGTGATAAGCAGAAGCTGCAATTTCGCACTCAATAGTTGTGAAATTGCTAAGAAAAAGCAAAGAAACAAATCTGCGATTGCTGGTTGTTCTAATTAGTAAAGTGTGCGATTTCCTTTTATTGTTTATAATCTGATTTTTTTTCTTTAGATTATCAACATGAGACGCAACAGCAAATGGTATGATATGGAATGATTTGTTCTGTTAATTATGGTTATGTTGGTGATAGTTTGTGGTTTATAGTCAAATGTGCATTAAAGTTCACAGAGCTGGATCGTAGAGTTATAAGACTGAATATTTGTTTAATATATCCAAAATTTGAATCTTGGTTATTCATCATTGACTGTTCTAAAAAGCATGCTTCATTGACAAATTCAGAGGTGGGCGGCGCAAGTCATAAAAGTTGCGCCGCAAGTGCATGCAAAACTACTCTGAAAATCTTGCGCTGCATGTGTGATGTTTTGAAAAGTATAATTCGAATTGACTCACTGCTCAAACTGTGCTAGGCTACAGTACAAAACCAATGTTCAAAACAAATTATGCACGTTGCCAAGTTAGTAAACAAAAAATTATTGATTTCCTTTAAAAAACACAAGGATTTGAAAATGTGCATCTCTTAACCCTTTTTGGTCAAAGAACGTCTTTATCCCTAACAAAAAAATAGTCGCAACACCTGCACTTAAAGGAATGGAGGTGTTAAAAAAATTCCTCTTATAAAGTCATCATGTGATGGTAAGTGAACGACTTCGGAGACACTGTTTTTTACTAATGGCTCGTCAAAAAACTCCTTTGCAAGCTTCGAAACATAGTTAGTGCTTCTGAAACAATTAGTATTACTCTCTAAGGTATGAAGCATGCTAAAAAATCCTGCTTTTTGTAAGGAAATTGAACCGTCCAAGATTTACTCACAAGAGTTATACCACAGTACACTGTGACTGTACCAATGATATCACTCCTGTTTGCAATATTGTTCAAGTTGTCCTGGACTAGCAAAAACGGTGTAATTAATAGTTTTTGTTGTTTCTTGTTTTTGAATTACGGTAAAAAACTTGGGACTGTTGCGAGTAACGCGTTTAATGCCTAAAGCAAGTTTAAGATTTTCGAGTAGCGAATTTCTTGAAAGACAATTGCAAAAATAATTTTTCTGTTTAAAATTTGATTTTACAACCATTTTTTAAATTACTCAGCGAAAGAAGACCCCTGCTGTATATCCAGCAAAAGTTTTGCAAGCAATAGACGAATAGAATTTTCCATGACATGGTTTTTATGCACCTACTACCTCGTCATTGGCGTAGTCAAGGAGGGGCAAAAAGCCCGCCCCCTTCCAATCGAAATGCCACCAATGATAAAAATAATAACAAAACCTTGTGTTTTTTCAGTTTTTTTAGCATTTCTGCAAATATGTACAACAGTGTATGAGTACAACAGACTTATATTAATATTGATGACCAGGTGGCTTGGACCCCTTCAAATCAAGTTTGTGCCATCCAATTTAAGTGTATTTTTTGCCATCCAATTTAAGTATAACCTAGGAGAAATTCAAGGTTTTCTTCCTAAAAGTTGCAATCTTAGGCCCTCATGTAATCATTTTGTGAACTTAATGCTATAACATGACTAGTTAGTAACTATCTATTGCACCAATTTCAAATCACAATCCACCACGCCAGTTTTTATATGGCAAAATACTTTTAACCAAAAAAAAAAGCTAGGAGAAATGCTTATCGAAAAATTATTGAGTTTGACTTTAGGGGCCTGGGCCCCGTAGTCGAACATGAATTGTAAACTCGGTTATTTCCATGACAAAACAAAAATCTTCCAAGCAAACACTAAAGTGATTATTTACTGCCAAAAATATTGTAGGAAGTAATGTATCTTGCTTTCACTTGGGGCCAATTAAGTCACTTGCAAAAATTTAACTTCCAAATTCAAGATTTTAAACGTGCTTTGTATAAGTAAAAGGAAGACTCACCTCTTTGATTTTTTCAATTGGCTTTCAAATCTTAACAATTCAGTTATTTCAAATGACTCTAAAAACGTGCGAAATATGATCTAAATAGTGTAAAAAAAGCTATTTTTTTCTCCAAAATTACAAAAAATTACACAGCGGCCAGCCGTCATACCCCAGTCTGTGATACGTTTGGGTTAAACAAGTTTGCTCACCACGTCTGCCAACTTACACAATTTTGCAAAGTTTTTTGACTTTTGGCTTAAGTCCTTTCTCTTCAGTAAAATTCAGGTTACATGCCAACCCAGGCCTCGACTTCTGATCCTCCATTTTACGATATCTTTGTCCCAAGAAATTCCCTCTTCAAAAAATTTTGATAACGTCATTGCGTGTGATTTGCGGTTTGGCTCTCCCCTCCAATCAAAAATCCTGGCTATGCCTATGTACCTTGTAAATGTTTTTTTCTTAAATTTAGTCACATTTGATTGCAAAACATTCATTCCTAATCTACAGTATTTGAATTGTGTCTGCGTGATTGCGCTCAAAATTGCTAAAATACTTGCAGCGCAACCGTTTCGCAAGTAAAATAGTTGCCCCGCAATTGTTCACCGCTGGATAAATTACACGCTTTCATTTCATGGGTTATTGAGATTTTTATCAAACCATAATGAATTACTTGACCGCCAGTTTCTAGAAATCAATAAAGTTTTGGATATTTGTTTTTTGTGTTAGACCTTGATGATGATCGACAATTTCGTAAAATGATCGACCTTCTTCATCGAGATTCTTGTTTAAAAGAGGACTACAGGCAAAGTCAATGAGATTTCTAGAAAGTAGGGTAATCATATTAGATTGACTTGGCTTTGACTGCATCTTTTTTGACGCAGTGACCGAGTTGTTTCTGAGATACTCTTTATCAAATACGACGTGTTGTCCTTCTTCCTTCTTTGAATTTCCACAGTTAAAATTGTCAGTGTTGGTGTTAATAGCCATTCCAGTTCTATCAGAGGACAGTGCTGGCTACTAACTCGATATCTGATCAGAGTAACAGTAACTGAGTAAAACTTACCATATTTGCGTATTGTGTGACCCTAGAATAAGCGTTTTAAATCAAGTAGCAAACAATTGCTCATGGCTTGTTTTTAGACGTTTGGTATACAATCTGACGACTTTATTTTTACTGACATGACTTGGCTACTGTACCGTCTAAGTGGAGTATTACCTGGGTTTTATTTTTCACTAATTATGAGATCTAACTGATTGGTGTACACTGCACAAAAAACTGGCTCGATGCAATGATCAGTGACGAGCATGGTCGTAAAGTTGCCAATTAGAGTTGACAGAGTTGTTCTTATGAAAGCAGTGGCATCTACGTCGTGTTTGAAGTGTAAAGGATGAAGTCGATGCCAATTTAATCTGATATGACTGCATTAACTTTAACAGCCCCATTGATTTTGCCTGCATTCTTCTGTAAACTACTCGAAAAATATTTGATTTCATTTAGTAATTAGCCAACTAGATATTTTATGATTTTAATACTGTTTTTTGTTTTAGGTGATCCAGTTCCTAGTTGATGAAATAAGGGAAATCAGGGCAATGCAGGTACAATTGTAATTGCGTATTTATGCAACAGTATGTTTGCAAGAAGAACTATGCACTTACTCTTACGTCATGTTTAGGCTAGATGCAAAGTAATGCAAAACGAAGTTTGGCAAGCCTTGCAAGTAGTCGCTTATATTACTTGCTCAAAATAGCCGAACCATTTAACAACAATTTTGTCTAAATGAAGTGACGCAACTCTCTCAAAGTTTGTGACAAGTTGCAAGTTGTCGATGACATCAAATTTGGGTTGCTGCATGGCGCTTCAATGCGTTGTTTCGTTTCCAATGTTAAACGCCTCTTTAGGCAAAATCTGTTTATTGTATTTTGACGGAATCAGCACCTGTTCAAGAAGTGTGCTTGGTCGAATGTTCTTGTTCATTTGTTTAATTTTTGTTCACTGAGTTAGCAGCTTGATTTCACCTAGGAGAGATTATCACCACAAACTCCTTAATCCAAGGATGCAACAACATAAGTGGTCGCTTATATCACTTGCGCAAAATATGTTTTGCAGGAATTGATTTCAGAACTTTCTTGGTTTTCATTAATCTTGATTTTTTTGCAGATGGAGATATTGAATCGGTTGGAGCATTAGTTTGTTTGGATTTAAATGGGCATCGTAGCAATTTAGAGGATAGATGATTGCTTAATCAAATTAATTGAGTATATTAACAATCCTTCATCTAATTAATTTGATTAAGTAGTAGTTAAACCTCTGTATTGCTACGATTTGTATGCAAATTTTTAAACAGTTTTTTGTGGAAGTGCAGAATCAGCTTTAAAATTGACTTTGTGCAACACATCATCAGTTATTCAAAAAAGATGCAAATTATGACTAAGTTGAATGCTCAGTGTCCAATGGTATTATTCTGCCACAGGTAGTTTGATTTTGGTTTCTGCATGTTATAGCTTACTAGTTTGCAATCGTGCGTGCTTGTCATTTATAACAAGCATTAGAGCTGCTGTAAAATGTGGTGGTTTGGACACATGCCTTGAATCAACAAAACGAAAACAATTGAGACCAAAAACTCTAATATGCGAGTTCTTAAAAGGTTGCTTTGGACTTAATCTGTAAGTAAGGATCATGATGGGTATGAGCAATTTAATTTTATCACTTGGCTTTAAAACCACGCAAAATGCCGCTAAAATGGGATTTAAAAAAAAAATGTTCGTGCTACAAAGTCCAGAAATTTATGTTCCTGTAAATTAAGTCCTAGAAATTTTTTGCCAATAAAACCAAAGCCTCTAACGCACATTAAAAAGCTTTAGTAAAGAGATTACTGACGTTTTAGTATCAGACAAACTATCGTAAAAATTGTAAATTATTTCGTGAAATTCTAGTTTAATGATTACCTGCATTTAAAAAATTAATCAAGTTACTTTGCTATTAACGCAACTGTATGTTTAGGATTTAAGCCGAAATGATTGAATATGTACGCCCAACAAAAGTTCAACCACACATTTTGTCGATCTTCATTTAATTTGATGCCGACAGACAGACATTTTATTGTTAGCTACTACAAAAATGCTTATAAGTAGAAGAAAACCAAATTCATTAACTGTACTAAAAAGCCAACTTTGAAAGACATGAAAATAATTTACAAATAAAGTCAACAATGGAGCCATGGAATCTGTTTATTGAATAAAAGACATATTCAAATGGCTATGAGACGGTTGTGCAGTAAAATAGTTGGTTGATTTAAACAACATATTTACTTGGTTAATGCAAAATCTACGCAAATTATAAAAGGCAATATTTTTATTAAAGCATGTATGTAGATCTGCCAAAGTAATTTAGGAATCAGTGGCAATACTAGGAGCAAAAAAAGTCTAAAGGGCTTAAACCTTACATCTTTTAAACCAAGGCACTCAAAAAATTAACCGAAATGCGCAAGCTTTTTAATGTGTTTTGTACTTAAGCTGTGAATTGATCAGGCTAAAGTATCTCAGTTTTCTTAGTTTTGCAATTTATTTAATTTGTAAATGGGTATAGAAATTTTCTTTTACATCATGTTAAAATTGCTCTTTTTAAGAATAACAAAACTTATCCCATTTTCTTTAACCACCTGTTAAAAACAGGGGTTGGGATTAGTTTGGGTGATACCTAGAATGAGTTCTTCTTGTTTGCATTTGCTTTTGCAGCATAAATTTGATGTCACAGCCACTTATCGAAAGTTAGGTCGCATATGTAACAATGACAATTAAGACAGCCTAATACCTATCGTCAATGTCATCTTTTTCGTCTTGTACATTTTCCATTTCTCATCAGTTATCACAAAGCCAATTAGACAAAATTTGAACGTTCATAACCGCACCAAAACTATACCATTCTAGTCCTATTTTAAACATAGAAAAAAATCATCTTGCTCTCCGGTTTTCATTACAAAACAAAAACGTGTTTTGAATTTTATGGCACCTTGCACAAATAAGACTAATTTAAAATAAATTAATGATGACATCGTCGCTAATTTGCAGAACTGTCGTAACTCCAAAATTGTGTTTTTGAGAAAATTGCATTTTAAGGTTTGTTTTTTTTCTGACTTGTGCAATTCTTCAGATAGGGCGTTGATTGCTTATTTACAGTTGGCCTATGTACTGCAGAAGAATTCGAACACATATTTACTAATATGCAAGTTTATTAAAGGGTGCAAATGTTTCGGTGTGTAATGCATTCTTGGAGTTACAACACTTCTTCTTTTTTTAGATGGAGTCTGCTAACACTTACGACACTTTACCAAAACTGTAGAAGGTTGTAAGGTAGCTTTAATAAATTTAATTTCAATGTTTTCATTCAAAAAATATCACAAAGAAGCAATTCAAAATCAACATAGCGTATCACAAGTCAATCAAGCCAAACATAAGGCTTAAAAAAACACATCACAAACCAAATTTCAATCTAAAATTATCATTCTTAAATTTTGTGCTAAGGTGATTATTAATTTTTCTAAGTTTGCTTTTTTGTTCTTTTTTTTGTTGCTAAATGGTAGAAACCACAGAATGAAAATAAAAATACAGAAAACAAGCAAAATAAGTTTCAAAGTATTTCTAAGTATCACTTCATACTCTTTCTAATCTGTTTGGTCTTGCTCAGTTTGGTCATCATCATGCACTTTTAACTTTTGGTAGAAATTGTGATAGATTTTTGGTATTGCAAGTTTCATGCACAGCTTTAATAAATCGACCTTCTTTTTTTTTGCAATGACTCGCCCAACTTCTTCATTCACTGCTTTAATCACCAACCGTGTGATTTGTGTGAATCGAGCGTTTACTGCCGATAAATCTTCCTCAAGTGCTGAATTTTTGTAGAAAACGTTTCCTCCTTCATTTTTCATAACCTGCATTTTTGAAATTTTTGAACTGCCCTTATGTGCTACTGTTTGTTGAAAAATATTTTCAACATCATAAATTAACGAGTTGTCCAGTTCCACAACATTGCATCGTTGCTTTTTGGAGGAAGTTTTGATCAGCATGCACCATTGATCGGGAACGAAAACCTCCACTCTCTTAGCGGCACGTTCCATGACGGAATGGACTGCATTGTTCTCATTTTGGCTGTGCCCAGATTCAAAAAAGTAATGGTTTATTTTTAGAATATTCTTGGATTTGAAGCTCAGAAAGCTTCTAAGCGAAGCCAAAATGTTCCAATTGCGATTTTGCCCAGGGCATGCGTTGCTGAAGAAATTCACTTCTTTGATGCCTCCCTGTTTATCCCATTTTTGTAGCATATACAGTAAGCAGCTTCCTATTTCGTTGCTTCCTCGTGCGGATACACCCTCATGCCACACAAAGCAGGTTATTTCGTCATTGGTCAAGTCTGTGATAGAAAAATTGTAGGTCGAAAGTTTTCGAGCATAATAAAATAATGACACTTCCGACTTAGGAGTGGGCAACGCTTTTTGCAAATCAAATACTGCATTTAGTTTGCTTTTGGCTGCTTCTTTTTTCAAATCTGATTTGATGGCGCGAATTTTTTCGGCGCTTTGTCGATGTTGTTGGTAAGTAACTTTCTCCTCTTCTTGCTCTTGGGGACTTAAATTGCGAAATCTTTTGCAAGTTTCACATCTATCTTTTTTGGGAGGGTGGAAAGCTAAATTCATGGATTTGAAAGTTTTCCGATAAATCGTGCAACTTAAAGGTAGTAACTACAACTTAAGAAACAAAAGTAACAAAGTAACAAAAGAAACTACAACTTAATGGTTGTAGTTTCTTTTCTTGACAATGGCTAGCGTAAAGCTCATACATTTTTGCCAACGTCAAGTCAGCAGAAAGATAAAGCAAATTACCGCTTTCTCTGCAGTAGTGACTTGGCATTTGTGAAAACGATAAAATGTGCTCTCTAAGTTCATTTTTCCGCTGTTGCATGGCATCATCTTCTTTGCTATTATTTCCTCGAAAATCTGGTGAAACAATTCCATCTCCAATTTTTTTCTCGAACGCAGTAGTGATCGTTTTTTCGCTAAGTGCAAGAGTATTCAAAAAATACGTTTTGCACACCTCCAACTTTGTACCATCAATTACAAAAAAATATTTTAGAAAATTCTTTTTTCGTGAGTGACTGCCCTCTGTTCTTCTACGTTGTTTTTGTGCTGTTGTAACTGTGTTTACAGTGTATTGCCGTTGTTGGTTAATGTTACCCAATTTCCAATTCAAGTCAAAGAGCATCTGGCGATTCTCTTCAGAGATTTTGGAACTGCATTTTAAACGTTTACAGTTGCAACTATTTTTGATAGTTTTAGCCGAAACAACTCTTCCATTTTTATCTTGGTATGATAATCCTGAATTTCTTCTTGTTATATTTTTTTGCTTCCGAAATTGTCTTGTTTGTTTTCTGCCCCGTTTTGCTCGATTTTGAACAGGAGTTTCGTTTTCATAAGAGCACTCCGCATGCAACGGGGCATGTGGAAGTCTTTCATCAGATTCAAATTCGTTCTCTTTCTGAACTTCTTGGTCAGTTTCTTTTTCGTATGTTTCATTTGGTTGTTCATTATTATGAAATGACGAATGTTCTGTTTGTTCATTTTCCTCTTCCGGTGCAAAAGATGGATCGCAGTCACTATCATCCCAGCTTTCGTGTTCATCACTATGCCAAAGAGTATCTTTTGTGCAACCTTACTAACAGATATATCTTTTGACATAATACTGTTAAGTAAGGAATAATAAATATTTTAGTAGCACCAATATTCTGTTGAAAATATCCAAAAATATAGTAATTAGTAGGCCTACTAGGGAAAATCTATTTCTGCCGCTTGTCACTACCTTAAGTCTCTGTATAATGCAGCGTGTGCAATTGCGCATTGCTTCTTGAACTGCTGCTGCTTATACCATCAGTTTATAACTATCAAGATATGCCTCAATCCCGTGATGTGAGCTGCAAATCAACCTGTTACATTATGCTGTAAGGTGTAAATCAATTTATTGCTATTAAGTAAGCTGCTGGAAGGAGCTCTTCCGTCAAAACCTCAGAAATTAGATCTTTTCGATATCCTTGCATCTTTCACATACAGCTGCAGTTGCCACATAAAAGGTGATAAACTATACAAAAAAATTGTATCGGTACCATCTGCAGCGATTTATCGCAAATTACATCAATTAATAGCACAATTACATGCCAAACAAAACGTCTTCCAAAAAGAACACTATTTAATTGAATGGTTGCGTGATTAAACGATCAATTAATTGCTTGCACAACAAAAGTGAACAGGTGGTACTTCTTACTGAGATCACTAAGATAATAAACTTACGAGTAATTAGAGTATGAAAGATAAAAAAAAGTGCCATCAATATATTATGGTACATTGCAATACACCATATTTAATCAAAAGTGCTCATTTTTTTATTTACACTAAACAGTCGCAACTCCACAACGAAAACATTAAAAATTTTTCTAAACTGTTGTAAGTGGGACTTACGACAGTTCTGAAAAATGCAAGTTAGACTACGACTGTTCAGCTAAATTTATATCTCTTAAACTAAATACGATATAAACGTAAAACCTAGCTAGTTTTGTAGAGAATTATTTGATTAGCAGAAAATTATAAAAAAAGCAATTTCGGAAATTTTGGACTTACGACAGTTCTGCGTATTAGCGACGACATCTTTGTAGTGAGAAATCAACTTAATTTTTCCGAAAGATTAATAAAAACTCGCCATATGCAAAATTTTGTTGTTTCGACAACTTTTAAAAAGTATTTAATTATTAGTGTAAACAGCTTTATTTGAATTGCTAAGCATTGTAAAGCTTTTGGATAATTAAAACGATAAACATTTTACTCAAATGTATGCCTTTTCAAAATTTGTTAATATATTTTTGTCATTTTATTGCAAAAACAAGGCAACCAAAAAATGCCAAACTACAACTACTCATCATCAATTATAACAAGTGTCCAATTTCGGGAAATAAAGATTGTCCTAATTTATTTTTTGTGAACTCTCTCTAGAATAGTGTTTCTCAACCAAAGTCCTTGGAAAGTTCTGGGCCAGTTCATCAGCAAAATAATCATCTACTACATTGAATCTAAATAATATTCTTGAAATTGTGGTATAGTCTCGTTGCAGATTTCTTTGCTTTTATTTTTGTCAAATGTTGTAAACATCAAGTTAACTATTTTTATTTTGACTGCTAAGTTTCAATATCAGGTCGCTTGTCTAATTGTGTGCAGAAGCTATGTGATGTTAAAAGGATTGGTGTTAGTTTTCCAAAATTCCATTGGGAGAGGCTGGTTAATATGTTAGGTAATACATCTTATTTTATAAGAGTTAATATCCTATTTTTATTAGCATTATTCTTGGTAAAGTTGAATGACCAATGATGGTACCTAAGTTGAGAATTCAAGTTTACCAGAATTTGATGTTACTCTTGTTCATTGTATTTCTTTTTTTTTTGAGGGGCAATTTGTGATTAAAAAACTCATTAAGATCACGAAACATACTTATACTGTGCCAGTAAACACCATAATAATGATAACAATTTATAAATCAATGTCAGCTACAAAAATTTTGTTAGATATTGGCTTCATGTTTTTTAACAGTATATTATCTAACTGGCATGACATCTCTTGATGTTTTATGCAATAATTGTCTTAAACAAATCACATAGCATGTGCAGTTTTTAATATTGGTAACAGGTAGCGTTTGTAGTAGACTATTGCTTTTCAATGACAATAGGAAGGTTTGCACTAAAATTAAAACAAATTGTTTTTGCAGTAAAAGAATTTCCAAAATTTAGTTCTTGCATTGTTGTAATTCGCGAAGATTCAGGCTGTTGTAAAAATATTTTGTCACCAAAAAGGTTGAGAAACACTTTTCAAGAGGAATTTTCTTGTTGTTATGATTTCAGGCTATAATATTTACTAATGAATGAATGTTAAGCAGTGCCATCAAATTAAATGACCGATTAAATTTGGACACATCTCGAAATTGTATATTTGGGAATTCGGCACTTGCTGAATTCACATGCTCAATTAGCATAATTGGCAATAGTTAGTACACTATCTACCAAAAAATTAAATAAAAAACACATTTTTTATGCTTAGCAGATATCATAACCATGCTACTTCAATCATTTTATTTTCTTAACAATTTAATCTTTTACATAGAATCCACAGAATCCTATTATCTTTCTTACCAAACATTGCATTCCTTTTTAAGCAAGTACTTTTGCAAATTCAGTAGTTTGTGAAGTCACAAAGTTGCAAAATGCAGGGTTGCCAATCCAGCAAACTCAAACCCGTTTACATTTTTGGAAATAATGAGAGTTGTGGAAAAAGGTTCTGGGTATCTTTCTGTTACACCAAGTAGTTCTCATCTCTAAAAAAAACATTTCAAGTAGTATTTCTTCAACAAAATATAGATAGTGATGTAACCTTCAAAGGTGTGCAGTAATTACACTACGTGCAGGATATACAATAACTTGTGTTCATTACAAAACCTATAATCAATCAATTGGATCAGGAGTCTGCTTTTTAAATGGTATTTCTAGACAGACTAGAATGATTGGTATTCACTGCTTCTTGCTTGACGTTTAGCACCTAACCCAAACCAACAGTGTAAGGCTTCAGCTATGCATACTTCATGCATGCATAGTTAATATTTTAGTTAATACTGAAAGGCCAATATTGCTGTCTTTAGGCCAAAGGGTCTTCATAAATGAACAACTAAACATGTAATTACGACAATATTCTGCGGTTGATATCTTGTTTTTGAAAAGTACTCAATAACAAAAGCAAAGTAAGTAAAAATGCTAATAGGTCAAAAATAATCATTTAAGATGAAGCAGTTGCATGTTTGAAGTGTACCCATAATTTCTGTTAAAAGGAGGCAAAAATCGGTTGAACAAGTCGTTTTATTTTCTTATGATATTTCTTTTAATTATTCATAAACTTTTCTAAATTAGCAGTCGCACTTAAACAAAAATCGCATGAAATGGAAAAAAATAGAGGTCGTTCTAACTTTTGGTGGAAGAATAGGAATCTACATATGGTACACATAGCCACACACCGCAGGCCATCAAAAATTATTCTGGATTTAATTTCCAACACCAATTGAAAGAAACAGATAAGAAGCTTAGAATGATACAAATAACATTGAAAAAAGAACTGTCCAAAAAAATTAAATAAATAAAAGTTCAACTGCGCAAAAAACACAAATAAGTAAGTAAACAAATCAAATAAACACATGCAGGAAGCTGCAAAGACCATATAAATGGACAGTGACATTTTTCTGCTATTTCCATTCGAATGTTTACATAGTTCAAAGTTTTTTTTGGCTGAAACAACTTTTAAACTCTGTTGGTAACTGAATTATAATACTTGAACTTGCGTAATTGTGACAGAAATCGAAAATTTTAGGTTTTAGTTACAAATGTACTTTAAAAACAAGTCATTTTTCCAACCCTGGGGTGAATATAGGCCGCTGTGAGCAAAGTGACGGCGTACAATGTCGATTGGCTGAAATAGGTGATCCTAAATATATTTTTACTATCCCCAGAGCCATCTTGCCAAATTCTCAGTTTGTGACAAAATCACTGTAACGAAATCATCGCTTCGTGGTCGGTTTGTTGTGGTCAGTTGACTTAGCTCGTTATTTACAGAGCCCCCAATAAATTTCTAATATAAAAACAAAAACAAACGATTAGCTTGCGGAGCCTCTAGAATTTTCTAGCAATGCACTGGGACTCCATTCGGAGCACTTTGAGAAGCTATGGGCTAAAGTACTACATTGAAACATCAGTCAAGAAGACCCCACCAAGACACCTCCAATGATTTTTCATTCAGTTTTGTTTTAAAGTTAGGTTGCTAAAACTCTCTAAATGTGTCACTTACCCAAAGCAGAGGAGGCGCCTGTCTTATCCTCTTTTTAACATAGTCGTAATTTGGTTGGAGGTGGTAGTACCCCTGGTCACGAAGTCGGTTACTTTTTCTTAATGCCTAAACAGTTAAAACTCTCTAAATGTGTCACTTACACAAAGCAAAGGAAGCACCTGTCTTATCCTCCTTCTAACATGGTCGTAATTTGGTTGGTTTTGGTAGTACCCCTGGTCACGAAGTTTGTTACTTCTTCTTAATGCCTAAACAGTTAAAACTCTCTAAATGTGTCACTTACGCAAAGCAGAGGAGGCACCTGTCTTATCCTCCTTCTAACATGGTCGTAATTTGGCTGGTTTTGGTAGTACCCCTGGTCACGAAGTCTGTTACTTCTTCTTAATGCCTAAACAGTTAAAACTCTCTAAATGTGTCACTTACGAAAAGCAGAGGAGGCACCTGTCTTATCCTCCTAACATGGTCGTAATTAGGTTGGTTTTGGTAGTACCCCTGGTCACGAAGTTTGTTACTTAACTCTCTAAATGTGTCTCTTACGCAAAGCAGAGGAGGCACCTGTCTTATCCTCCTTCTAACATGGTCGTAATTTGGTTCGTTCTGGTAGTACCCCTGGTCACGAAGTCTGTTACTTCTTCTTAATGCCTAAACAGTTAAAACTCTTTAAATGTGTCACTTACACAAAGCAGAGGAGGCACCTGTCTTATCCTTCTAACATGGTCGTAGTTTGGTTGGTTGTGGTAGTACCCCTGGACACGAAGTTTGTTACTTCTTCTTAATGCCTAAACAGTTAAAACTCTCTAAATGTGTCACTTACACAAAGCAGAGGAGGCACCTGTCTTATCCTCCTTCTTACATGGTCGTAGGTTGGTTGTGGTAGTACTCTTGGTAGGTTGGTTGCGGTAGTACCCCTGTTGGTTGTGGTAGTACCCCTGGTCACAAAGTCTGTTACTTCTTGTTAATGCCTAAACAGTTAAAACTCTCTAAATGTGTCTCTTACACAAAGCAAAGGAAGCACCTGTCTTATCCTCTTTCAAACATGGTCGTAATTTGGTTGGTTTTGGTAGTACCCTGGTCACGAAGTTTGTTACTTCTTCTTAATGCCTAAACAGTTAAAACTCTCTAATTGTGTCACTTACGCAAAGCAGAGGAGGCACTTGTTTTATCCTCCTTCTAACATGGTCGTAATTAGGCTGGTTGTGGTAGTACCCCTGGTCACAAAGTCTGTTACTTTTTAATGCCTAAACAGTTAAAACTCTCTAAATGTGTCACTTACACAAAGCAGAGGAGGCACCTGTCTTATCCTCCTTCTAACATGGTCGTAATTTGGTTGGTTTTGGTAGTACCCTGGTCACGAAGTTTGTTACTTCTTCTTAATGCCTAAACAGTTAAAACTCTAAATGTGTCACTTACGAAAAGCAGAGGAGGCACCTGTCTTATCCTCCTTCTAACATGGTCGTAATTAGGTTGGTTGTGGTAGTACCCCTGGTCACGAAGTCTGTTACTTCTTCTTAATGTCTAAACAGTTAAACTTGAAACTAGACAGTTGAATCCACTAAAATCAATTAAGTTCTGATTTCAGCCCAGTCTATTTACAAGTGCTACAATCACTTGACTTTGATTGAAAAAACTTTCAAAAAACATGCCAGCAAAAATAGCAAGGCTGGTGTATATCAGTATTCGCTGACCCACGTAAAGAGTTACTTATTCTAAATTACATTTACAATAATGCATTATTCAATGATTAGCATTGATAGTAAGTTTTTTTTTAAGGGAGGTTACTAAAACTCAAAATGTGTCACTTACTTGAGGTGGAGAACGCATCTGCCTTGGCTTGCTCCTGATAGGGTCGTGGTAGGGGGCGTTAGTGTAATAGTCCTGGTTCCTTGAATGATTTCTACTTTATGCCTAAAGTTACATTTAAACTAGACAATTGAATTTATGGATATCAATTAAGTTCTGGTTTCAGCCCAGTCAACTTACATGCACACGCATTTGACCTTGATTTGAAAAAAGCAATCAAGCCAAAATAGCTAGCCAGGCGGTATATTAAGTATCAGTATTTCGGACCACAATTGGTATATTTATCCTTATTTAAGTTTTCGTCCTTATTTGAAGGTATGGTTATTAAAACTCATCAAATGCGTCAGGTGCATGAGGTGGCGGAGGCACCCGTCTTGGCCTGTTTCTCACCATATCATAATTGGGGGGTTTGGTTATACTTCTGGTATCTCAAGCGATTGCTTGGTTGTAGAGCCTAAACAGTTAAATTTGAATTAAACAATTAAATTCCAGAAATAAATTTAAGGTGTGGTTTCATCCCAGTGTACATACATGTACAAGCATTTGTTTTAGATTTTGAATCAGCACTTTAGTGAAAATAGCTAGCCAATCGGTATGCTTACCAGATCATAGTTGGAAGGTTTCAGGTAATACCCTTGGTGTCTTAACCAATTGCTCCATAGTATGGCCAAAACAGGTAAATTTGAAATTGACAATTAAATCTCTTGAAATAAATTAAGTTCTATTTTCAGCCCAATGTACTTAACATGTACAAGCATTTGACGTTGGTTTGAAAAAAGTCTGTAAGCCAAAATAGCAAACCAGGTTGTACATTAAGTATTTGCTTACCACAGTTGCTGTTTATACTCAACGTTCACAACAACATTCTTGCAATTGATGATTTTAATTTTGCAAGGTTAAGTAGCAAATTTAAATGGGCGGGTACTAAAACTCACCTGATGTGATTTGCACCGTAATTACTATGTATACTCAACGTTCTCAACAAAAAATTCTTACAATTGATAACTTAAATTTCGTAAATTTGTGGTAGTAAATTCAAAGAGAAGTTACTAAAACTCACTTAAGGTTTTACATACATGGGCAGGAGATCTTAAGAAGGCCTCCTTCTGGCAAGATCATAGCTAGTGGGGTTTGTCATTAAACCTGAACAGTTAAGTTTTTTAACTACGCGTACAGTTAAATGCACTAAAATAAAATTAAGTTCTGGTTTCATCCCAGTCTATTTACTCAAAGACGTATTTAACTTCGACTTGAAAAAACATGTAAGCCTAAATAACGAGCTGGTTGTGTGTTAAGTATTTGCTTACCACATATGCTATTTATCCTCAATGTTTATAACAACATTCTTGCAATTCGTGATTTAATTTTGCAAATTTAAGTAGTAAATTTATAGGAAAATTACTAAAACTTTAAATGTGTCACTTGCATGAGGCATAAGATGCACTCGTGTAAACTTTATGTTTTTATTAAAGGCAGATTACTAAAACTCACCAAAAGTGTCGCTTACATGAGGTGGAGGAGGCACCAGTCTTAGCCTTTTCTTGATAAGGTCATTGTTGGTGGATTCTGGTAATACCTTTGGCTTTGCAATCTTCGGCTGCATTGTATAGTTTTAACATTTAAAGTATCTTGGCAGTTGTAGTAACTTGTTCGGTTATGAAGATCACTCATATTGATCCTCCAACCAACAACTTATCTCAAATTTGCTTTTGGGGTTTTAGTGGTGGCCTTGTGACTATTCATTTTTTTGAGCGATGGTCTTAGATGCTGTTTTTTTTATTTGCCACTCCTTTTACTAGGTGTTTATATGAACCATACAATTGATTTAAGTATTTTTGATTGCATGATGGGTTGCTACCGGCCAGTTGGTCGAGCGGCAACACGTTCAAATCTTGGGCCGGTCAAATCGGACACAGTGTTGCCAACAGCTCGCCACCACTGCAACATTTCTTCGAAAGGAGCTGTGTTGCTCGGGCGCAATGACACAGAGATGGGCCCCGCAAACTCGTTACACGCTTTGGTGTACTACAGCGAGTATAAATGAAAGATTTGATTTGATTTTGATGATGGGTGGCTGACCTTGATTTTGCTTGATATTGGTCATTTCCATAGTCTTGTTTGTCATGCAGGGCAACAATTTGTATCGTTTGGATTTTGCTTGCAAACGGCCGTTTTGCATTTTTAGTTAAACTTCTAATATACTTTTGAAAGTATATTTTAGGTGTTGGAAACCGTAATGCAGTTTGCCAAATAAGCGTCTTCATTTATAAACTTTTTCTGAAAATTTTATTTGTCTAAAACCATTGAATCACCCATTTGGTGGACTTTCGTTGTGGCACTTTGATCAGTTTTTGCTTTTCGATACCTACCTAGTGACGAATTTTCTCATTTTGCTTGAATGGTTCTAAACTTCACTACTAAGATGGCACCCGTGATTTCAGATGGGCACTAAACTTTCTTGTATTTATAATTGATCCAAGTTTGAATTCTCTGCATTAAAAGTTTAACAATTAATATCTGGAAGGCTCCAAATCGTGGAAAATGAACATAGCAAAGAAAATAGTGGTCAAAAGTGTGGTAAAAAAGCACTAATATTCTGTTTATTAATATCGCATATCGGTAGTTATCAAGATATACCGGTGTAACATTGGTCATTTTCTACCAGTTTTTGGCCTTCAAACTGGTGTCCTGGCGCCATTTATTACGCTGCAATGGGTAAAATCTAGAAATTTCGTTGGAAAAGAAACTGTTTGCCTTGATCAGATGATACAGCAGGTTTGACATTACAACCTACTTTTCATGTTCACAGTTTTAAGGGAAAGACGTTCCAGAAAATTTTCTAAGCTTTTCCAAACTTTTCGTATTATTACACACAAATCGCTCCATAAAATAAAAAAATTACTTGCTCTTGGTGGCATTATAATGACAATCAATGTAGTAATTATATCAATATTTAACAAACTGACACAAGTATATGAAGTTCAAAAAGTTAAGATGGTTGACACACACCACATTGAAATATTGACAATTTGATATGGTAGGTTTGATATTACAATCTACTGTTCATGTTTACATGTCAAATAGAAAAACTTCCAAGATAATTTTATTTGCTTTTCCAAACTTTTGGTATCATCACACACAAATTGCAAAAAAAAAAAATCTACTTGAAGTTACTGGCATTATTCAATTATATATTTCCACAAACTTACACCAGTACATTAAGTTCAAGAAATTAAAATGGTTTACACATCACATTGAAATATTGACAATTTATTGAATTGGAAAGAGCAATCAAGCTTTGTAATATTCTACGTCGTGTGTATCATTGTTTACTGTACTGGTAATTTCAGAAGGAATCAAAATGTTATCCAATGATAACCAAATTCAAGGAATCCATGAAATAATCCAACATTGAGATTAATACAGATTTATTTTTAATCAAAGAGTTTTCGTCAGTGCAGATTAGGTTAGTAGTACATTAACATGAAAAATACTGTATATTGGTTATTCAATTATGTAATGGTTTATTTAAAAAAAGAATATTTCATACCGGTATTAATTTTGATCATGTTGCATGCTTCTTGATCTCTTGCATCTTTTTAGGTGGAAACTTACACTTATGCTGCATATTTTAGATATGTAGGTAGATATATTATGCTACATATTGTAGATATGTATCTATAGTACCTGTTGTATCGACTTATGCTACATAGCTAATAGATACACTTTGCATTTTTGTTTTGCAGAAATTGTTTTTTTAGTGAAAAGCACAGGATGAACTGCATATACATAACTTTTCCAACGTGACCCAAATCTGAAAACCCCTAATATGCAATAACTTGAAAGTGCATCGAGAGTTTGCTATTGAAAATAGTCTATAAAAATTGCTATTCACTGTTTCGTTTTTTGATGTTTAACACTCAAAAGTGCATTGTGTTAATTCAATCATGCGTGAAAAGTAGGTGAGCTTTTGGTAGCTTGACTCAAAGGCGCAATTGCTATCTCCTGGCCTCAGAAACTTGTTGAATAAATATGTAAAAATACAGCATGTTGGAATAAACATGTATTTAACTATGGCACAATAATCAATCAAGCAAAGCAAATATAATGCCAAGTGATTAAAAATAATATTTAATAAAGCAGTCCCACCATTAAACTGCACCCTAAATTTCGGTTAAGTAGAGGCAAAAACTGGTTGAAACAAATCGCTTTAGTCACTTACTATCATCTTAGAATAATGATCATCTCTTTTCGCCATTTATTCTGAATATACGAGGGTCAGTCAAAAAGTAATGAGCCCAAGTATCTCCTGGCCATATGTATTGCAATAAAATCTAAAGTCATACATCAAAAGAAAGCCCAGGGACAGGAGATCTTAGTTCTACTTTTCAATGTAATCTCCGCGCTCTTCAATTCCAACTGTCCATCGATGAACAAGGGACATTATGCCAGCCTTGTAAGAGTCAGCAGGCTGCATTTTTAACCAGTTTCTTACTGCGTTCTTGACTTCCTGATCACCAGTGAAGTGCTGCCCCCTAACTCCTTCTTTCAATGGTCCAAAAAGATGATAGTCAGACGGACTGTCACTATACGGCTGAGAAAAGTTTTGTCACTTTTATGACACTCAATAAGCTCTGAACAAGCTTCAAAACGGGCTTGCTTATGAAAATCCAAAAGTTGCCTCGAAACCCATCTGGCACAAACCTTTGCAAAGCCTAGCTCATTAACAATATTCACAACACTTCCATGGCTTACTCAAACACATTCAGCAATGTAATCAATAGTGATTCTGCGATCATCTCTAATAAATTTCTCAACCTAATCACTGTTTCCAGGATAAACTGCTGAAGTTGGTCTTCCACTTCTTTGTCTGTCTTGGAGGCTACTCAAACTTGGATCATCTTGTTCGTCTTTAATCCTGGATACCCACTTTTTCACAGTGCTGTAGACTATTGAAGCATCTCCATAAATCTTTACCAATCCTTCGAAAGTTTTTTTTGGTGGCTCCTCTTCTGAAACAAGAAATTGAATCACGGCTTTTTGCTTCTGACGGACATCTAGTGATGACATCATTTCCAAAACACGGAACCAAAAGAGGACACGTTGAAACAATTTTGTTTTACAATTTATTTTTAAAGCAGTAAATTTACTAAACACCTTAAAAATTTCTAGAAAAAATATGAAGGTTAAAGTGGTTAAACTTATCAGGGCTCATTACTTTTTGACCGACCCTTGTAGAATTGCACTGCAATTGGTAGATGCTAGAAATTCAAAGGGAAAACAAGTTGAAACACAAAAAAGTTAAACTTGATTAGATGATGCAGCAAATTTTTGACATCGCAATGTATTTTTCATGCTCACATTTTAAAGTGAAAAACTTTCTTGATATTTTTATTAGCTTTTCCAAACTTGATATCGCAGCACACAAATTGTACAGCAAAAAACAAAAAATCTACTGGCACCAACTGGCATCATCAGTTGAATTCTTATAATGGTATGTTGAATTCCAATATTTGAATAACCGAAATCAAGGGTTCCATAAAATATTGAAGTAATTCAACAATGTTATTAATACAGGTTTATTTTAATCAAAGTGTTTATGTCATTACAGATTAGGTTAATACAACATTAACATAAAAATCAACGCATATTGTTAATCAGTTTAATAATGGCTTGTAGTGTTCTATTAACTAAATATAAAATTCTGTTTGCACTATATTAACTATTTGTGTAAAAATAATTTTGCTGGTCGGATGTATGCACCATGTCAAGAGAGAAGAAACAAAAACTGAAAAAAGCAAACAAAACATTTGTACTTAAATATACCATAAACATCATGTAAAAATTTTACTAGGAAATGAAAGGGATACAAACTGTTTCTTAACATTAATCTAGTATTCGAAGAGAAAGCAAATTTTGAAAACTTGTTCAGATTTACAAGGGTTTGTAAGCATACTCTTGGCTCGTGAAACTTTTTAGTGAATGAATTGTCGGCTTCACATAACGTAGCTTCAATGATTTTAATTTTATTTTTCAAATTCTCAAAATTTAACAGATTGCTATGTGCAGAATTACATGAAATCCATTTTACATTCTTTGATTGTCAAATATCTGAAAGAAATTTCAAGAAATGTTTGTAAGCTAATGTTTATGATAACGATTCATAGGTAAAGAAATGTTTTTTTTATCAAAGACTCTCCTGTTGTTAGAATTTTGTCTTTATGATCTTGTTGGGATTGTAACGCATTTAAAAAAGACAAAATAATTTTGTTGCTCTGGAGCTAATTAGTTGAATAATAGTCAATATGGCTGTGAATCATGTATGTGTCAATGTTTTTTGATCTAGTAAGATCGAATCTTTTGATCGCTGTCGAGACTAGCTCGAATTTTACTCAGGATTTAATTAAGCATGGATGTTTTCCAAGGTAAATGTTCATTTAATTACAGTATAAGTTGTGGTCAAAAAGTTAATTTTGTGAACTTTTTCAATCTAGTAAGATCGAATCTTTTGATTGCTGTCGAGACTTGCTCGAATTTTACCCAGGATTTAATTAAGCATTGATGTTTTCCGAGGTAAATGTTCATTAAATTATAGGTTGTGATCAAAAAGTTAATTGTGTGAATTTTTTCAATGTTTTGTATTCAAGATTCAAGACCAGAGGTTTTGTATAAATTGTTCTTAATAAACTATGCTTTGTTTCGGAAACAATTAGGAAAAGCTTGTTTGTACAGGGCCATTTATTAATGGTGCAAACCTCATTACTCGCTGAATTGATCATATGATTTAGATTTGAGTTTGATAAGATCGTCTGCAAATAGTGTTGGGAAAGAATGTGTAATCACTTGGGAAAATCGTCAAAATATGGTAAGACTAATGTTTTGCATAAGTGCTCTGATTCAGACATGATTTGTTCTGAAAAAATTCATAGAAGACTTTGTTTGCACAAAAGCATAAAAATAGACGTTGCAAAGGTCTTCATTTGTCTGATATACATAGTTAGATTGTACTTGTTATGAATGCTCTTGTGTTGTCAGCCAACATTATTGCTAAAGAGTGTTTAAGGTGTTGGAAAAACATGATATATATTACAGTAGTTGACGGTGTTTCATTACTGTGAACTTGCAGTTGCTTGTGCCATAAATAACTTTCAAGCTATTGTATTGGCATGTGTCTTACACGTAATTAAGATAGTTTTGATGTTACAATGGTGTGGTCAATGGTATCAAGGACTTATGATAAATCAAGAAAAAATCGAATTTTTTTTAGCATTTGCATTAATTCGCCCCAGTTTCTTAAACATTTACTGCAAAATTAATTCGCCTAGTTTGTCACCTAAACAGGATTTTAACAGTTTAAAAAGACAAACTAATAAATTGGGCAGTACTATGCAAAAATCGAGCACCCTAATATCAATCCCAGTCTTTTGACCAAATCTTTTGTTTTCTTCAATTGCGTTAATTTGATGATTGTTGCATTCTTTTCTGATTTCAGATTGGATTTCAATTGCGCTACTAAGTTATCAACTGACTTGGCAATAAGCAATACATGCTTATGTTTTCAGCTGAGCGTTTGTCAAATATTTTTCAACGGTGGCTCAAAACATTCGATATCCACTAGCTTAAAATACGTCATTAGAAATCATGGTTTGGTCAGTTTCCATATGGTGTGATTCGTAAGCAATGTCCAAATATTTTTTTGTTCAAACATCGCCTGATCTTAACAAAAAACATCAACTAATCATTCTTGTAGCTTATAAGGTGTTCACAAATTCGTTGTTGGGTGTTTTTTCCAAGTGATAACATTGCAAAACCAACTAAAATATTTGGCTATTAACAATCTACTGATAAAAAATCAGCTCTTCAGATTGAATCTGCTGAATAATCAAGTTTGTGAGGTTTCTCAGGAATGGCATTAAAAGCGTACCATGGGAGTTTAAAGGCATAAACTTCTCTTTTTGAAACTCTTGAAGCAATAAGATTTTGATGGTTTAATGTAGTGTGTAGCGCTTTGCTATTTTTGGTTGTTGCATCAAATCACATAGATTGTTATTTTTATCAAGACTGGGGAGTTGGAGCCAAGCATTTTACCATCAACTAGAGCTGTTACAGTAGCCATAGCTGAAAAAAATCTTTAAGCAACAGCTGCATATTTGCTGAAACGAAAAACCATAATAAAGCCTAGCTAAAGCCCATATTACATTTATTTGAAACCTAGAATTTTAAGGTTTAATGTTTCAACTTGCCAGTGATAATGATGTGGTTTTGGAACCGGAAACATAGAGTGTTGAATGCCAACTTCATAGCCATGCCTTTTTTCCAGTAGCTCCCCAACTTTGATTCTAACCACACATTTTGATCATGCACACGATTTAATTAATGTTTGTGTTATGTGTACTCTTACATTGTCACTGAAACTGTATGGAGCAATATTCACTTTACCTTATCATGAACTGTGAAGGTAGCCATTCGGTAAAAACAATCACGCTAATGTTCAAAAAATATGGAAGTTTGCATCAAAAGTAAACAAAACATTGTTGAAATACAGACGCCATTACAAAATTACTTCCAAATGTTGAGTATTTTGTTCTGGGTTGGCAAACCTACTTTGGAATTTTGATTTTTTTTTTGTACAATCGCAGCAATTTGAAAGTGTTTAAAGCCCAATCTCGCTTGGCATATTCTACACATGCAATGTTATGTAAGTAAAATGGAGTATAAACCGCAGAATCCTGTTTGACTGTAACAGCTTGTGTTTTCAAAGTGTGGCCAAAATGTTGCTTATTTTCAAATTAACCCCCAAACATGTTAAATTATTTGTATCATTAATATTTTCTGGCATGTAAAAAGCATTGTGCTATCTTAAGCCACTGAAAAATTGCATCCCTAAACGATGCTGCAATTTTGTTTTTGAAATAGCTACTGATAGCAAAAAAATGCGCACCTTGAACCATGCCAAAATGAAGTTGCATAAAATTTCTATAGATAACAAAAAATTTAGCTCTCCAACGTAAGCCATTCAAAAAATTGGTTTAGGAAAGTAAGCTGCCCAAAAAGGTGATACTCGCAAATCATGCCAGTGTATTTGATAAAAGTTAAGTCGCTCAAAAAATTAAGAGCGTTTCTTAGAAGGTGGCATCCTCTAATCATTTACAATATTCGTTTCTTGAATAGCTTTTGATATCAAAAGAACTCGGGCTCAAGCTTACGAGGGGTGTATGAAAAGTTTTAAGCATCAGAAAAAATAAAAGGAATTTGAGACTTATAATCATTTATTTTTCAACATAGTCCCCTTCAAGGGCTGAACACTTGCTCCCACGGTGCTGAAGCGCTTTTATCCCCGTTTAGAGCAACTCTTTTGCTTGAGACTCAAAAAACTTCTCGACTGCAATTATGACGTCATCGCTGGCAAAATGGCAACCAGCCGAGGCTTTTTTCATTTGTGGGAAAAGATGAAAGTCGGAGGGGGCCAGGTCTGGCAAATACGGTGGACGAGGGCAAGTTCAAATCCGGAATCGTGAATTGTTGTCATGGAAAACCACGGAGGTGTGAGCTGGTGCATTGTCTTGGTGTAAGAGGATTCCTCTTGTGAGCTTTTTACGGCTTTTTTCTTTGATTGCTTCCCTTAGACGCTTCAGTTGTCCAGAATAATGGTGTCCATTCACTGTGTGGCCCTTCTGAAGGTATTCAATCAGTATGATACCCTCGTAATTTAGTATTTTTGATACTTAAAACTTTTCATACACCCCTCATACTTTTTCACAAGCTAAACCCCCAAATCATGCCGAAACTTTTGTCTAACATGCAAAAAATTGGATGCCTAGTTGAAGCCATAAACAAAGTTGATTTGGTGGTGTTTCTGGGGAGATAGATCCCGCAAACCATGTCTGAAATATTGGTTTTCTAAATGGCGACTGATAATATAGCAAAGCAAATTAGCTTCAAAAACCATGGTAAAATATTTGTTGATTAAAACGTCTGCTGATGAAAGTTTCGTAGTTTGTGGAGAAGAGTACCTAAGGGGGTGGTACCACCAAACCATGTCAAAAAAATTCTGCTAAATTTCAGCGATGACAATCGCAGCGAAGAATATTTGCAATATTTCTTGGATTGTAATGTGATGCATTGTAGAACAATGGATGTGATTATTTTGCAATATGTGAAATATGTATGATGTGATACAATTGCAGGTAGTTTGCGATTATTTCTTGTAATTGTCGATTTTTTTGGTAAATTTTGAAATTCAAGTTTATTGCCTGAAAGGTAGCGCTTAGTTCGCCAATTGAAGCTTTTTTTGACCATATTTGCAAATCAACATGAAACGTTACAATCAAACTACTAATGGTAGTCAACATCTAATTTCAGGATGATTTCCTTTCTACAGAGCTTGATTTTATGTTTCACAACTAAAACAACCACATGATTATGTGGTATGCTGAAATGATCATTATTATCCATTCCCTAGAAATAGTCTGTAGACTGAAGTCCGCGCAAAGCTTTGAATTTATTAGCATTACGAGTCATGACGCAGCAGATGCCAAAAGTAATGCTCCCAAACTTCTGCACATAACAAACTCAAAAAATAATCTTACATGTCCTTCATGGTAGCTTACCAAAGATATAGCAGCTTAGTATAGCTGCTGTTTGGAGGAATATCACCTCTCATTAGCCGTGGTACTTAGGTCGGTTTATCAACTGCAAAATGACTGCTGTTTCACATTGAGCAGCTTGCCACAATCATTGAAGTCATGGCAACCCACTTACCAACCAAAACTTGAGAAGATGGAGCTCATGTGATTTTGTGATAATTAACAAGAAGGAGCCCATGAGCCCTTGTGATAATCAACTGGAAGGGTAAAAAATGGACAAGGCAGCATTACTGCTGGAATCTGATGCCAACATAGCTGTTAAATTAGGACGCTTCTAGTATTCCATTTATTGGGCCCATAAATGGAATACTACGTTCGTTGGCATCTAATATTATGTTGGCATCGTAATCTAGAGGATATGTTGGTTTGTCGAGTTTGTAGCCTACCAGTTAAATAATCGCCATCATTTTTGAGTTTTGGTTGTTAAGTATTGTAGTTAAGTTCTGTTGCACAGGGGTTATAATGGCCTTATGACAAAACAAAAATACTTTAAAAATATTAACAACAAATCGAAAAATTGCAGATTTTTTGTGCAATGTTTTGATGCAGATTTTTTTGAAATGGATGTTGATATGATGCGTGTTTTGATGCGATGCGATTGCCATTCCTGCTAATTTTACAATATGTAGACGGCTCCAAAGCCAAATTGGTAGTTTCTTTGAAAGGGGCGTACCTAAACCAGTTCAAATTACCGTATTTGCTTTGTAAATGGGTACTCATGCCAAAAAAATATAGCTTTCTATCACAAAACGTTCCAAAACTGATTGTGGAATGCCCATTTTGTATGTCTTGGGGGTGGCAACCCAAAACCATATCAAAATATTACTTTCCGAAATGTTCGCTGATATTAAAAAATTTAATGTTTAGCTTGATGGGTTTCAACTACCAATATTTTAGAGATCCATTTCAAAAGACACCTTGCCATTATGTTTGTTGAATGGCTACTGATTGAAAAAATTATTAGCTCCCGAGTTAAAGGTTTGAAAAACTGAGTTTATGGGAGTTTTGGAGACGACACTTCCAAACGCAGAATGGCTAACGACAGCAAAACCATAGCTTTAGTTTATGCGGTTTAGAAGATGGATTTGAAAAGCTTTTTGGAGGGTTGAACTTCAGACCACGCCAAAATACTTATCTTCTAATTCCTGAATGGCTATGAACATCAATTAAATATTAGGGCCTCTAAGCTCAACCATTAAAAAAAATTGATTGTTTGAGTGCCATAGGGTGTAGCAGCGCTTAGCTAGGGTTGAACTTCAGACCACGGCAAAATACTTATCTTCTGATTCCTGAATGGCTATGAACATCAATTAAATATTAGCCCACTTAGTATCAGCCATTTAAAAAATTAATTGTTTGAGTGCCATAGGGTGTAGCAGCGCTTAGCTGTAACAAAATTTTACCTCTGAATTTTCTGTCTACAAGTTTTGAAAAATGAGTTTTATGACTTTGCTCGTTAAACAAAAAGATTAACACAAAACGAGACTTTAGTGCTTGTCTTTCAAAAAAAAGCATATAAAATTAGGGCTAAAAACAAAGCTGAAAATATTAATCGGGAAGAAAAGTACGCAAAATATGAAGTTAGTTGGTATTAATTGCTTTCAAGAAGTGTCCAATCTCAGTAATTCAAATGTGAAAATGTCGAATTATGTGAAACGAAATGCTTTTTGGGATTAAAAATGATAAAGAAATTGAAAATATTAAAGCGATGATGATTTAAGCAAACTAAAATGCATATTAGGTTTTGGTATCGGGCACGTGCTATTTCCACCTTAAGGATTGTTTTGAAATGTTTAAAGTGTATGGGCCTAAATGCAGTTTGTTGGAAACCAAGTCGTACGAAATCTTGGTGGTTCACTTTGCACCTCTTTATTTTCATGCCTGATTTGTTTATTTTGGGCTTCAACAAACTCTTCAAATATGTTTCAGACTTGTTGCTGTGTCCTTGAACGCCGATTGTTTGTTAGGCCCAAATGCACTTACAACAAGACTGATCTGGTAGATTAGCAAGTGCGGTCGAAACTCAATTGGATTGAAATTAGTTGCATTATTTCTTGTACTTAATTATTTGAACATGTCTGTTCTTGCACATCTCCCTAATTTGAACTAAGTCGAGAGAGAGAGAGACAGTTGTCAGATGAGTTGCCAGGTTGAGCTTTCAAGCAAGAGTAGTCAGAGTGAGTTGACACTTGACAAGGTGAGTTTCAGAGTAAGCGAAATGAGTTGATAGAGCTAGTTACCAGATTAAGTTGTTAGACGAGTTAACGAAGTAAACATCTGAAGTGAGTTCAGAATGAGTTCACTAAGTAATCTAAAAGCAAGTTGTCAAATCTAGTTACTTAGAATGAGTTGAAAAAGCAAATTAGATAGTGTTGCAGTAACTGAAGTGTATTTTTGTTTAGGTGTTAGAAGGAGTGAGTTTCTTAGGTGAGTTATTGCAGAAAGTTTGTACAACTACCAAGTGAGCTGTTAGGTTGACAGAGGTGGGCACAAATAACCCATGTAACAAAGCTCGACGATTTTTTTAACAACTGAAATTCGGCGCAAGATGCAAAATTCCGCATTTTTGCGAATATATTTGCGAAAGAAGATCGGCATTTGACAACAATACGATTGAAATAAAACTAAATTGAGTTCAAAAGAATCAATTTACGTGTCGAGAAGGATGTAGGTCAACAATCCGTTGTCATTTCTGATAACCAAAAGCTGATCCAAATTGCGACTATACGTCTTGTGATTTTTGTAAACGTATAAAATTGCGCTATTAAAAAACAAAGAAAAGAAATCTGCAACGAATTTTGAAAACATTGATCATAATGCAACGTTTGCAATGTCTCCAAATAAAAAATTTAAGTGCAGCGCAACTTTTGCAATTGCGGAAGTTGCGCTTTGAACTTATAGATTGCGCTTTGCCCATATCTGTACGTTGATGTAAATATGCTAATTTTTAGAAAGTTGTAGAAAAAGACAGTCAGCCAAATTGGACAGGCAGAGCAGCTTGAGCCTAAGCACAAGTTCACAGGCAGAGAGACAAAGATTAGCAGAGTTTAATGTAGTTTAGAAGCTTCAAATTAGTGAAATGTGCAAATGCGGCATGTGCAAATAAATAAGTCAAGGAAATGGCTGATTTCAACATATTAATTGAGTATCAGTCGTAGTTGGTAATCTGGTGGACCAATCTGTAAAAAGTGCAGTTGTGCTGAACACTCAGTCGCCAGTTTAAGGGGCATACAATCAAGTAAGAAAGGCATTTGATGAGATCAATGCTTGAAAAATCAAATCAAGCATAAAAATACAGAGATGACAAAAACACGAACCACCTGGGTATTTTACTGCTGTCGGACAAACTGTATGCTAGGTCCATTTACCATGCGCCAAACAATATTCATGTTTGCAACTATTTTTCGCTGCCTTCAAAAGGTCATTTTCCCTTTTCTCAAGTGTTGTGGTTTCCACTGTCTTCAAGGTCCATTATGCTCTCGTTTTTTTTTCGGACAAGTGAATATTGAGTTATGTTAGATGTCTTAACTACCAATGCTTATAAGCTAATTTTTCTGATGCTCCTCATTTTTTAGGGAGAAATTAACGAACATTTGTATTCATGTACTGCTGTCTTATATTGAGTTAAACACGTAGGAAAAAAACCAAGACTGATTTTCACTTAAAAAAAAAAGTAAATTTTCTCAATATCTTTTCATGTTATTCATTCAATTTATAACAGCAACGAACAAGTCTTGTTTTTTTTTTGCTTTTTTTTAGAATTGCCGATCAATTTTGGGTACTTTTGTAAGGGATTTTAAGGGTAGGAAAAATTATGAGTGTTTTGAAAAGAAATTCAATTAAATGGGAAGCTAAAACAAAGCATTTTGTTGAAATTTATTTTAGAACTGTGCTTTTACTTGTTTGCCTATGGTCCAGTTGGCAAGTGGAGTCAGAAAGAGCCATTTCTCAATTTTTTCAGCATTTTAAGATTTATGTTTATTTGGAGTTTTCTCGCTATTTGATACGCATTATTATCTGCGCAGATTCTTGTATATATTGCCAGTTAGATTAGTATGCATTTGTGATATGAATGGAGTAGATGAGTTTTGAAACAAAAGTTTGAAGATTAGAAAAAATAATCGGGCCCATGCAATCTTTTAGATACACTTTCAGTTTCATAGAATTGTTTCTTTGTCCATGACGATAGGTGAGGCAATTGAGGAATGTTTTAGAAAAAAGAAAATATATAATGTTTTGGTTCAATTTTTTAATTACATTTTAAGTTTCAACAGCCCAAGATCAATTATTACTAGTTGTATGTATTGAGATAGCCTCAGTAATGTTTCATCAGCTACTATAGATCACAAATATGTTTTTATGGTTGCAATAGACTACGCACTTATGTGATTTTTAAGGCATTTTTTAGAACCACAATAGGTGAGGCAGTGAATCTTACTTTGAAACAAAACTCTGAAGATTTAAAAAGTATTTGGGCGTTTTTAATTTTTGAATTGCATTTTTGGGTTTTAGCTCGGAGTCAAAATTTGCCAGTCAAATGAGTACGCGATAGACTACCAATATGTTTCATTAGCAATAGATTTTTATCAATATGGTTGATCTTAGTTAGCATTTGTGAGGAATTTTTTTGTTTGACAATCACAATGGATGAGCCATTCAGCCGTATTACTCGTCGAATAATGCGGAGCTTAAACATGACTTTAGTCTGATCAAATCTTGCTTTATAGCATATACTGTACCACGATAAGTAAGATCAGCTTCAAACTGGTTTTTCGTTGTTTAACCTGACCTGGTATTCGATCATGTTAGAAAATTAAAAAACAAAATCAAGGTTGTTTAGCAACTGTGTCGTATCTGAATTGGTTGCTGTTTTGCCCACTAGACTAGATTGTTGGCATATTTTAGGCTATGGTTACTAAGTTCGAGCAGAAACTCGTCATCGATGCTAGGCCGCTGTTTTAAAACATGTGTAGCTTTAAACTATTTTCTCTCATTTGGAGATGGTAATGTATCCCTCAAAGCAGAGACGGTTTTGTCAAAATCGTTGTTTACATTGGGCTCACGCGATTTCACCTTTTTCTATGGATCTGCTAAGGGTCTCGTTTGTGTAGGGGTTTGCTTTTTTTGTTTTGTTAAAACGTCCAGTCAAATTTAGGTGATTTTGAAAGGGTTTTAATTAAGCGTGGGAAAAACTATAAATGATTTGAAAAGAAAATCAATTTGATGGGAAGCTGAAACAAAGCATTTTGTTGTATTTTAGAACTGTAAACTTCCTAGTTTGCCTCCGATTTTGCAGGCGAATGGAGTCAGAAACGGCCATTTTTCAATGTTTCAACATTTTGAGATTTATGTTTGTTTAAATTTCAGGAATAAAAGTTTGAAAATTTTGAGTTTTTGCATGTTTTGATATGCATTTTTATTGGCCCATAATCAAGTATTTCTTGCCGGTTAGGTTAGTATGCATTGACCACACTTTTGTGATTTGTAGGCAATAGATAAATTTTTGAAACAAAAGATTAGAAAAAAATATTTAGGTTTTAACAATTTCTGACATAGCACTTTTAGTTTCAATGGCCCAAAATCAAAATTTGCCATTTACAAACTGTATGCAAGGTCCATTATCATGTTGTTTTTGTTGCTAAGCAATATCCATGTTTGCAACTACTAACGCTACCAACAGAAAGGCGTTTATGTTCGTTTCATTTTTCTCAAGTATTGTGGCTTCCATCCTCTTCAAGGTCTATTATGCTCTTGTATTTTTCAAACGAGTAATTCATCTAAGATAAGAGATCGTTCAACTTTCAATGTTCAGTTGTGTTAGATGCCGTAATTAGCAATGCGTTGTAAACTTATTTTTCTGATGTTTTTTTTGTGGGAAATTAATGAACACGTTTACTGTTGTCTTTTACTGAGTTAAAACAATGCAAAAAAGCTTGAAAATGATTTTCAATTAAAAAACAGCACGCGGCAAATGTAGTAAAACAAATGCTGGTTGTTTCTTGTAAGAACTGCTAGTCAATTTTGCGTAATTTTGTAAGGGGTTTTAAACGTGAGAAAAATTGTAAGCGACTTGAAAAGAAATTCATTAAATAGGCAAGTTAAAACAAAGCATTTTATTGCATGTTAGTTAAGAACTGTGGTTTTACTTGTTTGCCACCGGTCAGCTGACAAGTGGAGTCAAAAACAACCAGTTTTTTAATGTTTCAACATTGGAAGATTTATGTTTATTTCGACTTGTCTATTTTTGTTGTGCATTATCCCAGAATCCAGTATACATTGCCAGTTAGGTTAGTGTGCATTTGAACACTCATACGTGATTTGAAGGCAAGAGATAAAGTTTTGAATCAAAAGTTTGAAGATTAAAAAAAAATTGGGCTCACACAATCTTTTAGATACACTTACAGTTTCATTGGCCAAGATCAAATTTCGCCAATAAGGCTAGTAGTTTGCAGTAAATTACAATTTTGTGATTTAAAAAATTGTTTATCTGGCAATGTCGATAGGTGAGGCAATTGATGAACGTTTTTGGAAAAAAGGTTTGAATCTTAAAAATTAGTAACTTTTTTGGTTAAATTTTAAATTACGTTTTAAGTTTCAACTGCCCAAGATCAAATATTGCCAGTTATATGTATTGACATAGACCACAATTATGTTTCATCAGCTATATACCATATAGATCACGAATATGTTTTAATGTTTGCTCTAAACCAACTCATGTGATTTAAAATATGTTTTTGACAATCACAACAGGTGAGACTGTAGATGATATTTTGAAACAACAGTTTGAAGATTTAAAAAATATTTTGGCGTTTTCAATTTTTGAAATACGTTTTCTGTTTTGTTGGCTTGGAATCAAAATTTGCTGGTTAAGTTAGTTTGCAATGGGCTATCAATGTGTTTCATCAGCGATAGATTATGAATATGCATTTGTGAGAAATTTTTTTGTTTGACAATCATAATAGGTGAGCTATTCAGCCATGTAGCAGATGGAATAGTGTTGAGCTTAAACAGGACTTCAGCCCCATCAGATCTTACTTTAGTGCTTATACTATACAATAACAGATTGGCTTTAAACTGGTTTGTCCTTGTTACACTTGTTAATCATTCTTTGTGTCACACTTTTCCACTACTTGCTTCTCCCTTCTAGTAGCACCGTTTTTTCCACTCGATTAAACACTTGCATAAAACTTAAATGAAAAGCTTTTTACTTGATATGAATAACTTTTGGAAACAATCACATTTATCATTTCCTCTGGTTCTCTCGACCCCCATGATGTCAATGTTTGGACTTCAAAATTTTTCAGGATAAGCAAACTTTGGGTGAGATTTTTATCTGATTATGCTAACCTACCAGTCATTTTGATGGAATAAAATAAATAAGAGCACAGTTAGCACAAAATTACAATATATGCTCAGAACTAAGTGTGGGCGATTTTTATCACACCTAAAAGTAGTGCTTAATGCCAGTTATCTAGGTCAAGGTATTTGAAAGGACAATAAGGTCCGATTTCAACTCATTTATTGCCGCACAAAACAAAATTGTATTTTTTAAAATTTTTGGGTCTTCTTTCAGAATTTTTCGAAAGTTAAACATCATTAATTTTATTTGATCAGCGTAGTCTTGTTTTTTAAGTTTCTTTCTAAGTGCACCAAATCGATATGTCTTTGAGCTAAAAGAACAAATCAAATTCAACAAAATAAGCCTAATTTTAATTTTGAAAAAACATCTTTCCCGACAAAGCCACAACAAAAACCTAGTATAATCCGGAACTACCTGGATGGCTAAGTCGGATTGGAACCAAATTTGATGCTGCAATTGCCTCAGCATAATTTTTTCCCATAACGTCAAAATCATTCCCATTAAAGCTTTTTAACATCGAACAATAATAAAACTGGGAAAAAACGTTGGTATTCTATTATTTTTTTCATACCGTTAAGGAGTGTTAAAATTCAAAAAATTAATGTGCAATGCCCCTTTAACATGTGCTATAATGTGCAACCATTGCTTTTATGTTTGATACAATCATCAGATACATTAAAATAGATTAATGGTTTCATGTTTGATACAATCATCAGATACATAAAAATGCAATAAAGTTCAAAATTTAATTTTGCTGTATCAAACAGCCAGCCACTAATGTTCACATTCAAATCAATTCACATTTATAATTGTACAATGTACATTGCACCAGACTAACTACACTGTGCACTTCAGATTGATTTAAGTTTAATCAAACAAATACAGGGTGTCTCAAAAGTAAGTATACACTTTAAAATTTGAATAACGATTACCATCCTAATGTCTTCTTGAATTTACTTATTGATAGGATAGTAGACCTCAACGTGGGAACACCGATTTTAAGACATTTCAGCCACCGTTTGACGCGTTCTTGCCTGACACTTCGCAATTAATCTTGTGTAACTAGTCCACATGATACTCTAATTTTTTTCCAACTCTTCAAGGTTTTTAGGCCGAGTTGAGTAACCATTACTCTTGTGGAAACCCCAAAAAAGAAAGCCGCATGGGATTAAGTCACGTGAACGAACGGCACATTCCATAGGACCCTTGCACCCAATCCACCTAACGGAAAAGAAGTGATTTATGTAATCTGTGACTTTCGTGGCGTAATGTGCAGGAGCTCCATCTTGCTGAAAACAACAGTTCTCAACCGAAGCATTGTTTCTCGGCTCTGGGAGGAAAAACTTGAATTTCCTGTTAAAGTTTCCCGTTTAAAAATTCCCTGTTAAAGAGGCGCTGAGTTTGCTGTATTGATCCATATGCTTTTTGCCCAACAGCAATTTGGCACATCATTTCTTGGGTTAATCGCCTTGTCATCTTGTAGGTTAATGAAAAATGCAAACAATACCTAACTTTTACTACTTGTTCACACTATGTTCTTTGAAGAATTGAATGCCCTATGATGAATACCTGAAAAGCAAATCAAAATTGAAAGTGGACTTACTTTTGAGACACCCTGTACATTTATTCTTCTTGCTGTGTAAGCAAAATTTTCAAGAACAGCAGAAGATGCTGGAATTGTCATAAGAATACTGAGTAGTTTTTTTAGGATAAATATTGAATTGACAAACCGGTATTTCTTGCACTGCCAGTTAAGGTACAGTACCAGCAAATAGTTTCTATTGGTGTTTATTTTCTTGCATACATTGCATCAAAGCACTCGAGGACTGTTTGAAAATTGTGGGGTCCACGACAACCGACCGTTGTAAACTGACACCAAACAAACTGACTGCCAACTTACCGTGCTCCTAACACTGGCTATTAGTTGGTTCACTGTCAGTTTGTGGCGGTCAGTTGACTTGGTTCGATAATTGTTAAATCTTTATTATTAGCGCTAAGGAACAATGACAACTTTTCTCCTTCGTAATCATCCCCATGAGCTTCCATGTACAATTGGAAGAATTTTGGCCAAATTGTTTGGACCTCTTTCATCACTGTCTTTTTTATGGTCGACTTTTGGGACAAGAAAAAGTCGCAAAGTCCCTGGTCAAGATGAGCTTTGTGGTTGGTTCAATACAATGTTGCTAATGTTGCCAGAATTTCTTGGATGCTCAAGGCATTGTGTGAATGAACATTGTCACGATGAAGCAGCCATGATCTTTTCTGCTAATCTTTTATCTTTATGTGTTCTCATTAAAAGTGAAATTTCTTCGTACGTTGATTGTTCAGCCTTGTGGCAAGAATTCCATGTGTACAACTCCTCTTACATCAAAAAATGCCATCTTCATCACCTTCACAACGAACTTTATTGTTATTAGTAGTACTTTATTAGCACTGTAACACCAACAGTAATTAATTTGAGCCAAAGTGTTCTACTGTCATTTACATGGCTGATATCTTGATAGGATAAAACCTTCACAACATAGGATAACAAGGTTTTGTACGAGAAATCTTTGCTTGAGGATGTCGTCTGGGTTGCCTTTTGATCAAATCGTTGCTTGCCGGGTTTGTAGTAATACCTATTGGACTCCAAACGTGAGTTTCTTGGCCTAACAATTTACGATTCCAACTAAACAGTTAAATTAATTGAAGTAAATTAAGTTCTGGTTCAGACCCAGTATGCCATTGATGTTGGAGAATACTTTATTTATTTGGAAAAACTTTGAAAGCCAGCATGCTTGGTAACATACATCACCAGATTGCTCAAATAATGAAATTGTAATACGCATGGCTGATTCACAAACGAGCACGATATACTGCGATTGTGATGTAAACAATGCTGATTTTGCATTGTGTAATCCTCTTTTTCATTTCAATTGGTGAACATATGGTATGGCACAAAATAGCATTTTCATATAGGCTTTTTTGATTTAAGCAGAAGTATCTGATAAAACTTCCTGCAATTAATTTAATCAATTCATTTAAATGTCTGCACTGATGCATTAAGTTCTGGTTTAGACCCAGTATGCCATTGATGTTGGAGAATACTTTATTTATTTGGAAAAACTTTGCAAGCTGGCATGTTTGGTGGCATATATCACCAGATTGCTCCAAATAATGAAATTGTAATACGCATGGCTGACTCTCGCACGAGCACGATATACTGCGATTGTGATGTAAACAATGCTGATTTTGCATTGTGTAATCCTCTCTTTCATTTCAATATTGGTGAACATATGGTATGGCACAAAATAGCCACTAATAAAAGTTTTTGATTTCCATATAGGCTTTTTTGATTTAAGCAGAAGTATCTGATGAAACTTCCAGCAATTAATTTAATCAATCCATTTAAATGTCTGCACGGATGTATATATGCATTATATGAGTTAAATTGAACTGAGGTTTCTCATGGTGAGAATCGTGCCTTCCAAACGGAAATTCCAATCTCGTCATAAACTTTAGGATATCAATCAATCTTGAATTGATGCTCCTATAAAATATACTTTCAGAAATATGCTACGTACTAAACGCACTAAACTTGTCTTCAATCAAAATCCTAGTCTACTTCAGCTTATTACAAGCAGTGTTGTAAAATTTTGTATAGGTATTCATTATTTTCAAACTTCCGATTTATTTTTTTACAATGAAATGTTAGCAACGCTGTTAACAGCAATTTGTTACATTCAAATTTAAACCTGACCTTACATTAACTGCATTTTTACAAATTTAAAGAATTAAAACAGTCCACAAATATTTTCGGAATTTCAACATCTTTTTTCAATGTTTAGTTTAACTTGTTCCTATATCCGTGTGTGTCGGTCAATTTGTTAAAGAAAGCTAAAAGGCTGAGTAACTAGCCTTTTTGGTTTTTAATAATTACTCCTGATTGCAAAAGTTGCAGAAAATGTTGCACAATATTTGTAGTACAATGCGTTTTTTATTTAGATATCCGAAAACGCAGTTCTTGTAATATTTTTTAAAATCGAGCGCTCTTGTTTCTCTAGCTGGACAAATGTTTTTTTGCATATAAAGTTTATCGGAATTGTAGGATTCATTTGGGAGCAAAGCTCTTGTTATAGCTTTGCATGCAATGTTAGAGATAAGCTTATTTGAAGTTGTTAGTTCTTCTCCGCGTACGTTTTTTTTAAGAAGCAAAGCCACAACTATGGATTGATTTTCTTATTTATATACAGTACTTGTATTATATTTTAGGACTAGATGAGGTACCCTGGAGCATAAAGCGCACTAAATGTCCATTATTGCTTTTAGTTCTTTAGAAAAGAGCACCGGAATAGAAGGCGCATTAAATGAAATACTATTTACAAAGCTCTAGAACCTCTAATAAAACTCCAAACAATACTGAATTAAATCATGAAGAAAAGAAGATAACCTAGTTCTTACATAATGATGAAGATAATGAAGATAACCTAGTTCTTACATAACACGCACCTGAGTATAAGGTGGTGCTTCAATTCCTCAAAAAAATTAGTGTATTTTTAGTGCCTCTTAAGGTCCCAAAAATATTATACGTAGATTCCTTTTAATGATTTCAAAAATAATGGTTAGGTATAAAAGCATTATCTTGCTTTGTATTCATTTTCTTGGTAATCTTTTCTAATTATCTTTTGCTGATCAACAAAGGAATGAATGCAATTAGAAACGCGTGGCTGACTCGGACATAAAGAATGCTGACTCAGACATAAAGAATGCTGACTTTACAGTGTGAACGTATAGTGTGGCATTGTAAAGCATCGTCCACGCAAAATAGTTGTCTACTGTAGTAAAGCATCGTCCACGCAAAATAGTTGTCTACTGTAGACCGGACATTTTTTAATACTCAACTAGATAATGAATAAAAAAACTTTCAAAAACAAAGTGTGGGGAAAGGTTTGGCGTCAACAACACAACTAGTGAATAGTACAATGCTAGCCAACACCTGACATGCAGATTGTAATCATGTTTTTAATTTTTTTAAGTCACGGTGTTGAAAATTCAAGAGGGTCGTGGCCCCAGTGCTCCTTGGCTACATTACTATTTTACAACGAGTATACAGGGCTTATTTCTCAGAGTCTTTTTTTGCAGCCTTCTCCTCCATACTGGTTTTGCTAGCACATGTTAAAAAGCTTACACATTTTTGTTAAATTTTCCATGTGACTTGTTTAGTGAAGAGGGCCTTAGCTATGCTCTGGTTCGCCACTGTTCTAGCAGCTTTATGTCGAGACCTTCCTTTAAGATTCTCGTATGCTGCAAGCTATAGCAAACATATTTTGTAAAACTTTTGGATACAAAAATAATCTTGAAGTAATAATGGCTTGAATAAATCACTTCAAAAGTGCAGGGGGAAAGTTTAGTGTATGATTTTGCAAAAACGAAAACCGCTAAAAGAAAAAGAAAACTCTTTATCAACTTAATGGGATAATGCAGGTTGACTCTCCATTAATACAAACGCTGAAGTTGGGTTGTGTGACAACTTCTGCTGTTATTGCAAAGTCAACATTAATATTTTGCGAGTAATGGACTCATGGTAGTCAAATAACATCATGATTCGTTAATTATGTCATCATATTCAAATTGAATCACAATAACGTGAATCGCTTTATTTAATTTGAATCACAAAATAAAATTGATAATCACAATACTTGAATTAAATCACAGTAATGAAATTGAATCATAATAATGAAATGAGTCGCTCTAGTGTCATTTAATCATTATAATGAAATGGAAATGTTTTTCATTTAAAACTCAAAACCAAAACAGCAGGAAACATAACTTCATTTTGCGAAACTACTATATATAAATGTTTATTAAAGTGATAAATAACGAAAAGTAATGAATGACAAAAAAGTACTTAAAGCAGTGATTTTCCAGTATTCCACTGTGCAAACACTTCAAGTTTTAATTGTTAAGAGCTCTTTAAGAATTCAAGGTACAGGTACCTTAATTTTCTAAGGGCAGAAATTAATTTCTTATCCATGCAAATTTTTCTGTGGGCATGGTTAAAAAAAATTCTTATCGTTTGTAAAGAGTTAAGATGCTGAATACTCACTTGGGTATTTTGTTGTTAATCGTTGCAAAGAAATAAGAAAACATTTCAAAGTTTCCGTTCTTCACTTTTAATGACCAGTGTTTGAATTCTTGTTTTACTGGACTCTGTTTGTCAGTTAAAGATATTTTAGCTTTTCTCTTGCATGCTTGAATTTTTCTCATTCAGATGTGGTCAAAACTATTGACCAAATATTCTAATTTTAAGACCCTAACTATAATTGCAAAATAAAGTACAAAAGGTTTGTTGGTTTTCAAGGCCAAAATACCAAACTTTTATTTTCATCTCGTTGTCTCATGGCAATGCTTTTTCACGTGACAGCCATCTTATATTTTTTCGGCATCTGCATCAAGTATGAGTCAGTACGTTTTTCCAACGAACACTTCCGATGAAAAAGCAGTGTGTTGTATTGCCGCTGTTTACTCTTGTTGCAAGTGACGCTTATCCTTTGATGGACCCAACCATCGATGGAACTCGATTTGTCCGAAATTGTACGCATTCTTTTCATAGTAATCCGTTTTCTTCGCAATACCTACTTTCTGAATTAAATAACTTTGGGTGATCAATAATTTTATTTGAATAAATTTGACTTGGAAGTCTAATTTCTTTAAAATTTTGTTCAACCATAGCTTTAAATAAAACCGGGTTCATCTTTTATTGATTGGGTAGCCTTGAAAAAGGCTGTTTTAAGGTTTAAACGCTTTCGTCTAGCTCTCTTCAGAAACCATCGCTAGAAAAAGATAGAATGAAAATAAAACAATGCGGATTGATGAACCCGGTTTTATTTAAAGCTATGGTTAAATTCTGTACCACCAATCAAAAATTTTGTTCATATTCCAAAATCCATTAACTGCTTCTCCTTTTTCGTCATTACTTTTGACAACGTAGGAGTTAGTTTCATAAAACATCAAGTTATGTATTTTGTTGTTGAGGCTATGTATTTTACATCAAAAGATCTTTCAAATTTGCAATGAAATCGCCAGTGCAATTGCAATGATTAATTTAATCACGATAATTAAATTGAATCACAATAGCTAAGTGGCTATGTAGTTTACATTAAGAGATCTTTCAAACTTAAAATGAAATCGCCAAAGCAATCGCAATAATTAATTTAACCACAATAATGAATTGATTCACCATAGTTAAGTTAGAACCTAAGTTACTAGGCTAAATAGGTTGTCAACGAAATAAGATTGTTTTGCGTAAGTCCAACGTTTGATTTAAGAACTTACAAATTCTTGCAACCCACTTTGATTGGCTCTTGGTTGACTGGTTATTTTGGGAACTAAACCACTTCATTCAAGCTTTGATGCTTGTCATATGAGTGACAAGCACGTGGGACGTTGACAATATAATTACCTGCACTCTTTTTTTTGTGGTCGAATCCAGTAAATTTTTGGTTGTGTGTGACTAGACTGAAATTTTCAGGAAGTTTCAATCTTAATGTTTTTCTTAAATTTGATGGTAAAACAAAGTGACACAAATATTGAAAAAAGAGCAGTTTTGCTAGTTGTAAGAGCAATATATGGCTGTCCAGTGTCTATGACATGGCACCTAGTTATTTTGTAACAAAACAGTATTGTATAACAGAAATTGATTTGTGTTTTTGTTTCTCTTAAAGTTTGTGCAAAAATGAACCTCGCTCTGTTTTTGTCATTGAAAAAAAATGTGTTCCATTCATTGCATGATGAATAAAATTTTCCGAAAAATTAGTGATAACGTTTCAAATGAAACAGATCAATGACTAAATGGTTTAGAATATAGTTTTGATTCATCTTAAAATGCGCAATTGAATTTCTCACAATTTTCTTTGTTCCATTACGTAATGAAAACTATTTTTGAAACTAAGTCAAAATATAACTGATGAGGTATTTTTTTCTTGAAATTGACCAAATGATGTGTTGATTGAAGTCAATTTTTTTTAGCTTGTGGCTACTTTGTTACGTGCAACTTAATATTCTTTTATCGGCTACGTAACAATTTAGCTGCAGCTACGATTTTGCAATTCCACAACCATAATTCAAATTTTCAGTTGCAAGCTAGTGCTGCCACGCCCAGTGATTTTTGATCTGCTGTAGTGATTTTGAAACCCGATTGATTTTGTCTGCTGTCCTCGTTTAACTCGTATTTTGGCTCAATATTGAAGGTAGTATTCGTTTTGCATTGTTTTTGGTTGGTCAGTCTTTTATTTTTTTGTCCAAACTTAGGTGATATCGAAAAACATCAAAGATCTTCTTTAATGGTCAATATTATGTTGTGATGCTAGTAATTTTGTTTAAATGAAGATTTTGAAAAGTATGTGGCAGCACTGGCATTTCATATTTTGTGATTAATTACCAAATTCTTTCCGTGTATCATGCAGTATCAATCGATTCTACGTCTCCTCTTGTATGGCCTTTCATTTGTTTGGCGATTCGCCTTGTTTTCGCGACTTATCAGCATTTTTCGGGCATTGTTGATTGTTAGGAGCTTTGGGGATATTTGAGCGTTGTTGGAACTATTTGGGCACAGTAAACAGCCTTTTTCAAGGCTACCACGTTAAACAGCCTTTTTCAAGGCTACCATTTTCATTTCTTTGACAAAGCGTTTTGTTTTCGGGACTTAACAGTTTTTTCTGGCATTGTTGATTTAAGGGGCTTTTGGGTTATTTAGGGCATTGTTTGAATTGTTTGGGAGCAAAAACCAGCCAAATTTCATTTAGTATATTATGATCTGTTTAAATATTCCAAATTTATATTTGTTTGGCATATTTTTTATATGTCTATTTCAATATTTAAAATTGTTTGGAATAAATTTTTTTCATTATCATGCAAGATGAATCAATTCTGCGTTTCGTCTTGTATGACCTTTTATTTTTTTGACAATGCGCTTTGTTTTCGGAAGTTATCGGGATTTTTCGGGCGTTTTTTAAGGCTTTGGGGTATTTAGGGTTTAGTTTAAATTATTTGGGCATAAAAAGCTGCAAAATTTCTTGTAGTGTCTTTTAGTGTGTTTAATATTCCAAATTTATATTTTTCGGGCATATTTTGTCGGTGTCTGTTCCAATATTTAAAATTGTTAGGAGTAAATTTTTTTCATTGTCATGCAATATAAATGGATTCTACGTCTTGTATTGTATGGCCTTTTATTTTTTTTGACAATGCACTTTGTTTTCGGGACTTATCGGGCTTTTTAGGGCGTTTTTTTGAGGCTTTGGTTTGTTTAGGGCTTAATTTGAATTATTTGGGCTTAAAAAAACTGCCAAATTTTTTATATATTTTGGTTTGTTTAATATTCCAAATTTATATTTCTTGGTTTATATTTCTCGGGCATATATTTTCTATGTCTATTCCAATATTTAAAATTGTTTGGAATAAATTTTTTTCATTATCATGTAATATGAATCGATTCTACTTTTCGTATTGTATGGCCTTTGATTTTTTTGTCAATGCGTTTTGTTTTGGGGACTTACCGGGCTTTTCCGGGTGTTTTTGGGAGATTTTTCGGCCTTTTTCGGGGAGGTAGGGCACTTTGTGATATTTAGGGCTTTGTTTATACTATATGAGCACGAAAAACAGCCTAATTTCTTGTAATATGTTTTGGTTTATTTAGAATTCCAAATTTATATTTCTTGGTTTGTACTTCTTGAGCATATTTTTTTTATATCTATTCCAATATTTAAAATTGTTAGGAATATTTTTTTTCATTGTCATGCAGTATGAATCGATTCTACGTCTCGTATTCTATGGCCTTTTAGTTTTTTGACAATGCGCTTGGTTTTCGGGACTTACTTACTTATTTGTTTTCATTGAATACAACCAAATTTTTTTTTCTTACTGGCATTTTGTGTTTTGGTCGATAAGAATATTCTAATATTTTCAAGTTGGCATGCAGCATCTGAATTATTTTTGTTTTATTTATGCTGGGGCTGTTTTTCTTCATTTGATTAAATCAATTGAATTTTTTGGTCGGCATTTCATATTTTGGTCCACGAGGCAATATAAGTAAGTCAAATTTTTTCCAGAAAGAGCGATATTTTTGATGGATGTAAAGTATGGATTAGTTGATTTGTTTCTCTTTCAATCATACTGATGCTGCACTAGTTTTTTGGGGGGATGCGATTACGTTCAATTTACTAAATTTCCATATTTACTGTGATTATCTCGTATACCGTGAACGCAATATATCCGTGTTCACTGTGAGTATATTCAGCAGGTTAGGAAAACAGTTGAGGGAACACTGTGTGCTTTCTGATTTTTTGTTTATATGCAGTTTATGTTTAACTTATTATTATTTTGATATCATGATATTCAGTTATGCACTACCTTTTGGTTTTTGTTATATATAGTCGTTTTGGTTTTCTGTTTGTGCAAATTGTACAATTTATGTTGGCTATTTTTATTTGGGAATGGTGTGGCATTTTCGGATTTTGTTTCTTTATGTATGGTTGGCAGCGTGGCTGAGTCGACAAAAAGCAACCTAATTTTATATATATATACGATCACATGACCTGGGTTCAACTCGCACCTTGGCCACGCTGTTGCGTCCTTGGATGAGACGGTTTACGATGATTATTTCTGCTTGGTGGCTTGGAACGAGCCGCAAATTCAGTGGACAAGAATTCGAAAAAGTTCATATGAACATTGGATCACAGGAATTTCTTAAGCAGGTGTGGATTTCTCCAATTACGCAGTAGTGATTCTAATTAAAGTGGTCCAATAGTTAGCGTCTGATGCTGTCCAGTGACAGGAGGATAAATATGCGTTATAACAACAACACTTCGATTTTTGTGTAAATTTAAATGATGATGATTGGCTATTTTATATTTCGGCCAATTCCAGTATTCTAAATTTTTTAAAATCATTATTTTCTGTCACTATCAGGCAGTAGCCTATAGATCAAATATCCGTCTTGTATGGTTTTGCGATTTTTTGGCCTTGTCTGGATTTTTGGGTTCAGAAGAACAAACAAAATTTTTCTTGCATTTCATGTTTCGGTCAATTCCATATTCTTAGGTGTTTCTTCAATAATTCTTTGTAATGAAACATGGACGAAATCTACGCGATGGCTTTTTTTTTTCTAGGGTTATTAGCGATCAATGGTCAAGTGGATAAAGCTTCTGCTACTGAAACCGCAGACCCGGTTTCGATTCCCGGATGAGTCAAACCAAAGAGTTCAATTCATAGTTTCATTGCCTGACATTCAACAATAAACAGAGACAGTGTGAAGCCTCCACCGCGTGTGGCAAACACGTGACAGCTGCTTGACTCGAAGATCGCAATGGTCCCTTCGGTGTCTTCTGGCCGAAGCAACTTGGCGAATTAACTGTAATTACCATTAATCTTTTCTGGGTTATGTAAAACATTCTCAGTTTTTAACTCTGTATTTGGATTTCGCGAGCGCGTAAGAATAATGTTTTACTCGACCATTTTGATGGAGAAGCTTTGAAATTACTCGATTTGCTTGAAACGAAAAAACAAAAACGGTTAAACGTGGAAAGTTGAATTTTGAACACAACATGACTATAAATGAAGACGTCATGTCTTCCAATTATGGTTATTATAGGTCACGTGATCGTGATTTGCGAAACTAAAACTAGAAAAATACGGCCACTTTGGGTTAGAAATTAGCATTAGTTCGCTTTTAACTAAAAAAATTGTTGATTTTGGAAAGCTCAAATTTGGACACAACATGGCTAGAGATGAAGACTTGATGCGTAGTAAGTTTGGCGGACCCCGGTCACGTGACCACAATTTTGCAGGTTAAAAATTGGAAAAATGTGGACAGATTTGAACCGGTATGGAAGTACGAATGTTGAAGAAAAGGTTAATGGTTTTTAAACACATTATCGACCATTTTTTTGTCTTTCAAGCCTACTTTATACCGTTTAACGCACAAAGTCAAAGCTTTGAGCATTTGTAGATGTTTCAGGAGGAATTAGGTCTTGCCGAAAATTGGGATGTCGTCTACCATGTTGGGGAGTTCTCCCTCAGATTGGTTTTCCAAAATTTTAATTCGTTAGAGCTATAGAGTCAAAATTTTCAAGATGGGTAGGTATGAATAAAAAACATTAACACAGTTTGACTATAAATGAAGACATCTTATCTGGCAATTTTGGATATTATAAGTGAAGTGATTGAGATTTCGGAAACTAAAAACCAGAAAAATATGACGATGTTTGTGTTGAAAATTGATTAATTCGCTTTTAGCCACAAAAACAACTGATTTTGGAAAGCTCAAGTTTGCACGTATCATGGATTCAGATTTCGACTCGATGCGTACTAAGTTTATGGAAGCCCGGTCACGTGGTTGTAATTTTGCAGCTTAAAATCGACAGAATTTGGACAGATTTGAACCGGTATCTCTGGGCAAGTACAAATATTGAAAAAAAGGTTTACGCTTTTTCCAAAACACTGTCGACCAGTTTTCCGAGACTTATTTTCAAACTGCTTCAACGCACTAATTCAAAAGTTAGAGCGATTTTAGATGTTTCATAAAGAATTTGGTCCCACCTGAAATCGGGTGTGCCTTGTTAGGGGTTCTCCAAAATTTCTGCGTTAAACCTCAATCGTAGTTGGTAATTTGGTGGACCAATTGTAAAAGTGCAGTTGTGCCAAACACTCAGTTGTTTGTTTAAGAGCATACAATCAATCAAGTTAGCATTTAATGAGATCAATGCTCGAAGAAACAATGCAACGTTTGATGTAATAGCTTATAAATTCTTGTAATCCACTATGACTGGATTTTTGTGTTTTGTGAGCAATTTTGATAAAAAATTGAAAACCAAAAAAAGTGCTAAAACATCAAAACACAAAAAAAATGTGTGTTTTGCTGATTTTTATATTTATTGTACATAAACATGCTCCTTTCTGTTTTTTGCTTTTGTTCGTTTTACATGTTCAGATTGCCGCCAATCTAATTTTTGTTACTGTGCAATTTATGTTCAATTTGCCAACATTTTGTTCTCTACTGAGACTTGGCAGTTCTGCTCTTGTTGGTTTCTATTTGTGCACATTTTACAATTTGTGTTTAGTGGGCTATTTTTATTGGAGATTTGCGGATTTTTGGTTTGGGAATGGGTGTTTTTAAGGTTTGGATTCGAGACTGGGGATTTTTGATATTGTTAGGAATTTTCGGCCGTGACAAACAACCAAATTTTATATTTCGGTCTTCGTGCATATTTAAACGATGATGCTGGCTTTTTCTTTTGGCTTATTCCAATATTCTAAATTTTTTATGTAATTCTAATATCCGGTAGACTCTGGCTCGATTCACGGTCGGGTCAAGCCAAAGAGTTTAAAACGTATTCACGGTTTGCCTGCATGACATTCAATAATAAACAGAGACAGTGTGAAGCCTCCACCGCGTGTAGTGAACACGTGGCAGTTGCTTGACTCGAAGGTTGCAATAGTCTTTCGGTGTCTTCTGGTCGAAGCAACTTGGCGAATTAACTGTAAATGCAATTAATATTGTAGGGGTCATGTAAAACAATCACCTTTTTTCACTCAGTAGTTGGGACTTTGTGCGAACGCATAAGACCTATGTTTCACTCGGCCATTTTGTTAGATCAACTTTGAAGTGTATTCAATTTGCTTTAAAAAAAAAAAAACGGTTAAACGTTGAAAGTTGAATTTGAAGATGAAAAACAATAAATAATGGCCATTTTGTAGTAAAAAATTTATTAACTCGCTTTTAATCACAAAAACAGCTGGTTTTAGAAAGCTCAAATTTGGACACAACATCTTTGCGGATTGAGACTTGATGCGTTCTAAGTTTGGGGTAGCCCGGTCGCGTAATCACAGTTTTGCTGAAAATCGGCAAAATGTGGACAGGTTTGAACCGGTATCTATTAGTAAGTATCAATGTTCTAAAAAAAAGCGATCGACCACCTTTCTTTTTAGTCTTCCGAGACTCAGTTTTAAACCTCTCGCGCAAATTGAAAACCTTGAGCGATTGTAAATGTTTCAGGACGGATTAGGCCCCGCGTAAAATCGGTTGTGCCATGTTGGGGGCTCTCCTTCAAATAGATTCTCCAAAATTTGGAAACGTCAAAGCTAAATTGGTAAAATTTTCAGGATAGGTTGTAATGAAAGAAAAACGAAATAAAGCAAAATTTAGTGTTGCTGCATTCTGTGAGTATCACCAAGATTTAAGTATCCCCAAGATCCCCATGAATAGAAAAGATAGGTTGAACAGGCAAAATTTAAAGAAACCCTCCAAAACTTTAAGTTAAAGCTGAAACATGGCAATATTTAAGCGTTCCCATTCAAACGGGGACGATTTTTTTTAGGTGTTGAAGCTAAATTGGTGAAATTTTAAAAACAGTAAAAAACAAAAACGTAGCAAAATTTGGAAGTGCCACAATAACGGAGTACCTTCCATATGGTCCTCGAAAAATTGAAATTGTTTACCATCCGAGTAAATAAAGGACTCTTTAGGAATAGGTAAATGAATTATCATGATAGACAAACATGGAGTTTCGTGTTACGAAATTAGTGAAATATAATAAAATTCAAAAGCGATGTATAAACCCGCTTTGGTGCAACTGAAACGCTATTTTTTCAAAATATTTCAAAATGAGGCAGCAGCCCACACTTCGCAATGTGCGATGAGGATTTCGATGGAGGTGTTTCCTGGTCATTTAATCTCATCGCATGGTAATGATTTTTTTTCCTGTGCGGATACCGTAAGTCAAGGGTATACAATAGAGTAATCGCCCTCATTCTATTGAACAACTTCAAGATGTATTTCGTCAAGAAGTTACTGCCATTCCACATGAAATCACCCGTCAAGAAGTTACTGCCATTCCACATGATTATTTTGACAATTGAATGCTGTTCAAGTTGAGTAAAACTAAATTTTGAAAAGGTCGCATTTATATTTTTGGTCTGAATATTATCAGCGACCGTATGTTAACAAGTTCGTTTAACGCAACTAGTTCATAACAATTAATTGCGCTGCTCAATATGAATTATATATTTCTAAAACTAAATGAATAAATTGCACATTTGAGTGTAGCGATGAGGTGGATGGACTGGAAAGTCGTCAGGTCGAGCATCTACCTTGCCCCACTGCTATGTATGACTGAATTATTATAATAAGGAAAGTGACGAATTTAAAAATTTTTAAAAGTCACTGCTTTAAAAGTCAATAATGTTCGGTAAAAGTTGGATACTGATGCGAATTGCTTGCGATGTCACGTTCTATTTTATAATTTGCAGAGATGGAGTCGAGAACACAAGGCTCGAGGCCAAGGACACAAAAAAACTCCGAGGCCAAGGACAGCCTTTCCGAGGACAGACACTCTCGAGGCCAAGGACAGGAATGCTCAAGGCCAAGGACACAAGCGCAAGTGCTCTCCAAAAAAAAAAAAGGTCTTCACAAAAATTTTTCAAGCGATCTCCACAAATAAACGTTTTCCAAAAAATTTTTCAAGCGCTCCACAAAATTTTAACATTCAAAACATAGAGCTGTCCTCGAACCGAGGACAGGCCGAGGCCAAGGACTTGACCTTCGAGGCCAAGGCAAAGGACTTCAAAATCTGTCCTCGAGGCCAAGAACGTCCTCGAGGACTCCACCTCTGATAATTTGGTCTATTCCAATATTCCAAAATTATTTTTCAACCAGTTTTTTCATTAATTGTAATATCATGCCGTACGGACCAAATCTACGTTATTATACGGATGGACTTTTATTTTTCTTATAATACTGAGGTCTTTTGGATTTTTGGGCGCAGAAAACAACCCAATTTTTTTCTGTATTTCATGTTTCGGTCTATTCGAATATTCTAAATTTTTTGAAATCAATTTTTTTCGTTGAGGGCATATCGTGAAGTATGGAAAAATTCTGCATGTTGCATGACCGTTTGTTTTGTTGGTGTTGAGATTATAATCGATCATTGGTCGAGTGAATAGACTGAAATAATAAATGAATAGTGAATAAACTGAAATAGTCTGTAACTGAAAAATAAACTCTGGTTTGATTTCCATTGGTTCAGATCTAAGACAAAGAAATTGGTGTTTACAGTTTCCCTTTTTTAGTAATGAAAAGGAACAATGTGTACTGTGTAGCTTCCACCGTGTGTGGTAACAGGTGGCGGCTTGATTTGGAAATCGCAAGGTCCCTTTGCTGTTTCTGAGCCAAGGCAACTTGGCGAAATAGCTGTAGTTACAATGTTAATTTGCTTTTGTTTTTTTTTTTTGGGGGGGGGCATAAAAAACCCCAAACTTTTTCAGTCTGAATTTTTATTTCGGTCTATCCCAATATTCTAAATTTTTTTGAAATCTTTATTTTTTTTCATTAATTGAATACTAGTGCAATATCATGCAGTATGGACTAAATGTACATGTTGCATGACCTTTCGTTTTTCTGAAGTTGTTTTTTATTAGGGCTCAGAAAACAACCTATTTTTTCACTCGGTGCTTTATACGGTATTTTGGTCTCTTCGCAATTTTTGTCCATTGATTATTATACAATGTATTGTACTAAATAGAATATGAGTTTTGTTTTGGTCCAATTTTTGTTCAATTTGCTGTTATTTTGATATTCAAAATTAGTTTAGCTTGAGGTCACCAAAATTATGAACATTGTGAAGATGTCAGCTACTCGTTGTGACGCCATTGTTGTCGTGGAATGTCTTTGCGTCTCTTACAATCTGTGGTGTAATATCTATAAGATCGATGCAAATGTTTACAACGAGAAGCTGTTCTCGAAGCTCAATATACAGTTATGCACTATCATTTAGTAGTTTGTTTGTGTGCAATTTTTATGAAATAATTAGAAGTAAATAGAAAAAGTTTAAAAAATATTGGTTTTCTGTTTGTGCACAATTTGTATAGTTCGCTTAACATTGCCATATTTTATGCAGTTGCATAAGTGTTACTTTGTTTTGTTTTTTTTTCTTGTATGCAGTTTACATGTCATTGTATATTTTACATGTTGAAATTGCCAACAATATTCTTGTTCATATTGTGTGTTCAAGTTGGTGACATTTTGGCATTCACTGCACGTATAACAAACGGTTATAAATTACGAGGTCCGTCCAGAAATTAATGAGACTGGTTTTATAATTCTTGACATGATAACCACTGGAGGTGATTCCCTTCAGGTATTAACCTTTCATGCACTCACAAAAGTTCATTTCACGTAGTAGAAGTCTTCCTTTTTAATGAAGCAAATGAAAGCAACTTTGCAAACCCGCTTTTGTAGGTCACAAAAATTGATACCTTTTTCGCTTTTTACATTCAACTGTTCAACAACAGACAGCAGAAAAGACATTTGTGCTGGCCTCGCTGAATGCATTGAACATGACCCAAATTTTCTGTAACAAGTTGTCACAGATTATGAAACTTGAATTGTTGAGTATAATCCAGAAGCAAACTGGCAAAGCTTGAAATAGCGCAAGGGAATTCGCCCTAGCGGAAAAAAGCAAGAAAGAGCTAATCTAAAATCAAGCTCATGCTTTTTGCTTTATGGACAGTACATGAATCATCCTCTAATACATTTTGCTCCTCCATAGCAAACGAGAAAACAATACCTTAACGGTGAGGTTCTGGAAAGGCTTAGCAAAAGTGCTAGTTGTGTAAGGCCACAAATTGAAGAGAGATCGATGAAGCACTATGATAATGAGCCTTGTCGGACGTTCAGCTTTCTCGATCACAGAATTTTTGGCAATTAAGTTCATCTCGGTTTCTCGAGGCTTCCATCCAAACTCACCGAATTTTAGTCCCAGTGACTTCTTTCTGTTTCCAATGTTAAGAAAAAATAGTTGAGAGGTCGTTGTTTTTGCACGTAGAGCAACATCCAGTACAACCGACAGAAAAAGTATTCCAGTTTCATAGTTCCAGCACTGCCGGAAAAAGTGGGAGAAACGTTTCCTAACCAATGGAACTAACAGAAGGAGATAGACTTGATGTGTAATGTATTTAATATCGTAATGTGCTGTTTTTTAGTTTTAAACTGACTTTGTACCTTGCAGGAAACGACGTTATGCAAATGACTACGTTGTTACTATTGCTACTATGTGTAACTATAAAAAGTCTCCTACCTTTTGGACAGACCTCGTATATTGGAACTATCTTTTGATTTTGTGTACATTATGTTCAATAGCTTCCTTTTTTCAGTGGTAGGCACTGGGTAGTAACTAATTACTAAAATAATGAATTTCTTTTTTTGGTAATTTTTGCACTAACGGCATAACATTTTGAAAAAAGTAATATTAATAGTAATTTAGTTGCTTTTTTGAAAGTGGTAACAAAATTTCAAAGTACTTTTTTCGAATACTAACAATCGTGTGCTTCGAGATTAATGAAAGATTTCGCATTAGAACTGCCGAGAAAACTGAGGTCAAATATTGTCGTGCTTTTGCGGATATGTTTTAAGCGTTGCCGGTTAAAGTATTCTTCTTCCAGAAAAAAAAGTCTTAACACCAAAATGGTACAACCGCACTAAGTTGACGACTGTTTGAGTATTTTCTTTTAGTTTCATGTAGATGCGGTTGTTACCACCAAGTAAAGTATCATGACAATTTAGCTTAACTGGTGTTAGCGGAACAGTAATTTTAAACACGAAAGAATTCTAAATTAAAGCGGCAACGTTTCGATTGGATAGCTAAAGAGCTCGACTGCCTATCTTTGTTTCTTGCTTCATGCTTCTCTTTCTGTCTCGTGCTTCATTTCAAAGCTTGCTCTATCTTGCTTCATTTCATCTCTGACAAAGTAGACAGTAGAGCTTTTATCGAAATTTTGGCGTTTCAATTTCAACTCTTTTTATGTTTGTATTTACTGCTCTGGTTTTTACCGGTTTAGCTTAAGTGCTGTTTTGAAGCAGATTTTACAGGAAAACAAAGTGACACTAGGTTGTCTTGTGCACAAGTTTTGTCGATTTTCAAAGTTTCAAAAACAAAAACAGTATAGTCCACTAGCTATTGCAAAAATCTAGTGATTTTGTCAGAATATGGCACTAAAACTGAAATTAATTTTTTAAATGCTTAAAGTTAGCCAATATTCTCAATGACTTTGCTTATGCCGAACATGCCGAAGCTGGTATTGTTTTTAAATTTTTGAGCAAAAATAATTCTTGTCCGGATTTCGTGTTCTTATAAGAATAATCTTTTTGTTCTTATAAGATTATTGTGATAAAAAAAAGGCTACAACACCAAAAATACAACCTCACCAAACAAGAATTATGCAATTAGAATTGTAAGTTCATGCTGATTTTTGCAATCCGCCTCGGACTATTTTTTATTCGAAGTTATTTGCATTACATTTCCACATTTTATTTACTTCTGTACTATAATATGTTTACGTGGCCGCTCCATTATTTCAACATTCCTTTAATCGTCCGGTTTTATCAGATCTTATTCAAGCGAGTTGTCTGTTTTGACCCCGGATGCTGTTGTACCGTTTAGGCTATCTTCAATTCGCTGACGCCTCCATGATGGCAGACATCTGGTGGAACTCATGGGGTGGTTCTTTCATTTTTCGTCGTCTTATGAATTTATCGTTTACCGCTTGAAAGATGAAAGGCTGACCGTCATCTTGAGGGTTGTTACTTGACTCAACGACGATTATATCTTAATAAGCAGCTTTCCTGTAACCCTGTTACTACGCGATGAACTAAAATATTGGGAATAATTAGTATACTCTTAGTATATTGATATGTTACTCAAGTTCCAATACCTAGCCTTGGGTTCGACTCCCTGGCGGATTAGGCAGGTTCTTTTTTCCCGTGCTGTTGCAGTGCACTTTGGGACATCTCAAGAGTAGGCCAGGGCCCGGTATAGGAACGATGAACTGTGTGTCATTTTTAATGTTGAACTTTTGCGTTACTTTTGTCGACACGCCCGTTAATATTGTTTACGTTGAAACAGGCTTAAGGTTTTTATTTTTTCTATGCCATGTGTTGTATGACGTGTCAGTTTTTTGTCTGTTCTGATTGACACTGTCGAACACTTCCAAGTCTTGATAAAATATTCAGTAATGTATTTTTTTTGCATACAATTAATATTAGTTCGCTAACGCTGCGTGATATGTTTTGCTGTGTTGTGTCAATGCATCAAATTATTTTGAATTTCTTATAAAGTACATTGGGTTAAAACGCGAAACGTTTATTTTCAAAATCCAAACAAAGTTACGAATACTGGTAATGTGTTCTATGGAAAAAACATTGTGGCATGGCCTCCCTTGGAGGCGGCGCCGCGGGAAGAACATGTCCTTTCCAAATACATTTCTTTTTGAGGTATTGTTTGGTAGTGAATGCTTAGAGCCATCTTAATGGATGGGGCACCCACCAGATATTGACAACTGACAGTTTCTTTCCGGTTGATCCTTCGGCATCAAAGGATCCAGATAAGGGCGCTTTTAAACTAAAGTTTGGTGAAGTTTTTTTGATAAACTGATAAGAAAATACGCTCAACGGTTTTCTTAGTTTTGTCCTCCATAATCGGTACGGGCTGGCGCCGCCACTGGTCTCCAACTTTTGTTAAAACCGTGCTGAGCAAAGTGGCGTAATACAGACTTGGTCCGGAGGCGAATGCCTGGTAATTTTTCAGAAAAGATAGTCATTGGAATTATATTTCGCACCAAAACTCAATTGCGGAAATAAAAAGTTATTTGCAAGAATTAAATTGCCCAGCCTTTTCAATTCTCACTTATTCGCAGGTGAATTTTAAAACAGCTTGTATTAATAGGGTTAAGTTTTTAAGGTGAGTTAGCTAAGAGGGGGGGGGGGCTGAAGACCCATTTGTAAACGATTAAGCTCCAGGGCTTTTAAATCCAGCGATCGTAGTTTTTTTGCAAAGAGTAACTTGTAAACCTAACTTTGGTAAATGTTTGAGGATCTTTGATGGAATCGCTTAGGACTTCACCCGATATGATGAAAGACCGTGAAGTGTGGCCAGGGGCGTATTTAGGGGGGGCATGGCTCCCCTTCGGGTCGCCTGGATAGTATAATTAGCATAGAAGAGTATGCAAAATTGCAGCATGCCCCCTCCCCCCCCTCTGTAAGTTGTGCGGAAAGTTTAAGCACACAAAGGACAGAATCTGGGTAAAGATCTTTTCCTTTTTTCGGTCTTCATGCACGTATTTTTGAAATACCGCACTAATTTTGAGGGAAGACCTTTTTTTTTGGTCTTCACCTAATTTTGGGCAGGAAAACGGATTGATTCTGAATGGAGAAATTTTGCTTTTGGTCTGCATTATTTTCAAATTTCCTGCCCCCCCTTTCGAAAATCCTGCGGACGCTACTGAGTGTGGCCGCTTCAATTCGCCGCAAAAATCAGTTATCTACGTAAGCGGTGGCAAAAGTTAGTATAATAAAATTTTACTACGAATATAGCCTATATTGTACAAGCGTAAGTGGTTGGTTCATTTTATTTAGGGGACTAAAAGCAGGGCATGGTATAGAAGACGTTTTTTCCGTATTCCATAAAACCTGTTTTTGATGAATTCTGCAAAGCCAGAGAAAACAGTGGACGAAGACACAGTAAATTAGTTTGGGAGTTGAAAACAACCCTACTCATGACGTCACTTACCTCATATTCCAGTAGCTAATAAAAAATTCCAGTTGCCAATAAAAAAAATATCGAATATTGTGCATCCTCAAAACCTAGCAAATTAAATGTCTCCTTCAACTGAAGAAAAAATACGCTCGCTTATAGATTTATTAAATACGAAAAAGCGATTCGCAAGCTTGATATAGAAACAAAATTTCGTAAATTTGGCAAGATGCAAAGGTGGGCCGCGCAAGTCATAGTAGTTGCGCAAGAAGAGCACGCGCAACTACTGTAAAATTGGCATTTCCGCACTTCCCAAAAAATAATTGCGCCTCAAGTGCAAGTGCGACGTTTTAAAAAGTATAATTTTCATTGGCAATTTGCTCAAACTGCACTGTAGGTTACGGTACGAATACCCGCACTTAAAGAAATCGGAGATGTTAATTTCCACCAATAAAATTTTCACGTGGTGGAAAGCGAACTACTATAGAGGCACAGTTTTTTTTCTCATGGTTCGACTAGGAAATCGATTACTAACTAAGATGCATTCGTGCTCCTGGACAGTAGCGTACGCAGGATTTTGAAGGGGGGGGGGGGGGGGGGGGCAGGAAATTCAGAAAATTTGAGAAGAACAAAGTTCAGATTGAAAATTGTTTCACCCAAAATTAGTTGAAGACTAAGATACAAAAACCGTTTTGGTATGAAATAAAATTACATGCATTTAGGTCTTCAACCACAGCCAAAAATCTTGTGTTGAACATTACCTTCAAGCCAAAGTATTCGATCCAAAAAGTGCTCTTAATTTGTTTAAACAACCCTCTTATAAGGGTATGTTGGTCAACCGTGTAGGGTGCGTTGGACATAGCCCCCCTGAGAAAAATTTATGGCTACGGGCCTGCTATACATAACAGTAGCCATTTAATTTAAAAAATTTACACCACAGTAAAACATTTAAACCACAGCTTACATTAGTAGACTAAGTTACTCAGTCGTAATATCATTCTGCACCACTCCACTAAGACCTGGGGGGTGGGAACCAAAGCCAAGACATTATAATCGCTCTACTGCATAGGCTTAAACGAATAATAATGAAATTTAGGTAGCATGCTCATTGCTCCATTCTTCAATTCTACTCCGAGAAAATTGCGAGCAACAAAATAGCAGGCCTACTTATCGGCAGAGCTAACAAAATATCAAAAATAACGAAACTTTTTGAGGAAAAAGTACAGTACCGGTACACCGTTAACATTTTTGGTTAAAACTTTATGGTGTAGCGTAAGAGGGATGTTCAAATATTATATGACGCTTTTAGAAGAGGGTGGGGTTGGAAAAAGCTTCCAATGCAATGCAAAAGGATGGATATAATTAGGCCTACGTCTTAAAATTGTTAAATGAGGAGGGGTTAAATTTACGTCATATGATATTAACAAAAAGCGCGTCATAATATTTGAACGGCTCCTAGTCATGACTTAAACTTAAAACTTTAAATCAGAAAAAATTGTCACAATAAGGACTAGCCTGCAAACCAAAATTTTGGTGTAGCCAAGTCATTAGGCCTAAACCTGTGCAGATAATACACAACACAGCCAACCTTGGAATAGCCAACATTGTCAGCAAAATAGCACCATCGTCCAACCACCAACATAATAATAATCAGCATAATAATAATAATGGACATCTGTCCAACATGCCCTACCAAAAGTCGTCCGATTTACCCTCAAAGCTGCCATATTGTTTAGACTGCTGTCAGTCTAAATCTGTTTGAGTTTAAAGATAAGCGAAACACCCTGTTAGGTCCTTGTAGTACCTAGTCTTTCTCAAATACCTTAGTTGAAAGCGACCTTTCACGACTCTCTTTCAAACAGGCGGAGAATAATTTTTCACAATATTGGTTTAGTGCCTAAAACGACTATATTTTGAACAACCACTGCAGCCATGTTTTTTACAGAAGCAACCTGAAAGTATTGGAACTGATAAAAGACACTTCTGTCTTTCCAAGCGTCAAATCACGTGATAATTCCATTAGCCAATCACGAGTTGATTACGTTTGTGCAACCTACCCTCTTACCAAACTTACCCGACCTTCCCCTACCCTTTGTGTGCTCAAACCTTCTACCTAACTTACAGGGGGGGGCATGCCGGAATTTTGCATAGGCTTACTATGCCATCCTGGCAACCCAAAGGGGAGGCCATGGCCCTCCCTAAATACGACCCAGCGTCACTCTGCTCTGACGAATGGGCGTGCTAAAAAAATCATCATGCATTTTGTACAAAGAAATTGAATCAACTTGAGTTATGACGAAGCTTTTGTGATTCTTCCTCACCAATTTTATTTTTGTAAACTTTAATCACAGTTGTTGGAAAACAGTTAGCAAGTGCCCATCTCTGGTAAGGTGTTAATCTCAAATTTTTAACAATTTCATCGAAGAGGTTATATACACGCTGTCAGAGTTGGGTACCCACCTAGAACGGATCAGGAGTCCAGCTTAGTTTTTCCGGAGCCGATTCCGGATTTGAGTGTTTAATATAAAACCAAACTCGGAGTGGATCCTGATTTTAAATTTCAAGCTAAAACATTTATTTGCCTGAGGAATTTTTGAAATATTTTGTATTTTTTTTGCTCCCCTCCATTTCACATTTATTAGTTTTACCTTTCCGTACTTCTAAATTTTCTGATTTGTTTTGGCTGATTCGCTATGTAGGGCATAGTCAAGGGCGTACGCATGGGGGGGTTTTGGGGGTTTAAACCCCCCACCCATTAGTCTGTCGACTAAAATGCATAGTAAAGAAAATATAACGTTTTTAGCACATCTGAGCCTGTTTTTTTGCAATGACAAGAACTCCAACATGATTTAAAGCAACTTTTGAAGCATTTAGAGTTTCTTAGGGGGGGTTAATTTGTCACCGATATGGCTTATAAATCAATAATAACTTCAAAAAATTGCCAAAATTAGCACATTTAACTGCTAAAAATGCTTAGCATTGGCTTCATCAAAAACATAGAGATCGGGTTTCAGTATTAGTTGATTATTAATCCACTCAAATCTCGTTCCATTCGCCCCCTCCACCCCCCCCCCCCCCCCCCCCCCCTTTCTCCAACTGTCTCACTCTATATAAACTACAGAATATAAATGCTTGTGAGTTTTTTAAATTATGATTTTATGATTTACCGGCTTGTAAATTAAAGGACTGAAATGTTACCATTAGCCATCGCCCACATAGCTCACTTATGCGCAAAGGCGTACACAAGGGGGTGGGGGTTTAAACCATCCTCCTTATTGATCCGACGTATATTGTTCAAAATATCGCCTTATTGCGCAAAACAAGCAAGCTCCTTCTTTCCTCTCATATTAATACGAATATTTAATTATAGTAAATAATTTTTTGTTATTTAATGCAACAATGTAAGCGAGTAAGTGTAATACGGAAACTATAGAATGTCGTGTTACGAGTCAGAGTAACTTCAAGGGTAGCATAGGTGGGGGAGTTACAGGGATATATAGAAACAATCCCTGGGGAGTTATAGACCCCCCATTGGCTTGTTTACCAAAATGCAGAATAAAGAAAATAACACGTTTTTAGCACTTCTGAGACTGGTTTTTGCACTGGAATGGACTAAAAAGTGATTTAAAACATCTTTTAAAACATAAATTTAGGGGGGGGCTAATTTGTCTAAAATAAAACCCACAAATCAATGAAAACTTTGAAAAATGCCCAAAAACAAGCAATCAGATTTGATCGCTAGTGTAAAAAGGCTAAACATAGGTTTCATCAACAAACATATTATAAACTTAGGAATAGGGGGGGGGGCTACTTAGTAGGCTATTGGTTAATTACCAATCACTTGTCTCAAAAATTTTTTCGTTAGCCCCAGGCGCGTAGCCAGGATTTGGAAAAGGGGAGGGCTATTTTGAAAGATAGAGAAGTGTGCTAACAACCTTGACTCGAATTTTCATTGATCTTGAATCAGTTTCAGACGGTTTGTCCGAAAATTGAGACGAAATGTCTCGGAAAGCTCGGAAATTCAAAAGTTTTTTCCTCCCAAAATTAGGTGATCTCCAAAAAAAAAAGGTCTTTGCCAAAATTCAGAGTGATATTTCGGCCGAAATTCAAAGGTTTTTTCCTCCCAAAATTAGGTGATCTCCAAAAAAAAAAGGTCTTTGCCAAAATTCAGAGTGATTTTTCGGCCGAAATCCGAAATTCAAAGGTTTTTTCCTCCCAAAATTAGGTGATCTCCAAAAAAAAAAAAAAAAAAAAAGGTCTTCGCCAAAATTCAAAATGATTTTTCTTCCAATTTCGCAAATTCAGACGTTTGAGGGGGGGCTCTTTTCGTATGGGGGAGGCTATTTTTCATTTTTCACAGAAAATCGGCCTCAAAAGCACAAAAAGCATGCGATTTTGCATACTTCACAAGCCCCACCCCCCCCCCTGGCTACGCTACTGTTTAGCCCCACTACCCCATATATTTTTCTCGATAAAATATACACGAAATAGATTACTCTGCGTGAGTTTTCTTGAAATAGGATTTTAAGGTTTACCAGCATGTAAACAAGAGAGCTAAAATTTTACCATTAGCCACTTTCCACATAGCCCATTTATGCAAACAGTTTAATCAGGTTTGCACTACCAATTTCTATGCCACGTTTTAAAAGCATTATTTTTTATCAATATAGCCCTAAAATTACGTTATTTTTGAAAAAAAATTGCAAAATTTTCAAGCGCTGGGGGCTCCGTCCCCAGACCCCCAAAACAGCCCCTGCAATTGCGAATTTCTGGCTATGTGCTGCCCACGCTTTGCACTTTGTATAATCGTATGGGGGTTCGTAGCTTTTGTTTTGAACAATATTTTCTTCACCATTCAGTTGCAAACCTTATGATGTTTACTGCAGATGTATGCTTAATGCTTAATTGTTTTTTGTTTGAAAAGTTTTATTTGCATTATGCACGTGTGACTTTGACTCCATCTTGTTACATTGCGCTTAGTTATTTATTCGCCAAAGTATAGATCGCGAACAAATTTTTGATGTCACTTTTGAAAATCCCCCATTGAAAAATCCTGCGTGCGCCACTGGGCATAGTTATGGCTTTGTGGTTTAGTGGCTAAGATTCAGAAGGTTCACTGTCGAGTAATTTAGCTTACCATACATACCCGAATGCTGTGTCTGTAAAAACATTTAGTACCATGCTACATGAAGGTATGTAATAATATGTATTGTATAAGATAAAAACAATGCCATAAGCTGTAGGTCTACTGTTATCCTGATGTGACGAAAAATTGCGAAGGATAAACTGGATGTTAATCACATTTTCATTAATGCAATAGGATTTACCGATATTCATGCTTTATGGATTGATTACAAGTTGTTTTTTGTAGCGGTATCTGATATTAAGTGATTGTCTGTAGCAAAGTACCACAATACCATATTAATCATAGGCTACCTACGTTAGGCACCAGAAGCTGCCATGCTTTTAGACCTCAAGGTCAAACAGCACTTTAACGATTGTCTTACCATGTAAAACTGTATCACGGACAATGGTGAGTAATTTTATAAAGACAATAGTTTAAACAGGTCTAGTCAAAATATTTGAGAAATGGTGTGCTTTAAACTCAGGTACAGCTTATTCAATTTACAAAAATTAATACGCGTTTTACGAATCAAAATTTTACACCATACAGGGCCTCAGCAAAATCGCTCACGACTGGGCTAAGAGTAGGAATAGTGTGGGCACCCCTATTTCAAAAAAGTTTCGAATTTTTTCGTTTAGTTTGTTGCGACTATAATCAAATATTTGTTTTTAGGATTCGTAACAATCAATGGAGCATATATTAAACGCTAAGAAAAAAAATTTAAAGAAGCCCATTTAGGCCCACTTGGGCCCCAGCAAAATAGCCCACGGAAAACCCATATGGTGCCCATATGGGCGTGTTCACTGGAACAGGAATGCTCAAGGGCCCAGGCGCAAGTGTTCTCCGAAAAAAAAACGTCTTCAAATTTTTTTTTTTAGAAAGAAACGTCTTCAAACAAATTTTTCAGAGGCGATCTCACCAAAAAATAAGGTTTCAAACAAATTTTTTAGGCGATCTCCAATTGAGGTAAACAAAAAAAGTCTTCGCAAATTTTCCGCGGGGTTTGTGGCGTTATCCCACAAAATTTCAACGGTTTAAAGATATAATGCTGTCCTCAATCCGAGGACAGGGCAATTTTCGAGGACTTGAGAAATCTAGGCCAAGGATGACCTTTGAGGCCAAGGCCAAGGACTTCGAAGTGTGTTCCCGATGACGTCCTCGAGGCCAAGGACGTTCTCAAAGACTCTACTTCTGTTTCCCGCTACTTCTTTTCACAAAAGAAAAATTTTCTTAAACTGACAGAAAGTAACAAATTAGAACTGGAAAGTTACGAATTAGAACTAAAAATTTCTTAAACTGATAAAAAGTTACGAGTACGTACTAATTAGCTTTTAAAGGATCAAAACTTTAGACAAACACTAACGATGTTTAGAAAAACAAAGAATTTAGTACCGCTAGGTCCGCTATCTTAAAAAAACAACACGAATTGGTAAGTACTAAATCGACCTCTGTCACAAATTTGATTAATTTTTCAATTTATTTAATGCTTGAAAGGCTACGTCTTGTTTACTTTCTCCACTAATATTGTTGTTTGTTTTTTTCATATAGGCGAACCGAAGATTACTGGTTTACATTACTCAGCCCATGCTCAGCCTATCATTTAATTAATTCCTTTAGCTCATTTTATTTTCCAAGAGTGAGCAATCTACGAAGCACCTTAATTCGTAAACTTTCCAGTTTTTTTGAGTTTCATAGCCGATAGGCTACTGCGTATTAGGATTAAGTTTTTTAGATGAAAAATGTAATTGGGTTTTCTGCTTTTCTCATTGTATTTGGCGAACAATAAACTTGATTCAATTTACTGTAATTACCAGTGTACTTTAAAAAAACTCAAAGAATTTGATTAAAATAGAAAAATGTCCCTAGAACTTGTCCTCCGCATGACGTCCTCCCTATGGGGATGTAGCGAATTGAACAAGACCGGTGGATGTATATGGGATTGACTGATGCGAAATAACCGGACCAGAACAATACTGGGTCTGTGTTCAGCAGAGGTGGAGTCGAGGACACAAGGCTAGAGGCCAAAGCGAAGGACACAAAAAAATCCGCGGCCAAGGACAGGAATGCTGGAGGCCAAGGACACAAATGCAAGTGCTTTCCTATGCAAAAAGGTCTTAAACAATTTTTTCGGTCGATCTCCAAAAAAAAACGGTCTAGAAAAACATTTTTCAGCCGATCTACAAAATTTTAACCATTCAAACAATAGTGCTGTTGTGGCGTGGTGAAAGGGAGCGCGCTCCGATTGCGGTTAACCGGCTCGGTTGTACAACCTCTGAGACGCTATGATCTGTTGACTTATAAAGCTATCGGTTCCAAGTATCTTACATTTGTGGTTACTTCCATGCTAGTTTCCACATCGCCATTGGATGAAGCAGGAACTGCGACACACTTCCCCCTTTCTGAAAGCAGTGGTAGGAAGGGGCCTGCTAACGTCGTCTCGAGCGCCGACCATCCAATCACGTCGGGGTCACCAGTTGTGGCGTGGTGAAAGGGAGCGCGCTCCGATTGCGGTTAACCGGCTCGGTCAGTGGTCGAGTGGATAGAGCGTCTGCTACTGAAGCGGTAGACTCGGGTTCGATTCCCAGTCGGGTCAAACCAAAGACTATAAAAATTGGTATTCACAGCTTCCCTGCTTGACGTTCAGCAATTAAAGGGACAGTGTGAAGCCTCCGCCGTGTGTGGTAGACAGGTGGGCAGGTGGCAGCTTGACTCGAAGACCGAAAGGTCCCTTCGCTGTCTCCTGGCCAAGGCAACTTGGTGAATAAAATGTAATTACAATTACGATTACAATTACGGTTGTACAACCTCTGAGCCGCTATGATCTGTTGACTTATAAAGCTATCGGTTCCAAGTATCTTACATTTGTGGTTACTTCCATGCTAGTTTCCACATCGCCACTGCATGAAGCAGGAACTGCGACACTGTCCTCAAGCCGAGGACAGGGCAATTTTCAAGGACGTGAGGCTTCAAGGCCAAGAACTTGAAAATGTGTCCTTGAGGATGTCCTCGAGGCCAAGGACGTCCTCGAGGACTCCATCTCTGGTGTTCAGATCCATGACATCATTGAAGCTATCATCTACGACAGCGCAGAAAGTTCACGAAGGTCTGTTTCCCCTAATTAATGAGTTTCTTGAATTATTACAACATCAATTTGCCAACAGATACAACTCTATTACTTACTCAAATAAAATGCAAAAAAAACACACAAAAGTTAGCAGTTAATTTTGAAAAGCGCCAAAAAGGCACAGCACGCACGCTACCAGTACCATAACTTCTACTGATATTTAGTAACAAGAAAACAACAATGTTATTTCATCAAAAGGTAGAGAGTTTAGCTAGATTTGCTGCAATAAAAATATGGCTCAGGTTGCCTCATGTAAACATTAAACTGAACTGCCTTGTCGGAAATAAAATAAACAGTCGCATTGGAAAATCGTCTAGGAAGTGACATTTTGAATGTGTAGGAATTTGGGTTTTGGTGAACCCAATCCTAGCGTAAGCTTCGGTAATATGTGAGTTCGTTCTCTTCTTCAAATTAAAACCACAACTTAAAAACTTCCTCGTTGTTCAATGGCGGCAAAACAAAAAACTTAAAATCAATGCGGTCCTTACAGGACAACGGCAAAACCAGAAAGAGAATTCCTGTTACAATTTACATAACTCACTGCGTGAGAACCGGCTCACGTGACTGCACAACGTTTCCTAAAATGGCATGATAATCTCTAGATCGCAAATTTTTAACCAAATTAGCGTTTCAGTGCGCGTTTTAAAAACTATTGTTGCGCACTGAAACGGACTCTTGAGCAAAACACAAATGACTGTGGTTCGATACAGCGCAGAGTCACTACAAATGCGTAAAAAGCAAAGACTAGAGCAGAGCTAAAAATACAGTCAAATGTGAAACATACAATTCAACATTGAAGTTCATCTACTATAAAGGTTAGGCCTAGGGGACATGCGCTGTGACAAATTCGATAGCTTGGGTTTGAATAGGGGACTAATGTTCTCATAACGTGGGAGCTACAGTGCCGGCTTTGTTTTTTGAGCGGAATAGAATATCGTATTTACTTCAGTTAATCAGCATTTTGAATATTGCAAGTTAGCTTTACCACAGAACCAATCGAGTGGACTGGTAGACTCCACTGGAGAGTTTGCATGTACAGCATCACAAAAACGCAAAATAACTCTAGCTCGGCCCCTAAACAACGTAAACAATAGCGGAAGCGGTGAAAATTTTTTCAAAATTCACGGTACCCGTGGAGTTCAGATAATTTTTAGCGGTCAAGTTAAGTTGCAGAGCAAGGAGAACGCAAAGATTTTTGAAATAAATTTTTTCCGTCTAAATCGGCGCGCAACTTGCACTCTTATTGGCGCGGCGCAAAAAACATCAAAGTTTTAGGTTGGCGCGAAAATCGGGCGTAGTATACAGTAGCCTAATCCAACTTGCAAGTGTACCAAGCTGGTAGCGGGAGAATTACAGTAGGCCTACTGCTAGTTTGTAATGGTTGAAGTTCACGTCACATTGACAGCTTTTGCTGTGTTCGTCATTGTAATAATTTTGTTTCTTGTTGGACTCTTGTTTTATCTTTATCCGGTGAGTTTTTCTCTAATGTAAGCTTAAGCTAATGTGAGCTTAAGCTATTTAGTAGTCTAGGCTTAAAGAAATAGACCTCTTGGTAGCCTACTGCTCGAAGTTGGTTTTATTGAAGAAGTGAGAACTACTTAAGGTAATCAAGAAAATTGTCTTTAAAATAGGATTCAGGTCGGAAATCTTTTCGCTCGATTCTTTTTTAAAAAACTTTTGCAAATCTATAGTGAAACGAAGTACAGGTGGAAAACTGTAAAGTTAGCTGCTTTTCAGTATGTGTAAGCCAGCTTCAGTAGGCCTTGTGTAGTGCATGCAGGATTTTCGAAAGGGCAGGGCCATAGATTATCCACAAAAAAGTTGCACTAAAACAAACATAATTTTATGATGAGTGCAGGTAAGTTGTGCTAAAACAAGCTAGAGGAGCTGCTGTCGATATATCCAGTATCTGATAAGTACAAGCTTGTCATCGCTGCAACCTATAACATTGCGATGTAAAAAAAAAAACAAAAAAACTTTACTGGCAAGCCAGAGGGGGGCTATGGCACAATGCCTCCCATAAATATGCCCCTGGCCAGCTTTCTCATTGTTATTCTTCTGTCGAAATAGGCCTACTCTGTACTGATGAAATGGCAGCTATAAAGTAAATGAATAATGGCTAATTTTTGAATCGCAATATCTTAAACTGAAAGGCGTAGAAACTTCAAATTTGGTGAGAATGCATTTTTGAATTATCTCAGTATTTTGGGCAAGGGTTGAGTGAAGAACTTCATTTGAATGCCTTTCAAGTATAAGTCGTTTGTTGTCTTGTGAAAGCCCTGCAACCTGTGTATGACCTAGCATGTGTGCTCTCTCGTTGCTCTTCAATCTAAGCTACTGGCATAGTGGTATTCCCAAAAATCTATCCATAGGTTATTCCCCAAAACCTAACCCCAAGTTATTCCCCAAAATCTAACCCTAAGTTATTCCCCAAAATATAACCCTAATGAGTGCATGCATGAGAGAAGAAAGAGCATGCTCTCGTGCTCATACACAGGTCCTGGATTGCAGAGCTTTCCAAAAAAAAACAGTCTGCGAGAATTTTTGCAACAATATGACTTTTGTGATGTCAAAAAGTTAAAATGCAAGGTTGCCAATGGTAAACACGAACTCAAACAGAAATAATTAAATGCAATTGTGTAACAACATATCATAAGTTAGCCTTTAACTTGCAGTAACAGTATGAATCTGCATTTTTTTTATCAGTGAATTTTTATCAGTGAGTTGATTTTTATCAGTGAATCTGCATTTTTGTTGGAAACACGGACTATGTTTTGGATTTTTCATTGTTTTAGCCATAAAAAGTTGCCAATTTTTGGCAGATGCATGACAAGTTTTAATGTTAGTAGATATGCCAAATATAATGTATTCTTAATCAATAAATTTACAGTAATGTTTATCGATCTGTAGTATTGTAGGAATTAAATTTATTCACCAAATTGCCTTGGTCAGGCAGTCAGGAGATAGTGAAGAGACCTTTCAGTCTTCACTTCAAGCTGCCCACCTGTCTACCTCACATGGTCTGTAGTAGCCTAAGTACCACCAGTAGCCAAATGATCTAAGATATTTTAAGGTCATAAACTTTTTTTGTTCAGCATTAGCTTATTTTTCTGTGAAAATTTTATTTAATCTTGCTTATTTTTTATTGTTTTTAGACATCTAATCGACTGACAACAATTCCTGGCCCAACTGTTTCTGATGAAAAGTAAGTACCGTATGTCTGTGTGCTGTGCACCAGTGCACACACTGATATCATCTGCCATGGCAAATACCAATATTGGCTGACTGGTAGTTTTTTGTTTTGCATTGGTTGGTATTGTTTTTTAGTTATCTGCTCTGTGCTACTTCCAGCTACACTATGTTTAACTATAAAAAAACTGGTATCTTTGTATTCAGCGTGTCTGATTAACAATGCCTTGTTTGGAAAAAATTGCTTTAAACTTGCTGTTACCGTATGTACTGGTATGATAATGGTATATAACTGTGCACTTGCAATTTGCATGGATCATGCATTTTGATCAGTAGCATCTTTGATTGGCCTATACTGTAAAAGTACCAAAAGTAGTAATGCTTGTTTCAGTTAGATTTGTTCCAGGTTTAATTTATTGATTAGTTTAGGATATTACACTCTGGTCTTTGCATTTTTCTAAAGCCATGTTTCCTAAACTCCCTTAAATTAGATTGTATAGAGGTTGTATTGACATTAATTAATTCTACCCTACACTCAACAAACTTTTGTTATTTTAGGGAAGGAAATATAAGTGATATTAAAAGAGCTGGTTCTTTTCATGAATATCTCTGTGAGCTGCATAAGGATTATGGTGATGTAGCTGCTTTTCAATATGGGACATCTTTTGTTGTTTCTGTGGCAAATCCTGAACACTTTTCTCCACGATCTCAAATATGTGTTCTGCCAGGTCATTAAATTTTTAACGTTTTTGTAGTTGTATTTTTTGTTTGCTTGTTGATATTCTTTGTACTCTATGACTGTATACTGCATGTTTCTTGTTCTACAATTAGACAATTTGTTTCTTCCCAATTGACGTGTAATGCTGAAATGTGGACTGTGTAACCACAAGTTGATTTTTATCAGTGAATCTGCATTTTTGTTGGAAACACACCGACTATGTTTTGGATTTTTCATTGTTTAGCCATAAAAAATTGCCAATTTTTTTGGCAGATGCTGACTCATCAAAACCTAAGAGGGAACACTGATTGCAGACATCATTGTTTTAACATTTACTGTATATAGGTTGAAGAGTGCCAGTGAAGTATTTTTTGTGCTATGGAGCTAATACACTTGAATTATTGTTTTTACTGCAGATTTTCTATTTGAAGCATGGCGTCCTTTGGTTGGGAATAAAAGCTTTTTATTTGTGGAAGGAGTTGAGACTTTCAAACGAAGAGATCATTTACAGTACAAAGTCACTGCTGATGCCAGAGAGCATTATGCAAAATTATTTCGTTCTGTGAGTTTCCTGTGATGTTATTGCCCAACAACCTGTTCATATACTGATATTTTTAAATAGTGACAATTTTCCTGAAGATTTTTAAGTTAAACAGAGTGAAACAAAAATGAGGAATGTTTGTCCATGTATTTTTCACTTGCCGTTATTAGAGTCAAGATTAAGGTTTTCGGGATTAGTTTCAGAGTAAGGATTTGCCACTTGCTGTTATTAAAGTCAAGATTAAGGTTTTCGGGATTAGTTTCAGAGTAAGGATTTGCGTTTGGGTTAAATATGGCTTGAATTAACAAAAAAGTAGAAATAAATTTCTGGTACAACAAAACATTCCTATTTTTAATGCCACTTAATATGAGTCCAGCTGTGCTAAGTTCTAAAATTTGAAAAATACAACTTTTATGTATACCTACAATCTACACACAATTTTAAATATAAATTTAAAATAATCAGCTTAAATTTTGTTCCTATTGCATGCTTGAGCCAAGTTAAACTAGTTGCCTTTTACCACATTCAGTATTCAACCATCTTTTTTCTTACTACGATGGAGCTTTGATTGTTAAGTTATAAATCTTCGATATTGTTTTTGTAGTTAAACAAATGATCATATATTCCGCAGCTTTCTGATGAGTTGATCAAAAAATGGCGAGGTTTGCCGGAAGGCCAGCATATTCCTGTATCACAGCACATGAAGGGGCTGGCAATGAAGGCAGTCTGTCGGATGATGTTTGGAAATTACTTTGATGATGACAAGAAGCTTATTAAGCTGCATGCTGCTTGGGAATTGGTTAGTTAGTTTTACTTTGTCGTATGAAACTAAACTAGGTCTTACTGCTACTTATTATGGCGAGCTCTAATTGGATTTCATTTTATTGGTTAGCTTTGAAAGTTTTGTATTGCTACTCGTCACAGTTCTGTTAGACATTAAAAACGCTGGTTCTGCACCATTAATGTTGAGATTGTTGCAGATTTTATTCTTTGAACAATACGAAGATTGGTCATATTTCTGAACTCAAGCTACCTCTAATTACGGTCGAGCGCTTAATGCTGTTATTATACTAAATTCAACTGCCGTTTTCAGACAGTCTATAGGATCAGACACAGTTTTACCAGCGACTGGCAGGTGGCCATTGCTGCAGTAGCCAGCTCTTGTGAGTGCGGAAAATTGTTTAAAATCGTGCGTATGAGGAATCAGGTTTCGATCTGCTTACAACTCTCATGCATAGCGCCCTTTTTGAGATTATGCCTTTACCACAGACTATTTGACCTCAATTGGAAATAGCGCTTAATGTCTTTCTCGAGGATGCACAATCAGTTCTTGGCACCCATTTAATCCGAAGTAATGATGCTGGTTGCGGAGCTGAGTCTTGCTATCACGTTTTGTTATTGCACGGTTTTTTGATTCGATATTTTTTTTTTGAATAGTGTTGGAATGAAGTCATTGCTTCTAACAAGGACGAACCAACAAAATCGAAGACCGAAATTTCGAAATGTGAGTCGGCATAAAGTGATATCAATGAAATATCTGCTATTGCAACAATTTTCCAATTTCGTTTTGATACGAAGTAGAAACTACATGATTTTTTATTTGATGTAGGTCAAATGCACCGAAGTGAATTGGCTTTCAACTTTACGTATTACAAAAATTCAAAGCGAAAGTATCGGACAAAGCTTAACCTTCGTCGATACATTCCTCACCTATAGTGTTCAAAATGAGTCTAACGTGAAAATGGTGTTAATTTTAGATTTCTTGTTGGTCTTTCCATTTAAATTTGAAATTCTGTAGTTGAAGAGTTTCTGCTCGAAATCGGTTTTAGTGAAAAAATGAGAGCTTCTTGACGTGAGAAAGACGTACCCCAAACCTTTTTTCGAAATTCCCCTGATTTGCGAAAATACGGTTTTAATCCGTTTGATTCCGTTCTGTTGGCAACCCTGCATTTCGCGATTTTGTGACATCACAAAAGGCAGATTACGCAAAATTTCTCGCAGATTAAGAAACGCAATGTCAATGATCTAGTGATCAGGTAATAGCTTAGGTTTTTACTTTAGTCAGCGATTCAAATTCAAACTAAACTTATCAGTGACATTACACGAGTGATATAATTTATTGTATCAAAATTTGGCCAGCTTTGATTATCGTTTTTAGCCTATGAATGATATAAAATTTTACATCAAAAATGATCACACTCTAGAAGTCTAGATCAGCACTGGTAGCCTCCGTCTTCAGCTACATTAGTATCGGTACTGGTAACCAAGTTTTCGGATTTGGTTAAACTACTTACTGCTACCAATTGGTAATTGAGTTTTTTAGTCCGCGAAAAATTCAGCGAAATCTACCTTTTGTGATGTCATGAAATAGCGAAATGCAGGGTTGGCAATAATACAGAGTCAAACAGATTAAATAGTATTTTCGCGTTTAAAGGCAATTGTGGAAAAAGGTTTGGGGCACCTCTTTATTACCTCAAGTACTTCAATAAAACTGATTTTGAGCAGCATCTCGCTAACACCCGTACTTGCGAATACCAATTTTTATAGCCTCTGGTCAAACCCAAAACTAAAATATTGATATTCAACTATTCACAGCTTTCCTGTTTGACCTTTTGCTATGAAAAGAAACAGTGTGAAGCCTCCGCCGTGTGTGGTAGTCAGGTGGCAGTTTGGCTCGAACACCGAAAGGTCCCTCTGCTGTTTCCTGACTAATTACAATTACTTGCTTATTATCATAATATGGTATTGATGCAGCACGAAGCGATCTACTTGCATTGATCGAGAACGCGATCGAACATCAATGGAAAAACTCTGGTGGTAGCAAAGACTCGTTGTGTCTGATTAAGAAGCTTCTGGAAGCGTCAAACAAGGACATCTCTCAAGAGGAAATGCTGTCTGATGTCGTTACTATGTTCGCTATTGGACTACAAGTTACCTGGGCCGGTGGGTAAAAAATATACCTTAAAGAAGAGCTTTCTATATTTTTCTGAATTGCAGTTGGTAAGTCAAGTTGCAACAATTTCACCCAAAAAAGGTGCCGCACTTACACAAGCGTAAATCCCGATAGTAACAGAGCTTATTTGATGAAGAAAATTCGTAAACGTTTAAGACTTGTATGCTCAGGTAAAGTAATGCCACGTCTAAAACAAAAAATACGTAGCAAGAGCAAATCGGAAGTCGCCAAGTGTCAACCAGATATATCGATCATCATGTATCGTAGGAAAACTATTTGAGACGAGCTGTACCAGTACACACGACTCTCAAGCATATCAATTAAGATTGTGCGATTGCACTACTCTCACATTTGTTTCAACATAATGTTTAGTAACGCTACACTAGTGCAATAAGTTTTCTCGGTAGACACTAGATACCTACCAAGTCGATCAGTGGTCGAGAGGATAGAGCGTCTGCTACTGAAGCGGTAGACTCTGGTTCGATTCCCGGTCGGGTCAAACCAAAGACTATAAAAATTGGTATTCACAGCTTTCCTGCTTGATGTTCAGCTTTAAAAGGAACAGTTTGAAGCCTCCGCCGTGTGTGGTAGACAGGTGGGCAGGTGGCAGCTTGACTCGAAGACTGAAAGGTCCCTTCGCCGTCTCCTGGCCAAGGCAACTTGGTGAATAAAATGTAATTACAATTAATTACAATTACAAGTTGGTAGTTTCAAGTACGCGGGAATACACCGCTTAATAACTGGGTGAAAGATACGGTAGCTGGTGCTTGACGTCTTTACTTATAGTACTTGCCTTTATAGTAATGACATGGAGTTGCCATTACGTCATATTGAAGCAAGGTGTTCAAGAGGAGTTACGAAAGGAATTGCTAGCGATCGACTCGCTAGATGTGATGCCGCAGTCGCTTGCTAATATGAAGTAAGTTATCCGGATTTTGGGAGGCAGCGTTAACCTCGTCGTTTGTTAAGCATTAGATACTAATTTGTAGAATTAAAAAAAAAAAAGGTAAAGATTTTTAGCAAAAAAATAGATTTATTTTTCAAATTTAACTGGTCCAAGAATTTAACCACAGACCTACCGTTCATTAGCAAACGCTTTCACTCTGATTAATTGATAAGTTGTCGCGTTTCAACACCCACCTTGTTGCAGGGCCCTGAAGTGCATCGTGAAGGAGAGCATTCGCTGCAGCGGAATGTTCACGTGCACTGGCCGGGTACACGATCTTGACGCCACGTTCAACAAGCATGTTGTACCTAAGCAGGTGAGGACATCGAGTTTGTGGAATTTTTAATATCCTTAGCGGGAGGGGTTTTTAAAGTAAAGTAAATATATAACACTAAACAGTGCCAGCCGAAAAATGCGATATCCTTACAGCAGCAGGTTCCAGCTCCACGTAAACAAAGAAGCTGAGCTCATCAACAAGAATTATGTATCCGGTTTTTCATTTAATGATTGTAGAAACCTAAACCCTTCGATAATCTCTCGGTAACTGCGTAGGTAAAGCATAAATCGCGTTTAGCGACAATTGGCATCCCGAATTCTATTAAAGTATCAAGTTGACGCCCTAACAAAACCAACTTTGAATGAGTAGTGAAAATCGTGTTTTCAGACTCCAATAATCGAGGCGATTTCTGTCGGAATGAGAAGTGAAGAAGTTTGGGAGGAACCTTATGAGTAAGTTGCTTCAGCTTGTTAATTCCTTTGTTGGTTCATAAACGAATTTTTAAGACTCAAGTTTTTAGAAGCAAACGTCGAATAATTTCATTGACACAGGTCTGATGCATTTCAATGAACCCTTTTCATAAATCGGTCAGTTTTCAAAATGGTCGGCAATTAAAAAAACTTCTGATAATTTCCAAGAGTAAGAACACTAGTAAGCACTGTTGGTGGGCAATGTGGCCACTGGCACCCAACATTCGCCTACCGCTTGCTGGTCGCACCAATTTAGCCAGCAATTATTCCAACTTAAATATCAGAGCCACTTTTTTAAAAACTTGTTTCTGATTTTTAGGTTTAACCCGGATCGTTTTTCAAACGACGATGACTCCCGTTTGAATCCTCTCGATTTCATTCCGTTCGCGTTTGCTGCTGACAAGAAGGAAGCACACACTAGGTTTGTTTTGAATAAGAACGATTTTGTACTAGATTGTGATTGTTATTATACAGGTATAATGGTATATACGAATTAGACCTAAGTTTTAATTGTGCAAGTAAGTTGCAATTGTGATTTTTGTTGAACATATTACACTGTATTGTTGATTTTAATTGTTTGCGAATAAATTACGAATTAAGTTTCAACAGTCTTTGTAAGACAACGATTTCAATGACAATCTGTTTTGACATTCGCGTTCTTTTCAGTCTCGTCTTCCTTCTCACGTCGGTGCTTCTCGCCACCTTATTCCGTGAGTTCAAGCTTCGTTATGCGGGAACAGGGTCGGCTTGTGGCGATCCAAATTATGATGGATTCGTTGCCATGCCAACAAAAGAGGAGATATGGGCTGAAATAGTAACCGATTCTAATGAAGTAGAAGTGATCGGATGATTAAAAACTATTATTACGGTGCGCTTCGTAACAATGAACTGGGTGATTTTTATTGAAAGTTGAGTGAAACTACGTGAATTCCTTTGTCTGTTTTGCCAGGCGCGCAGTACCGTGTTGAATGCTATGTTTTAACAAAAAATGCTTAATGAATGGATTAAATTTTAAATCATTCCATTTTTCTTACGAAAATGCCACAGCAGTACCTCGGAGAGGTACATGCTAGTCATTTCTAAAGGACAATATAGGGACACTCGTCAAGCAAACCGGAATGCTGACAGAAAAATAATGTAAATAAATGAATCTTCTCATGTCAAAACTTGCCAAAGTTTCCTCGTCAATTTCGACGTGAAAAGCTTAGGGCAGGCTAATAAATTTGAATGTTGATATAGCACGCCCTAGAGTAGACAGTGTATTCGCTATTTACTCTAATTAAAATTATGGTACGTAATCAGGGTTCCGGATGAATTTTCAGGATATTGCAGTGTTTGATCTAACGACTTGAAGCGTTTTTCGATGATTTTTCGTTACAGTGCAATGCGAATGCTTGAACATTGGTGGAGATTAAATTTAAAACCAGAGTTGCAACTTGTGTTATAATCAGTTGTTGAAAGAAATTGAAAACATTAGTTCCACTTTCAAATTTAGGGGATTTAAATTTCTGTACAAGATGGCTGCTGTATGACGGTCAACTGAACTGTCTGCTGCACCCACATGGGAGAGGAGAAACGACCGCAATAATAGACACACTACCATTCGAGTTTGCAGAAAGCTGTGAACCTGATGCGGAATCAAACGATACGACAAAAGCCGCTTAGTGTTGGCAAATGGTACAGAGAAGTTAAAATAAATCATCTTGCAATGACATCGTTGCATAAAAATGGATCGTTGGTGCGATTTTGCTTAGAAATTATAAATTTCATGTTTTGATATTTATTTTTACTGAATTGACGCAGAGATGATTTAAATTTTGCTAAACATGTGTCTAACGTGCAAATAATCACCTTAGAGTACGTCACCAATTTGGTAACGTCACATTGAAGAAATCATGTCTCATCTAAATCATTCTCAACGCGTCAATGCGTCACGTCATGGTTTCCAGTATGACGCATCAAGGAACTTAATAACATATTTTTTTGAATAACAACAACACAGATTGTAAAACGTAAAGGATGGTTGAGCAAAGGTCACTTTTACTGTAGCAACTGACGAGCCGGCAATTTTCAGTTCTTAGTAGACCACTACTAACATTTTGGCTGTATATATAGTCGTTTAACTCGAGAAGCTATGAGAAAGTTGTTACTATAGGTTTCTGATCAAGCTAGATTGTTTGCCACAAAAATTACAGTATTAGTAGACCATAGTGATAGCATTTAGGCCAAAGAAGCGGGCCACAAAAAGTCTCAAGGGCGTGGGGGAAAGAAGGGCACGAGTCAAAACCTACTTGAAGCAATAGACTACTGTATTTCTCACGCCTACATTTCGGCGAAATTAGGACCGGAAAACTATTTTTTGGTTGTCACTTTCAACTCGGAAAAAATAACCACAAAAACATCTCAGACCGTTTCAGGTCTTCAATTTTTTAATCTTCAACCTCAATTTGAGGAAACATTTTTAAACAGTAGAGTTGAAAGTCTCCTACGTATTTACGAGTAGATCGTAGTTTTAGCCATTGTATTAAGCAATTAAGTGCTTTTAGTGATCCCATGTTGAAGATTTTAATTAAATGCAGTTTTGATTAATTAGTTACGGTATGCTGGCGTTGGTTTTATGACCTTTTTTATTTTATGACTAAAATAAGTTTTGATAAACGAACTCGAAAACCGGTTCATCAAGTCATAAAATCAAAGCCAGCATACAGTAATTGTCTAATTGATCAGTCCGTTGTAGGCAAAGTTGTAGCGCTGGAGATACCCATTTGATTTTACGATTTCAAATAATCATAGGCATAAAAATCATTTTGATAGAATTGAAAATTATTCCAATATTAAGACTAAACGTCAAGCAGCTTCGTTTCTCTGTTTTTAAGCAATTTCTTAATGACAAGAAAGAAACTTCTGCTTTAAAGCAAAAATAGAGAGCAGCTAAGCAGTACAACAAATACCCGGTAGAAGAACAATTAACCACCAAAAATAAAATCTTAAACTAACACGTCCCACATGCCATTTTGAGGACCGCTTTTCCACTAAGGCAAACTACTTCTGTTTTCTTAATAACTGCGTTTTAGTAACATTACACACCTCAAAAAAGGCGTTTTTTTCCAGTTTCGTTTGAGTGAGGTAATAAAAATAGCTGTTGAAACTGGGCAAACATATTTTTCCAATATACTGTATAACTCATAAGTGGGCACAAATTCGTTAATTGTTAATCCGTTAATAACGAAGCTAACTTTCGTTGTTATGTCACATTAATTTACTTTCATTCGCAAGGTGGTGCATTCAAGTAGTCGTGTTACTAACTAGTTGTGCTGGTCGGCACTTCCAGAAAAGTGATCAATGATGTATATCAGAGCTTGTTAATTCGGTTCTTCAGGAGGGTGAGCTACTAGAAAAAAAAGAAAAGAAATGAAACTGAAACTACACTGCAACCATAAAAGACTTCCATGGTTGCAAAACTTTTTAACTGCAACCGTGGAAATCTTCCATGGTTGCAGTGTAGTTTCAGTTTCATTTTATTTTTTTGCTTGTAGCTCACCCTCCTGAAAAACCGAAAGGTGAAACAGGCTGTAGAGGGTTTTGGCGTTTTTAAATTTTATTAGTGTGGTCAGTTAGAAATATATTTAGTCGTGCTACTTAAGTAGTTTTGGAGTATCGTTTGCGTTTTTATGTTCTCGTGTCTAATGCTACTACGCTCAATGTGTTTTTTGCGCCTTCCTTACGTCTTTGACGTGAAAAAAATAAATAAATAACTTTTTTATTAACTCGTTAATCCGTTAAAAAGTTTTTGCTATGTTAACGGACTTAATTAACTTGCGTTAAGTTTCGTTAAGTTACGTTTTGGTTTTTATCGTTAGTTTCTCGCACCATTCATTCATCGTACCGGTACAAACCAGTTTGCAATGGTAACACTTGTTGCGTATTAGCCGGTGGCGTCGCTAAGAGAGGGCGGAGGGGGTGGCCCGCCCCGGGTATCACCTTTTTGGGTTGACACCATTTTATGATATAAGTCGAACAAAAAAGAAAACAAAAACATGTTTAACATCATTGGCAGATTTGAAATGTTTAGCACTGGAATGTACTAAAAATAATTTACAGCATCTTTTGAAGCATTCATTTAGAAGGGGAAGGGGTGCTAATTTTCCAAAAATATAAATCACAAATCAGTAAAAAATTTGAAAACGCGCCAACACTAAGCAATCAAATTTGATCGCTTGCTGAAACATGTTGAATGTACAGGGTTGGCCAAAAAAAATTGCAGCCTTGGACAAAGTATCATAACTTTTTTTGGAATGAGATAACATTTAAAAATTTTTACCATTTCTTTAGGACCATATATTGCGTTGCTGTGTAAAATTTTATTAAAAATTTCCATAAAATAACAAAATTACAGGTGTTTAAATAGTGAGTATCACAAACTGCAATTGCATGAAAATTAACACGGCACTAATAGCAAGCGATTGTTCATTCGTTCAATATTTTTCGATGAGTTGTCCGTTTTCTGCAATCACCAACCATACACGAGATCGAAACCCATCGATGGCGTTATCATCTTGGAGCATGGTATTTGAAAGTTATTATTATTTGGAAAAAGATTTGTTGGCATTCAGGCATTGTTACGTCACAATGAGTATAGAAAGGCCAATTATAAAAAAAAGTTACGTTACCTGCAAAAAAACCTTTAAAAGCACTTTGTGAAAACAGATTGCAGTCTTGAATGATGGACGTCATTTTATAACTTCTTGGAATTTCATTGTAAAATTTTAAACAGCTACGCAATATATCGTTGTAAAAAAAATGGTAAAAATTTTAAATTGTTATCTCTGTGCAAAAAAAAGTTATGGCACTTTGTCTAAGGTTGCAATTTTTTTGGCCAACCCTGTAGTTTTCATAAAACACATATATATATATAAACTCAGGAATGGAGGGGGGTGTGTGGCTATTCGGTATTAGTTAATTACCAATCATCGTTCCATTCCCTCCATGGCCCCATCAATTATTTTTCTCTATTAAATATAGACGAAATGGTTTACTCCTTTTGAGTTTCATTGAACTACAAAACTTTATGAGAACTGAAATTTACCATTAGCCACCTCCCACTTAGACATTGCCCATTTATACAACCAGTTTAATCATGATTTTGCAACGCTAATTTTCATGCCACATTTTAAGAGCATTAATTTTTATCAGAATAAGCCTAAAATTAATTTATTTTTGCAAAATAAAAATAAAAAAATTTTCGAGTCCTGGGGGCTCCACCCCCGCACCCCAAGAGCAACCCCTATTGCGGATTTCTGGCTATGCACCTGAGTCTAATCATGCTTTTGTACTGCTAGTTTCTGTGTCATCAAAGTTTTCCCAGATACCACGTTTAAAAAGGATTATTTTTTATCAAAATAAATCAAAAATTAAAAATAAATTTTTCGAGTGCTGCAGGCTCTTCCCCCAGACCCCCGACACACAGCCCCTCCCCACTGTGGATTTCTGGTTTCGCGCTTTATTCTAGATGAGTGTTGCTCATACTTTCAAATTTTAGAATCTTACAATGAGAAGTTATTGAGCTAGCCAAATAACAGCGTGATTGAATGGGTAAAGGCGTCGTTTTTACGACGACCCTGATCGAATGATCTTGGTTCAACCCGCACCCTGGTCACGTTGTAGCGTCCTTGGATAAGACACTTCACGCTAATTAACTGCTAGCCGGCTTCGGACAAGCAGTAAATTCAGTGGACAAGAATTCGAAGAAATCCGCAGGAACATTGGGATCATCGGAAACTCCTAAGCAAGTACAGATTACTCCCATCATGAAGTAATCATTGCAATGAAAAGTGTGCGTAACGTCCAATAAGTTAGTGTCTGACGCTGTCCAGTGACAGGAGGATAAATGTGCAGTACAACAACAACCGCTATCTACAGTAATGAAGTAGTACCGCTATCTTTCAAATACAACCTTTTACAGTCTACTGTACAGTATGAAGGGTGACACCATAAAACTCCGCCCCGGGTGTCACCATTCTTAGCGACGCCACTGGTATTAGCACGAGTTTTGTAGAAGAAAAAGCGAAGAAAGGAGCTCTTTTTGTGGCTAATGATAAGCTGCAGCCTCATAGGTCTATTAACTATAGCTGTTTGCAATTTTCAAAGATTTTCCGATCGCAGTTTCGTTTGTGCATTTGAACCTATTTTGATCTTGAAATTGATTAGACTGTAAAATGTAACTTCCAAAACACAAAATGACCACCATAGCAATAAATTTTTCCTTACAATCAGCTCAACTCAAAAGAGTCATTACGTGTTCTAGAAGTGAGAAAAAAAACGAAATGTGAATTACGCTCAAAATGTAAACGAATTAACAGACTTAATTAACTTCTGTTAATTAAAGCTGAAAATACCAAATTAGCTTTAACGGGGGTATGAAGTTTGTTTGCGGACTAGCGTTAATGAAGATAACGTTTTGCATTAACTTGCCCATCTATGGTATAATTGCAAGTGTAGCAACCGTTATTGCATTTTCGCAGAGTGTTTATGAAAGAACTTTGGCTAATGTAATCACATTCTGAAAGTTGTTTTGAATTAGCAGCAATGCAAGATTTGAAAGAAATATCGTTGCTACAAATCAATTAACCCTTTAGTTTCAGAAATATTTTGTTTCAGAAATTGCAACTTAGTTCAAGATAATATATCGTCTGACTCCAACGTAACCACAACCCGTCCATCAGACCCTGATGTTACAATGGCGAGCACGCCAGGACGTTGGATTGGTGGACGCTTTTCCTTGCGTTCCCCTTTATTATTATTATTATTTTTTGCTAGCTGATGAAAAAGTTGTTTATTTAAATGATTTAAAGTTGTTGGCAAATTGGCAAAGGCCTACATGTTAGTCACCCATTAACAGCAAGCCCACTGAGTCAAAGGAGTTCAGGAAGTAATTCTACGACGTCAGCAACTGGCGTAGATAGTTAAAACCTCAAGCAAACTGCAATCGGCATTCATAACGCTGCCTTACGGCGTAGAGATTGGCATAGATAGTGAAAGTTCTGAAATCTGAATTAATGTTAAAAGGCGTAAACGAACGTAACATTGAAAAAATTAAAGTGAAATCAATTGCATCAGCCAAAAGGATTATTTTTTACCAGCTAAAAGTTTATATAACATTGGGAACCAAACACTGATACGAATTAAACAAATCAAACAGATCAGGGTACAAACGTTGCGATAAGGAGTCTCGGCGTAATAACTGTGATAGCTCAGATGGAAAAGTATTGGCTTAGTGATCAAAAGGTTGCTGATTTGTAGTTCGATTACCAAACTGGATATATGTTATTCTGTCCTCATAAAAGACAGTTTACCGTCTTCACGCATGTTTTTCCTATTGGAATCAAGCTGTCTGCCCGTTTTGATGGCCCTGCCTGACAAAAAGACTTGCAAACAAAATCTTGAAAAAGGTTTTTAGCGTAGGCAAAGCGCCTGGCTCATCGCATGAATGAAAAGGGGCTAGAAATTTCTGAGAGCGCTTTCTTAAAAAAACAAGCAACAAACAATTTCGTTTTAACATTTTCAAAAGGCAATTATAGTGCACCATAGGATGATTAATGATAAAAAAATAAACAGGGTTTTTAAGAAGAAAAGCAATGCGTGACAAATGAATCTTTTGTAATTGAAAGTATCTGATGATTTTATTTAAATAAATACCTTCTGATGACCGTCTTTGATTAAGCACCTATTTGTTGGCGTATTTTAGTAGTACTTGCTGATGAGTCTTGTGAGAGTTTGTTAAGGTTTTGGTTTTTTATCTTTTGTGATTGCAAACGCTTACATCATTGCATGCAAATAAGAACATTGTCTAAAATTTACATTAATTTTCTGTAAAATATTCTTAAATTTATTTATTGCGAGATAGTTTGTTGTAAGATATTTTTCTGAAATAAGCAATGTCGGAATATTACGAAGATTTTGTTAGATCTTCATCGCAAATATCTAACGAATATTCCGAGGACGAAATTTATGAGGAGTTCGGCGAACAACTGTACGAGTCCAAGTCGGAAACCTACGAAGAAGAAAACGAATACGAAGATTTTGATCCGGAATTTCGGCGCAGAAGTCTCAGCCACGGCACACAAGTGGCACCAAACAAAACATTCATTAAAGGTCTTCGAGAGAAGTTTAACGCGGGGTCCAAAGGCGGAAAACTAGGAGCTTTGTTGAAAGATAAACAACTGCTTAGCCAGCAGGTAAAGAAATTGACACACTTTCCTTTTCCCAAAAAATCAAACGACGTTACGCAAACAATGACATTATCAACGCCAAGCAGTTCAAAGAAAACAAGAACGCTTGAACGAGTTTGGCGCAAACAAGGCTTTTACAACAGTTCTACTTCAGCAGAGAAAAATGCCAAAGAGGAAGTAGATAATATGATCTATCGGTCGAGTTCTCCAGATTTCGATTCTGCCCCACGCTCTCCAAGATATCCACCCAAACCCAACAATTTACCTTTCTATGAAAAGGTGGATTACGACTGGGCAACACATGTTCCGTTATTACCTCACAATTCATCGACTCCATCAAATGAAAACCTTTACACTGAAAACCCAACACTTGATCACGTGGTTCATAACTCTCCACCTAATCGTACAAAACCTCAGCCTCAATTACCCACAAACTCAAACGACTTCAAGATAAAACCGTCAACCTTAAACCAACTGATGAAGCAGATTCAAGACCAGGTGAACGTAAGAGATGCATCAAATGTTGATGATTCCACAAACTACGGAAAGCCAGAAATGACGTCACCAATTCAGTTGGACACAAACGAAAGCGAACTCTACGACCGGTTAAGTCGCTGATGAAGTGCTCTAACGCAAGAAAACAACAGACTAACTCTAAGACGAGAGCAACTTGAGTTTAACCTAAGTCGTCTTTGAGTGAGACTTTGAAGTGCTATAGATTAATAATGACTTTAACAAAGCTTTAGAGATGTAAAGTGGGACGGGAATTCTTAAAGGACTTTGAAAAATGTTTATGGGTAAAATAATAAATTAGGGTTTTATTTCAGCGCGTTGAATTTTGACTCAAGTTGGATTTGAGACCGAGTTCTCCCGTTAAACGAAGCAAAATCTTTTATCACAATCATTCTTACTACGTCATTGGCGATCGTGCAAAAGTTATTGCATTAACTTCCAAAAGACTAAGAAAGCATTTCAACGAAGATTTTTAGGTTAAACATAATAAAGCAAAAAATGAGGAATATTTATTCGTGTATTATTCATTACTTTTTAAAGACGAATTCGTTTTTAGGCCGTTTTTATTCGTTTTTGTACTCTTATGCTTCTTCATAAAAAGTATGCGTTTTATCGTCCGCATTTTTATTAGTACATATCCAACCTAAGTATGCACTGTTATATACTGATAAAAATTTTGTTCAAAAATTTCAGGTATAAACGATGAAAGCGACATTTCAAAATAGAGCTGTTATTCTTCACAAATAAAATTTTTTTCAGAAAACATTTTTATCCAGAGTAGTATATGACAGTCTGATCAATGCGGATATGGACATAACAATGTGGACAAAACAAAACGCATTCTTTTCATGGAAAAGAAAAAACGTACAAAAACGGACCAAAAAAGATGTGTGTAAATCCATCCTCAAAAATTAAGATTAGAGTTTGAGTTAAGTTCGGGTTAAGCTTGTGGTAGATTTTAGAGGAAGAATTTGAGTTTGGGTCAGAGTTGTAACCGGGCCGACTAGTCCAGACCCGAACCAGACCCGAACCCGAAAACTAATTTAAAGCCCAAATCATGCCCGGAAAAAAACGAAAGTTAAGTCAGGTCTGAAAAATTTAGCAATGCTGCCAAGTTATTTTGATTACATTTTTGTGCACCTAAGAAAAAAAAACACGTCTCACGTCCAACGTTTTGTCAACTTTAGGCCCGAACTTGGCCCGAACCCGACCAAAAAATTTCGGCCCGACTTACAGTACATCTCTCGTTTGGGTTAGATTTGGATCAGAATTATGAAAAAAATCGATAAAAATTTCTAATGAAATAGTTTTTTTAAAGAAAATAATGGCGCAAGCAAAAAGGAAATGACACAATCTCAGGCGTTAAATCATCAAATCGTTAAATTAGCAACACTATCTCGCACCCAACTTGCAGTCAATGAAAGAAAATTATTGCTGCCAACTAACATACAACGAGTTTGAAAACACATTTGCTAGTTGACCCTTTCTACTATTTATCCAAGTTGTGCGAAGAATATTTTATCGTGTATTAGATAACCTAATAGCAAATACCTACAAAGTTTTATTTGATTAAGCCATTCACTGCTTTTTGTTCCTCCATTTATCTAAATTATTTCTCCTCTCACTAGGAAGCGACTGTGGCGCTTTTATTTCGCACAAGTCGTCCTTATCCGCTGAGTAGTTGACCGTATTCCAAGCTATCCGGTTGACGTTTGACTTCTTCCCACGTAAGTCTGCTGCTTGTTTGAAGCCACCAAGCCGAGATAATTATCGTAAAGCTTCTTTTTCAAGAATGCAACAACGTGACCAAGGGTGTGGGTTGAACCCAGATCGTACGAAAACGACGCCTTTAACCTTTCGGCCACGTTGACGACAAAGATGTACAGCAGAGCAGCGTAAGTTCTACCTCACTACGATTCGAAATGTGCTATTGTTGTTCGTTTATTTGGTTCCGCGTAAGGCGTCTCTGTTTCCGTGACTATTATGAACAATGTTTTTGCATTTATGAATTTTTTATTAAATTTACAGTATGTTCTATAAACGCCAAAAAGTTTTAATACAAGTAAGACATTGAAACGAGGTTCATGAAAGGCTTCTTCCCTGATGATCTTTGGAAATTTCATCTTTGAGTGTTGAAATGTTTTTTTTACGGATCAACCGCCCTACTGGGTGTATTACCTCATGAGTATTTATGCTGTCATAATTGATTTTTGTGTTGTCACAAATCATGCTATCGTATCATAATACGAAGATAAGGTTATCGAAACAACGACTTTAATAAATGGTGTTGTCGAAAACCAAATCACGTCAAAATCGTTATACCTTGCATTACCTCCGAATTTATACTTTTGTTTGTATTTTTTATGTTACTTCAATTATGACGTTATCACTGAAAGAGTGCTCAATGGAACATCCAGAGCAGAATAATACAAATTGCAGTAATCTACGAGTGTTTAATTTTTAAAACCCCCAGGTAGTATTTTTTGCAAATTGTTTGGCCTTCTGGTGCATATCGTGATGCCTAGTGCCACGAGAATAAAAAACTTAGCGAACTTCATCCTTCACCTCCTCATTTTGGCTTGTGCTTGGCCCCCGCGAGCGGGGTTCTCTTTTCACTGACTCCCGGCCATTTTTCAAGCGTTTAAACAATTCCTTTATCTAGATTGAGCTTAAGGCCACATCACCACACACCAGCTGATTCTTTCCGATTGTTTCAATATGAGTATCGCCGAGCGTTTAAAAAAACTAGATGCAATACCTTTATTGCATCAGAACAATAAAATTTTCCTAAAAATAAAAAATCGCCTAGCACGCATTATACAATTTCGAAAAACACTTTGCAGAAAAAGAAGGGTTTCACCAATCAGCTTGAAACTTTTCACGATTGCCTATGAATATATGTGTGTGCGCCCACGCTATGCGCAAGTGATTTGCGTGAACGCTGTTGAAGAGAAAAAAAAAGTCGGATACTTTTTGAACAAACCTCGTATGACATAGGAAACCCCTACAGCCTGCTTTACTCTCAAGGGATCCTCAGGGTGAAATCTAAAGGTAAAACAATATATTGCAAGTCTGCTTGGGCAATAAATTGTCGTAAAAAGTTCTCAGAGAAAAATTAAACAAAAAAACTTTTTGAAGTATGACGCATGATTTAAACACTAAGACGGTGTGATCCTCTATCCACCATAAAAATTACCTACTACAACGTTTTTCATTCATACCTCCAATATTCGTTGTTAAATTGGGGAAGAGGTGCAAAAACCCATTAACACAAGCTTTCACTGCTCCAAAATAAAATTTTAAGAGCCCTCTCATTTTTGTTTGCCTTATTATCCCACAGCAGTGGCATAGGAGGCGGGGTCTGGGGGGGGGGCACCGGCCCCTCCGCTTGGTTTGAGGTGTCAATCGCGGGTCCAAATTTCGGGAAATTTCATTTACTTTGGGGTAATTTTGCTCAGCATTTATATTTTATGTACAGTAATTGGTGCTGGCTATTTTATTTTTAGGTCAGGCTTGTCTAGTTAATAACTTACCTGTTGTTTGTAGGCTAAATTGCTGTGTCGGTAAGTGTCTTGTCAAATTGTACCTTGATTAGGCAGTAAATTTTGGGGCAATATTTTATTTTTTTGGCAGTTTTCCTCAGTATCAGTATTCATGGTATATTTAATCATCGGTATTTTTCGGACTATAAATTGCGCTATCAATAATACCTTTACTAATTTTATTTTCTCATTATATGGCGCATCGGAAAATAAAGCGCACAAAACGAAATGCAACTTAAAAAGATCAAAAAAACTGTAAAAACCTTTAAATAACTTTGAATTAAATCATGAACAGAAAAAGAGCATCACCTAATCCATTCTTAAGCCGCACCTCCAGTTTTTTGAAATTTTAGTCTTTTAAATGCGTTTTGCGGTTCGAAAATTACTGGTGTATAAATCTATGATGAACACTGATACTGAGTAAAACTGCTCGAAAAAATAAGAAATTGTCCTTCAAATTTACTGCCTAATGAAGGTAGAATATGACATGACGCTTACCGACACAGCAAAATAGCCTAGAAACTAGACTATTAACTAGACAAGCAGATTGACCATAAAATCAACTAGCCATCTCTGATTACATACTCAAGAACTCAACAAAATAGCCAGCTCTTACAGTATGTTAGGTTTATAGATGTGCACATTTTTGACCAAAAAAATTCAAACGACCGATTTGTTTTTTGGGCAAAATTCAATTTCATCAATTTATTTTTCGGGAAAAAGTTTGGTGCCTCCCCAAATCATTTTGAGCTCCTATGCCCATAACCAGCAACATCATTATATTCTCGATTTCAAGTCCTAGAACTTGACGATATGATTAAAATGGAATTTGCTAAGTTTATATTTAGGTTTAATAATCAAATGTTGCCAATTTCATTGAAGCAGTGTTTTACAAAACTTGAGAATGTGCATGTACAATTATAATGAAAGAACAAAAACATTGAAATGATTCTTTTTCAAGCTTAAGTGTGCTCAGAAATAAGTAGAAAAGCACTTCATCACATCTTTTGGAATGTATGGAAAGTTATTCTTCGCAATTATCGCCATTTTCTCATACTGCTTATAATTGGCGAGAGATGCTCAAGCTTGTAATGGTGCGCCAAATTATTTCAGAGTGTCATTTCACCAGAAAATTTAACTCAAAAAGAAAACAAAAAGAACATGCAAAAATGAATCTGATCATCTTTTTATTTCCTACCTTTTTTTCTTTTAGTGGCTAGTATAAGTTAAGGTTGAATAAAATATCATATATTCACCTTTGCGGTGGAATAAATGTTATTGTTCTAAAGGTTTTCTAAGTTATTTAAAAGCGACAGTTACCAAAGTCTTCTCGATCTTCGAAGTCTTCTGGCTTTATTATCGCTTGACTATAATCGATCAATCATGCATGTATTCAGGCTATTCCTATCTATTATCTACCTATAACTAAACTAATTACCTTATCGTTCTTATTCAAATAGACTTATTCAAGTAGAATTAAAAAACAAAAGCAAAGTTAGCGTAAAATAATATAAAACACTAATTGATTTAGTAATAAAAAAGTAATTTAGAAAAAGATCACCAAAAGTCAATTTTCGAGGTATATGTCAATCAAACTGTACTGTCAAATTCTACGATTACAATTGAAACTCAAATAATAACTTAATAATTTCTAATTTTTTGATAACTCTCACCTTCGCACACAACCTTCGCTAAAACCGTTAACTTCGAAAATGATAGATTTTCAATATAAAAAGAAACCGCGGCAAAAAACAAATGACTCAGAGAACCCTAAATTTAACGCAAAACAATAATTTTCCAAAACGCTGTCTATCAAAGGGTTTATTCCGGTTTAACCAATTTAGATACAAAAAAAACAAGAAAAGCTAATTATGATTTTGGGCAAAACAACACTTGGAAGCAAATTTTTCGAGGCAAGCTATTACGTCACAAAATTAGCCAGGACGAAACACAAGTCTTCAGAACAGTTATTTTTAATGCGATGCGGCAATGGTGGCGTGAAAGCAATTAAATGAATTGAAATTTTATTCGCAGTCAAATTTAAAAACCCTTAACAGTCTTTTGCACCCTTTCGGTATCATCAGAATAGAACTTTTCATTCAAGTAGTGGAGAAGTTCTTTTCTGATGACCCCGAAAGGGTAAACACACTGTTAAGAGTTTCTAAATTTGACTGTGAATAAAATTATGCAGTAATTTGCTTTGATCTCTGATGATTGAGATCTCTTCAGTTGGAGGTACTAAAAAGAACTATACAATGAATTGATAATTTTTGGCTTAAATCAAGTTCAGTTTTTAATTTTAATTTTGGGCTTACATTAAAAAACTTTAATTTTTAACTTACGTATTTTAATCTCTAATATAGCTGATTTCAACGCATCTTTTTAGCTTATCTGAAAGAGTCTTACGTTTTGCTTTTAAAGTTTCGTGAACTTTTACTCCAGCTGGCAGTAGCCCTGCAAACCATGCGGAAGCCAACCTATAACTAAACAAAGCTGTTTGCTGTCTCATAGATTACTTCAATTTAGCGTTAATTTTTTAAAAATTACTAAATGCTTCCAAAATCAAAAATGCTTTCAAAAAATTTTACTGAAATGAGTTCAAAAGACTTTAAAATCAAACTTCTAGGTAAAGTTTGGTAGAACAACAAAGTCGAGAATTAAAACGTGAACCACTGTATAAGTTACACCACGCCATGTGTTGTCCAAGTATCCTTCCTACCAAAATAGTACTCTAAATAGAACAAATTGTAATGTATTACTACTAGTTGACTATCTTCACATCACTGCCGCTTAATGCTAAGTCTGCTAACCCTTACTCTCTCAAGAAGTCATGAATTACTATTTGATGAAAGTTGTTGTTATATTCAAATAAAAAAAGCAACAACAACAGGAAAACTTTGAGATTTGAAAGTCATGTCACTCAAAATTTATTTACTATCATTTTATAAAACCTTTGCTGACTTAACTTAATAGAACAATTAACGATAGAAAACTGCACCGTTCTGACGAATTGGTCGTTCACATAATTAAAACTACAGTACCGGTACTTTGTACTCTTCTGACTCAAAAAGCTAAATACTACTGAAAGAGCGCTACTTGACGCTTAAAGTAAGCAAGTGAAAGTAGAAAGTATCCCAAAATATAATTACTTTAAAAGTGCTTCTTACGGGCAAATTTTACTTGAAAAAGGCTACTTAAGTAAAGTTACTTTCGTTACTTTACTCTTCTGCATGGTATTGCTTTTGAGGTTTTAATCAAAGTACAGCTTTCCCAAATAAAAGATCAATTTTTGGAAGAATTTTTTTATTTCTTATGGGTAATATTAACATTTAACCTAGATTCTGCTTCGAGTTTAGGTCAGTAACGTGAGGGAGTGGGCGCTGTGGCTCGATCTTTGGCTTGGGAAAACCTAATGTGGAAACTGGCCCGTTGGCCAAGCCGTAACGCATTCGTCTCTTGAGCAGAAGGCCTGAGGTTAAAACCTCAAGCCGGCAAATCGAACACAATGTTACCAACGGCTTGCCACCGCTGCAAAATTTTTTCGAAAGGAGCCAGTACTACCCGGACACGATGACGTGGCACATAAACCCCACAAACTTGTTACACACTTCGGCGTAATACAGCGAGTAACTTAGAATGAAAGATTTGATTTAAAATCCCTTCACTCGTTTTACAAATATGTCCAATGAATTCAGTCAAATACGCGTGACCGCAAAACAGCTGTGCAGCAACAGCAAATTTTTTTCTTCAAAGCTTTTCTCCTGTTCTTTACGCGTCTGTTTCTATTCTACACAATGAAGAGTCTATCGTTGGACGGAATGAATTTAAAAGCGGCGAAGAAGCGCTGCAGGATAAAAACCCCTTTTCGGTCCTCACTTCCAATTCTATAAAAAAAAGGGTATGAATTTTCTTACTTAAGGCTAAATTTGCGGATTTTCCGAGGTCAAGATCTTTTTTAGTTTTGATCTTCACATTACTTTCCGAGAAAAGGCTCCCACATTACAAAATCTTGCTGGCACCACTGGTTAGATGTAAGCGCAACGCAATAATTAATGGCATAGCCTGCACAGCCAAAAGGAAATACATAGCTTCCTCAAACACTAAAAAAAAAGCTTGCAGGCATCTGACCTAAACAACCAATTCTTACGTTTACGTCATGGGTTGCTGTAGCATCACACTCCAACATAGCCACAAGTTAAACAGCAAAAGGATACCCAAGTTCTTAAAGTTAGCTGGAAAGTAAATTGTAGGTTGTTCAACCAAGCCGGTCGACCGCAATGGGACGTGGTCTTATCACCTGATAGTTACAATGGCGAACACGACAAAACGTTATTTGTAGTCGCTCTTTCTTGCGCTGGTTGGAGGTTTGAAGCGCTGTTGCCAGCGTAAAAGCAGAGGGATGAATGTAGCGTCACATTCCAACATAAACACAAGTTAAACAGAAAAAGGATACACAAATTCTTAAAAGTAGCTGGAAAGTTAAGAGCAGAACAGCTTTTATTTATAGCACGCAAAACAGCAATAATTCAGATTAAACGATCATTGTAGATATGTTACTGAGGCGTTAATTAGTGATGTACGATGGAAAGTAACTTGAACGTTATTTAATCTCTACACTGCTACTCTTTCAAATATTTTAATAGAGGCAAAAGTTGCTCGTAGGTTGTTCTACCGAGCCCGTCGACCACATTAGGACGCGTTCTTATTACCCGGATGTTACAAAGTACTCACAAAAATATCGCAAAAGCAAAACAATAAAGAACTGTTAAGATAAGCCAAAACTGTTCGAATCTTTGATAATTTGATACCTAAAAGGGAAAATTAAGTAGCACTGTGGCTTTAAGCAGCTTTTGTTCATTTCGACAATCTTTCGATTGTTTTGCGATGTTTTTATGAGTAGATTACCCATAACAGGAAAAAGTAATAATCGGAAAGGTTGCTGGGGTAATTTACGTTTTTGTTTGTTTTCCGTTAGGTGGTGCAAAATAGCTTGACCTCATGTTTTATCAGGCGAGTTAGCTAAACCACTAGTACCATCTGACAGCAAAAAAGCAAATCTAAAAATTTTAGTGGTAGATTCAGTTATATTTCTTTGCCATTAGATGGAGCAAATACGCCAAAACAATGACTACTGGATGCCGCGGAGGCCAAAAGAAGGACTGAGATTTCAACGCTTGCCGGTTCGATTTCATGAGCTGGTTCTGGCTCTGCAGGTTGTTGGGATAAGTTTCTGTTTTCAAAGAAATGCAAATTTAAATATTAATTACACCAGAAAAATGGTTTTGTACCTATTTAGACTAACTAAATTTTATTTTCTGCAAGAATGTTTTGAGTGTATTGTGTACCCCACTTCTTCAGGGAGTAGTGAAAAAAAATCATAAAAGAATACCCGCTCAAGCGAAACAAGACAACTGACTACGCAAACTGACCGCGAAGCGACTGACCGCCAATTAACCCTAAGTTTAATGTTGGCAGTCAATTGGTTTTGTGGTCAGTTTGCGGTGGTCAGTTGTTATGGATCCCGCTCAAGATGCTTGTTATGCATTCCAAACAAACAAAACTTTAAAATAAACTGTTTGGTGCAAAGTTTTTCCCTGTTAGAAAGTTTAGTATAGTGCTTTGCCTTAATTTTTGAGTGGCTGAAGTTTTTCTTGAACTACTTCTGCTACCACAAGTATTGTCATATTCTTAATACTTGCTTTTGTATACAAATTTGTTTTTATCGCTTTCAAACTTACAAGGACCAGTCCATTTTACGAGATCAAGCACTAAATCGCCAAGGCCAAAATAATCCTACGGACAAAAAATGCATAATAGAAATATTGCTCCTTAATAACGTTCAAGCAGAAAATTATTTTAGACTGGTGCACATTAGTCTCAAGGAAAACACCTCCGATGTTTTCTCGTGACAGGAGGAAAAACATGCCAATTCAATTTCTCAGTGGCCGGGACCACATAATTTAATGCAGATACTATATTAGGAATTTAAATAATTTACATACATCTTTTGGGCATAAAGCCTATCTTCCGGCTGTATATTAAGTATATAATGTTAATCTTTTGCAATAAAGCACAGCGAAATGAGAAAGTTGGAAAGAAATTAATGTCACATGTCATTGCCTTTTCCTCAAGATACTGCGTTGAAAGCACTACCGCGGCAATACTGCTAATTCCTGCAGCGATAATTTTTGATCCACTCATGCGTGCGTATGAACCAGACACTCTGCATGATTCTAACCAGACCTACGCTTTACGAAACCTTTTTTCGATTTTTTTTGCAAATTTTTCATCAGGCTGGGCCCCGCCACAGTTAGACTGTTGGCCTCAATGGAAAATAAGCGCTAAATGTCTTTCCCAAAACTACAACGACACATCGCCGGGTCAGGAATCAAATTGGTTGAAATCAACCTTTCAATTCTTACTCGACGCTTTATCAACAGAGCGTAGCGCCACCATTATTGTTTCTGATGAAAATAAATAATTTGGGAGAGTTTGATCTTTGCTGCTTCGCATTAGTTGTTGTTGATGTTGTAGTGCATATTCATTCTTCTTTTACAGGATAGCATCAGACGCTAGCTATTGGACGATGCACACACTCTTCATTGCAATGATGACTTCGTGCTTGGAGGAATCTTCACCTGCTTAGGAGTTTTCAATGATTTAATGTTCCTATGGATTTCTTTAAATTCTTTTCCACTCAAAGCAACCAAGCAGAGATGATTATCGTAAAGCGTCTTTGCTGTTCTGCTAAATATAACTTAATGCCATGAGTGGTAATTGATGGTTTTGTCAATTGTGACGTGGTAACCGACCCGTTGGTCGAGCGGTAACGCGTTCGTCTCTGGAGAGGAAGGTCTAAAGTTCAAGTCTCAGGCTGGTCAAATTTGAAACAGTGTTGCCAACGACTTTCCACCGCTGCGACATTACTCAAACTTGCCCGAGCGCAATAACGCGGAGGCGGGCCCCGCCAACTCGCTACACGCTTCGGCGTAATGCACTGAGTATTATTAAACATTTGATTACTTTAAGATCACAAGTCAGTCCGAAATCATGTAGTTGATTAAAAACCATAGGTTTCAAAACCGCAGGAGGGCAAACGTTTGTGTAGAGGAAAGAGTTTTGGCCTAATTTTAATCTCAGAAAAAGTGATCATTATCAGTTTAAAGCTCGGTCTACTTTGATCTTAGAATCATGAGAATTGAACATAATTTCTTTTTGGTTTACTTTAACGTAATGGCGCCTTCTTTCTGGTAAAGCCATACACCGAGAGCATCGAGTTTCTGCTCAAAATAAATTTGAAATACGATCATACGTTAATATTTTTGTGCCCAGTGTAGACAAGGCGCAAACGGTATTCCATAAGCTTTTGCAATCGTGTTGGTGAAAAACTCCAACACGCTAACCTCTGCATGTTGATTTTTGTGGTACAAGCTGTCGCGACTCAAAAATCAGGCATAAGACAATTTTACTAACGTGTAGAAATTAAAAAAAAAAAAACAACAAAACAAAACAAAAAAACTCGTTGCATTATTCATTTGTTTTCTAACCCCAGCAATAAAACCAAATTTGCGCAAACTGAGCACGCAATGGTCTTGTATTAGGTTTTGAAATGGTGCTGATGAAAAATTTCAACACCATTTCGTCCGTTTAGTGATCGAAAGGTTGCTGACTGCCGATTCGATCTTCTAACTGACAATGCGTTGTTGTGTTTCTGGGAAAGACACGCTTATTTCTCATTGGGGCAAGCGGTCTACCCGAAGTCGTGGCCCAGGCTGACGAAGAACTTGTAAACAGGTCCCCAAAAAAGGTGCATAGTGTTAGTGTAGTTAGACAGGAGCTGAGTGCCTGGTTTGTACGGATGAAGAAAATACTATCGCATCACAGAAGATTGTATTACGATTTGCGAATATTGTTACGATGTAAAGTTTTCATAAAAACTGTGATATCTTTTATAACGACATGGTTTTGATTTTTTTATGAACACCATTGCAAAGATTTTGGAGCATAACGGTCGGAGTTTCTTTTTAATCTAAGAACAAAAACGATTTCTAGAATAGAACTATAAGCATATCAATTTATTAGACGCGTTTCGTTTTACCTTAAAGCAGGGTCAGTACTGATGCTACATCAGTTTTGCTTTAATTTAAACCATCATCAGTACATCAGTTTCGTTTTGCTTTAACTTAAAGCATCATCAGTACTGATGCTACATCAGTACTGCAAGCGAAACGCGTCTAATAAATTGATATGCTTAGTTCTATTCTGGCAATCGTTTTTGTTCTTGGACCATTGCAAAAGCTAATGTAAAAAGATAGGCAGAGAGCCAGTTGTGCAGCCTTGCTCGAAACAGCACAATGAGGATTGAAAGAGATCTGGGCCGACGTGACAGAACGTGCTAGCGAGCTCGTTAAGACCATTCTCGCTCGCTAAAAAGCGCTAACGACCAAAAAGTCTTCGTAAACAAACTGCTATTTCTGAGCCGTCTCGCCCAAAACTCGTTAAAACTGCTCGCTTGAATTTCTTCGCGAGATGTTCGTAACTTGTGTTAGAACGTAATAAATATCTCATTGTGACGTCAGATGCATTTCTGCTTCAAAATAATGCGTTCAAGCGTACTGCATTGCTATGGAGAAAGATACTATATGCTATGCGTTATTATTCTAAGCAAGCAAATCCCTAAACTGATAATAATTATAGTACATGAACCACAGAATTCAATTATGTTTTTGAATCAATGTGAAATAAGAACAACTTTTTCCATACTATAATTTTTTAAATGACGTAAAGCGCCCTTGAAGTTGTTGGTGGATAAACTCATACGTCAACAGTAGCCTAACTTTAGGTCTTTAGGTTTCAAGAATTTTCAGAAGTGAGCAAGTCGAAGTACACTCTTTTTTTTTTAGAACCGATAAATCTTGAGTTGAGACTGGCTGTTTTTAATTTTTTGCCGATATTCAGTCTTATTTGTTGTTGATTTTGTAAAAAATTTGAGAGCATCGATGTCAATTTTAGCGGGCATGTTTGAAACACTGTTGAATTCCTATTGCTCTGTCTGCTTAAGTGAAGGCTTTTTCCTTGCTTCTGCAGCATCGTGAAATTGCAAAAGTGAAAAAGCAAGCTTGCTTCAAGTTGAACAACTGCCAAAAAAATTTCTCAATTACTTACGCAGAGCAATCTTGAATAATTACAATTTTGCTAGCAAACACAAGAAAATCACCGAAACTTTATCGTTTTTAATCAGCGCAAATATTACTTTCTTTGATTAGATTGATTTTTTTTGTTTGCTTTTGGTTTATTTTGCTGCTGAGTCTATCATTGTTTTTAATTTGTTCTTAAATTTTGAGCAAAAATGAGCCTCGTGTTTTAGAAAATCGTTCTCATAAAAGGAGTGTATTGCTATTTTTGTCAACTGGCACTACTCAACATTTCTTTTTCAGTTGAAACAGCAAATAGTTCTCAATGCAACTCGCTTGCTTTATTTTAGCAGTCAAATAACAAACATGGCAACGATTTTAATTAATTTTCAGCAAAAATTCGCTTTTGTTAGAAGTTTCCAACATTTCGCCATTAAATTTTTGAACCAGAAAGATATCTCGCACGCTTAAAGAGTGCTTCAAGACCGTTTTAAGTAAGCGAGGTAAATGTGACGTTTTTTTACTCGAACTGCTTTCCGCAATTGCTTAAAGCAACTTGGCGAGAAAGAATGACGTAACGGATTTCGCAAGGCTTTACATACACGTGCAAAAATGACCTCTTAGGTTTAGGAAGTACTTCGTTCGGTAGCGCCTCTTAAAAAAAACTCGTTAAGTAAAGCGAACGAGGAAGTTTCTGTCATGTGGGCCCTGAACTCGGCATATTTGTAGGCAGCGTGGCCGAATGGGCAAAGGTGTCGTTTTTACGACGACCATGATTGCATGATCTGGGTTCAACCCGCACCCTGGTCACGTTGTTGCGTCCTTGGATAAGACGGTTTACGATGATTACCTCTGCTTGGTGGCTCCGAACAAGCAGCAAATTTAGTGGACAACAATTCGAAAAAATCTACAGGAACATTAGATCACTGGAAACTCCTAAGCAGGTGCGGATTCCTTTAACCACGAAGCAGTCATTGCAATGAAAAATGCGCGGATCGACGAATATTTAGCGTCTGACGCTGTCCTGTGACAGGAGGATAAATATGCACAACAAAAAAACAAAATTACCAAAATAACAGCTTTGCATTTGCATGTAATTGTTGAGAAGCTGCTCGAAAGTTTCATATTATGCTCATCATCGTTGGTGCACGAAGCTATGAAGTGCATGAATTTACATGCACGTAACAACATTTTCAATGATTGTTTTTAAGAATACTAAATCATGCACAGTGCAGCAGTTGGTAATTAAAGAAGGACTGAAAAAATTAACCCACGCATATACACACATGCTCTTAAACGTGTTTTGGACTTGATCAGTATTATGTAAAGGGGAGAAGGGGTGGGAGAGTTTGGTAAATTAAGTTTGTCAAACGACTTCACATCGAGCAATATTAGTTCTTTCTAATGGCTCTTAACACATGCAATTTACTATCAAAATATTGTTTAAATGGCTATTTTCCAGAAAATTACAAAAATCGCCCACCAGCTGGGGTCTTAGCTTTAACTGAAGGTTAAACCCCCATTTCCTTGAAAAAATTCCCGTTGCAATCCTTCGGTGCAGCCAATACGCAGTTTACAAAGAGGTTCTTATATCTGCGATTCAAACGTCATTGCATACTGAAGCGTTTTTTTTGCAATCTGTAATGCTGAAGATCATGTAATGATATCCTGTAGCACAATGTGTTCCTCCACTGTTTTCTCCATTTCTTCGAGCTTTGAAAAAAATGGTACTGTCAGAATCAAGAAACTAGAAAATATTTTACACCTTACAAACCTAAGTTTTTTTTCAATTAGTAAAAACTGACAAAAACAGCCCTTAGTTTCGTTTTAACTGTGAATTTGCTGAAAAGCCCAGTTTTGATGTTTTCTGATGTTTTTTGTTTAAAACATTTTTTAAGACTCTTTTGCTGTGTTCTTTATTCATGCTGATGTTTTTTTTTTTTTCATTGAACAAAAAGGGTTCTAATACAAGGGTTAAACTAGGCTGAAGGCACTTTTTTTGAGAACTCTTCTTTCTTCGTATCGTTTTACTTCAAAGAATTGGAAGACCTTTCTTTTTATTTTTTTGGAGATCATCTTTTTCCCAACTATTTGACCAAATAAAATGGAATTGCGTGAATATAACCTCCTATCCAAACTCTTTTTTAGATTTGTCCTTTTATTTGCACAATTTACATCAGATTTTCTTTGAAAACATCAGACATCAGATTGCGAGTCAAAAACATCAGACCTGGTGCAATGACATTTACGCTGGGAACACTAAAGAACACACAAAGTTTGCTTCGCATGCGGTTTTTTTCGAAGAATAGACAAAACAAAACCCGTGACAAACATTAGTTTGGCATGGTTTACAATAAGGAAAGCAGTAGAAAGTGAATAAGGAAACATTTTGTATTTATGAAACAGATGTCCCTAACAAATTTTATGTACCTGGATGGATACCCATGTGAAAATAAGAAGAGTAAACACAATTTTTAAAGTCACGACAACAAAGTGCTTGGTGTCTGCAACTTAAAACTTCGTAGAAAATCGAAGACATTAACATATGACGGGGCAAAACCAGCAAAAAATGAATAAACAAAAACAGACTTTGCATGGTATAGATTAGTATTGGTTATATAAGTGGTTGTAAGTACCAATTTATCATTACGAGTTAATTTTACCATTATATTAGTCATGATTACTGTTGGTACAACAATTAAACAATTATCTCCTTTTTTTTACATTACGAATATGTTTTGTGTCTGATAGAAAAACAGCTGCCCTTAATGGAATTAGTTGATTCTAATCTTATCTTACACTCGCGGAAAAGTGTCTGTAGCCATTTTGTTTTGGACGAATCCGGAAAAAAGCCAATATTTCAAAACAGCAAGATCAACATGAAATTATTAAAATACTAAAGTTTTCTATGCATAACTTATAAAAGGTTCCACGCACATCACAGACACAGTGTTTACCGATTAAGCAGGGAAACCGAGAAAAAGTCGAACGCCCAACCTGCAGAAGTGTTTTCGACTCAGTATCTTTCTTGTTGTGCCATCAGCAAAGTGGCTTTTTTGTTAATATTGAATACAACGTTCTGCCTGACAATATTTAGAATTCAGAGGCTTTGAAATTAAGCGAGTTTTTGCGACCAAATTCGTTGCTTGTGTCAATTTGTGCTCAGCGATCTGAGCCGAAACTTAAAGCAAAATACTTTGAGTCTTAAGCCAAGCAGCTGTATTCTGAAAGAGATGTTCACCACACATTTTAGAGGCCTGGAAAAGGACTCCTTTGGGTTGGAAAGGACTTTTTTGTCAAGGAAGCTGTAAATTTAGAAAACCGATTATAAAGACGTATTGCTTGCTTTGATTGGAAATCCCACTTCATGCCACCATTCCAGTAGCAAACGTTCCATATGTCCCGTCCAACTGATTATTAGCTGGTGACGCATGAACCGGATTTCTATTCACAAAGTCATTAGGTTGTCTACCGGTTGTGTAGAGAAATTCGTTGCAACGTATTGCTCCATATCATGTATTTTGTTTGTCGTAACTTGATTTTTTCTGTCGCATTTGTATCGAAAAAATTTTGCACCAGGACTATTAATAAACTAGTGCATAGATGCTCTTTTTGGAATTTTGCTTTCGAAATTATTTTTCTTTCATTTTTACAGTTTGGCAACATATCGAAATTTGAAAATAAAATACTGTAATTTCACTAAATCAAAAACAGAAAAACACTTTGAATGCAAACGTTTTTGAGCAGTAATTGACAGCATGAAGTCAATTTTCTCTACATCGTCACGATTATACAATTCTTTTAAAGAGATAATAGCTGAAAATAAAAGGAAACTTTAGTTCATAATCGAATAGCATAACTTGCCTCAGGCCTAAGAAGCAAAAAAATGCTCGCCATATATATAAAGCAATCCATTTTTATATCAGGAAGTGATTAGAGAATTAGCAGCATCTCAAATTAACTCTCAATACCTTTTATTTTAAAATAAAGATTATTCGCAATAGATGTCACTAAAACTATTAAAACAGCCGTAATAATAATATTAAAGTTAAGTTATTTATTTATTTTTATCTTTTGCAATTTATTTGGAGTGAAAATATGTCTTCAAAAAAAAAAATATTGTTTCCAATAATCGGTTGAAAAGATCCATTTTTGGATTAAAAAAATTGAGAACAGATGCAACTATCAAAAAACAAAAGAAAACAAATAACGAAAAAATTTAAATGTGAAAGTTGAGCTACAAAATTTAAAAATATCCAAACAAAAATAACTTTAGATGTTATCAAATGTAATGGCATGAGAAGCATGAGATTCTAAAACGTAAAGCTAAATAGTTCTAAATAAATTGGCTAATTATTCCAATGAAGTCTTATATATTTTCATCTCGCTACTCCACGAAGCCTTTAAGCTGAATTTATGCAACTGGGACTCATACTATGTTTTTTAGGAAATAAACTGGATAAAAGATGTGGTTTTGCTATTTGCTTTCTTTTGCTGTCCTCTTTGCAACAGGTAAATATTAATCGTTTCTTTCTTTTGGAGTAGTAGATATTAATTATTCAATAAAGTAAAGTGACTGAGATCTATTGCTTTACCTTCAAAATACAATGCTTGTTTTCAATTGGCTACATTTACAATTTTTGAAGTTTGAAGGTGTATAAAACATCAAAGCTTATGAATTCAATGTTTTAAACTTTTGATAAAAAAACAAAACTCTTTTACACCGTGTTACATAATATTGCTCAACTGCTTAGGTTGAATTAACGTATATATCTGATCAGGCAAGTACGTGGATAAGGCTACCATAATTACAATTTCGTCAAGCCAGCTTCCTTCGTTGATTTTTGTGTTTAGTTCTAGTCACGATTGTGTGATAACAATGGCTTAACATGCACGACAAGAATTATCATTCACATAACTTTTTTCAATTTAAGGGTTTTCTAGAATAAATTTAAAAAGAACAATACTTTCAAAAATGAGCGACAAACATTTTATCGCGGCGATGCATAGGCAGCACATAGCTTAATTTTTCAACAATAACACTACTAATTGTCATGGTGAAAACTGATGAAGTTATTCAAATTAAGTTGGTAATTTTAACCCTATTTTACACCAGCTGTTCAACCAACACATTTTACACGGGGAGAGAGCAAAATGCCACCTTTCTGACTCCTGAACCAAAGATCACAGAAACATCAAATTTGGCATACGGGTTGGAGTTTACCAAAATTTTTGAAAAAAAAAGGTTTCGAGTTGATGAAGTCATTACAGTGACGTCATAGCGTGACACCATATTTTAGAAATATTTTAGAAATCCATTTTGTACAAAATAGTGACGTTTTTTTAATGACGTTATACGCGGCTCAAATTTTGCACTTATTGGTTTGTTTTTTAACTGAATCATAAAATGCCTCAATCATAGTATTTACGTTACAAAAATGTTTACTGACATCGTTTCAGTTAAATGCGGGCCAAAAATGATCACATGTTGGATAATGATTTTGGAAAGCCTCAAAATTAAGAAACTTTTCTTAAGTAAGCAAATTTAAATGACTCAAAAGTCAAATTAATTCAATTTAAATTGTTTTCTGAAAAAAATTATTAAAAAAACACTAAAAGAGGGGCATTTTTCCCCTCCCCAGATAAACAAGGTTAAAGCTCAACTTGTTTTTTCAGCATCATCATTTTTAGCGGGAAAATGACAATACAAAAGTAACTTAAAACTAACGAAAGTGCTTAAACGCCGACAGACTAAAATTGTTCGCGAGTTACTATTTTATAGAAAATTTTTCGGTTAAAGAGAATAAAATGAGAGTATGGAGCACTAGATTTGGGTTTGAGGTTGAGCTTAGGTTTGAATTAGTTTGGAGCTAGTTTCAGAGTGAGAATTTGAGTTTGGGTTAGATTTAAGTCAGATTAAATCAAAAACTAGATAAAAAATTTCAGTGCAATAATCTCTTCCGATTTATTTCCCCAATAGGAATCTGATATCTCTTTCTAATGTTTTTGACATTGCAGTGATTTCCATTCCACGGTCAAAGCTAATATGCGAAGGAGACGCAGAAGAACTGACTTGTGGATCTTTGGAGGAAACAATATCAATCTCACTCGCTTTTTATGGCCGTAGATATGGGAATGTGCCTAAGTGAGCATTTTGCGAAAAGCTGTTAAGATAAAATATTTAGTCACATTGCGCAGTTTATTCATTTTATAATAAAAAAAAAATTTTTTTTGGAGTGTTTTTTTGAACAATGATTGATGAAGCTGCTGGTGTTGTTAGTCAGGTCCCAAATAGCATGCCTTTTTCTAGAGTAATTTTAAGCTGAGGGTCTACATTGCATTGTTTTTCACAATAACAATTTAAATAAGGTAAAAGTAATTATTTAGTTTGGTAACAACAATAGATAGTTTGGTTTTAATGTTTTTGGTTAGCAACAGATAAGCTTTGGTTAAAACAGTAAAAATTTTAAACGTTTTTGACTTTTAAACGCAACAGCCATCATTAGTAAAAATCGCTCTATTTATTTAAGATTTCATTTTTTGTTGATTTTATTTCATCTTTTAAACACTACAGCCATCGCTACTAAAAGTCATTCCAATTATATAAGATTTCATTTTTTACTGATGATGGACGTATTGTAGCTACTGTAAATCCAAAACGTTTAAAAGTTTTACTGTTTTAACTAAGACTTAACAACTGTTGTTAATCAATTTTAAACAAACCTGTTCGTCATAAGCTTTGTTTGTTTGTTTATAACAAGCTTTGTTTAGGTGTGGTTACGTAGGCAATTGGATATCTGCTGGTTGCTGGTTCTTCCCAACAGCTTCTGTGAGAGAAACGTGCCAGGGTAAGCCCATGTGCACCCTGACGGCCTCCAATCACATCTATGGCGACCCATGCGCTTTGAGACTTGATCATTATTTGAATATAACGTTTGAATGTGAACGTGCAGGTTAGTTGAATGACACGAGTTCAAATCAATCAAGCCAAAAGATCATCCACTAAAAATGCCTCAGTGCAAGAATAAAGACTACGAATGGGATTGAATTTATGCAGCGCCCAACCCAAAGCAATGACAAGCATCTGGTGTAAACGCCAAAACAGTCAGTCCTTCAACGCAGTGCAGACGTTAGGCCACTCTACCAAAGTAGCCAATGTTAACACGAGCATGCAAAAACCACATCTAATTATAGCTGGATTAGCGAGGAGTTTAATAAAATGACGGGATTTATCTTCGTAACACTGCGCTCCGGTGTGAAAGCGTTTTGCTAGTACCTCATTTTCAAGACCATTTATGGTTAAGCTTTCAACGTTTAAAGAATATAATTTTAACAAAAACACAAAAGCATTTGTTCTTCAAATTCCAAAAAGCTTAGCTGTAAATAGAATACAGAGAGGGGGTGACAAATTGTTGGCAATTCTGTGTCAAAAAGTTGCCATTCTGATTTAATTTAGACTGAATTATTTTTTCAAAAGTATAGAGTGGCAAACTTTTGAGCGCATGGCAATTGCAGCGCTCCATCGGAGTTAATCGTAAGCAAGCAAGTTTCATCAAAAGTTTGTTGTTTTTAGAAAATCCAAAAAATTTGACGTTTGTTAATACAATTTCACCAAAACTGTCTGCATCTTCAACAACAACAACAACAGCAACTACAACAACAACAACAACAACAAAAGCGACAACAACAAAAGTAACCACAACAAGAACACCAACATCATCTACAACAACCACAGCAGCACGTCAAGAAACTAAAAGGAGAAAGTCACCAACAACTCCCACGTCAAGTTCAACTTTACGACATTCGACGACATTAATAAGCAAAACAACCTCATCTTCATTGAGAACAAACAAACCAATTTTTGACGACCTTTTCAATGCTAATACAACACAAAATCCAAACATATTTACTACATCCACGAACACCATTATAATAGCAGTCTTAGCCGTTTTTGTTGCTATTTTAGCTGCAGTTGTTCTATTCTGGTGCTGCAGATACAAAATTAAATGTGCAAGGCCTCTAGGAGACTCGAAAATGGAAAAATCTAAACCTACAAAGCCTATTGCAGCATCTTATGAAAGTGTAATGCCTCGCATACAACTTCCTATGTTTCCAAATGAAAATGCACACACAAATGCCGTTGATCCCATCAAAGCGGTATACGAAACCATTGATCGCCAAGAATCTCATTACGACCACTACATCAACTACGACCAAAAACCAAAAGATGGGGACAGTGAAGATTGCAAATTGTATGAAACAATTAAAATAAAGCCCAGCAACTACCTAGATATGAAATCATTCTTAAGGGGTAAAAAAAAATCGCTAAAGAGGGGAAATAGTGCAGTTTAAGTCAAAACTACGTGCAATGAACCAAAAATATGCTAAAAGCCGAAACAAGATTTGGTCTCAACAAAAACTAATAAGAGTGTTTAGTTTTTGACTTTTTAGCATTTTAACATTTCAATATCTTTAGGGCCTTACCACCTGAGGAGCCGTTTTTTTTGACAAACTAGGCGCTGCTGTGGTTTTAAATTTTAGTGATTTTAGTGTGCTAGAACCTTGCATAGAGCTGCTTTTGACAATCTTATGAATGATTCATTAAGCTGCGTAATGATAATTATTTTATTCTAAATTTGGCAAGTCCATCAAATATGCAATCATGTGTAAACAATCTCTTGTATTTAATTGCCAAAATTTAAGCTTTATACGATAAAATTTAGGTGCTAAAATTATGGAGAGTAAAGGTTATATTGTGCCAAAATTTAAATAAAGTTTTTTTGATTAGCTGTAATTAGTAATTAGTTGGTAAATTACTACGTACATTATTTGATCAAAATTTAGTAAAATATTCACAATTAAAAACCTTTCTGCATTTGTATAGACGTAGTAATATGGAAGAGCTTTGACTGCAACTGCTATTTATTTGAAAAAAATTTAACAAAAATTTAGCGCGGATTAATTTTTTTCATATGCTTAATAATATTGTGCGTTTTTAGTTGTATGATTGATTTAACACTTTAATGAACTTTTTCTTTGTTATTATTGCATCTTTTTTTTGGCCTTATTTTTCCGTTTAAGACACAAATTATGGAGTTACTTTTACCACATTTCAGAAAGAATAAAAACTATTCAAAAGCAACGATCAATTCATCTTAATTTATTCAAATTAATCCCTATATTCTGTTGTTTTAATCACAAACTTTTATGTGCTATAGTAATGTGTCTGTTGTTTTAATCACAAACTTTTATGAGCTATAGTGATGTGTTTAAGAAAAATATTGAGTTGATTTTAAATCGTAAGTTTAAACACGACATCATATATTAAGTCATGACTTATTTTAAGTTTTAAGCATCAAATTTGCATCATCAAATTTCAAATTTTGAACTACGAACGAGTAAAACTCTCTTTTTAAATAGACAAAGTAAATTTGGTTCATCGTTTAATAACTTCAAAAGTACTATTAATTAGCATTCGTTTAAGAAAGGCGATTGGGAAGTGGCGAAAGATCTTACTGCCATCCAGTCAAGCAACCATCTTTTGGTCAGAGTAGCAATGTATGCCAGTGTCATGGATGATTTGTTTCTTTGCCTAAGTTCCGACATTTTGATGATTTCCAAAAAAAAAAATGACAACGACCCGTCTTCTGCATGAACTTTTTCATATCGCCTACGCAGAGGTCTGCCGAGAATATCATGAAAAGTAACATGTAAACTGCGTAAACGTATCTGGTGATCATATTTGTACCACAATAACAGAAATTCAAAGCAAACGGGTTTTTTGTTAAGCATCATTTTCTCAGCACCCATTGTTATAAACAGTATTTTCAGCGGAATAATTCAAATGATTTACGGTAATAGTTGCAAGTAGAAGATAACACCGTGTCAGCAAAACTATATTAGTTGTAAGATTTAATTCATGTTGGCAACAACAATAAAAAACTAATTGTTGCAATTGATTGACGAATATTACAACGTGTGTTATTAAAACTGCTGTTTTTTCTTTGACGTTTGTGTCTGCATGCGTCATTTTATTTCTAAGCGCCATTTTTAGTGTTTTAAAATTAATTATATTATTGCGAAATTATATACGCAATAGACAATCTTTTTGCAAGATCTAGGAAATAATAATGATTGTTATAAATAAAATTGGCAAAAAAATAAATATTTATTTCATGTATAGCTAAATTTTCACTTTTATGGTACCTCAATATACTGTAACTATTTCCAAGATTAAATTTTTACGTTCGTATTTTTTGTGTATTCCACTTATTTTTGATTAAATTTTTTTTTGCTTGTTGTCATAGGACAAATTGTATTTTTATTGGAAATAATAGAAAACAGTCAATGTGCAATTCTTCCAACTGAATTGCGCTCGTAAAGCGGATAATCGGCTGATGCTGATTGTCTGAATGTGAGCGTGAAAATGCTGAAAATAATTTTCTTTTTTTTTCATAATATTTTTATTAATCATAATTCTTGGGCCATAACAACACTTAAATCTCGTTATAACCATTTTAAGCGAAAAGCGTTTTAGAGAGGAAATATGTGGCATTTATATAACGGATATTTTCTATAATAGTAAAAGAAGATTTTTTATTATGCACTCGTGCGCTTTGCTCTGAACTTATGATGACTAAAGTAACGATTTTAAGCAGCACTTCGACAGTTCTAATCATTTTTTTCTTAAAAGAAAACAAAAAAACAGCAGGATTTAAATTGACGTATAAGCACTGCTTAAAATATATACAAAACACAATTATGTTAATTTATCTGTACTGGAGCGTATGGAGCAACAAGACATGATAATGATCTCTATTAAGGTTTTCCAGCACTTTGTTTAAATATCAATATGCAATTATCTATGAGCAGATTTGATTTAATTTTGCATTTAATTAAATCAAATATTTTCACTAATTTTGAGAAAGGCTAAGACAAGGGTCATAGTCAAGAGATTCCTAAACCGAGAGTGCTCAAACCACTAACTTGTTGAGCCTAAATCAAATTCAGTTAAGGGGGTTCAGGACAAGAGCACTTGGGACATTGTTTCACAAAATGAATAATGGTTTAATGACAATATGATAATAAATGGATTTGAGCCATCGATTTAATTTTCCAATTAATTTTTTTTTGTTTTGTTTTGACTAATGAAACAAAATTGACCTTTGTCGCTGGAAGAGTCCCTTGAGCAAGGACGAAACGCGTCGCGACGGCTCAAATCCATTTAAGATCATATTGTCATTAAATCATTATTCATTGTGTGAAACAATGTCCCGAGCGCTCTTGTCCTGAACCCCTTCACTGAATTTCAAATATTTTTACGATAGTAAATTTAATTAGCTTATAACTTTAACAGTCTGTCTGTCAGGCTTTGTTTGCATCCTTCCTGCTAAACACTCTCAAAGCCATACAGACTACTGAATTGGTTCTAAATTAACGAGAATTGATGTTTGTTATGAGCCATTGCTCAACCAATCAAAAATTTCTGTGCCCAAGACGAACGAAGGGTAAAGTAATGGACACAAAAAGCATTTTAAGATCCAACAAGGACCATACTTATAGATCAGTTGGTAAACTGCGAAGGATAGGCTGGTTGTTGCTGATTCAATTTAGATTCAATTTCCCAACTGTTTAAAGTAGCTTAGATTCAATTTCCCAACTGTTTAAAGTAAATCCTTTCCGAAGGAAGGGTTGGCTTATAAAACCTAAACGATTAACGCATTAAAAATTAATCCATTGTAATTTTAATAAGTTAATTTGGCCAGCAGACAGTAAAATAACTTTTTAGTCTTTGAGTCAAACTACCACCTAACTTACCACCTATCCGCCAAAGCAAGATAGCTGAAAATTAAAGCCAATGCAATCTAAATCACGAAAAAAAAAGAAGAAAAACATAAAATGACTTGTGAGTTATTTTATCCAAGAAGTCATTTATAGTCCCAATCTCTACAAAAACTTTTAAATGTCAGTCAAAAATGGCCACATGGTGTTGATATTTGTAGCCTATGAGATTTACAATATCCGATTAGTGGTCGAGTGAAAAGAGTGTCTACAACTGAAACGGAAGACCCAGGTTCGATTCCCGGTCAGGTCAAATCAACAAATCAAAGACTATAAAAATTAGTATTCACAGCTTTTATTCTTGACGTTCAGCAATAAAATGGAAAGTGTGAAATCTCCATCGTGTGTGGGTAGGCAGGTGGGCAGGTGGCAGCTGGGCAGGTAGCAGCTTGACTTAGAAATCGAAAGGTCCCTTCGCTGCCTCCTGAGCAAGGCAACTTGATGAATAAAATGTAATTACAATTATTCTCATTATAATAATGAATTGCTGGGTTATATATTGCTTTTTTTTTAGATCTTCTAGTAAGTTATGCTATTTTATTATGAACATCGCGGTTTTGAAGTTTCCAATTATGTTCAGCCATCAATTCTTTAAAAAATTGTATGACAAACTGTAATTACAGTCATGAACAAAAGTTTAAGACCACTTCCAAAAAATGCCGATTTTTAGTAATTGGCATGTTATTGCATCAGCCAAATTCCATTGTTGCGTCATACATTTTTTCTCTTCATTGTGTTGCATTTAGCGCCAATTTCTACTTCTGTTCACATTTCTTGGTTGATTTAACCGATTTTTTGAGGTGCTTCAAATGGGTAAAAAAAAGTCATTAAGCGAGGTTCAGAGGGCCCAGATAGTTGCCCTACATGGGCAAAATCTATCTGAACGGCTAATATCTGCTCAGATGGGTTGTAGTAAGACTGCAGTGCATCAAGCAATTGCTAAGTATCCAGAAGATGGCTCCTATACCGACAGGAAAAGGAGTGGAAGACCGCGAGTCAGCACTGCACGAAAAGACAATTTGATGAGGAGAATAGTTATGAGGTCGCCCACGAGTTTAATGAAGAAACTCAAGGCTGAATTGTTGCGCAGGGGTCGTAAAGTCAGTCACATGACTGTTTCCCGGCGTTTATCCAAAGAATTTAATTTAAAATCATCCAAACCGGCAAAAAAACCAAGGCTTACTCCTACTATGAAAGCTAAGCGTCTACAGTTTGCTAATAACCATCAACGTTGGACTGCCCAGGAATGGCAAAATGTGCTTTTTTCCGACGAATCGACCTTCCAACAGTTTGCGGTTCAAAAAAGTTACGTCCGTAGACCACCTGGAAAACGTTTTGATGACAGATATACCATATCATCAATGAAACATCCTCCAAGTCAAATGGTTTGGGGGGCTATGTGCAGAAATGGTGTCGCTGCTCTCAGCTTTCTGCCTCCAGGAACCACTATGAATGGGCCAAAATACGTCCAAATGCTCTCAGAAAAGTTAAAACTTTACATGCAAGTTCACAATTGTAAGATATTTATGCAGGATGGCGCCCCTTGCCACCGTTCCAAAATTGCAAAGAACTTTTTGAATGACAACAATATTCAACTTCTCGAGTGGCCAGGAAACAGCCCGGACCTTAATCCCATTGAGAATTTGTGGACCCTCATGAAAAATAAGGTATCAGAAAAGCAACCAACAAGTGGTGCAGAGTTGGTGAAAGTAATTAAGGAAGTCTGGGTAAAAGAAATTTCGAAGGAGTATTGCCAGAGTTTGATTGATAGAATGCCGAGGAGAATAGAAGCTGTGATAAAAAACAAAGGAGGACATACTAAATATTGAGAATCCGAACATTTTTTATGTAAATATTTTTTTAGAATGTGTCATACTATGTCCCATGTGTTTATGATTGATTATGTACAAAATAAAACAATATCCTAAACGTAAATAAAATGCTATACTACCTTGTGCTTAAAAATTTGCAAAAATTTTAAGTGGTCTTAAACTTTTGTTCATGACTGTATTACAATTGCAATTGGAGCTACGGCGGAAGAGTTGTTGTAACGCCCATCCTACGTTCAAGGATTGCCGCAACATCGAGACCAGCATATGTCTCTGGTTGTTGCGGGCATGGTTTCGAATCCTATATGTTACCTTTTTGGGGTAAATACAGATTAGTACGAAGCAAAAATCGCTTTCATTCTACAACAAAGTATAAATTTGCCACATGACCTGCGCTTGCTTCCGTTAATTTGATTGGCAGCTGGAGAAACAGCACTGTTGAGTATTGCAAGATTTAAAAGAGCAGAATAGATGATCACATGATTTACCTCGAAAGCAAAAGAAGGACGTTGCAAGTACAAAGGACTTCTTAGAAAGGTTGACCTATAGATCGGGTTTAAATGCTATCTGCTGCGGTTTCTAAATTGTGCAACGGACATGAAATGCTGCAGATTGTAATTTCAGATGTTGAACAATTTTTAGCTGTTAGTTGGTCACAGAGGTGGGCACAAATAACAATATATCAAAAGCGCAGCCCAACAAAGCGCAACAATTTTTTCAACCAGTAAAAGTTCAGCGCAGTTTCCGCTATGAACTTCTTGATTCAGCGCAATTGCGAAACGGCATTTTTGTACCAAGTTAAAACGCAACCTACTGTAACTTCTGCAATTGAAAGTTCACACTCAATGCAAATACCTCATTTTTTTGCAATTTTAGACAGAAAAAAGAGCAAATGACTTGCTCAAGAAGGCCGACAATTATCAATTATTACGATCGAAATGGAACAAACTTAAGAATGTATAGAATTGCGTTATTAACCGAAACAACAAATTGAAAGCGCAGCGCAATTAAAGAGCAACAAATTTTATTAGTCCGCAACGCAACTTCTGCAATATTTCAAAATAAAAATCAAATCAAAACGCATCTTTCGCAATTGCGGAGGTTGCACTTGGAGCTTCTGATTGCGCTTTGGCAACCTCTGGTCGATCAATCACATAGTTCGTGAGCGCTGTTTTGAGATGCTGGTACTGAGCAGGAACTCCCATTGAGCTGCTGATGATCTGGTCTAAATTACTGGAAATAACTTAGACGGAAATTTTTCCATTGTTTGGTTAAACATACCAAAACAAGTTTTATCATTCAGCCTTTTGTTGATTAAAATTAAACGAATTCGTTGGGCTCTTAGATGACATGACGGGAGAATTCTAGCTCAACAGCCCCACTGCGTGACATTATTGGTGTGTCACATTAAAACAAATTTACTGCTACCAAATGAACGGCTACTTAACGTTTCTTAAATAGTCATTCCGTAGTTTTCACGGCAATATTGCGTATTTATCGCAGCGTTAATTTGTGCTGATATATAAAGGATAATTTTAGCAAACTAAATGGGAAATCATCGTTATTGGATTTCTTGTTAAAAATTGGGAGAGGGGGTTCGAACTTGGCAGTGGCCCTTATCGAATTTTTGCGATAAATCCAAAATAAAAAACCTGTTTACTTCAAATTAATTTAACTTCGCGAAAAATGTATCCTCAAATTACCCCTAAAAATCATAACTCTCAGAGTTTAGATTAAGTTTTTCAAACTTGAGGTTGTCCAAGCTCCTTCACTTTCAACAATATTTTTGCCGTATGTTGCAGGCAGCTATATTAAAAGACGTTTTTGTGACAAAATCACTTTGACTTTGGCATTTATACTGTAATGCAAACTCAGATAGCAAAGATTTGTAAAAGTAAAATCTCCTATATACATGTATACTGGGTATTCATAAAGTCTGAATAAATTTCAAAATTGTCAAGTGAATTCTCAAGCTATCTCAACCAGATTGGTTTTATTTTAATCAGTGCTGCTTAAAGTTTTGATTTAAAATAAAATTTTGTGTTTCAGGGATAATTTTTATGTGTTTTATGAATGTGTTAAATAAACCCTTATTAAGTGGTTATTCCTCAAGCGAAAGCACAATGTGTATCCTGGTTCATTGAAACAAAATCTGACATTCAGACTTAGCGAAGGTACAGGACTACTGTAAGTACGTAAAATATCCACCATCACGCTCTTCGGCACAAGAAATTTATGTAGACAAGGTCAGTGTTGGGTGTAGTGAAAACTAAGCAACCAAGAACATCTGCGGAAAACATCGATAGTGTAAAGCAAGCGTTTAGTTGTTCTCCTATGACGAATTGAAAAGCGTGATGGTAAATCTTTTGCATACCTAGTTCTGTACCTTCACTGAGTCTGAACATGTATCCTGGTCCTGTACTTAGTCGAGTATCTTTGCTGAGTCTGAACGTCCGATTTTGCTTCAATGAACCGGGATACACATTGTGCCTTCTCTGGAGCATTTTGCTTCAATGAACCGGGATACACATTTTGCCTTCCCTGGAGCAGTAACCATTTAATAAGGGTTTATTTAACACATTCGTAAATCCTATCTAAAACACAAAATTTTATTTTAAATCAAAACCTTAATCAGCGCTGATTAAAATAAAACAAACCTGGTTAAGCTATCAGAATAGACGTCAGTAAAACATTTTGAAATTGTATCACAACTTTATTTACACCTTGTATTCTCAACGGCTCTGCAGCCTGTCTGTACGGGATTTACTTTTTACTTCCTGCAAACAGCGAGTAGAGTTAACGGCTGAAAGACATGGTTTTTAAGCCTGCTCGAAAATTATCACTTGTGGTAACTTTCGCACCCAGCAAAAAAGCTCGACTTGACCAAATCTTTTATTTATCTAATATACATATTTTTTTTGTTTAATATGACATCAGTTTTGTATCAACCAAACCTATTTTGCTGAAAATCGGTCGTGACGTTACTATGATGTCGTCGCCAACCTTAAAACAAGTTCTACAAACAATCTAAATGAACATTCGTTTAAACATGTTCATTTATACTCGTGAACTAACCTGCAGTTCGGGTTTGTCTAACTCTAACCACACCAACGCTATAAGCGCTTATTTGGAGTTTTGCTTGCAAGTCTTTCGTGAATACAGACCGCCACAACAGACGACCGCTTCTTCCTCAAAGAGCTCCTTTGATATGATTTTAGAAAAAAAGTAAAAATAGTCTACAAAAAGCGTAAAAATTCAGAATTGTATCAAATGTTGTTCCCGATCTAGTCAAGAAAACTAACTTCATTGTAGACGAGGAAGGAAAGGGAGGGTAAATAAAAAGACTTTGATTTAAAAAATATAAAATTCGGCACAAGACTAAATTATTAAGCTTTTAATTTCCAGTCATAAACTTGCTAAATTTGTTTTTCTTCTAGCGCGTTATTTTTGTTCAAAGTTTCCAGGGGTTTGGGGACGGAGCCCCCATCGCTCGAAAATTTAAAAATTAAAAAAAAAAAAACAAAACTTAATTTTAGGCCTATGTTGACCAGAAACACTGCTTTTAGAGCGTATTATAAAAATTAGCAGTGCAAAAACATTTATTACACTAGTTGCATAACTGGAATATATGGGAGGTGGCAAATAATAAAACTTCAGTTGTCTTATTTAAAAGGTGGTAAATCGTAAAATTCTATAGTTCAAAAAACTCACAAAATTTAATCCACTTACTAAATCTATATTTTACAGAGAAAGGTAATCGGGAAGGGGGACTAGGTTTGAGAGAAGTGATTGGTAGGTTTTCGTGATTTTTGGTTTTGAATCTGAACCATTGCGATAACTTGGTAAAATAGTAACGTCAAAATGTGTCAGCGAATCTTCATCTTTGCAATCGAGAATATAATATTAAGCTGCTTTGAAGGAAAATCTGCCAATTGGAAAGACAAAAATCTTTTTGAGTTTGTATCTCAAAGCCCAGTTTCAGTGACAGTTTTAATTCTTATTGTTTTTATTTACAGATTCAGTGTGTTTTTAGTTTTTATTAGTTACTGAAGAAATCTTAGTTATTTAGTTTTTTATTAGTTACTGAAGAAATTTAGTTTTTTATTAGTTCCTATGCAGCCGAAATCGATTTTACATTAAATAAATTCTTTTCAAAAAGATCTTACTCTAACTAATTGGCAGATTCTCCACCAAAGCATCATAATATTAAAAAAAGTGATCGGTATTCAATTAATCTTGAATAGCTCCCCCCATTCCTGAGCTTACATTTTTTCGATGAAACCTTCAGTATGTTCAGCATTTTTCAACCAGCGATTAAATTTGTTTGCGTATTTTTGTCCATTTTTTAAAGTTTTTACTGATTTGTGAGTTATATTTTGGATAAATTAGCTCACATTTCAAAAGATGTTTTAACTACTGTACTTTTCAGTTCATTCCAATGCAAAAGAATGTATAAGAAGTGCCAAAAACGTAGTATTTTTTTTATTCTACATTTTGGTTTTCTGGTCAATGGGGCGAGGGAGCTATAGTGCACCCTCTTAGCAACTCTATTAACAGTAAGGCATGTTGTCGTTTACTTCAAAAACAAACGAGAAAATCAAAAATCTTTTAACAAAAAAGATATGCACCAAATTTCTCAACGGAACGTATATTATAAAAAGCATAAATGTTATCAGTCATTATGACAAAACAAACTCGTTTAAGGACTACTAGAATTAATCGAAGCAAGTCAATATTATCACACATCATTTTTTTTTTAATACTCTACCAATAAACTAGTTGACAAACTTATGGTGAGTATCATATTTTTGAGAATAAAAGAGCAGTAGAACACACAGTATTGTAATAAAGAACATTATCAACTGGAAATTACAAAAATAAAAAGTCAGAGAATCAGACAAAAATCAGGCAAAAGTTTAGAAAATAACTTTGATTAATGAGACAAAAACTTTGTTTCAGGCTGAATTTGGAATTACAGTTTGCAGTTTTTGCACATTGCTGTGGGTGAATTTGTACGAACAAAGAGAATGATGCAACTCTCAACGGTTATTATTTGCTTCATTTTTACGTTTGAAGCACGTAAGAGAACAACTGTTACACCATAATACTCTAAAAAATGTTTGTGGTTCTTTAGTTGAGTGACATTGTTTTGCAAGCAATGCTTTCGTATAAATGGTTCTCTAAATTTGTAATTGTATTTTATTTACCAAGTTGTCTTGACCAGGAAACAGCGAACTTTCGGTTTAAAAGTCAAGCAGCTCATCTGTGTATCATACACGGTGCAGGCTTCGCACTGTCTGTTTTTATCTACACTACTCAAAAGCTAATGTGTGATTTAAACTCAACTACACTTGGAATTAAAATGAAACGTTTGAGAATTTTTAACTGAGATATTCCAAGGATTAACATTTCAATGAGGATCTGGAAACTTAGGAAATGTTAAACATGACGTCATTGAAATGTTAAATCTTGGGAATTTCCCCATACCAAGCGTTATTTTGTAGCTGGTAGCGCATATTTATCGTCCTGTAACCAGGCAAAGTCAGATGTTAACTTATTGGAGGATCCGCACACTTTTGATTGCAATGACTACTTCGTGCTTGGAGGAATCTGCACCTGCTTAGGAGTTTCCAGTGATCCGATGTTTCTGTGGATTTCTTCGAATTCTTATCCACTAAACTTGCTGCTTGTTCGAAGCCACCAAGCAGAGATAATCATCGTAAAGCGTTTTATCCAAGGAAGCAGATACGTGACCTCTGACCAGGGTGCGGGTTAAAACGAGATCATGCGATAAAACGAGATCGAACGAGACAAAACAATAAAACGAGTTACAACGAGATGAAACGTGATCATTTTGAATCAGGGTCGTTGTAACAACGACGCTTTTGCCGTGTCGGCCACGCTGCCGACTTTCTAAACCAAGGCAGTAGAAATGTAACAAGTTTCTCTAATTCTGCAAAACGCGTGCTAAGACGCGAATACGAAACAATGATGCAGAAAAAATGAAACTTGTATGTATTTTACGGCCTATTGTAAATATTTTACGGCCTGTAAATTGTAATTTAATATTTTATTCTCTAATTCTGCAAAACGCGTGCTAAGACGCGAATACGAAACAATGATGCAGAAAAAATGAAACTTGTAAATATTTTACGGCCTACGGTGCTTTGATTACGAGAGAGAAAAGAAACAATCAACGTCGAAATAATTAGGCTTTATTACGTAAACAGCATTACGAGCAACTATAATACGCAACTAAGCATTATACAACAGCTAATTTTAAAGATTAGCGATCATCACACTTGAACTTTTTTACTTTTACATTTCCTTAGTTTATCAGCAATTCTAAACTAAATTTGACATGGTGCGAAAAGTTCAACATTTCTTACAATAATATTTCTGTTTAAGGGTCAACATGGAACCTCTATATTCACATCTACAAAACCTTTTATTTGGTAAAAAAGCTCCCAGCTGACCGCACGATTTCGAAAAAAAAATCAGTTAACATCGTGTATAGACCAGTATCTTTGTTTTGACTTAGACAAATTCGTCGCCGCTTATCATTTTTCTTCGATTCACTTAGAACCACTTTACTAGGAATTTTTGCTGGTTTGTGTAGTTTTATTTCTATTTTGCTTTGTCGTTCTTAATAATGATGGACTAAACGTATCTCGAAATGTTTAAAATAAAATTTACTAAATTTTAATAGCTTTGTATGAAGAAAAACAAAACAGAAATAACAATCAAGAAACAGCGACCGAAGAATGGACACGTTAAAGTGAGTCAAAGCAAAACTTCAGTCATTTGCCTGATTACGCACTTCATGTACATTGTTTACAAGCACAAAATATCAGCAACGGCAATATTAAACATGTTGCCACAATGCCACTGCATTTGAGTAAAAGCAATTTTAAGCTTGTCCCATTATTGTATTGCTTGTATCAATTGATCTTTTAATAATAAATGATAAATCATAACAACACACATAGATTATTATTATATATAACTTCAGCATGCTGTTTGTTGCAGCTCATTGCTTTGGTTAGCAGCTACGGAATGGAATTAGAACTACAATAACATTTGGAAGCACTCGAAATCTTGTTTATCATCGAACGGCCAGCTTGGTATCAGACTACTCAATATCTTACACGCTGAATATGCAAGCGAAGGTTCCCGAGAGTAAGTTTTTTTTATGAGTGATATTTGTTTGAAACGAAAGAAGTCTATCAATAATACATTATAGTATCTACTCTACGTAAAAATATAATCAAGCCTGATAGTATTAAAACGGTTGACTCGAGTTTAATTATTTCTAGTTAAATCAAAGACCATGCAATTGGTGTGCACAGCTTCTCTGTCAATTACCAGTCGATTCCCGGTCGGAGGAAATCAAAGACTATACAACTTGCTATTTACAACTTCTCTTCTACAGTAGATGTTCAGCATTAAAAGGCACTGTGCGAAGTCTACACCATGTGAGGTAGACAGGTGGGCAGGTGTCAGTTGACTCGAAGATCGAAATGTCCATTCGCTATCTCCTGACCATGACAAATTGGTGAATAAAATGTAATTAAATAAAGTAGAAATAATCTGCTTGATGATCAGCCTTAAAGTGATATAATGCATGAGACAAAATCCATTAACGTGACGGATAAATTGGTAATATTTAGCTTAATTGAAAGTTTTGGATTAAAAGGAACTGGAAACTAAAGCCAATAATTGGAATTTCAACCAGTTACAGCGGTTCAACCAGGTTCAAATAATGGAGAAAAGAAAACTACTTTATTAAGAACAATGCACTAAGAAAATTAATAATAAGCTATAGACAGGTTACAGAGTCTTATAGGCACAATCAAATCTTTGATTAACAGCCAAAGACACACTGTTTCGGAATCGACATTCGTCTTTTATTTCTCGTCAGTATAGCTAAGACTACAGGTATGAACATGAGCGTAAAAAGACAAGAAATCGCAAATTAGTGCCACGTCATAACACAAATTTTTTTCCCCAAAATATTAAGTAATCATAATTTTACAAGAGATAATTATAAAGGTTCAATTCAGAATAATTTCCAATTGCATGCCTTAGACAGCTGTTTTGCCCAATCTCAGGGCTCATCAGTAAGGCTAGCAAGGCCAAAAGGACAAATATCGCCAATGATAAAAATATTCAAAACATGCATCTTTACCAATTTATCAATCAATGAATAAATCTTTACCGATTACATTTATAGTACATAAGCTTTACCCATCATTTAGTCAATTTTAGGCAAAATAAGCAAATCTTAACTGAAAAATCTTTAGCCAATGAAACTAAAGCTATAATTAAATCTTCACCCAATGAAACTATTGCTATAAATCAAATCTTTACCGAATAAAGTACAAATCTTATCTTACACATCGCAGAAGAACGATAGCCTAGCTAACAAAATAAGCAAATCTTAAATGAAAAATCTTTACCCAATGAAACTAAAGCTATGAATTAAATTTTGACTGAATGAAACTATTGCAATAAATCAAATATTTACAGACTAAAGCACAAATCTTACCTTACATCTCTCAGAAGAACGATAGGCTTGCTAACTCTCTACTCCTCATAGCTCGCCTTAAATGGCTTCGTTACCAATAGGCTGAATGGCTCAAAACTAGTGCCAAATAACTGCTACTTTAATAACAAAAACGAAAACTACTTTAAAGGACAAAAACGTCAATAGTTTATTAAATTCGCAACAGTAAGCTATTTTATGATTGATGCTGAGAAACATAAATGATCCCTTGATATGAACCACTGATCTACTATTTTTTCTTGTTTTCGACTTTTTGTAGTTTGAAACGGTTGACTTTTTGCATATTGAAATAATTTTTTGTGTTGATTTGCACATTGCATCGCTACTTTGCTATTGCAATGATGAGGTAAAAAGGTTCCATTACTTCGAAGTTCAACAACCGCTACTCTGGCGCAACTTTTATATTGAATTAATTTTTTTTCACAATTGTAAGATAGCACTTCCCTTACATATCTGCATGTATAAATTCAGATGCTGGTGAAACACTAGCCTACTGGGAAAGCAGGTATGTGAAGGAAGAGCTATCTCATAGTCATAGCTGCGAAAAAAGTTTGTTCCCAATCTGCTATGTAAACTCTGAATTAAATTTGTTGCTTAACTGCACTCATTTCTTGTGGCATAATTAAACTTGGACTTGATTATAGTGATTAAAATTTTGCGTTGTTTTACAGGCTGATTAACGTAACAAACGTATATTCGTGCAAACTGCCAATGTGAACGTGAATGTGCAATCAACTTAACGAGCAGCCTATTTTGGAATCTATGCCCACACGTTTCGAAATTTATTAGAGTGACTCATGTATGAACCATCCCATCAAGTTAGTATCATTTTGAAACAGGCAAACGGTATTGCTAAAACTCTATAAACAATCTATGAAGGCTCTAACACAGTTACAGCGTGGTAGGCTCTAACTAACTAATATCGGCACTGGAAAAATGTCCTGAACCCTACAATTTTGGCGGCTGTTAAGATCTTTGTTTAATCTTCACTTTGTTTCGGTGTTTGGGCCCTATATTCTTGGGCCCTTTACTGCTTTCATTTGACTCTCCACTTAAAAGGACATTCAAGTCCGAAATATTTTTGCTCGGCATTCTTTCAAAAAATTTTGCAGATCTAAGACTGACTTAAGCAATTTTGGTCATCTGCGACCTTCCGTTTGCGAGACATGGCTGCTGAGATTTCTCCTTAGAAAGACTTTTTCCCCTTAAAAAATTGTGCCGGGGTTGCCATTTAAAAACAAATTTTGAAACGTTGCTGCATGTTCCTAACTCTCAATAAGTGTTTTCGGCAGTGCTGCCGTCAAGACATCGTAATGGCTCAGAATCGTAAATAAGCTGCTTTTCAAGTACTGTAAATGTAGGCCAGCTTTGCAAAGTTTAATCTTCTTGAAATTTGCGCATACTGTACTATTAATATTTGTGGAAGCAACCGTACAAATGTTTGCGAAGCAAAAAATATCACCAAATTAGAGGTGTTAATTCTATTTTACGCAGGGTATTTAACAAACTTCTTTTACTTGGGGATGGGGGCAAAAATGCCATCCTTGTTTAACTCATAAACCAAGGACACCAAATTTGAAATGCGGATTAGTCTTTACCTAAATTGGTTATACAAAATTGATTTTGAGAAGAAGGCGTCATTTTAGCAACGTCACGGCCATCTTTTTGAAAAATAACGTTATTTTTGAGGTAAAGTCAAAAGTGGTTAAAATTTTGCTCATAGGTTTGTTTTTTGATACTGAATCATAAAATGCCCAAGTCAAAAAACGTCTTATGTCGTCATTTATGTTAAATATTGGCAAAAAAATGCTCAAGTTTCAGAAAGTGACTTTGGAAATCCTCAAAATTGAAAATCTTCCTTTACCATACCAACTTCAAATGTTCAGAAGTTATTAGTGAATAAACTTAAATTAAAGTCAAGTTAATTTGAAGCAAAAATATTTTTTCTGAAAGAATTTGTTACAAAAGAACCGAGAGAATAGGCAGAAAAGCCCCCTCTGCCCGTGGAAAACATGATTGAGGCGAAGTCCGGCCTGACGCGACAAGAATAACCAGTGGAACAAAACTGTGCAGATACTAATGAATAATGTAAATGGAAAGGAGATTTAACGCTTAAAAGAAAGCAAATAATAAATCTTACAGCGAAATTAAAACGCGCATTACAATGCCAACCTCAAAAACCAACGAAGTCATCATTTATCACGTAGTCAGTTCGGACCAATTTTTTGGAAAACTAAAATGTTTAGAAGATTATAGTTTCGCGATAGACGCAGATGATTGTCTTCGACAGGCCAAATGAATGTTGCATAAAATCACTAGTTGTTTTTCTTTTCAGGTTGTCCTCGTTTTAATTTGGCATTTACAACTAAACAGCAACAACAGCTAAAGCTCAGACGCTTGAAGTAACCACAATAGTAGCACCATTCGCAACTTCATTACCCAACAACCAGCCATTTTTTACGCAAATCAGTACTGTGGAACCATCCAGTCAAGGTTATTGTTAATATCTTAAGGTTATTGTTAAAATCCTCGTTTTAATTTGGCATTTACAACTAAACCAGCAGCAACAGCTGAAGCTCAGACGCTTGAAGTAACCACAATAGTAGCACCATTCGCAACTTCATTACCCAACAACCAGCCATTTTTTACGCAAATCAGTACTGTGGAACCATCCAGTCAAGGTTATTGTTAATATCTTAAGTTCTTGTTCCTTGCTTCTGCCTCTCGGACTTTTAGGTTTTTGCTCAGGTTGATTTCTAAGCAGTGCTAACAGTGGAACTGTACAGTACACTAGATGCAATATATACTGTCGTAGTACTACGGTAGTGTAGACTATTCAAAATGAATAGTTGTGCAAAACTTAAACAATGCCTTATTTTGCAATATGCAATTATTCGTATCTAAAATTCAACGCAGTAGATTACTACAAAATTAAAACATTAAAAACGCAAAAAATTTAAAATGTATAAAACCCAGCAGGATCCCACTTAAAGGAGAAACAAACTGTTGGGTTTTATGAGCTTCTAATTTTTAATGTTTTCAATGTTTTAATACGGTGGCAGTCTACTATGATATATGCTCTAACTCTTGGTTATCAAGCACTTTTTGAAACCCTCATATCAACAACAGACTAAAATTTAACGCACATGAATATAATTCCCAGCTGAAACAATTTATTCTCGCACCATTCATTTGCTATAAGGCTACAAACTGCAAAACTCTAGAATTCTTTTGTATTATAACAACAAAACCTGCAACTTTAGTACAACAAATCCATTTTCATTTTGTTTTGCTTAAGTCAACAAAGAAGTTGGAATTTATGACAATGTTTCCCACATCATGCAAACAGCTAGTGTTACGTCATACCATGAAATCCTGATTTGCTGTATTGCATTTTTAAAATTTTAATTTGTTTGCGTTTGCTCGAGAGCGCGGTCTACAAGGTATTCTTTCAGCTGCTGTAATTTAGCTCGAAACTTGCAGCAAATTGCTAAATATTGCTCTTGTTAGAAATTGCATATAATCAAGCTTGTTTCTTCATTACGCGTAACGCATGAAGAAGACAAGCTTTGCGATTCTTGTCTGTAATGGCAAGCGTTCTTCAAATCATTCTTTTTTTCAGTAGGGTCGATTTATGTTGAGCATTGGGGGGGATAATTTGGAATTTTACCCCAATTCAGCCCTATTTTCAACATTGGGGTGGATGAAGCTCGACCACTATTTTTTCACGTAAGCAAATCAAGTGAAGACCAAAAAAAAGGTCTTCACCGAATATTGAAGAGTTTTTGTCCCCAAAATGCGAAATAAAGTGAAGACCAAAGAATGAAGTCCGAAGATCATCCTGCGCTAAAACGCGGACCATAGTGAAATTATTGGGAAGGATGCAGATGCAGACCATTATCAAATTATTAGGGGGATTGCAGTCAAATTATTGGGTATGATACATCCCCTCCATTTCCCCGGGTTTCGGCACCCTGCTTGTTTTTGTGACCTGATGGTCAGACGTTTTCAAATGACGTTAGTTGTGTTGGGTACGTTTTGTTAATTTTCATTTTTTTGGTTAAGCCAGCTGGGCTTTAGTTATTTAGATTTAGCTTGCCGGTTTTCAAATTTATTTGAAATCATGCTGTGGGTGGTATAGTTATTCATTCGTTTTGAAGTGAGTTCGTAAATGAGTCTCAATGTTTTTCGTTGTTTTATTGCATGAATCCTGCTGGCAAAGCCAGCAGGCTCTGCGAGCAAAAGCAAAGCAAGCGCACTGACTTCCACACTGGTCAGTATAACAATTTATATATATATATATATGTGGACTGAGTTTCTGATTAGCGTATATATGCCGGCTGCTGCTTCAGTTGACGTCACGGCCAAAACGAAATCTCTCACGGGTTCGGTTGACCGCAAACACGTCATTCTGAGCAGAGTCGAGATTAGTATGCGCTATCAGATAAGCAACGACGGAAGCCAAAGTGTGAGAGACTAAAATTGGTGACGTGACAATAACACAAAGCACACCAGAGTCGCCACATACCTTCCCCTCAGAATGATGGGTATAATGGACGACAAAGCCCCCAAAGGCTGTCCAGCATACACATCAGTCGACAAAAAGAAATTGTGGCGACAGCAATTAGCATTTTTCTCAAATTCAATGTAGCAAAATGTCGAGAGATGACACAGCAGCAAAAAAAAATTTAGGGACACAGCACTCTTGACATGCGACCTTCTTCAAATCGAAATAAATAAATGAATGTACCTTTGGTGAGACACAGGTGGACTATCTCCGTTAACTTGCATGTAGCTTTTGTCTGTCCTTTTGCTTGCATCGCACGTAGCTGCCTGGGTTAGGAGTTCTTCAGGAGAAAGAAATGAACATCACACAAAAGCATCAAAATGAGGCCCTTATGGAAAAGCAATAGAACTGGTGGACAGCATCGCATCTCATGGAAGAAATCGCAGTACATAAAAATGACTACTCGAGGCATAATATCTAAGGCAAAACAACTAAAGAAAATGCAATAAAAAATCAACGAAATTAAATCGCAGATAGAAAACGACATGGGTTGAATAAGGGTGTCTTGAAACGCCGAAAGTGGGGAAATCAAATGTTGAACGCAATAAAAACATGAAATATGACAACAGAAATATAGTCTGTGTCTATGCGACAAGAAAACAGTTACTTAGTCATGCCATTGAGGAAGACGTAGCGCATTTTAGCGCAAAAAAAAATGCAAAACAACACAGTATAATATATGGGGCTTCTCTCTTGCCCTTCAGCGCAGTATAATCATATTTTGAAAAAAAAACGATGAGACTTTGCTCGGAATAATCAACAATAGCAACAATATCAGACGACAATATAAAACATGCAGCAACTCTGCTGGTCGCACAAGGTATTTCACTGAGTCAAGGCTTAGCCACATCCTTCCATTCGCTATCAACGCTTTGACTGATATAGAAGTGTAGTTGCCGTAACATTGGCATCAAAAGTCAATTTCTACTAGGAGGTAAGGAGGAAAATGCATTAAGCATGTAGAAAAGGTCAATTACAGGACACCCATTATCGGTATATCTACGCAAATATTCGTGGTAGCTATGTATAAGCTAGTAGTGGTGGTTAAACTGCACAAAATTCCGCTCGAGTTTACATGTCCAACGACAAAGATTGAAAAGTTTTGAAAATCAATAATCAAAGGAAGATTCAGTAGAAAAAGAAAATCCCGATCCATGACGAAGTGTCGTACAAAACGATGTTCAAGGAAACGCGCTGGGCATCATGATCATAATGAGCTTGATATAATAGGAATATTATAGGATAAAAAAAAGTTGAAAAAGAAAATTCCGATCCATAACAAAATATCGCCCAAGCCGATGTGCAAGGAAACGTGCTGGACATAATGATCACAATGAGCTTGATGTAATAGGAATAAAATATTAATTTTTTATTTTCAAGATTTTTCAGAAGAAAATGTCCAGTGACCAAGATTTTAAATTTATGATCAACCAATACAATACGGAAATTTATGATCAACCAATACGATACGGAAAATTCGTCATTTCGAATTGGTAGTAGTCCGAGGAAATCATATTATAAAATATCAGAAAAAAATGTACACATTTGTTTCTAAGTAGACAGGTCAAACGAGTGTGCTCTTCATTAAATTAAAAGCTCATCACATTATTTTTCAGCAACAAGCAAACGAGCATCTGAATGAGTTAGCATTTAGATTCGTGAGTAGTAGGTTATCGTTTTGAAACAGTGATAGTTAACGGTAATATGATAATGTTCAAAAGCTAAAGCAAAAAATGAATGTAAGCGGTTGGACAAAAACAATAAACTTCATCGTAGCGCGCTGTTTCGTCTTCTCGCACGAATTTGGTTGTGGCATGCTGACTTGTCTTCTTCGTTCACGAACTGTATCGTAGCGCGCTGTTTCGTCTTCTCGCACGAATTTGGTTGGGGCACGCTGACTTGTCTGTCTCACACGGGGAAACCAATGAAGTGACGCTGCGGGGATGTCACACGGGGCACCAATGAAGTGGCGCTGCGGGGGGGTCACACGGGGCACCAATGAAGTGGCGCTGCGGGGGGGGGGGGGTCACACGGGGCACCAATGAAGTGGTAATCTCACACGGGGCACCAATGAAGTGAGTTCGTACGCGATGAGTCTCAACACGTAGCTCTTTGATTTCAACAAGTATATTAATAATAAATTGAAGCAGCGATATATATACAGCGAGTAAACAAAGAGAAGCGAGAACAAAAACAACATTAATTAAATTCCTTACGTCTCGCAATATCCGTTCATTATGCAATACCACCCATAGCAATAAGCGATATGTGCCAATAACCGGATACTGCAGACATAATTGCACAAAGAAAAAATATATTAATTCACTCGGTCACCACAGTTTCATCTTTTGTTTCTGAGTAAAGAAGAACTCGATCCATAGCAGCACGCGTCCTGAAAGAACCCCAGGCGAGCTTAGTTTTTTTTGGAATTCGTTACACCCAGACATTTTGATCGAATCTCACTTCTTCCTTTTGGTCTCATCTTACAAACCTTGCTTTTATGCTAATTTGAATCAGAGATCGAAACCGGTCGGGTCGACCGGCCGGTTAGTTTGCCGGTCGCGTTCGGGTCGAAATTCTTCCACTGGCCGGTCAAGCTGGTTGAAACATCGGTCAAATTTTTCTTTCTTGCAACCAAAAGCCATCAAAGCACCAACCGCAATGTACATATATTTTTTATTTTAATAAAGCTTTAAAAAAAAAACAGTATTAACAAATAACAACTTTTGCAAACACTAACTTGTTGAATGCTTTCAAGCGGTGACTAATATGCTGTGACCATTAAGACTAATATGCACATCCAGGAGGATATTTAGGGGGGCGGGCTTGTGCCATGCCCCCCCCTTTTGGGCTACGGCACACAGCAAAAAAGTGCAAAATATACGTTAAAATTGCGCTATCAGATTATAATAAAGCATGCATGTGGAAGAGGCTCACGATACCTGGCGTTTTAGCATCATTTTAATCAGCTTGAGAGTAGAAGTGGCGCAGATTTCAGATTTTTTAGTACATACTAAAATGTTGCCGCTTTGGAAAGCTTTTTTCAACCTAAATTTGCCACAGTCAATACTGGGCAAGAAAGACATAGCCCTTTTTTTATATCTAACTAGCCATGGCTTGTTCTGAAGTTGTAGCATTTCTACAAGCTGCTGGTGCACATTATATTTCAAATACTTTCAATCCTATGTCATAACGATTTAGCATTTGCTGCTAGGTAAATTGCAAATAATCTGTCACCTATACCTAAAAAATTTAAACTTTTTTTGTTGGCCTTACGCATAATACTATTAGAAAAAATGTCTAACAATTTAGCTTGTGCCCTGCAGTTCTTTTTATGCTTATTTTGTGCACGTTTTGCGCTCCTCAAAACAGATCTTTCAAACCGAAATTTAACCTAAAAAGGTCTTAAAATTGAGTATTTTTGCAAATTTTTTTGTTTGTTTGTTTCTGAGACCCCCGTCCGGAGTCACAAATTTTAGCACCTCACCCAAGCGTACCCCCTTTTGAATTTTTTTCATTAGATGCAGTGAACAGTGAACAAAAACCTTTTGTAAAAAAAAACCGATCGACCGGCCGGTCAACCGGCGTAGATTTTGAGATTTACCGGTCGGGTCGAGAAGATCCTAACGGGGTTCCATCTCTGATTTGAACCTCCTCTTTCAGCAAATTTCATCTGGTCAAAAATCTAATGACTTTTGCTGCTGTAACAATTCTCAGCGATTCAATCAGTTTACCATCCTGTCTGGTTAGTGGTGGAAGCTGTTCACTTAGAGAATGGAGGTAGCAAGAGCGCAACATCATTTGGAGCTATTGACTAAGGAAATTTGGTAAATTGATGTAAGAATTTTAACATTGCAATGTTTAGGTGAAAGAGCCACATCAGCACTATTAACAACTGCTTTAAGAACGTTTCAAAAACAATTCGATTTAACTTCTATTCAAATCAACATTGCACTATCACCATCGTTAGTACCAATATCGACCATTTTTATAGTGATTGTAGTTGTGATTTTTGTGGTATTAGGCGCCCTGATTGCTTTTTGGTGCCATAAACATCGAAGCAAGCGATCACATAACTCTCAACGTGAAATTAGAGCTGCTTATCACGGAAATGAATCTGATCGACATCCTAACTCCGATGATGAAGACGGATATGTAGCACCAGCAAACATTGGGCCATTTTACGAAACCATTAACGAGCCTGCTGACGCTGTGAGAAATCATTATATCAACCGTGACCAAGAAAGGAGAAACAATCCCGCTTGTGTTAACGGCGATCAAATACGGCAAGAAAACCACGGCTGCGTTAATAGTGACAAAATAAAAAGAAAAAATCAAAGCAAACATTACATAAATCACAATCAAGGAAAGCTGGAGGATGAGTTTTATATCAACAGCAATCATGAACGACAAGAAACGTAAAGAAGAAAAATTAACAATGCAAATCCATGCCTAAATCATTTTTAAACTTATGAAAACATCAAACACAAAAATTATGACAACGAACAAAAAGTGTATACAGCAGCGGCGAAAAAAATTGGAATAATTAGTCAAATAATTTTGTAAAATGAATTTTCACTAAAACATGATCATATCTGCATGATTTCATCGTTATGATCAAAATGTCTTAAAGATCAAGTATTAAATATAAAGATGAAGGTAAATTTGCTACTTTGGTTTTAATTGCTACTTCAAAAAATGTTGTTCAGCAACAATACTTCGAGTTTTAGAATTGTTGAAAAGTCGTTTTGATTTGGATCAATAAAGTGAATGACGTCATGCATGAACAATAGTCTCCATGTAGGTTTACCACCATTAATAGGGGTGGGCTTTCGTACTTCTTAGTAGTCAGCTATTCGCTTTTTAGCTGTTTACTGTTATACAGTAGTGTAAGAAAAGAAATCGTAATAGCTGGACTTTTATCATAATGAAGGCGTGATCAGTCACAACTAATAAAAGGTAACTAAAGGATGATCTAATTGTTATCAAAAGAAGCAAATAAAAGGTTGATTTGTTGCAATCAATTGTAGGATCAGCAAACGTTATGCTTGACAAGAATGTTTTAATTTTTTCGTGCAATACAACTATTATAGCAGAGGTAGAGTCTTTGAGGACGTCCTTAGTCTCAAGGACGCATTTTGAAGTCCTTGGCCTCGAACCTTACAAGTCCGCAAAAAATTTCCTGTCCTCGGATCGAGGACAGCATAGTTTTTTGATTGGTTAAAAATAATTTAATGTGATGCCAACCAACTAAGCCAAGTCATACTGACACTTATTTTAATAGCATTGAGTAAAAGTTCTTATCGAAGACTGAAGGGACAAAAAGAAATGTAGAAAATTGTCGGTTTTATTTCTGCTAATAATACCGGTGAAGGCGGTACAAACTGCAAAGTGCTAACGCCATCCAGGCCATAACAAAGAATGCGGGGTTTCCGGACTCAAACAACTTTGAGTTGCTAATGCAAAACATGACCGTGCTTATTCTGCGTGTGAGTTTAGAAAAAAGTAGGTGTGATATTAAAATTTAATTTTGTATTACCAGGAATGGCATATTATATCACAGTAAATATTTTAGTAGATCTTGATACAACTAGTATAACAAAACGTGTCGTAAGAACGACAACTTGTTTTGAAAATTAGTGAACGAGAAGAATTTGTTTTTGAGGTAAGAAAGAACAACTCCAACAACTGGCAAGCGGTCTGGGGGAGTGGGGCAAAATCAGATCGACTGAACCATTTCTGTGTTGAGAATCGCTGCTTGGAATCCCAATTAACAAACTATTAGATCACAAAAAAACGCTGCATAAAGAATAATGAAAATTAAGTGTGAAGTTAAATAACTGCTTGAATTCCTGGAAAGATGCCCATTGGTTGCTGGACTTAATAAATTTTGCACCACATCCTTATAAGATAAAAAGACGAAGCTCCCGCGAAAAATTTGAACGTTAAAAAAAAGATTTTCTATTTTTCCATTTCTACAATTGTAACCTAAGTGGGTCCATATTTTATCAACTTTTGAAAGTTTTAAGTACAACCCCTTCAAGTTGTGTCATTTCATGAAAAAATTACTTGTGAAAAATTTCTTAAAAAATATTTGACATTTAGGGGTGCCCCAGGCCTCTCAAAGATCGGAAACTTAGTCAAACTTTGATCTTTTTGGCAGTATTGACTTTTATGTATTTCTGGATCAAAAACTGTCATTGATGTTTAGAATGATGTGTCACCTCATAATTGTCAAAATTTGACACTCATGTGTGCTGTCAATGCAAAATTATGGTCTTTTTTGATTTCTACCACGTTGTGGCGCTATAGTTTAACTCATAAAAAATGGTAATATTTTGTAGCTTCTTCACCCAGACCAATTGTATTAATTTCTGGAATCACGTTTTCAGCAATGGGTATCCAAAACTTCTATATAATGCTATTTTTGTATGTTGTCAGAATGCTGTATAATACGTATGTTGGCAGCTATATCATATATTTCAAAACTTTGCGCTTGAAGATTTACAGTAACATTTTTTGGTTTAAAAACTTCAAACCCAGTTATTTTGTAATCAAACAATTTTGAATTATAACTTGAATGAACTGAAGTAGATTAAAAGATCATTGCACAACACATTGACAAACAACGTAATTGAAAGATTAAAATTTTAAAAGTAATGAAAAGTTTAAAACCTTTCTTAAAGAAAAGGTTTTCCATGCAAAATCCTACAAAAATATGGGCTAAATTTGCTTTATAGAAATGTCGCAGCTCTTAAATTTTTGTGAAGAAACAGTAGAGCATAATAATTTTGAAAAATAGGCAATCTTAGTTTTTTTTGACTATAATCATTACTCAGACATAATGAGCAATCAACAAAACTAGCAAAAAATCCAAAAAAATGAGCAAAAGAAGAAACTAGGTGTAAAGAATTTTGACCAATACTAACATTTTTTGCACAGAGCTGGACCGCGCTGTTTCGAGCTTTTAGCTCTCATCGGCAGCCCTCAGCTATCTTTTTCAAAGGTATTCCCAGCTGAACAAACATCTTGGCCTAACTGGCAAACCTTATGGGCTTGCACAGAGGCAGATGCTTACTAGGGAATAAACGATTTTTCACTTGTGGTACTTTAGAAACAAGTGAAAAATCGCTGGATCCTTGTAGTAAGGACAGCCATAGGCTATCCCTACTACAAGGACTCCCCTCTGCGTGACCACGGAAATCAAAACTGCAATATCTTGACGTCCTTAGGGAAATCAAAACTGAAATCAAAACTGCAATATCTTACTGCAATCCACGGAAATCAAAACTACAATATCTTAACGATTTTTCACTTGTGGTACTTTAGAAACAAGTGAAAAATCGCAGGATCCTTGTAGTAAGGACAGCCATAGGCTATCCATACTACAAGGACTCCCCCTCTGCGTGACCACGGAAATCAAAACTGCCAGTGGAAGTTGACATGGCTTCCCAGGAGTCGACCATAAGGACGTCAAGATATTGCAGTTTTGATTTCCGTGGTCACGCAGAGGGGGAGTCCTTGTAGTAGGGATAGCCTATGGCTGTCCTTACTACAAGGATCCAGCGATTTTTCACTTGTTTCTAAAGTACCACAAGTGAAAAATCGTTTATTCCCTAGTAAGCATCTGCCTCTGTGCAAGCCCATAAGGTTTGCCAGTTAGGCCAAGATGTTTGTTCAGCTGGGAATACCTTTGAAAAAGATAGCTGAGGGCTGCCGATGAGAGCTAAAAGCTCGAAACAGCGCTGTCCAGCTCTGTGCATACTTGACTTGAGCTACAATGTGAAATATCATTGGATCTGCAGGGTTGGTGGTTGTTATGGCCACCTAATTGCCAGTGGAAGTTGACATGGCTTCCCAGGAGTCGACCATGAAGGACGTCAAGATATTGCAGCTAACATTTTTTGTTGAAGCCATTTGCGATTAAACCCTGATTAAACTGAACACAAAAAACTTTATGATGTAGTCTCAATCACAATAGTTTGCAATCAGTTATGACAAAATTCGACAAAACTAAACTTTAGCTTTGAAAACAACTAACCACGTACCAACAGTTTTGCAAGTTGGACAGCAGCGCTAAAAAGTCAATGTTGAATGTCTTTGCTTTCAGCTTTTATTTGAAACTTAAAGACTACGGTAGATGCAAATATTTTTAAATTTGACAAAACAATTATTGTGAAACACATTTTCCTACCGTTGTAGTGTTGAAGTCAAGAGTATTACTCTTGCACTGTCTATTTCATGTTGTACAACGATAGCAAACCAAACACTCAAAAATAGTAAACTGCAGATCTACTTTTAGGCTTTTGACGATGCAGTAGGTTCTTTGCTGTCAACAGATTTGATATGGATCTGTGACTAACTAAATTCAAGTCATTTACTATGAGAGTTTAAAACTGAAAATCGGAGTCAATGCCTATCTCGAAGCTGAGTTAAGCCACATTGAGAAAAGAGCAAAGGATATATTCACTGCTGTTTCGGTTGACATTCACCGCTAGAAGTCAGATAGATATTTAAATAGTAGATACTCAACCATAAATGACGACCGAATAAAAAGTATCAAGTCGGCTTGAAAGCAACCAGATCGGACAATATTGTCTTCTAGTCAAAACTACTTCAAAAATACTGTAAATAATGATTGTTCGTTTTACCGAAAATAAAATGAGTTAAATGCAAAAGGCTTCACATCTCTGTGAAGGACGATGAAAAAAGTATACAGCTATTCTTCACATAAAAACAGCATAATATAGAAAATTTGAGCACCCATTGCTGAAAATGTGGTTCCAGAAATTAATACATTTGGTCTGGGTTAAAAAACTACAAAACATTTTCCTTTTTCATGATTTGAACTATAGCCCCACAAATGAGTGTCAAATTTTGACAATTATGAGGTGACACATCATTCTAAACATCAGTTATCACAACTTTTGATAAAAAATACATAAAAGTCAATACTGCCAAAAATACCAAAATTTGAGTAAGTTTCCGATTTTTGAGGGGCCTGGGGCACCCCTAAATGTCAAAACTTTAAAAAAAAATTTTACACAAGATATTTTGTCTTGAAATGACACAACTTGAAGGGGTTATACTTAAAACTTTCAAAAGTTGATAAAATATGGACCGCCCCATCGTAGATCCTGTGAAGGATTTCCAGGGCAAATGTCTCCAATGCCTTTTCTTCTTAATAAAACACTACTGAGATCTCCATGTCAGTTTTTGTTAATTAAATATTTTATGCTAAATCTGACAAAGTGTCTTTTGGGGGCCGAAACGTTCACGATGATTCATTGATAGGCATTTAAAATGTGAGATAAACATCGTATACACTGAAATGTAAAGAATATATTGACTTAAAATTTTAGATTTTGGAAATTATAAAAAAACTAAAGCTTTTCTAATTTAACATTTACGGAATTTTCTTTTCAAATTGCTTTGAAAATCTAAATGTACAATCTTTTTAAAATTACAAAAATCGCTATTTTTTCCGAAAAAAAATCGCTAAATTTATTCGACATGAAACATATGGACTTTGCCCTCGCCCCAAAACACCGCTTTTTTTTTCAATGCCAAAAATTTGAGGTTACAAATATACCCGGTACGGTACATCAGTTTATTTTAAAAACATAAATTTACTGTGTTTTGCAATAGTTATGGGTAATATTGTAATTACCTAATATTTTCGAAAAAAAAAAATTGTAATATTAAAAGCTCTGGCAAGCAAACGTCAAAATTAAACATCACAACTAAACTATTATTAAAAGAAATTGCGTTGTGATCTGATTAATTTGCGATTCCTTGGCTTTCTACGCTCTTGTTCATATCAGTAGTCCTTACTATACTGACGAGGAATAAAACACAAAAGTCGGTTCCGAAACATTATGTCTTAAGCTGTTTATGAAATTTTTAATTGTACCTATGTAAAAGTCAGAATACTGTCTATATATAGCTTATTATTAATTCCCTCGGCATATTGTTCTGAATAAATTGTATAAGAACTTAAGTGAAAAAATATTTGCTTCACATAACAATACAGTTTTCGTTTAGGAAACTACTACCCGTAATCAGTGAACGCTTGTGCCGGAGCCCTGACTGCTAATTGATAAAATTAAAGCATTAAAATTGACAATTTCTACGTTTATATTTTAGCTACAATTTATTTCCTTTCAGCAGTTATCGTTGTTTCATTACCAAGATATCGCTACAGTACTTAATCAAGATCAGCTGCGTACACGGAAAATTTCAAAATGGCAATAATTGTTATTTTTATAAACTACTGTTTTCGAACTATCATCAAAAACTTAACAAAATGCAATGTCTTAAACACATTTGCATTTAAAGTTATGGAAAATAAGCCAGACATAATTAAAAAGAAAATTATGTTTTTGGTTCTTGGCCACGACCATTCCTGTCCTTGGCCTGAAACGCCTCAAATTGAATAGGTCATTTATTGTTACAACGGTAACTTTGAAATCGCATTTAATTAAAATAAACAAACTGTTTATTGCAATTAATTACAATAAGTAACCACGAATTTACTGTTTGAACTCGCTCAACCAATAGTTCTGATAAATAAAACTTGGCTAGGATTTTGATATCTCGAATATCACTGCTACAAAACTTATTACCCGTATAATGTATACCATACGCAATTTTTATGGAGCTTAAACACATTCCCAGCTGTTTATTAGTGTTTACGCAGAATCTGCTTCTGTCTGTTAGTTCATTCATGACGTCATTCGACGGCTAGCCAAGTTTTGCGTATTGCGTTCTTCAAAGCTTAATACTGGTAACCATGCAAATCTGGCATATATTGTTGCCAAATTTTCAAAACTTCTTAGTTTACTCGAATACTACGTAATAATAACTAGAAAACTCGAGTTGCGTTTTTCTTGTAGCTTGATTTTTAAAGACCTAAGTATCTTTTCTCATCTCTGTCGTGGTTAGCATAATTACTATTTTGCGGAAGTTCGTTATTTATATTCGTCTTTCGTCTGAAATGTGAATGGTTGAAGTTGGGAGCAATAAATTTTGAATCATGTTAATGTGTTGTTCGTCTTTCTGTCAAAAATTTGAAGCCATTTGAAGAATACTTACTTAAAAGACTTTTTTCGTTCGTAGAAACAACAGTTTATTCCATCAATATCTAAAAAAAGGAACTGCAAAAGGATGGTTTGTCGGTTGCGTGGCCAGGAGAGTAAAGGCGTCGAAATTTACGACAGCCCTGATCGTACGATCTGGATTTTACCCGCACCATGGTTGTGTTGTTGCTAAAATAAGAAGCTTTACAACATTATTTCTGCTAGGTGGCTTCTAACAAGCAGCAAATTCAGTGGGCAAAACTTTGAAGAAATTCAGAGGAACACTGAATTACGGGAAAATCTTGCCAAGCCCAAAGTTTTTGTCGCAATAAAAATATGTTCGAATCATCCAATAGTTAGTGTTTGACGCCAACCAATGAAAGGAAGATATACGAGTATTTGTAACAAGTACGACAACAGCAACAAAACATATTGAGATACTGAAAGTCTGCAACACTTGTTTTTTGTAATAAACAAAAGATCGCGCGGGCAACATTAGGTGACTAGTAAAGTCGTTTTACGCGTTTTGTGTGGTTGTTTGGTTGTATTTGGAACAATTTTTCTGGTTTTGTGCGCATAAGAATATATATTTACTCTCATACTTTTCAAGCAAAATTCACAACTGCCGGCGTGTCATTATTTTGTGAAAGAATCAATGAGTGATGCTTTTTTGCTTAACATATAGCATTACAATTTTTTTGTGCTGAGCAATACCAAGCTTTGATCAAAAGCAGTAAAGCCTTATTCAAAACAATAAAAATTTCTGAACGTTTCTGGCTTGGAAATGTTCATCATCAGTCAAAATGGACGTAATGTAATCAAAACGTAATCAATTCCGAAACGTTTATAAATTTTAGTATGCTAAATAAGGCTTTACTGTTTTAATCACCTTAAATAAAACTGGCTTGCAACCAGTACGGATACCAAGGTTGTCAGAGTACTTATACCAAGGTTGTCAGAGTACTTCTTCTTTCTCTACAAGCTTAGTTTAGTTTTTGAATTTCGGTTTGAACGTCAGCTCTGCCGATGAGCGTTGGTATTACGCGAAACTCGAGTCCAGAGCAGTACGTGGGGAAAAAAAAAAAGAAAAAAAAAAAAGAGATTGGGTCTGCCTTTTTAGCAGCTGAAGTTACGAGATGAAGACGTTAGCCTACACCGTTAGCTTGGTCATTCAAATTTACCGGTTGAGTTAGCCTAGTTCAGGGATCAAAATTCTTTGCATTGTGTCGACTCCTCTTCACACTGATGATGAAGTCAGTTGACTTCGAAACACGGGAATGCTCCCGAGATAGGGAGCTCCGCCTCACCTGCGTCACTAGGGGTTGAAATGATCACCCATTTCGACGCGGAGACAGCATTAAGGTGTTGTCAAATGAAGTAGGATTGTAAGACATGATGTCTCTGTGAACTATTAAATTAGTTCTGCCTATTTCACTTCAGGAATAATTTTACTTCTTCTTTGTTTTTCGTTTTTGCTTTTTTAAGCAATCTGATTGGCTGGTATAGACTGAATATGAAAAGAGAACTATATCTTTCAGAGTTACTACTTGTATTCAGTTTTATCGAAGAAATTATGGGTATTGCGGTTTTTAAAGTTATGGGTAATGCAGTAGATTAGGCCTACATACCGTATTATTCATGAAGATGGCTACACGGTATTAACTGCATGAAGATGGCTACGTAGCCGAAATCAATTTTACATAAAATAAATTATTTTCAAAAAGATCTTAGTCTAACTAATTAGCAGATTCTCTATCAAAGCAAAATAATATTATAAAAACTGATTGGTAATTAATTAATCCCAAAAAGGCCCCCACTCAATTTCTGAGCTTATATTTTTTCAATGAAAGCTACAATATGTTCAGCTATTTTCAACAAGCGATTAAATTTGAATGTTTCTTTTGTTCATTTTTCAAAAATTTCGCTGATTCGTGTGTTACATTTTTGACGAATAATAAGCCCACCCTAAAATATTCCAAAAGGTGCTTTAAAAAATATTTTGCAGGTTTCATGTATCACCTCTACCTTTAAAGGTGATCATAAGTCATCATTTGTACTTCTCATGAAACCTACGGCAAATTGTAAATTAATATTTTCTTGTAATCATTATTTTATAGTTTTGTTCGCCCAAAATAAAACTGAACTGATGCGTTAAACATTTTTTAGTTCATTCCAATACAATCAAATACAGTCTAAGAAGCGCTGAAAACGTTGTGTTTTCCTTATTCTGCATTTTGATCCACAGGCCAATGGGGCGAGGGGCTGTAGCACCGTTCCCTGGCTACGCTGCTGATTGTGGGGCATCTTGTTGTAGTTATTTCTTTAAAAAACCAAACGAGGAAATCGAAACTCTCAACAAAAAAGATATAAACTGAAACATTTCTCAACAAAACATATTTATGAAAAGTATTTACGCTATCAATCATTGTGACAAAGCAAACTCGTGTAATGACTCCAAAAAATGATCGAAAGCAAGCTAATATCATCTCACACAACAAACAATACTCTACCAAAAAAAAATTAGTTGACAAACGGATTGTGAACGGCATGCAAGTTGACAAACTCATTGTGAACGGCATACATATTTTTGAAAATAAAAGAGTAGCAGTACATATAATAGTGTAATTGAGCAGATGAAAGTACATTATCAACTGGAGATTACAAAAGTAAGAACAAAAAGTCAAAGAATGTGTAATGATAAAAAGCAGACAAAAATTTAGAAAATAACTCTAAATAATATGAAAAAAAATTATTTCAGGCAGAATTTGGAATTACAGTTTGTACTTTTTGCACATTGCAAGTGCGGTGAATTTGTACAAATACAGAGCATTATGCAACTCTCAAGAGATATTAGAAAGCTGAGATATTAGAAAACTTAAGAAAGCTGAGATATTAGAAATTCAACTTAGCTGAGATATTAGAAAGCTTAACATTTCAATGAGGATACGGAAACATATACCCTCATTAAAATGTTAAATTAAGGCAATTTCCCGATACGGAAACGTTGTAAATCTAGTTAGTGTGTTTCTAATGCCGCTCTCACATTTTGGCAAATTTGACTGCGACTCCACTGCAAATAGAGCATTTTTCAGTTTTTTGAGTTTCCAAGCAGTCTCAACGCATTCGTAATGAGTATCAGCGCATTTGCAGTGGAGTCGCCAAAGAGCTAAAAATTTTCAACCTGTAAAATATTTTTTTCAATTCGCAACGTAATCTCCGTGGAGTCGTACTGGAGTCTCATGCTGGGTTCGCAGTAATATCACCATCAAAGTGACGGAGACTGCACTGAGATTGAACTTCAAACCCATGGAGACTGCAGGGAGACTGTGACGAATGCACGGAGACTGCGCTGCAAATCACATTAAGTTTAGCAAAAATGACGTAGTTGATTGTTTTGTAATTAATTTCATTTTGCAAACTAATGATTGCTGGAAAAGCAATTGTAAAATAGATTATTTTGTGAATGTCTAGATTAGGATAGGGTCTACAACTAAAAAAGTCTTATCTGAAGCTAATGAAATTATTGAAGTAATGGCAAAAAATTGTGGAAGTGAACTCAATTAAAAATAAAATTTTCTCACGAAAACTTTCTTACGAAATTTTCTTAGGCAAACTTTCCTACGAAATTTTCTTAGGCAAACTTTCCTACGAAATGTTAACACTGAATTGGAAAGTATGAAAAAATGAAGTTTTTAATATTCTATATTTAATCCTATATTTTCTATCATTTTGGTAATTACACTAAATTTGAAATTTAATTTCAAATCGACTTTTAAAGGGGCATTGAACGTTAACTTAACTCATTTGATTGTATGTTGTCAAGTAGCCTCTGGATGATTTTTTCCCGTAAAGTGAAAATCTTTTTCGTTAAAACCATTCCACGTCAAACAATGAAAAAGCGGGACAAAAACGTTGGTAATCAATTCTTCACATGTCTAGTGTTAAAATTCAAAAATTAACCTTCAATGCCTTTTGAAAGTACTAGGGATTGGTGTGGCTTAAAACGTAAATGCTCCCTACGTATGCATCACTATGGAGCTATGTTTTGGATCAGACACACTGTAGTGTGATAAATGCTAATTATATCTTCTTCTTTATGCTATTGCAGAGCGATGAAATAAATTTGTCTTGTCTTGTCGGGTGTGTCTGAAAATTGATTTCATGGCAATACATTAGTAGATAGAAAATATAGCATTGGTGATACTGTATGTTGGATAACTGATTGCTGATATGTTAGGATATGTTGGATAACTGATTGCAGTTGACCTAGATGACCTGGTGGTCTTTTCGCTGTGTCCTTCCTGCGTATTTTTGCGTATGGTTAAATAAATAAACTTGACTTGACTGACTTGACTGATATAAATGTCAGTTGTTATTGGATGATTGCTTGGGTTTGTAGTGCTGGCTTGACTTTCACAATGATTTTAATCAAACGTAGGTTGTAACAGACCGTCTCAAGATGGGCATTTGCAATTGAATGAATAAGTGACGTTTGGTTAGATTTGTTTTAGACTTGGTTAAAAAATTTATGGTTTTGACAAATAAGTTAATTTTAGTAACCGCATTACAACACAACTCAAAGCACAACTCCATTTATTATATTACTTGACCAGGCCGCAATCAGGATTTTGCTAAGAAGGGGTAGGCTTGAATTTTTTTGCCTGAAAAAATGTTTCAATAGGGCAACGTGCCGAACAAATTGGTGCAACTCACGCGTATCACATACTGGTGTATGGGGGTGCGCGGAGCACCTCAGCCTCTGGGCGATTTTTGTAATTTTTCAAAAGAGAAAAAAAAACATTGCCATTTTAGCGCCATTTGGATCAAATGTTGCATCTCTTTGGAGCCATTTGAAAAAACTGAATTGCTATGAGTCGAAAGCCAGTTAAAAAATTACATTGCCCAGCACCTTTTAGCCCCCTCTCCTACTCACAGAGTTTGTACCGTCAAGTACAAAACATATTTTAACTCTTGCAATTTTGGGTCAAACCTTCCATACGATTCGGCTAAGGAGGGGGCTAAAGCCTCTTTAGCTACCTCTGTTAGCAACACTATACTAGGCTAACTTCATATTTTAATTGGAGGATTTTTTTCTCTTGCCCCTTTTTACAGTGACGTTGCTGTAGCGTGATAGTAATGGAAAAGAGGGTGACAAATAATAATAGTAATAATTACAAATAACAATAAAGCTACTATAATTTCAAAGTTATGTACCATTTTTCAGCTTTTGTGATTTTGAAATTAACTTAATACATAAAACATTAAAAAAATATAAACAATTTGGTTACTTGATGTTTAGATCAAAATTTTGCTATTAAAAAGTTTGAAGGCTTTTATTGGATTTTTAAGAGCGCAGAATTTTAAATTTACCTATAAATTACAATATCATTCCCAAAGAGTCTTTTCTGTATTATTAATTTCGCTATTTTCAAACCTGACATTGATTTAAATTAATTTTTTACAGCTCTGTAAAGAAACTGGTAGCGTTTTAAAATGGCAAAATACCGCGGTAACGAAACACAGGCACCATTGGAAATAATACCGCTGTACCAGTGCCAAAAAAAGTATCGCTGTACTCTTCGGCTATTCCGTATACATAAACTATGTGGCAAAATTTAAAGAGTTTTGTTGAAATTTCATCTCGAGTTTGGTTTTATTTTTAAACGTTTGGGCTTTTTGTTTGCTGTTAAATTGAATTTTTTAATACAATTATTTTTTTAGAATTAACAAGCCCAATTTATCGGCCTTTTTTTATTTTAATTTCACCTTTTCCAACTCTCAGTTTCCTATTAGAAAATACTGTGTGGCGGTCTTCCTTCCAGGCTGTCACGGGAGGGGCCACAATTTCCATCCAGCTTGATAGATTACTCCAGTGATTGCTTGTTCTCCAATTTATTGTATGTTACCAAAATGAATTTACAAAAATAACCATAATCATTGATTAACTCAGATAAATTTTAGTAGTTGCTTATCCTGCCACGTTGGCAGCCAAAAGAGAAAGACTGATTATTTTTCGTTGCGTCATAGGAAAAAAAGAGTTGCCAAAAAAAATATAATTACAACAGACGGAGTTAACCGTATTCCCACAACTGTAAATATTTTTTTTGTTCTACATTAGTAGAACCGATTATTCGCAACGCATTCGCGGAAGATTCGCTATGCTCTGCTCTCTATGTAGAGACTCCACGGAGACTCTACGGAGACCGCGCTGAGACTACACTGCGAATTGAGTTGTAGTGGAGTCGCAGTTGATTGAAGTAGTTACACTGTGAGAGTGGCCCATCTTTGCAAAGTGCCTGCTGAAACGCGAATACGGAACAATGATGCGCAAACAATGAAACTTCCGTGTATTTACTGCTTACGGTACTTTGATCGCGAGAGAGATAAGCAAACAATCAGCATAATAATAATCGGGCTTTATGAAGTGAATGGCATTACGAACAAATATAATTTGCAACTAAGCATTAAACAACACTTAATTTCAAAGATTAGCAATCATCATACTCGAACTTTTTTACTTTCGTGTTTGCTTATTTTATCAGCAATTTCAAACCTAATTTGACATGACCTAAATAGGATGAAGATTTTTTACAATGATTTTTTAGGGTTATTTTGGGGTCAATAAAAAACTCCAGCCTATTCACGTTTACAAAAGTTTTCATTTCGTAAAAAATCCCCGAGATGATACAACAGTCTCGGAAAAAATTGAGTTAACATCATGTATAAACCTGCAGAAGTCTATAATTTTTGCTTTATAGCTTTACATCAATTCGACACCACTAAACAATTTCCTTCGATTCAATTAAAACCCCATTCTTCGCAACTTTTGCCAAAAGTTCGGCATTGTAGCCGAAAGGGTAAAGGCGTCGTTTTTACGGCGCCTTGGTCGTATATGATTTTGGTTCAACCCATACCCTAGTCAGTGGTCACTAGCTACGTTGTTGCGTTCTTGAATAAAACGCTTTACGATGAATATCTCTTCTTGGAGGCTACAAACAAGCAGCAAACTTAATAAACAAAAATTCGAAAAAATTCACAGGAACATTGGATCGCTGGGGCACAGATTCCTCCAAGCACGAAGTTGTCATTGCACTGAAAAGTGTGTGGATTGTCCAATAGTTAGCATCGACTTTGTTCGATCACAGAATAAAACGCACAAACAACAACAGTGTTGTTTTAATGATTTAATTTTGATGTTTTGATGCCTGCTTTGTCGCAGTTTGGTTTTATTACCATTTGGTTTTATTACCATTTGGTTTTTTTGTTCTTACTAATAATGAATCAAAAATATTTTGCAATTTTTGAAATAAATTTTGTCTAATTTGAGTTTCCATTGTTTTAATAAAAATCAGAGAGAACAAAAAAAACAGCGACCAAAAGATGGACACGTAAAAGTGGATCAAAGGGAAACTTAAGTCATTTAGTTGTCTGAAAACTTCGTGTACAATCAAAGTACAAGCTCCAAAAATATCAACATGCTGCCATACTCTCACTGCATTTGAGTAAAAGTAATTTTAAGCTTGTAACATTATTTAGTTGCTGGTGTTAATTGATCTTTGAATTCTAAATGATAGATCAAAACAGCACATACAGGTTACTAATATTAAACTTTAACACGTTGTTTATTGCAGCCTACTGCTTTAGTCAGCAGCTACCAAATGGAATTAGAACTGTCATAACAGTTGGAAGCACTCAAAATCTCGCTTGCACATCATCGAACGGGGAGCTAAGTATCAAACAACTCAATATTAATTATGCTGGCTATGTATGCGAAGATTCCGGAGAGTAAGTTTTTTTTATAATTGATATTTGAAAAGAAAGAATCTTTAAAATCAATAACAACATTATCGCATCTGCTCTACGCAACAGAATTACCAAGCCTGCCGGTATTAAAACTGCTTGTTCGAGTTCAATTTCATGTTAAATCAAAGACCGTGCAATTGGTATCCAAAGCTTCTCTTTGTGAATTTCTGGTCGGATGATCTGGCTTCGATTCCCCGTCGGGTTAAACCAAAGACTATAAAAATTGGTGTTTACAACTTTCCTGCTTGACGTTCAGCAATTAAAGGGATTGTGTGAATTCTCCACGGTGGTTGGTAGACAGGTGGGCGCTTGACTCGAAGATCAAAAAGTCCAGTTTCTGCAGTTCGATTAGGTTCAAACAATAAAGAACAGAAAGCTATTTTAATCACAAAGAAGTAAATAGTGTATTACATTTCCACAAGTAAGCTTTTTATGATTGATGTTTAAAAACATGGATATACTCTCAATGATATGAATCACTGATCTGCTATATTTTCTTTTCAACGACTTTTTTAGTTTGTTTTTAGCAAATTAAAGTCATTTTTTGTGTTAATTTGACTTCACGTATTTATTTCTTTGCGATTGTTATGACGTCATCACAAAAAAGGTTCAATTACCTCAAAGTTTAACTACAGCCACTATGGTGCAACTTTCATATTGAATTAAATTTGTTCTTTAACTGCACTCATTTCCTGTGGCATAAGCAAACTTGGATTTGATTATTATGGCAGTTATAATTTCCCGTTATTTTACAGGCTGATTAATGTGACAAACATTATTCGCGCAAAGTGCCAATGTGAGCGTGAATGTGCAATCAATGCAACTCGTGACCAAGTAGGAAATCTATGCACAGACATTTCGAAGTTTCTTAGAGTGATATACTTGTGTGCACTTCCATCACGTTAGTAGCATTTTGTTATAGGCTAACGGTATCGTAGGCTTATACTGTTTGAATGTATTTGCTTTTTGTAACTACTGCTAAAACTCTAAAAAACAATCCATGAAGGTTGTAACACAGTTACCGTGTAGTAGGTCCTCACTGACCAATGGCCGCACTGGACAACTTACTGTCCAGCATCGTACGCTTTCTGGCGGCAGTGAAGATTTTTTTTTGATCTTCACATTGTTTCTGCTTTCTGGCCCAATATTTTTGGATCCCTCACTGTTTTTTTGGACCTCAATTAAAAGGGCATTGAAGTACAAAAAATTTTTGCTCGGTTTTCTCTCACAAAATATTGACTGATATGAAGACCGACTTCACTAGTTTTAATCATTCTACCACCTTTCGTTTGCGAAATATAACAGCATAGATTTTCCCTTAGAAATGCATTTTCCTCAAAGAAATTTTGCCAGGGTTGCCAACTAGAAACAAAATTTCCAAAATGTTACTGCATGCTCCGAAGTCTCAATGCGTGCTTTCGGCAGTGTTGTTGTCAAGACAAAGTAACGAGTCAGAATCATAATTAAGCAACTTTTCAAGTAAATGTCGGCCAGCTTTCCAAAGTTTAATCTTCTTTCACAACACTGAAAAAATAGAAACACTTAAGTGAGAGAAAAATGTTGTCAATTTTTGAACTGTAATATCTTGAAAACGGAAGGCGTAGAAAGACCAAATTTGGTGAGAATGCTTTTTAGGCTTTTCCCAACATTTTAGTCAACAATAAAAAACTAGACTTGAATACCCCTTTACAGTATTTAATCAATAAATAATGATACATTTAATCCATATTTTTCAGCCATAGAAAGCTCCAAAAGAGCAGCATAAAACCAACATTTTTGGAAAAATTCATTTTTTTAAAAAAATTGGGTGTATTATTAATGATACTCTAAACATATGCACACTATGAACAACGTTTAACGGAATGAAATTTGGACTTACTGTACAACAAATATTTGTTGGAAGTGACCGTACAAATGTCTACGAAACAAAAAAATTATCTCAAAAATAGAAGAATTCACCCTATTTAACTCAGGGTATTTGACCAACGCATTATATCCCCCCGGTGCCGTAAAATAAGGTTTAAGGCCGAGTCCACCCTAATGGGAGGCTTCGTATAGGCGTAGCCAGGACTTTTGATTGGGGCGGAGGAGGGGGAGGGTCCAAACTACAAATCATAAGCAATAAAATTATCAGAAATTTTCGAAAGAGGAACTTTTTATCGGGCAACGATATTGTGGAATGGAAGATCAGAAGCCGTTGCCTGGTTTGGCACTTAATTAGGATTTTGATTAAGAGAGTAAAGTTAAATTCAAAGTATAAAAAGCAAAGATGTCTAAATTGGGAGACGTATTGAGTAAGCTAGTGGAACTCAAACATATCACAGAGGGTGCCTGCCTAAGGGCGGAGCACCCTGCCGCTTGGCGATTTTTTGTAATTTTTTTTTTTGAAAAAATAACTATTTTATTGCCATTGGATTACACTTCGCTCGTGTTCAGAGCCATGTAAAAGAACTAAATTTTTAACATTTGAAATTCAATTGAAAAAAGTAATTTGTCCAATCCTCCTTTTACTGGCAATTTAAGTCCAAAACACGTTTAAAATTTTGCATTTTGGAGTTAAGTTTAGCAAGTAATTTCGCCCAAGTAGGAAGAAATAAGATAAATTACCTCCTGCAATATTTTAGCAGTAAATTATATTAATAATCCACTCAAAGATCTTACTTAAGTTTTTGTTTGGTTGTGAAAATAACCGGGTTAGAAGTAGATCTACGACCGGGGGGCCCTGATCTTCAGTTCAAATTTAGCATTTTGTTCAATAAGGATTTTTTCTAGACAATTTTTTTTCAAAATTATATATTCACGTAAAAAGTGGCGATGTGGAAAGGACTTGTTACAGAAAAATGGAAATGACTTGTTATAGAAAATATACAATAAATGGTTCACCTACTAGCCATGTTGTTCCCGAGCCGAATTTTCATTGTGTGGGACGCTTAGCGCTTGGGAAATTTAGCAACATTTTCCTGCCAAACATAGGTGAAGACGAAAAAAAGTTTTACCATCTGAGCGCGGGGCACCTCGCACACTGCCATATGGTAAATCCGGCCCTGGTTATTACATTACGTTCATAAAAAGATTATATTATGGTCTGAAATACCAACTTTTAGAACAAAAAACTCTTAATTTTACTCGGGTAATGCTTTTAAATTGGTTGGCAAAAATTGAATTGAGGAGGCCAGGACCCCTTGGTCGTCAATATGGTTGTTAATTACTGTTGTAAATGTCTATTGTTGTACGCGAAGATGCTAAAAGAAACCGAAGAAACAATAGAGTTCTTGTCACGTTTTTATCATTGGTGGTATTTCAATTGGAGGGAGGGAGCGGCTCCCCCCCCCTTGGCTACGTCTACGAGACTAAGAATAACCGGTTGAACTTAAATGACCTGACAATAATGTATATTGTTAATGGAAAGCAGATATAGGGCCTAAAGAAAGCAAATGTTAAATCCTTGCGGTGAAATTTGGACGCGGCATTACAATGCCAATCCAAAAAACCAGCTAAGTCATTATCCATCATGTAGTCAGTTTCGACCAATTTTCTGGAAAACTAAAATGTTTAGAAAATTATGATTTTGCATTGGAGGCTGATGATTATCTTCGACAGGCCAAGTAGATGCCGCATAAAACCGCTAGTTGTTTTTTTTTTTCAGGTTGTCCTCGTTTTAATTTGGCATTTACACCTAAACGAACAGCAACAACTGAAGCTCAGACGTTTGTACCCAACAACCAACCATTTTTTCCGCAAACCAGTAATGTGGAACCATCCAATCAAGGTGGCAGTATTTTTATTATCTGAAGTTCTTGTTCTTTGCTTCTGCATCACGGACTTTCAGATTCTTGCTCAGGTTAATTTCCAAGCAATGCTAATAATAAGATTGTACGTACAGTACACCAGATGCAAACTTATACCGCTGTAGTATTAGTGTAGACTATTTAAAATGATTGATCGTGCCAAACATATACAGCAACTTTTTTCAAAATATTCAATTATTCGTATCTAAAATTCAACACAGTAGATTACCACAATATTAAAGCATTAAAATTACTAAAAATTAATAACATATAAAACTCAGCAGGATTCCATGGGATTTTACAGGTTTTTCATTTTTAATGTTTTAATACGGTGGTTACCTTCTGTGATGTTTGCCATAACTCTTCGTTACCAAGCACTTTTTGAAACCCTGATATTAACCATAAACTAAAATTCAAAATACATGAACATAATTCACTGCTGAAACGATTTATTCTCGAGCCATTCATTTGCTATTATGCTGCAAAATGAAAAAACTTAACAATTTTTCTATTCTATAATAACAAAACCTGCAATTTTGTCGCGCAATTTCATTTTCGCTTTGTTTTGCTCAAGTGAACAAAGATGTCTGGATTTACCGCAATATTTTTGAGATCATGCAAACACGCAGACATTTTGATCGAATCTCACTTCTCCCTTTCAGTCTTATCTCACAAACCTTGCTTTCATGCCAATTCAAATCTCCTCTTTCTGCAATTTCATCTGGTCAAAAATCCAATGACATTTGCTGCAGTATCAATTGCGCAGTAATCCAACCAGTTTAACTTCTTGTCTGGTGAATGGTGGTAGCTGTTCACTTAGAGAATGGGGATCGCAAGAGTGCAATGTCATTTCGCGGCTTTTGAGTAAGGAAGCTAAGTTGATAAATTGATGTAATAATTAAAATTTCAATGTTTAGGTGAAACAGCCACATCAACACAACTGACAACTGTTTTAAGAACGATTGAAGAACAATTTCATTCAACTTCTATTCAAATCAACATTGCACTATCACCATCTTTAGTACCAATATCGACCATTGTTATAGTGATTGTAGTTGTGGTTGTTGTGGTATTAGGTGCCCCGACTGCTTTCTGGTGTTTTAAACATCGAAGCAAGCAATCCCAAAGCTTTGCACGTGAAATTAGACCTGCATATCACGCAAATGAATCTGATCAGCATCCTAACTCCGATGATGAAGACGGATATGTAGCACCAGCAAACATTGGGCCATTTTATGAAACCATAAACGAACCAGCTGGCGCTGTGGGTGGTCACTATATCAACCATGATCAAGAAAGGAGAAGAAATCTCACTTACGTCAACGGTAACCAAATAAGACAAGAAAACCAAGAATACGTTAATAGTGACGAAACAAAAGGAGAAAATCAAAACAAACACTACATAAATTACAATCAAGGAAAGCTGGAGGATGAAGGTTACATGAACACCAATCATGAACGACAAGAAACGCAAAGAAGTAAAATTAACAATGCAAATCCAAGTCTACGTCATTTTTAAGCTTATAAAAACATTAAACACAAAAATTACGACAATGGACAAAAAGGGTATACAGGAGCGGCAAAAAAAAAAAATGCAATAATTTGTCAAACAATCTTGTTGAATTAGTTTTCGTTAAAACGTAATCATGATCTGCATGATTGCGTCATAATGATCAAAATGTCTCAAAGACCTAGCTATCTCTTCTCATCTTTGTCGGTTTTGGCATTCAGTAATTACTATTTTGCGTATAGTTTGTTATTTGCATTCGTCTTTCGTCTGAAATGTGAATGGGTGAAGTTGGGAGCAATAAAATTTTTAATCGTGTTGATGTGTTGTTCGTCTGTCTGCCAAAAGTTTCTAGCCACTTGGAGTGATTGTTTAAAATACTTACGTAGAAGATTTTTTTTCGTTAGTGGAAACAATTTATTCCATCCATGTCTAGAAAAAGAAACTGCAAAGGATGGTTTGTCGGTTGCGTGGCCAGAAAAGTAAAGGCGTCGTAATTTACGACGACCCTGATCGCGGGATTTAACCCGCACACTGATTGTGTTGTTGCATCCTTAAATAAGAAGCTTGACGATATTGTCTTTGCTTGGTGGCTTCGAACAAGCAATAATTTCAGTGGGCAAAACTTTGAAGAAATCCAGAGGAACACTGGATCACAAGAAAATCTTAGCAGTTGCGGATTCCGCCAAACCAAAAGTTTTTACCGCAATAAAAGTATGTTCGAATCCAGGCGCCTAGCCAGAAATCTGCGATGGGGGTAGCCGGTGGGCTGTTGCGGGAATCTAAGATCAAAAAAGTCTTCCTCTAGAATTGGAACAATTTTTCTACCCGAATTCAGTTGAAGACCAAAAATTCGGTCTTTTCCTAAGGTTAAAACGGTTTTTCTATCCAAGTCCAATTGAAAACCAAAAAGAAAAAGAAAGGTCTTCACCAAAATTTGGAACTGTCAATGGGGGTGGTAGCTGTTTTCTATTCCAGTTCAGAAATTGTTCTCAAAGGAGCTAAAAACGTGGTATTTTCCATATTCTGCATGCCAATGGAGGGTGAAGGGAACACAGCCTCCTGCCCCCTGGCCACGCTGCTGTTCGAATCATCCAATAGTTAGCGTTTGACGCCGTCTGATGACAGGAAGATAAATATGCAACTAGTACGGCGAAAACAGCAAAACATATTGAGATACTGAAAGTCTGCAACTCATGCTTTTTGCTACAAAAAAAGATCACGCGTGGCAATATTAGGTGATTAGCAAAGTCGTTTTACACGTTTTGTGTGGTTGTTTGGTTATATTTGGAGCAATTTTTGTTGTTTTGTGCTCATAAAAATATACTGCATGTACAGATATAAATTATTTACGCTCATACTTTTCAAGCAAAATTCACAGCTGCCGGCGCGTCATTATTTTGTTAGAGATTCAATGAGTGATGCTTTTTTTGCTGAGCATATATACCGTTACAATTTTTTGTGCTGAGCGATACCAAGCTTTGATCAAAAGCAGTAAAGCCTTATTTAAAATAGTAAAATTTCTAAACGTTTCGGAGTTGGCTATGTTCATCATCCGCCAAAATAGACCTAGCCAACTCCGAAACGTTTAGAAATTTTACTATTTTACATAAGGCTTTACTGCTTTTAATCACATTAAATATAACTGGCTTGCAACCAGTACCGATACCAAGGTTGTTAAAAGTTTTTTTTTTTGTTTTTCTTTTTTGCTTTTTTATGCAATCTGTTTGGCTGGTATAGACTGAACATGAAAGGAAAAGTATACCTTAATGAGGTGCTGCTGGTAATCGGTTTTATCGAAGAAATTATGGATATTGCAGTTTTTAAAGTTATCGGTATTGCAGTAGATTAGGCCGACACATGCTGCATTATTGCGCTAGTTTCTAATTGCAGATCTGAGGTTAGTTACAATGTCGCAATATAGTCTGTTATTTTATTGCTTGTTGTACAATAACTTAGCGAAAAAGAGTTGGCAAGAATTGGACTGGTATAGGCCAGGCTGGTGTTGTTTTAGGAATGCTATAGTAGGCAACAGCATACCGTACAGTGTGCAAGAAAATTTCCAAATTAGCGTTTTGCGATGACACAAAATTGCGAAACGCAGGTTTGCCAATGGTATGCCAAATTGAAAAAATCGTAATTTCGGGAATAAGGGGAATTGTGGAAAATCGGGATACTGGTACCTATTTATTCCTTCAATTATTTTTCATTTTTTCAATAAAATCGACTTCGAGCAGTATTTCTTTAACAAAATTGATAAGGTTTTGGAATTTAACTACATTATTTTTAAGTTCTTGAGCAATGTACGTATAAGATTCATTGAAGTAGTTACAGACCACTACATAAATATTCATCACTTCCCAACCGTCTGTTTCGCAAGTAGAGTATGGGCTCTGTATTAGGCTAAGATATACAATTGAACAGCATTATTGAAGCCTACTATGTAGTCTTATTCAAAAAGAATTCTATTTGAGATCTTATTTTCTTATGTAAATCTTATTTTACTGTTTTTGAATAGAACTACATTAAATACAGACGCCTGAAGAGCCCATATGAACAAAACAAATCAATTTTTTTGGCAGGATAAGTTGTGTTGTTCTGTAACTAGTTAATAATAATTCGCTCAGATTTGTCATCAAGCAATTAATCTGGATTGACAACCCAATACTAATATTAGGATTTAATAACTTTTGCGCTCAATTTTGGACGACGATTGTAACTTTTCTAAAGAAATGAGACGCAGAACATGTCTTCGACACAATGTAAAGGTTATTGCAGCTTGTTTGACTTGGTGGGCAGCTTGATTTTAACTCGATACACACACACGCAATGCCTTGATAATTCAAAAATTTCATGCACAAGTCACAGTTTAGTAACAACTCACCATGTCACGATCGTTGATACTTGGCTAGAGTACAACGTTTAATCCCTAGAATTGCCCACGTCGGCTGAAACTAGAGAACGACTGAGATGTTGATTGACGAATCGGAAATGGCAGTTGATAGTTCCTTTAGCTTCTTGAATCTCAGAAAGCAGCACACCAATCTTAAATTAAAACTTCTATTTAAGATTGAAAGCACAAAACCACTCTTACTGAGCAAAATCGCTCCACTAACACTTCTTACGATCGACCAGATTCAGATCGTAAAAGACTTAACCCCTACCGACCAGGTTCAGGTCGCACCTTACACACTCTCGTGATCGTCCAATTCAGATTGCCAAACTATACGGCTACACAAGCCAACCACAGATACACACACTCGGCAAAAATGCCTACGAAACTAATACCTAAAAATCATCCACTTTCAGAATATTAGAATATTAGAATCAAAAACAACCCGTCTACACAGTATAAATATCATACAGTAATCTCACTCAATTGTGACGTGTGTCCGCATTTTTTGAGAGGTAAAAGTAGAGCTGGGTTTTTTTGACGTCATAATAGTGACATCGTGAGCGGACGAGGATAACGCCAAAAAATAGGAATTGTTTTGAAATTTTACGTGTGTTTTCTTGGCTTGACGATGTTACCGTCTTCATCCTTTTTTGCGCCCCTAAACGTTAGAGAACAGCATTTTTCTTCTCTGCATTAGTCCAGATATATCGCGGTCTAGCTTCTTTTGTAGAGTTCGCATGGGATCAGAAGTAGTCTCGATGGAACCCTCAAAGCTCGGGCTTCGACTGGCTATAATTTTGACGCTTCGATTTCTTGTGACGTCACTAAGTAGTGCGTTTAAGAAGAAAAAAAATCGGAAATTTTCTTGCATTTAAACAACCTTTAGTTACTTGGGGTTTTGCTCGCAGCTGGAGCCCAACATTAAAAGTTTGTCCACCCATGGTTCGCATTGTTAACTAACTATCCGGCAAATTTCGTTTTAATAGCTTAACGTTCAACGAAAATGTCCTTGATTGTTTGCTTTGTCGTTGTAAAAATCGTCTTGAACTGCAGTTATATGCAGTGATTGTGTTATTGCTTCGGCCTATCACCAAATAGACTGTGACGTCATTATGAGAGTTTTTAATTAGTCGTATGACTAACCCGCTTAAAAAATATTCATGACAACAAGCGATCTAAAAAAAGTTCCATGGACGTAAAGAGTTAATTACTGCATGGTAGCAGAGTTGTAAGTCGAGCCGGGCTTTTCAGGTCGGGTTCGGGCCTCAAGTTGACAAAATTTTGGGATTAATTCGGGTCTAAACGTGCTTTTTGTCTTAGGTGCACAAAAACATAATCAAAATAACTTGACAACATTGCTAAATTTTTCAGATCAACCTTAACTTTCGGGTTTTTTCGGGCATGAATTGAGCTTCAAATTAGTATTCGGGTTGGGGTTTATATTTTCGGATTTGGGCCAAGTTTGGGCCTGAACTAGTCGGCCCGTTTACAATTCTGCTTGGTAGTTAATTATATCTCCCTTAACTTGAATTTTAATTTTCCTCATTGACTTCCAACGGTTATAATGAGCTAGTTTCTCTGATCATGCGGTAATCATTATTATCTCTGATATCGGTTCAACACTCCATTGTAAATTTTTTACTATGCCTGCACCTGTTGCTAACTATTTCGTTGAACAAGGCAGGGGCGTATTTAGGAGGGGGGCATTGTGCCAAAGCCCCCCCTTTGGGTCGCCAGTAATGTTTGAATACCTCATAATAGTACGCAAAATTGAGCCATGCACCCCTCTTTGGAATTTGGGTAGAAAATCTGGGAAGAAAAACGGACTAAATCTTATTATGACCTAAGTGAAAATCTTTTTCTTTTTTTTGGTCTTCACCTAAATCTGGACAGAAGAACGGGCTGAATCTGAGTAAAAACCTTTGTTTTTTATCTTCATCTTTTTGGTCTTTATATTTCTCATCTGGTTTTTATCTACCTTTTCATATTTCTGGCCCCTCCTTTCGAAAATCCTGCGTACACCACTAGAAAAGGGGTCGGCAACTTATATCCCTTGGGCTGTATCCGGCCCGCGATCTCAAACATCCATCCGAGATCCCTTATGTGACTTCCGGAAGTCGTTGGCCACGCAACCAAATCCTGCTCTGAAACTACCCTAACATTTGACGAAATCTTTTTTTAATTCTTAGGGTCCTCAACTACAAATCGGCCAAAAACTACCTTAAAATTTGGTGAATACTTTTTTTATTTTTATTTTCTTTTGAACGATTTCAAAACGAGCAAAATTGTATTCAAATGGCGTTAGAATAACAATTTTTTTGGGAAAAATCACTAACATCGCACAAAATGACCCCATGGCCTCGGGCGGCGGGTGCCTACCCGCAGACCCTTGTATGTGACATGCTTAGTTGCACCAGTTTACTCAGGGCGTTGCTTAAATGACATGTTTTTGATCAAATTTTTTTAAACTTGGGTTCAATCCCCGGTTTTCCTCAGCAAGATTCTCGCTGTGCCACTCTATTTTTGCTCAAATGAACGGTTGCCATTCTTTTGAAGTAGCAACGCAAAACAGAATTATTAGAAAACCGCATTTTTTGCTGAATTTGAGTCAAAAAAAAATCAGAAAAAACGATGTTTATTCACTTCAGAAAAATTGCAATTTTGTTCAAATATGAGGTGAAGTTAAATAAAAAAAATTTAACAAAAGGTCAACATCTTCATCATAGGTAAAATGTAAATCACAATTTTTTGCGGATTTGAGATGAAGACCAATTACTATTCAAGCGGGACAAGACTTCAAAAAAGTGACTAATACCAAATCCTTTTAAACATATGCAATTAATAAATGATTTTGTTCAATACCTCTTCAACTAGAAGAAAATAACTAGGATTGGGCAAAATTATTGCAGCTAAATTAAAGTTTTATCATGAATTACACTGAACGTCTACATCAATAAACGATAACTCACACCAGAGGTGGAGTCGAGGACACAAGGCTCGAGGCCAAGGCCAAGGTCACAAAAAAAATCCGAGGCCAAGGCCAAGGACAGCCTTTCCGAGGACAGACACTCTCGAGGCCAAGGACAGGAATGCTCGAGGCCAAGGCCAAGGACCAAGGACACAAGCGCAAGTGCTCTCCAAATAAAAAAAAAAAGGTCTTCACAAAATTTTTTTCGGCGATCTCCAAAAAAAAAAAAAAAAAAATTTCAAGCGCTCTCCACAAAAAAACGTTTTCCAAAAAATTTTTCGAGCGCTTTACAAAATTTTAACAATTCAAAAAATAGTGCTGTCCTCGAGCCGAGGACAGGCCAATTTTCGAGGACTTGAGGCCTCGAGGCCAAGGCCAAGGACTTGACCTTCGAGGCCAAGGACTTCAAAATGTGTCCTCGAAGACGTCCTCGAGGCCAAGGACGTCCTCGAGGACTCCACCTCTGACTCACACAGTCTATGAAAGCTTTTTTTCGATCAAAAGTTCTAGAGGTTCACGATTACTACTTCATAATGACGTCACAGTCTATTTGGTGATAGGCCGAAGCAATAACACAATCACTGCATATAACTGCAGTTCAAGACGATTTTTACAACGACAAAGCAAACAATCAAGGACATTTTCGTTGAACGTTAAGCTATTAAAACGAAATTTGCCGGATAGTTAGTTAACAATGCGAACCATGGGTGGACAAACTTTTAATGTTGGGCTCCAGCTGCGAGCAAAACCCCAAGTAACTAAAGGTTGTTTAAATGCAAGAAAATTTCCGATTTTTTTTCTTCTTAAACGCACTACTTAGTGACGTCACAAGAAATCGAAGCGTCAAAATTATAGCCAGTCGAAGCCCGAGCTTTGAGGGTTCCATCGAGACTACTTCTGATCCCATGCGAACTCTACAAAAGAAGCTAGACCGCGATATATCTGGACTAATGCAGAGAAGAAAAATGCTGTTCTCTAACGTTTAGGGGCGCAAAAAAGGATGAAGACGGTAACATCGTCAAGCCAAGAAAACACACGTAAAATTTCAAAACAATTCCTATTTTTTGGCGTTATCCTCGTCCGCTCACGATGTCACTATTATGACGTCAAAAAAACCCAGCTCTACTTTTACCTCTCAAAAAATGCGGACACACGTCACAATTGAGTGAGATTACTGTATGATATTTATACTGTGCCGTCTATTTATACTAAGATTAAAGCTATCGAATATCCCAGAACAATCCATGATACGTCACAATAGAAAAAATACACGAGCTTACGAAAAGATTTCAACATGATTATGAAGTCACAAACTCAAGTCTAAATAGGGCAATTAAGACAAGTAAACAACTAATTATTCCGGTCAATAATAGAAGACTGAAGAAAATGCTAGAAAGGAAATATCTTGAATATTTAGAATGATCTAAATCAAAAAAAGCGGCAAAAGTAGTAAATCAGTCACGTACACGTTAAATACAGCAAATAATCATATCTCTGCTGGCATTCAAAATTGTTATTTTGTGACACACCACAATATATTATGTCAATTTTTCTCCAAAATTAAAGCAGCATCGAAAAACAGGCGCCAACAATTCATGAGCACCACCAACTGAAACGTTTTACTTTTGTGGTTTTTCTAAAGCTCATCCAAGCCCGCCATATAAGGACAATTTTAATTTAAGAGCATTTTAGACGAATTGAAACTGCTGAGTTTGAAAAGAACCAAATGGATTTTTTTGTTAAAAAAGTATTAGGTGGCATTTCTCGTAAATGTTTTTGGTAGGGAAACCGAACCTTCAAATGTATGGAAATCTACCGAGTGCAGCAAAAAGGAAACATGGCAAAATTCTTGTTTCGAGAAAATCAAAGTTTTTGTGCGCCATTGTTAGCTTAATGTGCCGCGATAAGTAAATTTTTTCTCATATTTTTTCATTGTTTTTCAACAATAGGAAAAAATTTATTGAAATTGCGTTTTGATTTTGCAGCACTTATCGCTATAAAATGCGAAATTGTTTTCTTTTTATATTTAATCGTCAATATCGCTGAAAGCAGGGGTGCCAAAACCCAGGCGGATGGGGGGGATATATCCCCCCAATAATTTGACTGTATTTCCCCCAATAATTTGAGAATGGTCTTCATCTGCATCCCCTCCAAAAATTTGACTCCGGTGTGCATCTGAGCGCAGGCCTCCACTTAAATTCGGGGAAAAAAAGTGTTCCATTTTTGGTGAAGACCTTTCTTTTTTTTGGTCTTCACCTGAATTCGGGGAAAAAAGTGTTCCATTTTTGGTGAAGATCTTTTTTGTTTTTGGACTTCACTTGATTTGCCCACCTGAAAAAAGTCGTGGTCGAGGTTCATCTCCCCCAATGTTAAAAAAAGGGCAAAATTCGGGTAAAATTGCTAATTATCCCCCCAATGCTCAACAAAGATTTGCACCCCTGGCTGAAAGTATTGAACCGAAAAAGCTCAAATTTTTAAATTCGGTTGAAATGAAACTGAAATTTAACACCAGAAAAAAATTAAAGGAAAATGCTTTTTAAAGCTTTTTCGCAAGATACCAGGCATTTGCGTTTTAATTGTTTCTTTTGGCTCTTACCATAAGAAAATAAAAATTAGTGAATTCAGTTTCAAGGAAAGAGCAATCATTTCAATCTAAAAAAGTACTGTACATCTAGATGTTTTTGTTCTTCTGAGAGTGCATTTTTTTTTTGTTTTTCGGAGAGTGCAACAAAACAAGACGTTTTTCATAGGAATGCATGCAAGCCCGGCGCCACCGGGGGCATTCCGGGGCAGTGCCCCCTAAAATGACTGCTTGTGCCCCCAAACAAAAATTGTGCCCCCTTCCAAGCGAGGACTATGCCCCGAAGAAATTAAAAGGCTCGGGCCTATTGGAGTGCAAAATTGTGAAAAATCGCAAGAATTCGTGAAAAATCGCAAGAATTTTGAGACAAGTTGGTTGGTGGTACAGAACTTGAGAATCGCCCTGATTAAAATGTTCATATCTTCGAAGCTTTTCGTTTGACACTTGTAAAGAAGAATCGTCAGAATGGAGAGCGCAGAAAAATGAGTGGCTATTCATTGAAAAAAAGCTGAGCCGTGATTGATTGGAAAAGGACCAATGAGAAGCGTCATTAAAACCCCACCCTCTGCCGACAAAAAGAATTCGTATACAGCTTAAAGATTGCACACGAAATACGCTTTCTCATTGGTCCTTTTCCAGCCAATCACCGCTCAGCTTTTTTCCTATTAATAGCCACTCATTTTTCTGCGCTCTCCATTCTGACGATTCTTCTTGACAAGTGTCAAACGAAAAGCTTCGAAGATATAAACATTTTAATCAATTTTGAGACAATAATCAGAATTTGAGAAAATTTTTGAACTGAAGACCTTTTTTTTGGTCTTCACCTTGTTCGTTTGATCCACACTGGAATAAATTTCTTGTGCCCCCGTGCCCTTCACCAATTCACTAAATAAACTTCTCGTGCCCCCCAAAAACTTATTTCTGCCCCCCCAGTCACGCTATCCCGGCGCCGGGCCTGAATGCATGCTAAGTTTTTGGCAGAAAGTGTAAACAAATAATCTTTCAAATAACAAAAAGTTGCGCTGTAATTTCGGGGCTTTAGGCGTTTTTTATTTATAGCATCCCAAGTCCCATAGACCCAAGATCTAACCAACTAACGAGAGTTCGAGTAGATTGACGCGATGTTTAAGTACCCGATTTTTCCTTTCAAAATTTTTCTAGCGACTAATTCGTTCGGTGTTTTCTAATTGCAATAAGTTTGCAGTTTATCATGATATTTCTTCTTTTAAATCTTGATGCATCCTGAAAATTCTAGAACCTTGTAAGGGGTTTGTGAAGGGGCCGTCAATGCCACCCATTTAAACTATTGTTTATAAAGTGGCATTTGTAAAAAGAAACTATATAATAAAGCGTGACATCGCAAGAGATACTTTGTGGATTTTGACGAACTTTGCGACAGTATCAAACTTTGGCTGAGTTTATTAACTTCTAAAATAGTGACGCAATTGCGTTAAACAAATTATGGTTGCTGAAAGTCAGATTAAAAAAACTTAAATGCACCCTTTTCAATTTTTTTTTTCAATCTTTAACAGCTTCGTGGTTATTCAATTTTTAAATATCTAGAAAAGTTATAAAAATAATTAAGCAACCTCAATCAAAAGGCGCAAATACCAGTTTAGAACGCCAAAACTCACATTTCACAACTTCTAACACTTTTCAATTTATTATGAAATAACATAGAATAGCCTTTAAAATTCCAAAAACTTCTGATGAAAACTTTATTACATGAACAAATTCATTACTTGTCACGGTCAGAGATAAGCGACAATTTATGCAGCCATTTTTGATTAGAATTACACTCTGTAGCATTGCAACCAGCATATCGGAAATTGCATATTAAGTCGATTATTAGTACTAAAACTCTCCTAATTAAAAAACCTTGAGGAGCTAGAAGAAGTTTTTTCAACGTAATAGATGACAGTTTATCAAAAAACTCTGCAATCTATAGCTCAAATCTGTTAAAGCCAGTGATCTCAAGTACTTCATTCACTACCTTAAATGTTGGAAGTCCATCTGGGAGAAAATCTCCCATTTTGAAATCCCCAAGTTCGTTGATATCAACTCATTACGACTATTTTAACCATCTAGCTTACGGCAGTTAAAAATCTTATACTTTCGCGTGGATTTACTTAATTGTTTGAGGCCATGTTTTGGTTGAAAATCACACACAGGAGAAGAAAGAAGATATTCCGACGACTTCGCATTTAGGGATCAGTAAAATAATATAGCCACAAGCTTATCGGGCATATACGAAATCAGTCGTAAATTATATACTTCTATTTTATTTATTAAAATCGATTTCACCCCAGCGGGGCATCATTAGTTAGATCTTATTCAAATAGAATCTATTTGAATAACTAACTACTTGAATAAGATCAAACTATCTATTATCAAACTTAACTATTTGAGTAAGATCTAACTATTTAAATAGAATCTATTTGAATAAGATCTAACTAATGATGCCTCGCTGGGGTGAAATCAATTTTAATAAATAAAATAGTAGTATATAATTTACTACTGATTTCGTTTATGCCCGATAAGCTTGTGGCTATATTATTTTATGGATTTACTTAAGATCTTTCAACCTGATATTCCCAAGTTTTGTCAAAGTTTATCTTTCTTGTATAGTATATTAATTAGCCTACGATACTTTAATTTGCCTCGCTGAAATCACCCCCAAACGTAGCACAGCATCAAATTTTGACTCCTTTTTGTATTTGTTTTATGCTGAACTATCTCAGAAATTTATTTGTTTAACACAAATAGGTAAAAATTTAAAAATTTTCAAAGGCTCCTCCGAAACAAGGCACCCCAAAAAATTTTTCGAGTTTCGACTTTTTTCATATCATTTTATCTTAGAAATTAAACTCGTTTAAATTGAGTGATTATTTTTTTAATCTTGGAGGCAATGTTAGCGGGAAACCCACCAACTAGGATTCACTAAAAATTTTCATATACATCTAACTCACTATATTTTCCTAAAATTTTATCTTGTTAGCTCAAGGGTTTAAAATGTCTTAAGTTTAGGAGGGCATTTTGAGAATCCCCATTAACATGGCATCGACAAATTTTGTCATGTTTTACATTTTTATTATTTACCTATCCTAAATGTTTCGTCTGTCTGGCTTGGGTGTTTAAAAATTTTTGAATAGTGTAGATTCCGTTTAAAAGGGATCATTCTCAATGTGGCACAACCCCAAATTTTGAAAAATTTACCTTTACTTTATATTTTCTTACCCTAAAAATTTATCGCCGTTCAGATCGAGTGGTTAAATCTTTTGAATTTTGGAGGACCCGCTTGAGAGAAACCCCCTATCGCGGCAACCCCAGTTTTTGCCTTGTTTTACGTACTTTCAATTTCTACCTATTTCGAGAATTCAAGCCATCTACAGCTTGAACGGTTCAAAAGTTCGAATTCTTTAAGGCCCGTTTGAGAAGAATCCTCCAGCATTTCATTTCCAATTTCAGGCCGTTTGCAGTTCGTTGTGATGTCTATTTTACTATCGATCGAAGTTTGATCTCTCTAAGTTTCCGGTTTAAAAGCAAGGTGAAGAAAAAAAATAACAAAAAAGAAAGAAATAAAGAAAAAGGAAAAAAAGAAAAGTAGTCTAAATGAACACAAACAAAAGAAAGGTAGCCTATAGTGTGTTCAAAAAACACAAATCATTTTTCATCAATATTGGTACTTATCGAGATTAGCATTAGCTTTTTGCCGAATTTGAGTCTCTAAAATAGCGGTCAAATGACGGCGCGGCATACTTTTGAAGTGTACCCTTTTTGTGAGAACCTTAATTAAAAATCTCTCAAGTTGGTATTGCTGCCCGAACCCTTTAACTCTAATGCAAGATTTTGAAGAGAAAGAATTAAAGAACGAAGCGCCAATCGAACTTCAAACATGTCAGACGCCGAGATGGCGCCTAAACCACTACACTTTCCAGGTTCAGTGGTTTTTGGATTACTAGCGAATTAATAATAATTTTTGGACCCCAAAATTGTCGTTTTACGCAATTTGTAGTGTCGTGAATCACGATCACCAAACCTAACATTCCCCAAATTGACATTTATGTTGCTTTAGTTATTCGATCCCAATATGTCCGATAACGAATTTTCCAGGTTTGACCGTTATAAGCAAATTAATAAATTTTGATGTTCATTGATTAAAATGGCCGAGTAAAAACAAAGATTCTAAACACTCAAAGTTTCAACTAAATTTACATTCCGTTCCGCAACCGAGATTTTGATCAGGGAATGGCTTAACCAAAGCTTAAAACGTTTTGTTCCAAACATGCATTATTTAGGTGGAGAAGCTGAGCAAACTGGTGCAACTTTAAGCATACAAAAGTCTGGGGCAATCTTTATAACATTTCGGCAAAAATAGTCATTTTAACGCTAGTTGGATCACATTTGCACGTTTTTGAGGCCATTTAAAAGTACTAAATTGCTAAAATTTTGAAGTCATTTCAAAGAATCAAATCGCCTGGTCTCTTCAGCCCCCTTGCTTATAGGTCAAGTCCAAAAACACGCTTAAAGACAATATGTATTTGGGGGCCAAGTTTTATAAGTGACTTGGCTTGGGGGCAAATACCTTTAGTCACGCGCCAGTTGCACACTGGTTACATCAAATATACAGAATGTCTACTACAAAAATCTGAGATATAAAGTGTGATAGATAAATTGGCAGCTACTTTAACCCAACCACTGTTGTTTATACCTTGACATGAAGGTAAATTTAGCATACGGGTCAACACAATTTATCCTTTCTTATAACTTAAAATAGAAAAGCATTACAAAGTTGTGTAAGGAAGTCGTAACATGAAAAGCACTGCAAAGTCATCGTAGCCTAAGATTTATCTGAGCTTCAGTAAGAAGCTTCGAATGGACCTTACGGTCTTCCAGTCAAGAGAGATTTTGGACTTGACCTGTATCAGCGAGTGAGGACCAAAAGAAGTGTCTGGGCTTAATTTTTTAAAATAACCTCCTATTCTTAGCAATTAAATTATTTCAAATAACTTTAAAAATGTGCAAAATGTGACCCAAATGATTTTTAAATGACGAAGTTTTTTTTTGGAAAAAACACACCAAAAGCCTAACAGCAAAAAAAAAAAAAAATAATCCAGAATAGCGTAGCCAAAAGGGAGCGGGGAGGAGCTATAGCCTGTGGTGATACCCGATTTTATATACTTTTCTGAATTTGTCTGTTGCCAAATTTCGAGAGCATGGATATTTTCGAACTTGGTTTTCATATTACACCAAATTTTCCCATGCTCTATTTTCACCGTTATTGAGGCCAATTTAGTTAGCTTTCACATAGAACGCTCAATAACGTCATCATCCGCTTCCTGCGCCCTATTTCATTTGTGTTTATTATAATATCAGGAACTTGATACTTTATTCAGAGGATGATAGGACGTGTTTGACTTGTGATATTATACGGATTATACAATATTATACAAAGTGATATTACACGAAGATTACAACACTTCATTGGTGACCCTTCGACGTGATGATACGGATACATTTTACGGATATTACAAAAGACGAAAAGAGATATTTGGTAAGTAATGTGGTATTTTTATGAGCAGTACAAGCAGACAAAAAACGCCTGTGCCCCGGTCTAATAAATCAAAACCTTCTTATAAAATTAGTACTAGAGCAACTAATCGAAATACAATGTCTGAAACCGAAAATAAAGAAACGACTAAACCACCTGTGTCCAATGCATCTAAAGCAGGATCTTCGAGTAGTCAAAAAAACCCTCCTGAAATTGTTTTGCACCAATCACAAGTTAATGCTCAGGTTAATGCGCTGCAGAAAAATTTAAAATTACCCAAGTTTTGGAAACATAATGCTGAAGGTTGGATTGCCCTAATTAAAACAAAATTTAGACTATCTAGGATCGATGCTCAAGTTAATCGATATGTGGCAGTTTTAGAAGCGTTTGATGCCAGCAATTTGGAAAGACTGTATGACGTCTCCAATCCGGAGGACGAGGCATGCTATGAAAAATTAATTACCCAAATTCGAACTGTGTTTGCTAGAGATGAAAACGAAAGACTTGATTTATTGCTAAAAGATTTAACTTTGGGTGACAGATCGCCGAACGAATTAATGAGAAATTTGATTGCCGCAGCAGGAACTGATAACGTTTGTAGTCCGGAATTTGAAGAAATTTTAAAAGACAAATTTTTGAAAGCGCTTCCCCATGACATTGCCGCAAATAGAGGGAATTGAATTACACTGATCTAAGAACTTTGGCTAATTGCGCTACCCAGGCGATAAACGCTAGTAAACGTTACGGTAGAAGCAGCAATTCAGTTTTGGCCACTGATTGTGTCACTAAACTTGCTAATGACAAACCTTTTGCCTCCGCTGAAAGTGAGAATTGGAACCCTCATAATCGACCTCAAACGCGCAATAATGGCCGCCAAACACAACGCTATTTTCCGCAACACAACTTTTCGCGCTCCCGAGGTAACATGGCTCAACAACACCTAGATTTTAGTCGCAATTTCTCTCAACCAAATATAAGCAGTCTACTTTTTATACTCGACCTGTATCCTTTCAACGTAGAGGATATTCTACTCCTAGATTTGGAAATTTTCATTAGTTTCAACAACCCAGACCAGCTTTACCTCGCCAATTCGAATATATTTGCTACTATCACAGATGTTTCCGTCAAAATTCTTATTCTTGTGAAGGTCCTCACTGCAAATAATTTTAGCAACTACAGCGCAATAATGCTTTAAACGGCCGAGGCTGGCAGCTACAATCAGCCAAGTAGACTGTCGGCGTGCTCCTTTTTCGTTTGGCCGTGGATGCAAATTATTACATGCTTTTGATTGCAATAACCGTATTTCTTTCCTGATTGACACTGGCTCATCGATTTCAATTATACCAGCCAGCAGCCGAGAAAGATCGCGTAGTCCCATCAGCAAAGTTTCGTACTCTGCAACATCAAATGAAATTCGAACGTACGGTGAGCAAGTGCTTGATGTTAATTTTGGTGCCGAGAAAAATTATCCGTGGTGCTTTACCAAGACTGATTTAAATTTTTGCATTATTGGCATTGACTTTTTGACTGCACATCAGCTAACTGTCAAATCAAATCAAATCTTTCATTATACTCGCTGTAATACGCCGAAGCGTGTAACGAGTTGGCGGGACCCATCTCCGCGTCATTGCGCCCGGGCAACACAGCTCCTTTCGAAGAAATGCCGCAGCGGTGGCGAGCCGTTGGCAACACTGTGTCCAATTTGACCGGCCCGAGATTTGAACCTCAGACCTCCCGCTCCAGAGACGAACGCGTTACCGCTCGACCAACTGGCCGGTGCTCAGCTAACTGTCGATAGTTTTAATCGTTGTTTGATCGATCAAAATCAGAATCTCGTCATTCCCTTGTCTCCCGTATACTCCGCAACCCCACCCAAAATTTGTTGCGTTTGTCCAGAAAAGAGTGAATTTCACAAAATTTTGAGCAAATATCCCAACATTCTAAACCCGCCTCACAGACATGAGCGAAAAAGTCACGGAATTGAGCATGCAATCCATACTAATGGCGAGATTGTGCATAGCAAACTAAGACGAACTTCTCCTGGGGCGACATGATAGAACGTGCTAGCGAGCTTGTAAAGGCCATTCTCGCTCGCTAAAAAGCGCTAACGAACAAAAAATCTTCGTAGACAAACTGCCATTTCTGAGCCGTCTCGCCCAACACGCGTTAAAACAGTTCGCTCGAATTTCTTTGCGAGATGTTTGTAACCTGTGTTAGTACGTAATAAATATCTTATTGTGACGTCAGATGCATTTCTACTTTAAAATAATGCGTTCAAGCGTATTGTATGTACTACATTGTTATGGAAAAAGATACTTTAAGCTATTCGTGATTATTCTACGCAAGCAAATTCTTCAACTGATAATAATTAGTAAATGAACAACAGAAGTTATTTATATTTTTGGATCAATGTAAAAAAAGGACAACTTTTTCCATACTACAATTTTTTAAATGAAGTAAAGCGCCCTTGAGGTTGTTGGTGGGTAAACTCATATGTTAGCAGTAACTTTAGGTCTTTAGGTTTCAAAATTTTTCAAACGTGAGCAAGTCGAAGTACACTTCCTTTTTAGAACTGGTAAATCTTGAGTTTAGACTGGCTGTTTTTAATTTTTTGCCAATATTTAGTCTCATTTGTTCTTGATTTTGTAAAAATTTTGAGAGCATCGATGTCAATTTTAGTGGGCATGTTTGAAACACTGTTTAATTCCTATAGCTCTGTCTGCTTAAGACTTAAGTAAAGGCTTTTTTCTTGCTTTTGCAGCATCGTAAAATTGCAAAAGCGAAAAAGCAAGCTTGTTTCAAGTTGAACAACTGCCGAAAAAATTTCTCAATTGCTTGCGCAGAGCAACAGAGTTTTATAACCTTGAATAGTTGCAATTTTGCTTGCAAACACAAGAAAATCACTGAAATTTTATTGTTTTGAATCAGCACGATTTTTAGTTTCTTTGATTAGTTTGAATTTTTTTTTGGTTTGTTTTGCTGGCGAGGCTGGTATTGTTTTTAATTTTTTCCTAAATTTTGAGCAAAAATGAGCCTCGTGTTTTAGAAAATCGTTCTTGTAAAAGGACTGTGGTACTATTTTTGTCAACTTGCACTACTTAGCATTTTTTTATTAATCGAAACAGCAAGTGGTTCTCAATGCAATTCACTTTTTTTTTAGCAGTCTAATAGCAAACATGGCGACGATTTGAATTAATTTTCAGCAAAAATTCGCATGAGTTAGAAGTTTTCAACATTTCGCCATTAAATTTCTAAACCAAAAAGATATCTCGCACGCTTAAAGAGCGCTTCAAGATGCTCTTTAAGTTGGCAAAGAAAATGTGACGTTTTTTTACTTGAACTGCTTTCCGCAATCGCTCGAAGAAATTTAGCGAGAAAGAATGACGTAACGGATTTCGCAAGGCTTTACATACATGTGCAAAAATGACCTCTTACGTTTAGCGAGTATTTCGTTCGTTAGCGCCTCTTAAAAAAAACTCGTTATTAAAGCGAACGAGGAAATGTCTGTCATGTGCCCCTTAAAGTCCAAAAAATAATCTATTCTCAGATTTCAGAGTGGTTAATGGACGGAATTGCTTCAAGAAGCGATTCACCGTACTCAAGCTGTTTTCATGTAGTGCCGAAAAAGTCTGGTAAGCATCGTGTGTGCGTGGATTACCGCAATCTCAATGCGATATGCGTTTTGGAGTCTTACCCTATTCCTCATCTTCATTCCATGATGGATAATCTGTTGGTAGCAAGGTATTTTCTGCGCTAGATCTAAAGAGTGCTTATTTCAATGTTCCATTCGAAAGCAAGATAGACCAAAAACTACTTTTATTACAAAATCTGGTTGTTACGAGTTTAATTATTTGCCTTTTGGACTGAAGTCGGCTCCCGCTTCGTTCATGAGATTTATCCACGAAGTGCTGTATTCCCAAGCCCCTGAGCTACGCGAGAACACCGAAGTTTATCTCGACGATATTTTGATTCATACGCAAGACAAAGATTCTCACATTTCGGTGTTGGAAAAAATCTGCAAATGTCTTAATGCTTTTAATCTTGGTACCAATTTGTCAAAATGTATACTTGGCCAATCTTCCCTTGACTATTTGGGTTTCAAAATTACCGGCAAAGGATACAGTGCCACAGACGAAAAAGTGAAAGCAATTTGTGATTACCCCTTACCGAAAACAATCCGCCAGTTGATGCAATTTTGTGGCATGGTGAATTTTTATCACAAATCGATTCCAAAGTGCAGTTCACTGTTGAAACCGCTTTACGATATTTTGCGTGAATACCGATCAAAACCCAAAAGCTCAGTTATATCGTGGTCGGCAAAACTCGAAAAATGTTTTGTTTCAGTCAAAGATGCTTTAAGCATAAAAACTGTGTTGTCATACCCCATTCCTAACGCCCCCACCTTTTCAGCAAAGGATGCCAGTAACTCGTGTATCGCTGCAACTCTATACCAACTCCATCCAGTGAGAAATGAGCGTGTGTCCTTAACATTCTTTTTTAGGAATTTGCAAAAAGCTGAGCTGAAATATTCAATTTTCGACAAAGAGGTTTTAGCTATTTACTGCAGCATTAAACACTTCCGGTACATGTTAGAACTGAGGTCATTTAAAATTTTGTGTGACAATCACGCAGTTGTGCAAAGCTTGACGAAAAAGAATACTGAAAAGCTTTCTGCTCGAGTACTGCGACATTTACAGTACATTTCACAATTTTCCACTGATTGTGAATATATCTCTAGTGAGGAAAATTCCGCTGCTGATGCACTAACCCGAACTGGAGTCGCTCTTGTTCATGATTTGACCACACCTTTGGACTTCATGAAAATCGCAGACGCTCAATCCAAAGACCCAGAAATCCAAGCAATGTGCGAGCAAATTTCGTTTTTGCAAATCAAAGGACTACCAGTTGAAGGCACTGACAAAATAATACTATGTGATGTGTCACGGGCTGATCCTCGCGTAGTTTTGCCGACCGATTTTCGTCGGAAAGCATTTGACCATAGGTGGGCAAGTTAATGCAAAACGTTAGCTTCGTTAACCACTAGTCCGTTAACAAACTTCCCACTTCCGTTAACGTTAATCCGTTATTTTCAGCTTTAATTAACGGAAGTTAATAAAGTCCGTTAATTCGTTAACAGTTTGCGAGTAATTTACATTTCGTTTTATTCACTCGCTTCTAGAACACGTATTGACGCTGTTGAGCTGATTGTAAGGAAATATTTATTGCTATGGTGGTCTATTTGTGTTTTGTAAGTTACATTTTACAGTCTAATCTAATTTTAAGATAAAAACAAGTTCAAATGCACAACGAAGCTGCAAGATTAACGATAAAAACCTTAACGGAAGTTAACAGAACTTAACGGAAGTTACTTTAGTCCGTTAACAGCACTTAACGGAAGTTAATTTAGTCCGTTAAGATGAAAAAACTTTTTAACGGATTAACGAATTAGTGAAAAAGTTAGCTTCGTTATTAACGGATTAACGTTTAGCGGACTTGTGCCCACCTATGCATTTGACATCATTCATTCACTGAGTCATGCTGGAATCAAATCAACAACATGCATGATGAAGCAGAAGTACATTTGGCCAAACTTACGAAAAGATATCAAACAATGGGTTTTACAGTGTCAGGCATGTCAAGCAGTTAAGACAAAACATCATACCCATTCTTCCGTTCAGAGTTACCCCCCGCCCAATCAAGCTTTTGATGAGCTGAACATTGACATAATTGGTCCTCTTCCACCTTCAAAAGATTGCAAGTACATTCTGACTGTTACTAACCGTTTTACCAAAGGCTGTTTTGCAATCGCTCTGCCCGACACCAAAAGCGACACTATTGTTACTTATCTGTTAAACCAGTACATTGCCTTGTTTGGAGTGCCTCAAATAATTGTTACAGACAATGCTTCGTACTTTACAAGTTATACTTGGACAAAGTTTATGGCTTTTCTTAATGTGAAGCACAAGTTCATTACTCCATATCATTGCCAAGCGGACGGACTTGCTGAAAATTTTAACCGTTACATAAGAACTGCTTTACGTTGTCACAGTGATAGTGAAAACTGGTTTGAACATTCAGGCTTAGCCATGCTTGGTATCAATGCAAGTTACAATCATGACATTCAAATGAGTCGTGCTGAAAGACTGTTAGGAAAAACTTTACGACTGCCTTCATCGTTTTTTACTAGATTTAAAGCTAATGTTTCTAAGGTTGATGACCCTTTGCTTGTGCAGAACTTAATGAAATTCTTTGATCATTGTTCAGCCGCTCCGATTAATACTCACAAGAACTACCGCAGAGTGACCGTTGATGAGAAGCTCTTCGAGACTCCCTCCGTTTACGTTCGTGTTGATCTTGTTAAGAAAGGGCTTGAAACCTTCTTACACAGGACCGTACTAGGTCAATAGAGGTTTGTCAAATATTTTACAATTGGGACCTCCAGAGGCCCAAAAAATGTGTCTTTGGACCGCCTCAAGCCTGCTTATGAAGTTGACATTATGCAAAATAACCAGGTCAATTTGAAGGATTCTAATAATTCTGTGATTGCAGATTCTAACCGTTCGACAGGGAGTGCTTCAACAGAGCTCAAAAGCAAGCACGATTCTTCTACGGAGACTACGACAACCACACCGGAGTCGCCAGCCCTAAACGTTCAGAGTCTGATAAAGTCTGTAGGAAACTACGTGACCAGATCAGGTCGAGTTGTCCGTTCACCTTTACGCTTTGGTTATTAATACTATCGCAATGTACTTCTTGTGCAATGTATTACATAGCTAGCTTTGTTTTATGTTTTGGTTGTGTTTATGGTATTTTCAAACAGGAATCGTTTTTGCTTTGTAATAAGAATAGCCCAAAGAAACACTTTGCCTTTCAGGATCGTATGGAATGTCAACCGCAAAAGCTCCAGCGCCTGGAGAGTTGCTATGCTGATGTTTTTTTGACCCGTTCGACCTTACGTAGGATAACTGCTTACTTTTGTTTTTCTAAGGAAAGTAAATGGACCACTCACTTTTACTTTTTTGGCAGTAAATTTAGAGAGAGACTAAGACAGTAGATGACTTACCTCCAAGCCATTTAGTGTGCAACTCTTGGAGACTAACTAAACAGACTAGAGACGGGAAACTTCAGGCTTCTAACGAAGGCCGGAATCTTCATACCACTAACCTTGTTAAGTTTGAGTATACGTGGCCTACTGCCAGATCTGGTTTAATCAGGAATCATTACATGACTCGAAGTTTCATTTTGTATGATTTCTTTGCTGATTCTCTTTCTTCTCCTGTCTTACTTATTACAAACTGTCCTATCTCTCTTGGACATTGCACTAGTCAAACTATGACAGTTGTTTGGGATGTTACGAATAAAGGCAACTGTCCAGTCACTCAATCTCTTGGTACAAGAAAAATCAGATTGCATAATAACTCTTCTTCTCTTTATCGTATTGAAATACCTTCTCTTGGAATCTCGATTCATTGGTGGAACCAATGCCCCGTGCGAGCATCTCATTGTTTTCCTTCCAAACTGTTCTGTACTATGAATGGTATTTACTTATCATCTTCGCATTGTCGTGATCTGCGACATTTAACTCTCGATCACTCTTCCCATCCTTCACGTAATCTATCTGTCCAATATCCGGACTCCAAGTTCTCTGCTTTTTTTACCGAAGTCGAAGACCAGATTGCTGAATTTGCTTCTAGTCTTGATGAACAAAATTGTCTTTTGCATCGCCAACTTGAAAGGGCTTTGGGTATCATTTCCACTACGATTGGAAGATTGTTTCCTACTGAGATCCTGTCTTTGGCGTTAGGTCGACCTTCCTTTGGAATCGCATCTGGCGACGTTCTAACTGAACTGAACTGCTTCCGAGTTGTAGAACGGGTTTTACCTTCGTCAGCCTTAGATGACGGTAAAAAATATTCCTTGCTTCCCTTGGTCGAAATTGTGCATCCCCAAGTTGGTAAACCCGGGACAGGCCAGCTTGTTAGCCCGAATTTTATCCTCCAAGGCAAGCACACATACTACGAAAATTATCATCCTGGTAGAACTCTTATTTTTAGAATAAACTCTAGATACATTTTGTTTGAAAATTACACTGCTACCCATTTCGACTTGCCCATTTCGCAATTGCATGTACCCCTCACTGCTATTAAAGATAATTTCACTGCTAAAGATTTCTCCATCAGTCATGAACAATTCGCAGAATCTCAAGATGTACTGACTGATTTGCATTCTCTGCTTTCTGTGATTTCACAAACAGCAGTAGATAGAGATGAAGTTAAAAATGCTATCAACATGATGATTTCCGCCGAAGATGAAAGCGCAAATATGTCTGAAGTAGCTACGGACTTACAAACTTTCGCCCATCGAACTTTACTGTTGGCCTTAAGCGAAATCACTTCTCCAATAGTTACTTTTTTGTTTACTATAATTCAAGTTTTATCTTTTATTTGGACAATTGTTTTAACAGTTAAATTTTTGAAAAATGACGCTCCTCAACTTTTTCGCTCTGCTAAACATTCTTCGTTGACATTGCTTTCTAAATTAAGAGCAAAACGACCTTCCGCTAATGCTGACATCACTGATAACCAAGATTCGCCTTTGAATAGTTCTTCCCGAAGAAATACTTTTGGCTCTACCCATAGCTTGTAAAAATAATAATTACAATAGAATTTTTGAGCGTAATCATGTTATTAATTGAAAAGAATTTGGATTAATTTGTGTTCTGTGTTTAACCAAATCTAATCAAGAATTTAATGCTTTTTTATTATAATACTGCTTATACTGTACTGTTATTGTTTCGAATTTTACATTTAGATTGTGTTTAGACAATTCGTTGATGATTTGAGGGAAATGTACGAATGGAAACGTGGTTTTGGCCAGCCGATCTACTGGGAAAGCACCGCTTCCACTAGACCACTAATAGCGAATATTATTTTGAACATTCAAGCAACAGAAGTCTGAGAGTATAATAAAACTTTGAACTGCAAGAGAGCAAAATCGATGAAGAATTTAATGATGATTGATGAACGAACAATTATACGAGTTATCCCTGCTTAAACTGACGATATATGTTTGACATACTGCTGTGAAACTTACCGTAATGCAGTACATTGACTTTGACAGTTTGCAAGTGTTACTATCCTCATTCCATTGCACAATCAAATGCGTCGCAAATGACGTTACCTGAATCATGGTTGTTCCAGCCGAATCGTTCTTGTAAAAATTGCTTTAGCACATCTTTGATTGTGTTTCAAATGATTGAATGAATATTTAACTCGAATACAAATAAGCGTTCATCCATCTCTCTTCAGTGCATTCCCGTTTATAAACTTTTTGTTCGCGTGCCTTGGCGCGGTTGCTTCTTGGTGGGTTAGGTTTGGTTGAGCTTTGTTTTCATTTCCCTCACTCACAGTCTTTTTTCTAATGCTTTCGCTCATTTTTAGTTGTATCCCTAAGTGGTGTGATTGCCATAGCGTGATTTACTATATTATTTCATTTTGTTGATGCGTATATATTCATTGCACGTAATCCGAATTCTTTTCGGGGCGCGGCGGAGAGTGTGGTGATACCCGATTTTATATACTTTTCTGAATTTGTCTGTTGCCAAATTTCGAGAGCATGGATATTTTCGAACTTGGTTTTCATATTACACCAAATTTTCCCATGCTCTATTTTCACCGTTATTGAGGCCAATTTAGTTAGCTTTCACATAGAACGCTCAATAACGTCATCATCCGCTTCCTGCGCCCTATTTCATTTGTGTTTATTATAATATCAGGAACTTGATACTTTATTCAGAGGATGATAGGACGTGTTTGACTTGTGATATTATACGGATTATACAATATTATACAAAGTGATATTACACGAAGATTACAACACTTCAAGCCCCCCCATTGGTCTGTCGACCAAAATGCACTAGAAAAATATCACGTTTTTTGCACTTCCTAGGCAATCTGTTTTTGTTATATGAGCTCTAAAGAATTTAAAGCCACTGTCAAAGCATTTACTAAGGGAAGGTAATATTTGTCAAAAGCAAAGCTTACAAATCAGGAAAAACTTTAAAAAATGGCAAAAAATAAGCAATTAGATTTGATTGCTTTCCACAAAATGCGTACTGTAGACTTCAAAAACGTTGTGTAGAATGGAGGAGGGGGCTCATCAGTATTGAATTTAGCTAATTACCCATCACTTTTTTAAAATATTGTTCTCTCAGCCCATTCACCCCAATTTTTTTTAATGCCGACGAATTAGGTTAAAACCCATGTTTTTTTTCCAGATTTTCCGGCTTGTAAAAAAAGGCTGAAATTTTGCCATTAGCCTCCGCCCTCATGGCTCGTTTACGTAGCCAGTTTAATCATGTTTTTACTCTGCTAATTTTTATGCCAGGACGTTTTAAAAGTATTAATTATTACCTAAATAAGCCTAAACTTAAGTTATCTTTACCAAAAAAAGATTGCAAAATTTTCCGAGAGTTAAGCGCTTTGCTTCCAGACGCCCGAGATAGCCCTCCCACCCGATTGAATATTTCTGGCTATGCGTCCGGATTAATCCATGATCAATGCAAATTTGAACACTTTGTATCAATTTAATCCAAACATCTATGTGAATTTAAATTCATATTTAAAGGGTAAGTTTGTGAATTCCAGTTTCCGTGATCGATTTTCCTCAGTCAAAGTTTGAATATTCATATCCTTAGGGTAAAATTAGTTTGCATTCCTAAAAATTTTTTCTCCCATACGGCTATGAGTGAAATATTTATTGATTTGTATAATTTTGTAAAAAGTTTATTTCTCAAAATCGATGCAGTAAATGATATCCCATATATACATTTGATACCAATTGGAACGAACCGCAACTGGAAGTGCAAGTTCCGGCCGGAAACGTAGGTCATAAAGAAAGTTCAAAATATATTCCTTTCGATTGCAAAGCTTTTTGCGGTTATTGTAAATATCTTTTCAGGTCAAAAGCCCAGTTAATGTTTAGGAATTGAGAAAAAAGCACGTTTTCGGTGGGTTACGTTCCACTACCATTGCACTAAATGCTGATAAACATTTTGGTTCTTTTTCGAACTAAACTGAAAAATATACAGCCGAATTCGCAAATATAGGGCTAAACTTTGCAATTACCTACGCACACCGGCCAGCTTTTCTTGTTCAGTCAGATTGAATAATGGATTCTAATATAATTTTTAACCTTTTGATTGTAAGCATTTCAATTATTTTGTTAACAATGCCTCTCATGTGTTTCCTTTCTGCAGCACATTTTCGCAAAAAACAATCGAAAAATTTCAAGCGCGAATATCTCAAAAACTACACCAGCTAGAGAGCTAATTTTTTTTGCAAAAAACGGAGAAGGAAAAGGTCTTAATAATAAGAAAAAAAAATGTAAACTTTTCGATGTTTCCTTTTTGCAAAACACGGTGAAAATATGATTATTTAGGTGAACGAGCAATACAGGCTACTTTCATAGGTAAACGAACAAATCAAAAGGAAAGCGTGGAAAAAAACGAGTTTAACTTACATGCGATCCGTTCCCAACTAATTGGTTACGTAACTAACCATGTTTAAACCTAATACAGTAGGTAGATTAGAATAAAATTTTAGCTGAAAACGTTCCTTAAAAATTAGTGCTGTGGTATCGAGTTTTACTTCCAAAGCCAATTAGCAGGGCTTGCATATACTAATACAGGAACAAGTTATAAATACATCTTGCGATCATAATTTTCATAGTATTACAGTTTATATAAGCCCTGCTGATGAGATCTGGAATTAAGTTAAACTTAAGTCCAGGCAATATGTTTGAAAGGAGTAAAATATACTTTCCCAAAAATTTTATCTGCTTTACTTGTTTAGGGGAAGGGGTTGCTGATTTTTTTTGTCGAAATTCATCTAATTGAAACAGCGAAATTTTTTACCATCTGTTATTTTTCCTATTTTGGATCTCAATTTTAGAACAATCTAAATGCTCTCGAAAACATTTGTAGGTTTTCCAAAGAAAGAAAAACTTGTGGTTGGAAAGTGCTACCTGCATGATCAAAATCAATACGAAGATATAGATCGCAAATTGAACTTTGTTCGCCTGGTAAAAAGTTTATGATCTACTTTACTGTTGGTAATTTATTATATGAACAGGAATTACAAATGAAGATACTCTAAAGTCGTCAATCATATAAAAAATGACGTACATAATGTGCACTTATTCATTCAAAAACGTACGTTGGAAAATCGTTTTTCCACGCAATTTGACGTCATTTTGTTGCAGCTAAACGTAATGAAGTAGCAAAAATTTGCGGAAGTTTATTCATATTTCAATAGAGCTTCAAAAGTTTACGGTTTTATAGAGCAAAACCGACGTTGCTTTTCACAGTAGACTTAGAAATGTGGTAGTGAAAGCATGTTTTTATTCTTGAAGGGTCAGGCTTGCAAACAAAAAAAAACAAAAAAAAACAGAATATTTTGGACTTAAATAGATAGCGCAGAAACATTTTTCAAAAACAGTGCAAAGCCAAATTAGCAAAACTCGAAGTAATTTCAAAGTATTTCAAATATCTCGCAATAAACTATTATTCTAAATTTTTGTAGCAACTGTATGCAGAATAGAACTATGAGTTGAAGCACAAATTAGAGCCGTTTTTTTAAAGCGATGATTGAAAATATTTAAAAAGTACAGTTATAAATACATAAGGTATACAACAAAACCAAAAGCGCAAGTAGCACTGGCAGTCGCACTTTACTGGCAGTCAGGATCTGTAGATATATCCAATATGGGATTCTATTCTAAAAGACTAGTTTGATTTTGCTTTTTCCGGTTGAAAGATTACAGTACAGTACGGTTTAAATTTTTTGCTATATCTGTCATTTCGAAGAACGTAGTAAGAGTATTATATAAAACACTTCGGAGCATTTTGCGAATTATTCGTAAAAGGAAGCAATTTATTGCAAAATGAATTTTTGCTCAGTTTTTACTCGTAAAAAATAAGTTGATAATATTAGTGCTACAAAATTTTTTCAAAACTTGATATAATCGTTTCAAACGACAAACTTTCTCTAACTTTTTTCATGAACTTTGGAAAAGATTTAAAGTAACATGTTAAGCTAATTTCAGAATTTGCTTTGCAACATACAACATATAGTATATTCATTACCATGTGGTTGCTGATTATTATTTCTGTGAATTTGGCTTTGAATACAAGTAAGAAACTTATAGCAGATATTCACTTTGCAACGTGATTACCTAAGAAAAAGTTTTTTGCTGCAATAAAATTGTTTGTTATTGCAGCAATTTTGTTTATAAGTGTTGCAAGCTTCTCCAACGGAGTTCGGAAGCCAGGGCATTTTAAGCGTTTGTATTGTCTAAATTGTCGCAGATTAACTGCAAAATCTCAAAAGCAAACTGCCAAATTTATGCTGTCCCTGGGCTTAAAAATTTGTACATGACCGCCTAGTATTTTGCTGCTTTCTGCTTTGGTACTTTATATAGCTAACTTAGATCATAAACTTTTTACCACGCGAACAAAGTGCACTTTGCGATAAATGTCTTCGTAGTGAATTTCCTTATGCAGATTACAGTTCCAGCCACAAGTTTGTCTTCTGACGAAAAAGCAATATCTGTTTCTAAAGGTATTCAGATTGTTTTAGAAATAAGATCCAATACAGGAGAACAAAAAAAAAAAGAATGGATGTCAAAATCTAGATTTTCAATTACCGACATTCCAACTAAAATTCAGTTTCTCCTACTTGATAAGCAAAGTGGAATAAAAAATTAGCTAAAATATAATTTTTTTGAAAGCACTATCCTGGATTCAAGTTTTACTTAATTCCAAGTGCTTCAGCAAGGCTTAGATAACCTAAAATACTAAGTAAATTATGATTACACGCTGTGCTGATACCATTTTTCAGTTTTAGTGTACGCAAGCCCTGCAATGATCTTCGAAATTAAGCAAAAGCCTATTCCACAGCAATTTTGTCAAAAATATGTCTTTAGCTAAGGTTTTATTGGCATTTGCCTATTGGGTTTAAATACGACTAGTCTCAATTTTTAGATCATTGTCCTCTATCCATACGTACTCAACCCGAAGTGCTTCTTCCAAAACCTTTAATGTGCAAAGGTATTATTACATCGTTAACATCATTAACATCGTTGGTATTATTATTATGGGGCAGCGGTGCATGCGAATCTGCTACCGTTAGGTAAAGTCCACCTTCACATTGCCTAGGCCTCATTTGGGCCCAATGCAACTGTAGCTGCTTGTATTGTTGTTTTGTTTGGCTACTGTTCTCCTGTTTTGGATCTTATTTCTAAAACAATCTGAGTACCCTCGGAAACAGATATTACTTTTTCGTCAGAAGACAAACTTGTGGCTGGAACTGTTATCTGCATGAGGAAATTCACTCCGAAGACATTTATCGCAAAGTGCACTTTGTTCGTGTGGTAAAAAGTTTATGATCTAAGTTAGTTATATAATTCATTAAGTAAAGAGGAATTAGATTGAAAGTTAGTCGTGATGTGACAAAGTGACAAAAAAATGTTGCCCTCATTCGTTTAAAAACGTACGTTGAAAAGTTAAAAAAAATCTTAACAAGCATTTTGACGTCATTTTGTTACAATTATGCGTGATGAATTAGCAAAATTTTGCGGAAGTTTAGTCATATTTTAATGGAGGATTGAAAGTTTATTGCTTTATGAGCAAAAACTGACCTTACTTTTTAGAGGCGTAGCACCAAAAGCATTTTTTCTGTTTTTCCAAGCTCAGTTTAAATCAAAAAAAAAACAAAAAAAAACAACAAAACAGTGGAATATTTTGAACTTGAGCTGACACTGCAGAAATATTATTGAAGAAAAATTCGAAGCCAAATTGAAGCACGTTTTATTCGTTTAAACAAAAGTTGATAAATGACAATTTTCACAAAAATAAGTTTTTTCTTAAATTTCAAGTTAATTTCTAAAACTGGTTTCCTTAAGCAAAAGATTATTTTAATTTTCAATCATTTTTTGGTGATAAATAGCTTATGGTGTGATTCTTGACAACAAGACCAAATGGAAATTTAAAACTTTACATGCGATTTTCTAGAAACAGCGAAATGTTACTTATCAACTTTTGCTGATACGTGCTTCAAATAAGCAAAAATCGAAAAAATTTAAGAAGAACATTTAAAAAGGTATCCCATATCTTGCAGCAAGTCATAGTTTTGAATTTTCATGGTAAACGTATGCAGTTTTAAAAGTAGAATTATCGACTTGTTTTTATTTATCGACATGCAAGTTAAAGTGAGAATTAAAACTTTTTTTAAGAATTGATGTAATAAAAAAAGCATGAAAACATTTTACGGTGAAAGAGCAACTACTAATAATTAAAGGTGTACGATTAGGACCAAGATTGAAAATATTTATCAAGATTTTTCAATCTTTGAATTTGAAAACGGAAAATGCTACTGCATCTTCATCTTTCCCATTCACATACCCAACGATTTATTTTCTGGAGTAATTATTTTACTAAACTTTTAATTTAAAAATAGTAAAACTTAAATAGGAATGTTCATTCGCGCATTTTTCCTTTGCTTTTTTAAGGGTTAAGATAAGAATCTAAATTTGCATTTGGGTTAGAATTAAATTTGGGGTTAGTTTTAGATTAAGGATTTGAGCTTGAGCTAGATTTAGGTCTGAATTAATAAAAAACTAGATAGATGTTTCCCGTGAAATAAGACTTTCTTTCTATTTTCTTAACTACATCTATCGCAAACAATACTTAAGTTGAAAAATGCTTTTGGGTTTAAAAGTACACGGATTAATACTGCAAAGAATCGTGGTGCCACTAACAGCTTTACCACATGAAAAAGAAAAACTTGTAAAAAATTCACCGGCACTTTTACCGGCAGTCAGGATCTGTAGAAATATCTGATATGAGTTTCCAATCGAAACGACTAGTTTGATTTTAGTTATTGCGGTTGAAAGATTACAGTATCGTAAGTTTTGAAATTTTTGCTTTATTTGTCACTTCGAAGAATAATAAGCGTATCATAAAAGACATTCCCGAGCAGTTTGTGTTTATTCGCAAAAGAAAGCAATTCATTGCAAAATGAGTTTTAGTTTTAATTTCTTTTTTTTTGCACAAAGCAAGTTAATACTATTTGCGCCACAAATTTTTTCAAGACTTGATACAATCGCTTCTCAAAAAAACGAAACTTTCGCGACTTTTTTTTTTATGATGTTTGGAAAAGATTCAACATTACAAGTTATGCTACTTTCCAGAATTCTTTTTGAAATTTAAACAGCATACATTTTTTTATACAATGTTGTTGGTGATTGTTCTATGTTGAATTGGGCCTTAAATACGGGTAAGAAATTTACCGCAGGTATTCCTGAGCAACGTGATTGCTAATACCAAGGAAAAAGTTTTTGTTGCAATAAAATTATAACAAAAGCTGCAGTAAAAAGTTGCATTTATGCGAAGGCATTTTAATCAAGTGTAATTTTAATAATTTTCTCAATCAATTTATTTACACATGATGCTGAACATTTGAAAACATCGTTTGGGAGCAGAGGCGGCGCCAGCCTGTAATGATTGGGGAGGATAAAATCAATAATAAAAACCAGGCGTATATTTTTCTTGAAGAACTTTTAAAAAAATTCCGTGAAAATTTTGTTTAAGAGCAAAAAACTGAACGCCTTTATATATGGCCACTTATAGAGTTGTTTTAGAACAAGGGAAAAAAAAATCATAACGAGGCTTTTAAGCGTTTTGTGTTTCAAAATATTTTAGTAATGAAGTACTGGTGTAGTTCAAATAGGTAGGGAGTCTGGAGAGCGTTGTAAGCTCCCCCAACGCGATTCGGAAACAAGCGCATTTTATGCTTTCATATTGTCTACATTGTTGTAGATTAACTGCAAAAACTGGGTAGGAAACTGCCAATTTACAATCTACGGCATAAGAGCACAGACGAAAGGGCACAGTGCACAAGGTGCAGTCATAAAGGCACAGGGACATAAGTGAGCAGAGACATAAGGACACAAGGACATAAGGGCTCACGGACATATGGGCGCAGGGACCGATCTACGACATAAGGGAGCAGACAAAAGGGCGTAGGACATAAGGGCGAAGACATAAGCGCGCAGGGACATAAAGGCGCCGGGACACAAGGGCACAAGGACATAAGCGCGCAGAGACGTAAATATGTAATCTGCACTAACATTTTCGTGCTTCAAAAATATTATATAATGAAAGAAACAAACTTGACTAATGAGTATTTTATTCAATTTTTGAAAGTCAAATTTTGAAAGAAGTTTTTTGAATTTACTTTCTTTTTTAAGTTATCAATTATCGCACAAAGCACTACCCTTAAACAGTTTTTAAGTTGCCGTACGCTAATCTTGAACAAACCTCCGTTAAGCAAAACAATTATAGTTAGTCTTTTGTCCCCGCGTGAAGCCAAATCAAATTAAATCACATATTTTCTCGCTTTATTCCGCCGAACTCGTGTGAGGAGTTGGCGGAGCCCTTATGTCTGCGCTCTTATGTCCTGTGCCCTTTTGACTGTGCAGTTTTGTTTGCGCCCTTATGTCGGTTTCGCGCAAGGACATAAGGGCGCAGAGACGTAAATGTAAAATCTACTTTAACATTTTCGTGCTTCGGAAATAATTAATTGATCAGTGGTAGAGTGGATAGAGCGTCTGCTCCTGAAGCGGTAGACTTGGGTTCGATTCCCGGTCGGGTCAAACCAAAGACTATAAAAATTGGTATTTACAGCTTCCCAGCTTGACGTTCAGCAATTAAAGGGACAGTGTGAAGCCTCAGCCGTGTGTGGTAGACAGGTGGGGTGGTGGAAGCTTGACTCGAAGACCGAAAGGTCCCTTCGCTGTCTCCTGGCCAAGGCAACTTGGTGAATAAAATGTAATTACATTACATTGCATTACATTAATGAATATTTCGTTTAATTTTTGAAAGTTAAGTTTTGAAAGAAGTTTTTTGAATTCGATTCCTGCCTTTAGCTCTCAATATTATAGCGCAAAGCACTACCATTAAATTGTTTTTGGGTTGCCGCGCCCTAATCTTGAACAAACATTTAAAAAGAAATGTTTTAATGAGTTTAGTTGCTTTACGAAACCACGTCAGAGGTTGTTTTCAAAGGCAATCATTTAACTGTGTTCAAACGCAGTCATTGAACGGTTGAACTTAATCCGTTAAGCAAACAATCATAATTAGTCTTTTGTCCCGCTGCGAAGCAAAGTCAAATCAATTGTTTCAATTTCTCGCTCTATTACGCCGAAGGCTTGTAAGCCCAAAAATGTTAACGTAGATTGCAGATTTAGGTCTCTGCGCCCTTATGTCTGTGCCCTTATGCCCTGACCCTTCTGTCTGCCCTTCTATGTCGGGTTTCGTCCAATTTATGCTGTCTCCTTGATTAAAAATTTGGGTCATGCAAACTTCACACAAAATTTTAAGCCCACAAACTCTTGCCTTTGCATTCAGTTGACACAGAAGTGCTTCGTACTAGAAGGTAAGGATGTTCATTTCAGAATACCGAATCTTATGGAACCGGATCTTATTTTCAATGGGTCCGTTTTTAGGATTAGGTTTAGTTGTGAAGAAAAACCGCAAGTGATAAATATTTTCAACCGAGCCGATCGACCGCTTTGAGATGCGTCGTTTTGACCCAGATGTTACATTGGTGAGATTTTCTGTGGAAGGGCTAAGCTTTCCTGGTTGCGGTAAATGCGGGCCTGTTTCCATTCTGAAAACAACGAGAAATGACGGTTAAAATGAAAACGAAAAATTCAGAGAAACAGATGAAGCATTTCAAATTGAGAATATCCAATTATCATGTGATTTGAAATGCTGAAATCCTTGTGCCGGCTAAATATTCATTAAAAATAAAAGAAAATGTTGGACTATTTTTGTTTTGCAGTAGTCGAGCAGTTAAGTGCTGAATTGGTTTCAAAATAGTACTAACGGCCATTTTATAGATTTAGGATTCGGAATTCTGGAATCGGGGAAAAAGATTCGGAATTATTCTAGAACGCATAATTACTCTGAAATGGACATCCCTACTAAAAGGGGTTGAAAAAGTTTGTCAGTTGTCAATACAGTATCTGAAGGCTTTGCCCCGACCCCTTCAAGATAGTCCTAAGCAACCAGGCACCCAAAAATTGAACGTAAATTGAGATCAGTGGCGTAACCAGAAGGAGCTAAGGAGATAAAACCTCTCTTAGCTACGTCACTTAGAAGCTTTAAGCCAAGTACGCATACTGCTAAACGTATTTTGAACTTGACTAGGATGTAAACGGTGCTGCAGGGGTTAAACTTCTATCAAAAAGACTTCCAAATTTTACCAATTAGTTAGTTTAGCCGGCTCTACAGTTTATGACATGGCGAAATGTCATCAAAATGGCGTTAAAATGGTTACTTTTCCAAAAACTCTCAAAAGAGAACCCCATATGTGAGATGTAGACATATTTTAGCTTTGGGTTCAAAGACCGCCCTATTTAGCCAAATCCTGGTTACTCGCCAAATCAAAACATTTCTGCTGGATTACAAGCGGTAGCCTTGGGGCAGCACCTTCATCTGTTGGAAGCCCATGACTGGGGTCAGAGAACGAATTATCATGCCATTGGACGATTTTTGTGTAGTTTGGCAATTTTTGACATCTTTTGACGATAAAATTTTGTACGCTTTTAGACCATTTAAAACAACATCACCCAACTCATTTTAATTTACATCATCATGCGAATGTACACAAAAGTTGAACATTGGGGAAATTTAGATTGTATGTAGTGACACATGCTTTATGAGTCACACCTGCACCATGCAAATGCTTTTGAAAGATTAGTGGTGTGCACACTGTAGAAACATAACACAGCGAAATTGGTGCATTTTAATTCGACTTCTAAAGCCTTCCCGTAAACGCAAGCTTCTGAAGTATTCGTCACAGCCAAAAGCCCAACTATGATATTATGCAAAATCAGCACAGTTAATAGCCTAAACTTTCTTTTTCAGTTTGTCACAATAACAACCACACTTGAAAGAGCTGCAAGATTTGGGGCACATTGCACATATGCATATTAGCTAAATTTTAACCTTATTTTACGAGAGGTATTTGACCAACGCATTTTTACGTAGTGAGGAGGCCCTATCTAACTTCTAAACCAAAAGTCATGGAAAAGCAAAATTCGACAATGCGTGCTGGTTTTCTCCAAAACTTTTCAGAAAAGTTAGTTTTAAGATGATGTTTTTGATGATGATGTCAAAAAAGTCAGATAATATTTTCGAAAAATGGCGTCATTTTCACGATGACGTGATAAGCGGGTCAAATTTTGTACATACAATTGTTTTTTAATACTGAATCATAAAATACTTAAGCCAAACTAGGTCACAAAAATGTCTTATGACGTGATTTTTATTTAAGTTTTGGCCAAAAATGCTCCTATTTTAGAAGTGACTTTGGGAATCCTCAAAATTGGGAATTGGGAAACTTTTTGTTTCTTTAGCAACTTGAAATTTTTAGGTGTTGTTTGTGAATAAATTTGAGTTAAAGTCAAACTACTTTGAAATAAAAATGTTTTTGTTAGAGGGATTTAACACGGAAAAAAACAAAAGAGAGGGCAAAAATGTCCCTCCATCACGTGTAAAATAAGATTAAGTATCTAAAAAAAATGTAACTACAGCAGACTAAGACGCAGTAAATTAGTTGTGAGATGCGTTGAGCCCAACTCATACTGAATGATGCATCCCCAAACACCAATAAAAAACTCATCCGTTTTAGGCGAATTGCAAAAATGGCCCAAAATGTAAGTCCTACTCGTAGGGCCACCTCTGCTGGAAAGAAATTGCAAATTTTTTGCCAGCAGATGAGGAATCTGTGCAAAGCGCCCAAAACGTTCGAGTAAATTAAAGTGAGTCAGCTGATACCTTTTAGTAGCCCTGTTTAAGATGATAAATGGAGTGGTGTCTTCAACCCGTGAAGCAGTATGGTTACTGAAAAAATGGAATCTGTCTATCAGAGGCGGAGTTGAAGACACCAACCTTTGAAGCCAATGCCAAGGACTGGAAAAAAATCCGAGGCAAAACCAAGGACCAACTTTTCGAGGACAGACCCGCTCGAGGCCAAGTACAGGAATTTTTCCAAGGACACAATTTTCTTAAATCATGGTCGGCAAATTTTTCCATATTTTTTGATGGAAAAGTGTTTAGGATACTGCATTTCATTAACTTTTGATAATAATTTAAAAGTAGTCGTTTCTAAAAGTGATGAATGTTTTTAGGAAGTTTTACACGTTAGCAGCAATGTTTAATGCGTTCCGAAGCGGTATCGTGGTAGTAAAACAATTAAGGCCCTAAATCGTGAATTGGAAATGGGAATAACTAATAAGTATAAATCCTTAACGAAAAATGATTAATTTTAAGGAATTAATTTTATCAGTTAGGGTCCCGGTACAAACGTTCACTGATTATGGATCCCCGTTTTTTCAATATGTTGGTTAAAATGTTTTCCTTTCACAGAAAATGGAAAATATCATATTTTTAAGTATTGCATACAAACTATGATATTACTATCTAAAGGTATTGCAAAATACTGTAAATTTGAATTTTTAAAATGAGATGAGATACCGTACTTGCTGACTCAAGTATTTGGAAAAACTGAGTTCTGGGGGCAAGGGCAAAGTCCCCATTCTTCCGCTAAACCATTTTTGGATTTTTTTTCAGAAAAATAGAAGATTTTGTGACCTTTAAAGGGAATTACACAATTAGATTTTTAAAGCAATTTAAAAAATAAAAATACCGTAAAAGTTAAATTAGAAAAACCTTAGTAGAAAAACTTTAGTTTCCCCACATTTTTCCAATCCTAATTTTAAGCCAATCTTTTTTTTTACCTTTCAGTGCGTGTGGTGTTATTCCAGTCTCGCATCTAATGCATATCAATGAATGAGCGCTTATATTTCGGCTGCCAAAAGATACTTTATAAAATTTAACACAAGGTATTGCAAAATTTAACGTAATTGCAAAAAGCAACCTGAGAATCTCAGCAGGGCCATGTTAAGGAGGAAAACATTGGAGACTTTTGCCCCGGGACCGTACTTTAAAATGCCAACAAATTGGAAAAACGTAAAAATTAGAGTGATTCCTTCTTATCTCAAAACAAATTCTTCGCAATAAACACTCGCAAACGGTATTTTCAGAACAATAGCCGTCATTCTCACGTAACGTTTTGTTAGTTGCATCAGGGCTATTCTACATGTAACTTATTGAGTATGTAATAGGCCATTCTGGTTTACATTTCATTTTCACGCACATACTTTCTTCTGATTCCATATTCACATAAGCACGGTCATGTTTTAGGATTGGCATCTCAAAAATGTGTATGTCCGCAGCCTCAAATCCCTAACTATTATAAGGCCTGAATGGTTTTAGTGTTTTGCTGTTTGCACCACCCGCACCAGAAGAACTAGCAGAAATAAAATGAACTATTCTACACTGCGTTTTGTCCTTTCATTGTCCAATTAGAGCTTTCAAACAAAGCCATTTAAAATAAGAGTTACTAGTACTTGGCTAACAGTAGATTATATGATATTCAAATAAGTAAAGGAAACGAATTAGCAGGCCAGAAGTCAAAGGCATAGCCAAGAGTAGGGGTGGGCAGGGAATCCACCTCTCCCCAATTGAAATGCCACCAATGATAAAAAGGATGACAACAAAGCCTATAGATCATTGAATTTCGGTTTCTTTTAGTAATTTCGCGTACAATTACTGTAATTAACAATAATATTAATGGTGATGACCAAAGGGACCAGTCCTCCTCAATTCAAAATTTTGTCAATCAGTTTAAATATATCTCGGAAGAAACTCAAAGTTTTTGTCCTAAAACTTGCAATCTCTGGCCTTCATCTAACTTTTTTATAAACTTATTGCAGTAACATGATTAGTAATCATCTATTTCACCAACTTTAAATTACAATCCACCTTCACCTCGCCAGTTTTTACGAGACAAAATATAAAAAAAGCTTTGGAAATGTTTCTTGAACAAATTATTTGATTTAAATTGAGGGGCCCCGGATCCTGATCGTACATGTAATCCTAAAATTTGTTATTTTTATGACAAAACATAGATCTTCTAGAAAAATGTTCGAGTGGATCATTACTTGCTACTAAAAATATTGCAGAAGACCTTGTACCTAGCTTCCCTTTTCCTGGACCAAGCCAATTACAAAATGTATCAAAAAAATGTTTTCAATGTGAAACGTAAGCATAGAAACGACTAAACAACTCAATTTTTTCAATTAGTTCTCAAATTTTAGAAATTTAGTGCTTTTAAATTGGTCTAAAAAAGAGGAAAATGTGATCCAGATGGTATTAAATAGCTATTTTTTTCAAAAAATAACAAAGATTTAAAAAAATCGCCGATTGCCTCCAGCGGCTGGGGGCCCCGTCTGTGATACTTTAATTACATTAGTTTTTTCACCGCACCTCCTCAAGTTAATACATACACTCGTAATTTGAAAACATTAACTTTTGTTTCAAGTCCTCCCCCTTTAGCGACATCATGTTTATGCACCAACCTAGGCCCCAGGCTCCTGATCTTCCATTCTAAGGGATTTTTGATGACGTCATATTGCATATGTTTTGGGGATTGATGCTCCCTAATCCAAAATCCTGGCTACGCCTATGCTGGATTTGAAGAAATTTTTATGTTTCGTTATTTTCCTTTTCAACCAATCAAAAAACATTGCTGTCCTCGAGCCCAGCACAGGACAATTTTTGAGGACTTGTAGGGTTCGAGGCCGAGGCCAAGGACTTGAGCTTCGAGGCCACGGCCAAAGACTTCAAAAGGTGTCCTCGAGGACTCCACTTCTGTCCTCCATGGAAGGTAGACATAAAAACAGATAAAAAATTAAGGACGAAATGAAAAATCAGAAGAGACTGAAAATTATTTTTTGTTTTTGCTAACACGAATAGCAACGTTGGTATAACAAAAAGCAATTTTAAAGAGTGATTGTAGCCACAGCAAAATTTTTTTAGGTCGAAATTTTTACCGCTAAAGTTATTTAACATTAAACAAAGGAAAAACGGGACAAAAATGCTCGGAATCAAATTTTTTTCACATAATCTAATGTCAAAATTCAAAAATTAGACCTTAAATGTCCAATTAAAAAAGATACTGCTCAAAATCAATTTTATTGAAGAAATGAGAACTACTTGAGGTAATAAAGAGGTGCTCCAAATCTTTACCACAATTCCTTTTATTTCGAAAATGCGATTTTATCTATTTGGCTCCGTACAATTGGCAACCTTTGTTTCACATTTTTTTGACATCACAAAAGGCGTAATTTTGCAAAAATTCTTGCAGACTAAGAAACGCGATTGCTAACTGGTAGCAGAGAGAAGCCTATAACCAAATCTGAAGATTTGGCTAATGCTGCTGGAACCTGTAGACCTAGGCTGCCAGTACTAACCTACAGTACACCTTTTGTGATGTCACAAAAATGCAAAACAAAGGATTGCCAATAATATGGAATCAAACAGATTAAATCATGCTTTGGCGAATAAAGGGAATTGTGGAAAAAGGTTTGGGGTGGTTCTCACTGCTTCAATAAAACGGATTTCGAGCTGCATCTCTTTGAGCCAATCCTAACTTTATTGTAAAATTTCTGCAAAGAAACTACAAGCAATATAAAGTTGATTAGTACGCAAAAAGCAATTGTACGGTACCGGAATTTTTGAATAAACAAACCCATTCTAGATAATATAGGAATGTTCATTTTTCACATATGTAACTAGTGTTACAGCACGATCGTTTTTAGTTGGATTCGAACTTAGGTTTTTATGTTCTGTTGTTAACACGTTCATTTACCTAATTTGCATATTACTTTGTGTTGCGCGTCTTTCATAATTTGTACGGAAGAAACTTTGCAACGTTGCCTGAAAGACGCGCCGTTTTGCCTTTTTGTTGATCACTTTTTTGTAGCAATGTTTTATTTCTAGCACAGCAGTTAAATCAGTTAAGTCAGTCTTATTTTTTAACAGTAGCGTCAAGAGGTTTTTTATTTTGTTGGTGTAAAATTCAGTTTTTCAGTTTAAGTGTTTTCCGCCCAGTTGGGCAATCCTCGATAAATTTTTGCTGGACTGGTCTTTTTTAATTTGCTTTTGTTAACAAAATTTTGCTTTGAATATCCTGTGTTAGCCTCTTGAGCGCGAGGTCCAGACAGCGAAGACCTAGGCATTCCGCCTAGGACACAGCCATCAATCTATAATAACTAGTTCCTGTAATTTATTCCAATTTTTCTCTTCCTTAAACTTTGCGAACTTTAAGTTTGTTGATTTTCTGTAAAGCTTACTTGGTATTTCTTTTTATATATTTCTATAGTTTGTATAGTTTGTATAGTGACAAATGATGGAATCAATTGCAAAGTTTTTAGCAAAAAAAACGGCAAAAAAAACAAAAAAAACAAACCTAAACTGCACACTGATTGAGCAGGTCACTTTGGCTTCATTGATTTTACATGCATCTGGAAATTTTAGGCTTTACTAAGACATTAAAAGCCCAGGGCAACTACCAGTCGGCAACGGAAACCAACAAAAACGAGCCGTTCTGCAGGGGATTGTATACTTCATTTTAAACCAAGTTTTGTTGCCAAAAGTGCTGAAGATATTTTATTTTAGTCTTCACTTGGCTTTAAACGCCTAAAAACACATTCTGAAGCACAAAATAAGTTATTTTTTGGTGTGGAGTCTTTAGCAGAAAGTTCTAAATCATGTGCCTTCATATCCGTTTCGGTTTACTAGGCTTTGTGGAGTTTTCCTTTGGCGCGAGTTATTAAGCCTCAAAGATATGTACCAACCACTCTTAGTACTGGTAGTAATTTTATTTCTTTTGGTAGTGTCCGTAGTTTCTGTAGTTTGTTTTTAGTTAATGCTCTAAACTATAATCCTTCAATCATTTTACTATCTTTTTAAGATAATTGTCTGGCGCAGACCTTTGAACTACGAGAAGGACGAACACGCACCTATGACTGCCCATACCTTTGGGTGTTTAATGTCATTGAAGCGCGTTATGGATGTTCCAATGCAGAAAGGTAGATTTTTTTTATAATACTATCATAACATTGCGTTTTTATTTTGTTATTCAAACTCACAACAGGAGATTACAATTAAGCTGCATGAACATCATAAACATTTTCTCCAGATTGACAGGATTTTCAACCATATGCCACATGGTAAGAGAAATTACTAAAAAAGAAATCAAAAAATGAACAAACTACTCCTAAAATTACACCAAGAGTTACGTCGTTCGTCATGATATCCAGGATAGCCCTCATGATATTCACAAAATTTAGCAGTTTAGTGCAGCTGCTGTTTTAAGGAACTCACAACAGACATTTGATGAACTTGATGAATACAATTACCAAATTAGCTGGGCTAGAGATTTTATCGATGTTGAGAAATTCATTATAGTGCTTTGTTTGGAATATTGCCAAAACTACATTACAGCAAAACTTAGAAACAGCTCTTAAGCATAATCTCAAAAAAGCTACAGTATTTATTCTTCGAGATTACTTCACTGATGACGAACTAAGTTAAACAAATCCTGCTCGAGAACGTTTTTTGAGAAAATGAGAGCTAAAATAACTTGAGGCAATAAACAGGTGACCCAAACCTTGTTCACTATTCCCCTTGTCTGCGAAAGTAGATTTAATCCGTTTACCTCCGTGCCATTGACAACCAGCGTTTTGAAATACGATCACTTTGCAAAATTTCTTGCATAATAAAGAACGCGATGTCCGATGATCGTGATGTTTTTCTGAAGTCACGAAATTTTGAAACGCAGAGTTGTCAACGGTTCGAAGTCAAACAGATTAAATGTGTTAGCGCAGATAAGGAGTATAGTGAGTGGAACAAGATTTACGGTACCTCATTATTACTTCAAGTAATTCTTTTTTCTTCAATAAATTAACTTCAAGTAGTATATTTTAATTCAAAACGTCTCAATCTTAAGGTTGTTTTGTTCTCACCTAAAATAACCAACTTTCCGTTTTTCATGAACCAAATGAAAAGTATTTTTTTAAATAAAACTGATGCATTTTTCAGTCCAACAGCTTTCCAGATCATACGTGAAAATTGTGAATGCCAACAAACGTGCGAGATATCAGCAACTAACGCCGTATTTGGGGACCCATGTCCACATGAGCGAAACCAATTATCAGTTACATTTTCTTGCATTTGGTTTTCAGGTTGGTGTGTTTTTTCGTTTTTAATTTTAGTTATTGCTGTTCAGAAATACTGTGACAAAAAACATTGAGTCAGAAGCCTAACTCTAATTTACGCGGGTGGAGGGAGGCAAATGTCACCCTTCTCGTTTCAGAAAAAAGATATTTACTTCAAATTAACTTGAATTTGATTCAAAATTATTCACAAAGAATCCCTGAAAATTTGAAGTTCCTAAGGTAAGGGAAAGTTCCCCCAATCTTTAAGTTTGCCAAAGTCGTTTTACGAAATTTTAGCCTTTTTTTGAACCATGTTTCTCTTAAATAACATCACAAGACGTTTGTGCTTTAATTACAATTATTCAAAATCAAGTGATTAAAATTCTATTAGAATTACCCAAAAAAATTTAAAACATTGCGTGATCTTTTTTTAAACATTTTTTCAAACGAGTTAACAATTTGGGAGGGACTATTTCATTGGAAAATTTTAAATTAAAAGAGAGTAAAAGTAAAATAAAGAATGTTTGTAAGCGCATTTTTCATTTGCTTTTTTAGGGTCAAAATTATGGCTTGAGGTATGGTTAGATCTGGAATTACAATAGTTTCGAAGTAAGAATTTGAGTTTGGGTTAAATTTTAGTTAGAATTAATAAAAACGTCGATAAAAAATTTTAGTGAAATAAAGCTATCAAATTGGAACTGGCATTTGTAAAAAAAAAAAAAATAGTGAATAAAGTTGCATTACTCGTAGGCAAATAGATTTACTTACGTTTTGTTTTTTAATCGACGTTAGAGTTTGGGTTAGGCTTTAATTTTGGATCAAGATTAAAGTTAGAGTGTGGATTTGACTTTGGGTGAAGTTTTGGGCTGGTTAAGGCTGGGTTTTTGTTTATTTATACTAACCGAACGTACATAACAGCAACCTCTGCCTTAATGAAAACTTGATTTTAGTCTTGCAATGCGTGCGTTGAGTAATATTTTCTTATTAGTTGGTATGAAGAATTTAGTAAGAAGCTCTGATAGTTTTGATTGTTCAAACTCAATAGAGTCGGTTAAATGCTAAACTAAATTGTTGAGAAATACGAAAAATAAACCACTATTTTTAACAGGTGTTCAAGAAAGATGCAAAAATATGCTTGATATCATTTCACTGCTTATTATTTCTCTGCTTAGAGTTTCAGGAGGACATGGCAATCATTAAAATTTAATTTATACCAATTGCTACTAAACATTCTGTAATGCTAAAAGCAAAACGGTATCGTTGCTAGTGGCTGAGCTACTGACATTGTTCTGAGCACACTGCTAAGTACATCATCAAATTAATATTTAGAATGAAGAAACGCATTGCTTATTTGACTAACTGACGGATTGAATCAAGTTTATCAGCTCCACCAGTTGAACTACTTGACTTGATTTAATTTATTTCCTGGTGACAACAATTGAGATAACTGTCGGATTTGTAATCACGTTAAATATGGTCACAATTTACATAATACAATTATTGAAGGCAACGAAGTATTACTAAAAGTTTTGCTACTCGCTTTGTTAAGTTTTTTTTTGACTATTACGTCAGTTTCAAAACTAGATGCTTTTACCTAATGCCTGCCACACTTTGTTTGTTCGACTAACTTGACTACGTAATCCAAGTTTAGATCTACTTAGACCCTAAGGAGTTCTGCATTTATAAATTCGGAAAAAAAGTGTCTTTGAATGTCAATAAAATTTTAAGTCAACAATTCACAATCAATGGTTAGTATACTCACCTTGCATCATGCTGTGACTGTTGTAAATACAGTGAATCAGGGAATACCTAATTAGCTATGATAATGCCTTCAATACGACTGATAATGTTCAAACACAGTTTGTTATTCTCGTGTAGTTTAGAGGTTAATGTTGAAATTGAAAATTGGCATAGAAATTTGCAATTGCAAGACAGTATTCAAATTTGAAAGTTTTTAATTGCAATTTTAATATTAATAACATTACAACTACAGCAAAGTCGTGTAATCAATTAGAGCTTTTCCAACCCGGCTTGAATCAATTACTGATCTATTTATTGTTTACAGTAAAGTTAATTTCACTCTAATGGATAGCCGTTGTTTAAAATCTTTGATTTTTTGATTTGAATATTTAGTGTTATAATGAAATTTATTATTATAATGAATATAGAAAAGTACAGAAAACAGAATAGTCTCAAATTCTCTGTAAAGACCAATTCAGGGCCTTTCTTTTCACTTTATAGGACTATTTTCTCACAGTCAATACTCAAATCCATAGAAAAGGAGGATCGCAAAACGCAATTTACCCAAGTTAAACAGCTTAAACATTTTTCACACGAAATGACACTGTTCACTTCAATTCTTGCTAGCTAATACTGAGCTCTCGGGCTGCAAGCACGATTAAATAGTTCCAAACAGTGATAGCACGTAGTACAACTTTGTCTAGCATACAAAAGCCGGAAATCAAAAAACAAAGAATGGTAGCTGGCAATCTAAAGTCGTCTCAAAAAACAAATGATGCAAAAGACCTTCTAACACAAGTTAACGATTCTTAAAAGATGGCCTTAGTAAATGAGTTAATCAACAACTTTTTTTCAACAAAGGAAAATAATTAATTACTCAGTAATTTGGCTTAACCACCGATTAGACAATGACAAACTACTTTTCTATAAAGTCACAGGATTGCGAAAAACCAATAATTAATCAGACACAAACGCACAAAGATTTAAATTTGGTCTTCAGTCACGAATAGAAAAGAAGCGCAGATTATTTTTTTTATGATTTTAACAACTTGACAATATTGCTTGAGCGTAATCGAAAATCTATTTTAAGATTGTCAAAGAGTTACAACAACAACAACAACAACAACAACAACAACTACAACAACAACAGCAACTACAACAACAAGCACCTCGAAAACGGTGGCAGTAACTACTACGCTTGTCACTATGCTAACTACCCAACCATCGACAGCGTTAAATAGCATTGATCAAAGCACCACATTTGGCAGAATTTCAACTGAAGCTCCCGCAGCAACCAGCGCAGCAAATGCTACAAGCTTACCACTGACGACAATGATTCCAATCATAGTCGCATTGGTTGTGTTACTGGTTTTGATTGCCGTTGTGTTGGCTTTATATTATAAACGACAAAAGGCATTGAAGAAACCTTTTTCAAATACTGATCACTGTACAGCAGAAGAAACGCAAAATGGAAACGGACAAGTACCTTACGTGAACGTGCATGCAAACAACAACCAGGAAATGATTGATAATATACTGTATATGTCCAGAGCATCAAATCAACCAGAAGATGAAAATGAACAAGACCCTTACAACAATCTACAACATTTTACTAAATTTCACACAAAAGGGAAAAATGATGATCCCGGTGATCAATACAGCCATATTCAACATTCCCACCGTGCGACAACCACGGAAAATGATCAGCAAGATGTGTATAATGAGATTTATGTTCCAGAAGAAATGGTAGGAAACGAAAACCAAATGTTCACTCAAAACAAAATTCAACGAAAACAGATTAAAACGAACAAATTAGCTACAAATACTCAAAGATATCACGAATCTTCCAACAAAAATTCAAAACCAACTAGCGAAACTAAATCTTCCACTCTATCTCACGACGACAGTAATATTTACAGCTTTCCGTACATCTAACATTTTTATCTTTTTTAATTTTTTGTCATTTTTATTTTACTTTTTTAGTTTTTCGTGTTTAATCACTGGGCAATTTTAATTTTTTTGGTTTTTGCTACAGAGAATTTTTGCCGGAATAATAGCCTTTATTGTCAAGCTATTTTTATGTAGTTTATCTTTTACAAATTTAAATTTAAAGCTGTTATATTCCAGTATTGCTTGTATTGAGGTGAAGTTCATCAGGCTAAATGCCTCAACGTTGTATCAAGAATATAAAGAACCAACTACCGCTATAATGATATAGTCGACTTAAAGAGATGTTTCAAATCATACTTTAAAGCAAGTTAGTTAAAATTACTATAATATAATTTAGCAACAAAAGATTAAAAGCACAGTGTTAAATAATAAAAAAACCTTTCAACTTTTGGTTTATGTACTAATGAAAAAGCAGAAACCTTTTTAGTGCCGCAGGAAAAAGATTTCTTAAAAAGGCAAAATTATAATGAAATTTTAACTCAACGATATGCGTTTTGAAAATAATGCTTGCATAGAAACAGCTTTTGATGGCAGCATTAATGTTGTAATGTGGATTTTAAGCCTTATTCACTCAGACGACTTTTTTGCGACGCGATTTGAAGATTTTTCATGCGTAAAAACCTCTCTTTTAGAGTGGTTAGTGGTTACTCTCACGAGACGAGACTTGCTTGCCGCGGTCGCTTTTGGGAAGAATCGCCGCCGTGTAAAGGCCCATTCACACTGGCATCGTAGTCGCGTCACATGACGTCATCGCTCAGTGCTTCGCGATTTTGAAATGTCAGCATGACGCGACGAGACGACGAGCTTTTTGCTTGCGATGCACACCAAGCGCGATATGTCGGTTAATTGCTATTAGAAACGCCAAACATTGTTTAGGGAAGGTGCAAGACTGAAATGATGGCTTTAAGCTTGTTCTTTTTTGACATTGTTGGTGTTAAATCGTCAAACGTTAAACAACAAGGATGCAAAAGTCTAAATTCGCTGTGGTTGAAATTGTAAATTAAATTCCGATTAAAAGTTTCAAAACGTTTGGAAATCTCTTCTCAGTCAAAACTGCTTGTTTTGACTAGGGTGTCTGGTTCGGGTATGCTTTTCTAAACCGGGTTTGGGGTTTTTATTCTGAAAATCTTAGTTTTCGGGATTTATCTGCTTTTAAAAGTTGATCTGAGCAAAACTGAAATTTATTTTGTTAACTGTTATAGATAAACAGCACAAAGTAATGCAAAATGAAAATAAATTAATCACATTCAGCATAAATCAATGCAAGGTAACAATGATAGTAAAACAGGCACAAGGAGACTGCGAAGGGACTGGTTTTGTCTTCGTGTCTGCAGCCACTTATTGTTATTAAAGCTTTACTTTTTGTTCAGTAATATCTAATCTTTTTTTTTTTGAGAACGCGCGCTAACAAAGAAACAAACAAACAATAGCAGCAAAGAGAAGAAGGGAAGAAAGAGGGAGAAGGGGAGAAGCAGGAACCTCATAATGTTAAAAAATAAATAAATGAAAACTATAGTGGTTATATTTAGCAATAATAAAAATATATAAGTTTATGTTTCTTGATTATATTTCTGCAAGAGTAAGTTTTTAAGTTTTGCTTTGAAAGACAGGTGCTTTTGTTACGTGAATATCGAAAAAAAAAACATTTTAAGTTTATACTTTTACTTTTTTTAGAGTATTATGAAAAACCAAAACAAAACAAAAAAGCAAAAAAAAATATGCTACGAGAAAGTCGGTCGTCCTATTATACAACAATCGAATATTTGTGACAAAGGAGAAAATCATAACCTGACTGCATGAAATTTTTTTCTTGTTAAAAAAATGACAGAAAACACCTTATTCAAAATGTGCATCTTGCGCTAGATTACTGCCAGCATTTTCCTTGACATGTCATTGAATATGGCACGCAACTGTTTCTTGAGTACTCTTGCCTGCGTTTTAATCAAATTTTTATTAACTTTTCACCTTTTTCGCCAAAATGTTTTTCAGCTAAAGTTTTGAGCATTATAAGAGTTTTTGTGCAATAGAGCAATAAACTGAATTACTCTGTACGATGCGTTCAACAAAAAAAGTTCTGATATCCATTTTGCAGAAACAACGCTCTCACGACGAACGACAAAGTAGAACTCATTTCTACTTCGTCGTGCGGTCGTTCAACCGCGAGTTTTTGCGTCAGCGCGTCATGGCAAACACGTGGTTAAAGCGACAAATCGTTCAGTGTGAATTGGTCGTCGCGCTTACGCGTCAGAATCGTTGAAAACGCTTCATCTGACGCGATCGCGACGCTAGTGTGAATTGGGCTTAAGTTACACCTGCGATTTGCGATGCCGATTATATTTTGCGCGACTCGATGCAAGACTTGTTCCCGCTCGTGATCACTTACTCGAGGTCGATTTCAACGTCTCGAGAGTCCCAGGGCAAAATCGCGCTCGTGTAAACAGCAAATCGTATGCAATTTACTAGTCGCCCAGGCATAGCGCAATGCACAAATGCTTTGCAAGTCGTTGGCTGCGATTATCCTAAATTTACTTCAAAAAATATTGTGTTCATAGTACAAAATAGTCTGTAGTGCTTTTACCGTAATTAATTATGATTTCGATACTACATTTACTTCATATTAGTTTGAAACGCAGAAGTATTAATTTTCTTGTTGATGTTGGTACTGGTCTACTGCAAATACGGCAGTCATGAGCTGATAACTGTGAAGCCAATCAAGCAGGACTTTAACCCTTCATAAAATGTATAATAAATTAACCACAGGTAAACAGTACCTTTATTGTATTCTACTTTTATAATACCGTAAGTACACTTTTTTTTACAAGAACCAGTAAATTTTGAATTGAGGCTGGCTGTTCTTGATTTTTTCCCAATATTGAGCCTCATTTGCTTTTAATTGGTTCTTAAATTTTGAGATCATTGATGTCAATTATGGCGACCATGTTTGTTAATTCCTAATAATCTGTCTGCTTGTAAACGCCTTTTTAGCTGCTTTTGCAGCATCGTAAATGGCGGAAAGCGAAAAAGCGAGCATTAATTTTCGTTTGAACGAGAGCCAAAAAGTTTTTTTGTTACCTGCGCAGTGCCCAGTAGCACTCTATAGTGTGAAAATTGTGGAAATTTTGCTTGCAAATATCAGAAAACCACTCAAGCTTTATTGTTTTGAATCAGTGCAGAAATAAGTAACTTTTTTGGTTTGGAATTTATTCTTTTTCGGTTGTTCTTCCTAATTTGTTCCTAAATTTTGAACAAAAATGAGTCTCGTGTTTTTGCAAAATTTTTCTTGTATGAAAAAGTGTAATCAATTTTGTCATTGCTAATATTCTGACTAAGCAAAAACAAAAGTTAGAAATCTGAGAACTCTAGAAAAGCTAAGACAAGGAATTCACAATAATGGCATTTGGACAATACTGTATATTTTGGGCTGCAGCTTTAGTATGACATAGTAGGCATAACATGGCACCCTGGTAGGCATAGTATGGCATACAGTAGGCTTATTATGGCACAACAGGCATAGTAGGCCAAAGTGGGCTCCGTAGCTTAGTAGGCATAGTATGACATATAATTGGCTTATTATGGCACAGTAGGCATAGAATAACATAGCTCGGCAATTAGACCTACAATGCATAGCTTTTCCATGAACTATCACCGTAACGAGGTGGAAAAGTCTAGGTGCCTCAATGACCTGCAGAGCTGTACTGGCTGGAGATTCAATTCTCCTGAAAGGGCTACCCATGCCACATAGGTCTAATGGTAGAAGCGAGACGAAGTATAGTTCAAATCAAAATAGTTGGAAAACTTAAAACCTGGGTTGGTTATGCCCATCAGCTGTGGTAAGCATATAATCTAGGAGAAGGACAACTCTGATATAAAACCTCTCCGCAGTTAGATTAAACTGCATAACAAATCATGATGAGCACAAATAATGAAAATTACGTGAACGACGTTAATGGGGCCACCTTCACAAGTGGAACCTCGTCCGGCAGGGGAGCGCCTAGGGACTCCCAGGTCGTCATTCAGCGAAACCCCTATGGCGTTCGAGTCTTAGGCAGAGGGGCTCGTTCGAAAAATAAGCGACAATCTCCACCAGCCAGCCCTAGTGGCAGCTCCACCAATGTGCCCGCTACACGTTTGGAGAGGCGAATGGAGGCAGCGCAGAGTATTCGTACTCGAGATAATGTCGCACACTCACCGGTCAACCATCACCAACTGCTGTTGGGCAATTGGAATATCCTCACCCTCACAGGAAAAGAGCTAGAATTGGTTGAGGAAGCAACGCGGTATCATCTCGATATTATCGGAGTTTCTTCAACCAAACGACGTGGCTCTGGAACTGTGGATCTGGATGGCGGATGGAAACTGTTCTATTCTGGTGCTGATCCTAGTATGTCTGCACAAGCGGGTGTGGGGATTCTCACAAGCCCCCGTTTGTCAGACTGTGTGTCAGATTGGATTCCTTTGGGATCACGGGTCTGTATGTTGAAGCTTAAGGTATTGGATCGGTCATTGTGCCTGTTGCAGGTATATGCCCCCAATGCCACGAGTGAATATCAGACTTTTGTGGATGAAGTACATGATGCTCTTCTACGAGTATCAGCTACTGAATCTACAGTCCTTATGGGGGATTTTAACGCACATGTTGGAACAGACACAGATACGTGGAAGGGTGTGATCGGAAAACATGGAGTCACTGGACTGAATGAGAACGGAAGGTATTTATTGCAGCTCTGTTGTAGCAACGGACTCCGCATCATGAATACGTTTTTCCAGCACAGAGAGGTTCACAAGTATACATGGTATCGACCTAGTATGGATCAAAAATCTTTGATAGATTTTTGCATAGTTTCGTCAGATTTGTTTTCTGATGTGCTGGACGTTCGAGTGAAGCGAGGTGCTGAATTGTCAACTGATCACCATCTGGTAGTTTGTTCCTTACGACTTTCGAAACCTTGGCCAAACAAGAGATCCAACCGGTCGTCTGTGACTTACCGGATCAAATGGGAGGCTTTGGAGGACAAAGAAGTAAGAAAACAGTTTGCATGCAGTGTATCATCTAAGTTCAGACAACTTCCTGATGTATCCGAGGACATCGAGAAGGAATGGCTGCTGTTCAGATCAGCAATCATTTCATCAGCTGCTGAGGGCGATAGTGAGAAAGGAACGCCTTGGTGGAACCAAGAGGTTAAAGAAGCTATTCCAGCAAAGAAAGATGCGTTCAAGGCCTGGCTGCAGGACAGATCGTCATCTGATTTGCAATCCCGGTACACTGAGGCGCGAAAAGCGGCAACTTCGGCAGTAAAGAAATCCAAGGAGAAGTCATGGGAAGAGTTTGGTCGTCGGTTGGATTCCAACTATTTTTCGGCAAACAAAGTATTTTGGCAGACCATCCGCCGTTTACGTGGCAAAAGATCGAGTATCACGTACTCCATCAAGGATTCTGACGGTAACATTCTAACGGATGAGAATGAAATCCTTTCACGATGGAGAGAATACTTTGAAGATCTTTTGAATCCTGTAAAGGCATCGACTCGTGACACACACGAAGTGACACATCTAGGGGAGGACCAAGTTTTCACTGCAGCAGAAGTGGCAACTGCAATTAAAGGGATAAAATCTGGAAAAGCTGCTGGTGAAGATGAAATCAGACCCGAGATGTTGAAAGCGCTGACTGGAGAAGGAATTCTCTGATTAACGCGAGTGTGTCAAGTTGCGTGGAAGCTTGGCAAAACTCCCAGAGATTGGCAAACAGGTGTGATTATTCCGTTATTCAAGAAAGGAGATCGCAAGCAATGTACAAACTACAGAGGGATATCACTCCTTAGTTTGCCAGGGAAAGTATATGCCAAATGCCTTGAAAGGAAATGCCGAGAAATAGTGGAATCAAAACTGGATGATGGTCAGTGCGGTTTTCGTCCGGGTCGCAGCACCACGGACCAAATCTTCACTCTGAAGCAAATCTTCGAGAAATCTTGGGAGTATGGCAAAGATCTCTTTGCATGCTTTGTCGATCTTGAAAAAGCATATGACCGAGTTCCTCGGATAAACTTTGGAAGGTTTTGCAGGAGTATGGCGTTGATGGTCAATTGTTACGCGCTATTAAGTCATTCTACTGCAGACCGGAGGTTTGTGTTCGGGTAAATGGCAAGCAATCAAAGCCGTTCCATGTGGGCGTTGGACTCCGGCAAGGGTGCGTTTTGTCACCTTTCCTTTTCATTGTTTACATGAATTGGATCGACAAATGCAGCCAAGCTGATGAGTGTGCCACGATTGGAAATTACAAAATTAGTCGTCAGCTATTCGCAGATGATTTGGTTCTGCTTTCTTCCACAGAATCTGGCCTCCAGCGCGCATTAAATAGCTTTGCAGATGCATGCAACACCGCCGGAATGAAAATAAGCACGGACAAAACTGAGGTACTTCATCTTTCAAGAAACCCTGATCAGTGCGTATTACAAGTGAATGGAGCGACACTGAAGCAGGTAGAGAAGTTCAAGTATCTTGGGGTTGCATTTACGAGTGACGGAAGGCAAGACGAAGAACTGGATACCCGAATAGGCAAGGCTAGTGCAGTAATGCGAGCTTTGCACTACTCGGTTGTCATGAAACGAGAATTGTCGAAAAAGGCAAAACTCTCAATTTTCCAAGCAGTTTTTGTCCCCATTCTCACTTATGGTCATGAATCTTGGGTAATGACCGAAAGAATGCGATCACAAGTGCAAGCGTCCGAAATGAGGTTTTTACGAAGAATCAAAGGAGTTACACTGTTTAACAAGGTGCGTAGCTCTGAAATTCGAAAATCTCTTAACATCGAGCCGTTACTTCTCCGAATTGAAAGATCACAGCTTAGATGGTTTGGCCATGTAAGCAGAATGCCTCAGGAAAGACTCCCCAAACAAGCTTTACATGCCAAAGCAAATGGGAGAAGACCAGTCGGACGACCTAGAACTAGATGGACCGATTACATTGAGGATCTTGGATGGAATCGCTTGGGACTTCGCCCAAGCGAAATGATGGAGGTGATGGAAGACCGTGAGGTGTGGCGGCTCAATCTTGAGCTACTGCCCCCGCAACCCTCACGGAAAAGCGGGCAATGAAGAAAGAAGAAGAAGAAGAAGGTGCTTGTTACAGAAGCCCTCCGTAACACTGTTGACTGCTATTGCTCCAGCAAAACTCTGGACCCTTCACCTTGAGCCTTTACCCTGTCCGTCTGGGCAAACCACAATTAAAATTCTCCAACTTAAACCGTATTGTTCAGACAAAACAGATAATATGGAACAGTACGGCATGGCAAAAAATAACTGAAATATTAACCTGAAAATAATGAACTAAAAGAGTTCCGTAATTGCTCGAATGAAACGGAATGCCAGAACAGAGGTAACTCGGCCAAAAAGCGCGTTATTTTTAAAACGTTTGCAGCTAATGGTTGCAGGAAATACAGTGACATGCGCTAACTGAGCAAAGCTAGCGTCCGAAAGCCATTTACCGTAATTATACAACGCTTAACCCTATAAATACTGGGCTATTTTTACACCTGATTTGTACTGGGGGGGGGGGGGCAAATTTGCCCCCCGTATCTAAAAACCGTTTAGAACGTGCTATATGTACCATTTTTTGCATGTTGGTGTCATTTCTTGTTAAATTTTTAAAATCAAATAGTTTGTGGCTGTGACGTCACCAAATCGGTGATAACGTTATCAGAAATAGTAAATTTTATCGCAGAAAGCAAATTTTTCGAAAAGTTTCTAAATATTGTTCTTTTCTCATTATTTAAAGACTTTATAGTTCCTTTGTTATTGGAAGACATTTTTGATGATGTCACTGCAAATAATTACGTCATACGAATGATGACGTCATCATTCATTTAATGCGTTAGCGAGTAGCGACCTAATTGATATAATATCATGCAAAGAATTGTAGTATAGCTACATTTTTATCACTGATGACAATGAAAAAAGCTCAATATCAGCGGCATACCAAAGCAATAAAGAAATACAACGAATACGAATTACAACGAATACGAAGCAAAAAAGTCAAAGAATTCAAACGAAGAATCACAATGCAAAAAACAATTGAAAAATAAGTTTACGCACCATGCGAAAAAACGTAATACAAAAATTGTTTTGAAAATTTGAAATGTGCTGCATCGTTACTATTGAAGAATAGGTGGCAAAATTATGCTTAGTTCGTTATGCATTCATGCAAGCAGAACAGACTTGGCCAGAATGTTTGAGACATACACTTGAGCTGCACTTTGCACACGAGTACTTGACTTTGGCTAGTTTATTTTTGAGCTCTTTGTATCCCACCTTACCAAGGATCGCATCCAGGCAAATACGGCATCGCTTTTTCTGATTCTGTGCGGTGGAACTTCTAGATGCAGCAGTTACAGCAGAGGAGCATGATTCATCTTGAATATCACGTTTCAAAAAAACTGTAATGACATGCATTGTTGGCTGTTGCAAACCAACTGGGTTGTGAAATCGAGAAAGAACGTGCGGTTTTACCAACTCCTCAGCCAACTCCCACACAAATTCAATACTTCTTTCCTTGATTCCAGGATGGATGTCTCTGTAAATTGTGAGAGCATTCGTTTTGGCAGTATCCAGGATGTAAGCTAAAGCGTTTAGGGTCCAACGCCTTGTCTTGAATTTGGTCGTAAAAAAGCCAGCAATCATGTCCATCACATCTACTCCTCCTTTCGTTCTGTCGTAAAAAGCAATCACGTGCGGCTTTTTTCGGGCAACTTTGGTTACTTTTGCGTTGTTGTGCATTGTGCTCAGTACCAGAACGTTGCGTTTTCCACTCGACTTTTTTACCACATAAGAAACAAGCAGCAAATTTCTCTTTCTCCTCTACAGCATACAAGGTGGATAAATCTCCTCTGTCTTTCATGTCACTGATATCTCTCGGAATTCCGATTCGATTGGCTTTCATGGTACCAACAAGTGTAATGTTCTTGTCCAATAGATATGATGCGATGGGCATGCTGGTAAAATATCGATCCATGCTAATGTTTCGTCCAGATATATCGACATAATTCTGCAAGCCTTCAACAAGATATTTCGTGTAGTTGTCCGTTCCAGTGACATAGTACTGATCAGGGTTATCCGGTTTGCCAGCATAGGGCAGCGTAAAATATGTGCACGGAACTACACTGTCAGAAATACTCCTATAGAGTATACCATATTTTGCAGGCTTATTTGGATTGTACTGCTTGAACTTTATATGTCCACGATATGGGTACAAGGTTTCGTCGACAGCCAAATACTCCGAAGGAATACAAACCTTTGCGCAGTTGCTATTGAAAGCTTCAAATATCTCCCTGATTGCTGCAAAGCGGTCTCTTTTCCAACGCTCTTCCCGAGTAGTGGCATCGTCAAATTGAATGAATCTGCATAAAAGAGCAAATCGATTCCTGCTCATGGTGGCTCGAAATGATATATTAGATGATCTATGATAAAAAATATCCATCGTATTACGGAGATTGAGCTTGAGAGCTCCTTTTATGTACATCAATCCAAGAAATGCCCTGACTTCAGTATCGTTAGTGACTTTTACGTGAGACAATTTATTGTTTTTAGGAAGATTCGCATCATATCTTGTGAGAAACTGTTCAATTTTGCTATTGGTCAATGATGTGATGTCACGTATCATATCTTCAGTTATGAATAATTCAAATGCTTCAATCGGGGTTATATTTGGATGGTTTGTTTTGACGAATCTAGACGGCCCAGGCTGATTCCGAAATATATTCGCATTGTTTCGTCTCCCCTGGCTTGCGTTACCATCAGTTTTCCAAATGTAGGTAGTCTTTTTATCGCTGCTGATATAATTGAATGTTTTGGGTGCCTGCGGTGGCAACGAATCGTAGTTAATTTCGTTAATCGTGTCCTCCAAAGTCGCTAGAAGATTCTTCCTGACACGACGGTGTCTTACTCTGCGCACATCATCAGAGTCATCTTCATCTGAACTAGCGTCAGCTGATGCGCCAATCATCACAGCGTCTTCGTCATCCTCCGACTCATGTCAGAATAATCAATTTCTGAATCCGTTAGCTGTCCTTTGTCGCTATCAGCAGAAGTATCAAGTAATTCCCTAACTTCCTCTTCACTTAATATCGTAGTTCTGCTCCTTTTTGCAGATGAAGCCATGCTTTCTTTTATCTTATCCAAACAAATTATTACGCTATTACTTGCAAAGCAGGTTCTATTTTGATAAGTCTAGAATATGATCAAATCACGCAAAACAAATTGCCATCAACTAAACGAATTTTTTTCTAAACCAGCATGCTGCTACTGTCTTGCAAAATGAAAACGTTGACCAAACCAGGCGAGAAATAAAAACAATAATTATTGTTACGCAAACAAAATGATTTATCGCAAGCAAAGGAATGCAGCATAATTGTAAAACCAAATATTTCAGCCACATGTTTCTACGAATGCTGCTGCAGCATGCTGAAACCAAATGAAAAAATGTATTGCTGATATTGATAATGCTTTGGCTTTTTGCTTACGCTACTGTCCGTCAACGAAACTGCAAACTCAGTCAAATACTTGCAAAATTGATTATTTTTATGTAAACAATCAAGGAAAACAAGAAAACACATTATTTTGAAATATGACGTCATCAATGACGTCATGATGATGCAATACATTTACTACTAAATAATAAATTTTATTCTAGCTAAAGATTGACATCGATCATACAGTTGCTGTAGAATGGATAGAATATGCACAGTGATATAGCATAAATTATACTCAAAACTGTATGAAATTCCTTAGGTACCTCTGACAAACGCAAAAATGACGTCACTTCCGGTTATCCGGGGGACCCCAAAATTTCTGAAACTGTGTGTTATTAAATTTTATTCAAAGTCAGGGAGTAGCAAAGTAAAAAAAATTTTCGTTTAGGAGCTGCATTAAAAAAACCAGGAGGGGGGGCAAATTTGCCCCCCCCAGTACAAATAGGGTTAACGAACATACATAAATGTCGCTAATTTGAGAATTCCCTTCAACTTCGTAAACAAGTTCGGGCATGTCTAGGATTAAGAGCTTAAAGGGTGCTTTATTGATTAGAAAAGTTTTAAATGAAATAGACACAAATTATAATAAACAAAACTAACAGCTTTAGGATATTCCTCTAAATTTCTACTTCGAATGTGCCAAAAGCCATAAAAGGGCATTCAAGTCGAGTTTTTCTCTGTTGACCAAAGCACTGGGATAAGTCTGAAATGCATTCTCACCCAACTTGGTCTTTCTACATCTTGCCGTTTTGAAGATATTGAAGTTCAGAGTTAACAATTTTTTTTCTTACTTCAGTGTTGCCATCTTGCCAGTATCGTGACAGAAGATTGACTTTTGAACAGTTAGCTTGAATTTACTTAGAAAGCAGCTAGTTTACAATACTGACTCTTTATTTCGTTTTGACAACAACTGTGCCGAAAACATAAAATAACAGTTCCAAACATACTGTAACTTTGTGAAGTTTTGTTTGTAGCTGGCAACCATGATAAAATTTCTAAGGAGAAAATACCTTCCTAAGGGAAATCTAAATTGTCATACCTTGGGAACAGAAGGTTGTACAAAGTTCAAATTTGGTGAAGTTATTCTTCAGATTTGTTAGATTTTTTTTAGAGAAAACCGAGCAAAAACCCTTCCGACCTGTATACTCTTTTAAGTAAAACAGATATATGTCACAGCTTGCAATAAACTAAAATAACAATATATGGGGATTTCCCCCCAAGCATCTTAGAACAACTACGAACGTGTAGAAGATTAAAGATACTGAGGTCGGTTTAATGATTGTACAAGTTTTGAAAACAGATGTCACACTACAATAAACCGTGTCTGTGGATTCACCTAAACAACATACCTCCTATTATTATTATTGGGCAGCGGTGCAAGCAAATCTGTTACCGGTAGGTAAAGTCCACCTACACATTGCGTAAGCCTCATTTGGGCCCATTGCAACTGTAGCTGCTTTGTTATGTGATTTTTTGTTTGGTTACTGGTCGAACTCAGAAAGCCTTCCAGCTTTCTTTAAGTACGCACCCAGTTTGTTAATGTTACATTTCGTTGCCACATTTTAAACATTGGTTTTGGTGATTCCAAAATATTTAACACAAATTTCTTGGTAAAGCTTGCAATTGCCTACATGATAATTTCGTGTTTCATCCTCTCGGCTACATTTTGGACATAAAGAAGATTCAGCGCGACCTGTAGTTTTCTTGTGCCGCTGTAGATTGCAGTGCCCAGTTAAAACTTGCATTACTCTATTTAATTGAGGTCTTTTAAGGTTAAGGAGACGTATTGTTAGTCGAGAAGACGTCCAACCTACAGACTCCTTCATCCTCAAGCAGTCTTTTCGTTTATTCCACATAGATTTCCATCTATTTGTGGACCAGTCCTTAACCGTGTTAACGCAACTGGCATACGGGACTGTAATAAAAGGCTCAGGACCATGCAGTTTTGATTTTGATCCTGATTTGGCTACATAGCCTGCCACTTCGTTGCCATGTAACCCTGAATGTCCAGGAGTCCAGGCAATACTGACGTGGTTTTGTTTACCTAACTGATTTAGGTTTCTAATGCAGTTGAGCACTCTAATTGATGTTACAGTGCACTTTATGAGTGCTTTGATAGCTGCTTGACTATCAACCAGCACAACAATACTTTAATGGCGCGTTTTTTCCAAAAGCAGGTTCTTTGCCACTTCTGAAATAGCTAAGACTTCTGCCTGGAACACAGTGCTGTAAATTCCAAGATGGAAAAATGCTTGCTTTGGGGAGTAGTTTGAGTATTCGGCATAAAAACCCGCTCCTACTCTCCCATTTAGTTTCGAGCCATCAGTGTAAACCTTGACAGTGCTCTGGTTTAGAACGCTTTCAAATCTGATAGCATTTTTTTATCAATAATTTGACAGTCGAAATTTCTCTGGAATAACTTTGTTTTCTTTATTCGGTCAGCTGGCATTTGCAGCAGGGATAAGAATCTTCTTGCCTCATTGCAAACATCAACATGACTTTTCGTTTTCCCAAAGGAACCAACTGGGTTGACATGCCAGAGCCCACTAACAGTGATTCTGCGTGACCCTCGCACTGCCTCAGCCAATAGAAATTCCTCAATGGAAGTTATGTTGAGCAATATTTCCAGAGCAGCAGTAGGGGTCCAGGAAAAGCTGTTGAAATCATTAGGCAAGCAAGTCTCTGCATCTTTGTAAGTTTCCTCACTAGCTACAGATATCTAGACAACATCGAGATGCGAAGGCTTTTAGCGATTGCCTTTTTCTCTCGACAGTAGAAGGGCTATCGCTCAGAAGCGAGTGATTGAGTAAACAACTACCGCACAAACCTGCAGCGTCTTTCTAAAGTCAAGCTTGGCAAGCGCACGTGTACTAAACCAGTAAAGCAGTTGTAAGAATGTCGTTAGATTTGTTAATGGTAGATTTTCTGTATATGGTATAGTCAGAGTACTCTTCTGGTACAGTACTATAATAGTTCAGAGGATTATAATTACGGTAGCCTAGTTATTAGTAACGTGGATGTATGTACTCTGTACGGTATAAAAAGCTGTTGAGTGAATGTAACTGAAGTGCATGCAGTAGTCTAGACTTTTCGCTAGCTCTGAATCCATTACCGTAGCTTGCAGTTGTACAGAGTACTGCGAGGTCTACAATACATTTACAACATTTACAAAAACAGTTTAGGCTCAACAATAATGTCGTAAGTTGCCTAGATACCTGCCTTTATTTGAAAGTTTCGGCATTAGAAAAAACTTGATATCGAGGGTAGGACCACAAAAGTTAGAAATTTAGAGGTAAAATTTAAAAACTAATTTTAGATTTGAAAAGCTTATCAATGTCAGTTTTTTTTTCAGCTAATTCATGTCCTACCTGCATTGCTGTCTTTAAATTTGAACAAATAAGCATTTTAATTGTGATCTAAACATATATGCTGTTGCAGTGTAATCGTAACGTTAATATCAATACGGGCATAGTTTAATATTTTAGGTAGTGTTTAGTATTTGTTATTTCACTGGTGAATACATGCTGTGCCCCATTATGCTAGTCTGGTTATCGATCTGTGCAGTCAAATTAAAACAACCAGCAATGTTTGTTTCAATTCCGAAAGGATGAGGAGCATCATCAAAAATGGTTATTTTTTTTATGTTCGCTAAGCCAGTGGTGCAGTGGTGCCGAAACCTGGGGGAGATGGGAGGAAATATCTCCAATAGTTTGTCAATAATCATCATTTGAGCGCTGGATAATCTTTGGTCGTTTCTTTTCCTCTTTTCTTTTTTTGTTTTTGTTTTGTTTTTTAGTCTTCACTTGATTTCGGGGACAAAAACTCTTCAAGTTTCGGTGAAGACCTTTGTTTTTGGTCTTTTCTTGATTTACTCAAAATCGAGTTGAACGTTTGTCGTGTTTTATTCACGTGAAAAAATAGTGATTGAATCTTATCCCCCCAATGTTTAAAATAGGGCGAAATTGGGGTAAAATTGCAAATTATCCCCCCAATGCTCAACATAAATCGGCACCATTGCAGTGGTGGCAATGTTTTTGTTTCCGTTCGGCAACTGATACTAGCTGAAAAGAAAGAGTACTGAGCTTGCTCAAGCAAAAGGTGCTTGTGGAAGCCTCCGAAGTGTCCTTTGCTAGCAGTGAGCAAGATTTATGCACCCCTAAAGATGCTGATGAAATTAATTGGCTTCACAACTTTTTTTAGCAAAATGAAGTTGTTAATATCAAGAAAATATCGCTCGAGGATGCCAATGTAACTTACTTTGGCAATGGTTATATTGGCTGCAGTATTTGTCGGTGAAGAAAACACCCAGGTTGCAAAGTTCTTTTGCTAGCTGATAACGAAAGACAGGAGCAAAATAAGGAAATATTCCTAAAGACTATATGTCTTTTTTTGACGATACTATTCGACGTCTGTCTGCCATAACTGAGCTGTGCTACACTGTTACAGCTTTGGCTGTGCTACGCTGTTACAGCTTTGGCTGTGCAAGCTTACAATGTTGTTTTATCAGATAGCGAAATTGGAATCAAATTTTTGGCATCTAATAAACAGCGATGTGTTTTTACTCAAGCTCTGTTGCGTCTTTCTTCTTCATCAGCTGCTTTCCTTAAGAAGAGTTGTTTCGAAAACCATGAAAACTTTGCATTGATTTTCCAAACTGCTTTCAATTGCTTTGCCAAGAACGAACTAAAAAGTTTAAGCTGCAGAAAAGCAGAGCCACCTGCAAAAATGCAACGAACTACAAGAAAGCTTTGCAGCGAGCCAAGTTGTAAGCATTCAGATGTCTAAAACTTTTGACAGCTAATTTTGAAAGTACTCTTATGGCAAGCTTATTTTTTGGGGCGTGACATTAGATATTTTTTGAAATCAGTATTAGCTTATCCTAGTGTTGAATTTTGCTAATAGTTACAGTGTTGAGTAAAATTTTGTGACTACTATTGAATATTTAATGTTTTTATTTAATTTAAATGTAAAATGTGCTACTATTTCATACTGTACATACAGTATTCCGTGCATTTCTCGCACTTGTTTTTTTCAGTGTTATAGTGACTTTTTTTTCTGAAGGTCTGCGATTAATATTAAGTTCGTCGTAAAAGAATGAACTTAAGCGTACTGTTTTAATGTAAATGTACTGTCTAACTAATAAAAGTTTTTATAACTTGTATGCGAAGTATCATTATCTGTTATAGTTTTGATATATTTACCTAAAGTTTTTTGGTATAGCGTTGCATCTAACCTCATTTAATTGAAAGATTTTTTAGTGCTGTCACAACTGACTGCTATTGTTTTATTAGTAAAACTCAAATTATCGCACAAAAGCGGCCAAACCGCAGACGCGCTAACAGCCCTTCTAATGTCAAGCGCGAAAAAAGCCTTCGCATCCCGATGTTGTCTAGATATCCCTGACTAGCTACTTTTTGTTGAGACCGCCAGCCCAGGACACACATGCATACGACATGATTAGACGTTTCATAGCTGTGCATATCCATTTCATCATAGATGGTTTTATTCCCCACGTTTTACCCACAATTTGTCTATATTGCTTTAATGTTGTAGTTGCTTTGCGGATAATTCGGGTAACATATAATTTCCAAGTTAGCTTGCTGTCCGGAGTAACACCCAACAACCTTGCTTCCTTGGAAAGTTCAAGCTTTGAACAAATCGTTGACAAGGAACCCAAATCTGAATTCCGTTCGTGAGTGAACAGTTCAATTTCAGTTTTTTTGCTGCTAAACTGTAAGCTCTTGTTCCGAAGCCCAATTTGCAGCAATTTTTATTGCTTTGTGAGCCATACCTCTGATCCAAAGCATATCAGCACCAGTGACCAACACTGCTAGATCATCGGCATATAGGCTTGAACATAAAAGCCTCTGCTACGTAACTCTAGCAACAGGCTGTTTAAGACACAGTTCCACAGAAAAGGGGACAGGAAACCTCCTTGTGGGTTCCCCTTTACTACTTTCCTTTTAACTTTATCACCATATAATTCTAGTTGGACTGTGCGATGTCTTAGTAGAGTCTCTATCCATGGGGTGAGAATCTTAGACATGCCCAGCCCTCGCTGAGCCGCAACAAAACTACGGAAGGTGACAGTGTCGAAGGTGCCGACAATATCCAGGAAAATACCCAAAGCCGGCTTGTTTCTAACTGGGCACCGCTCTAAACGGCGCTCAAATTTATGCAAAGCAGTTACCGTATAAACACCTGCACGAAATCCATACTGCAATGCAGAAAACTTTGCCTGCACGTTATCATCTTTATCAATATGAATCAGTCTTTATCGGAAATGAATTGAATCAGAATCAGAACTGAATCAGAATCAGTCTTTCCAACCATTTCAGTTAGAAAGAAGTTAAAGTGATCATACTGAAAGATTTAGCTTCAAAATAGCTTTCCTTTCCGGGTTTCGGAAAAAATATACCTGTGTCTTCTTTCCATGCTGGTGGCACATAGCTGTGTCTCAGGCACGCTTGAAAAATGCAGGGGGTAATATCCTTTCAATTGATTCCAATATTTTTGCAACAGCACAGGATAGAGATCGTCTGGCCCTGGTGCTTTGAATGGTTGAAATTCGTTAATAGCTGCTTCCATACGCTCGAATGAACATATGTTTGCAATTATTTCAGTGTCTTCAGCTCTCATGAATGGATTGTCCACTAAATCGAACCTGGTTGCATGATTTTCTGTATGCTGGCTACCCGGTGATAAAATATTAAGTAGATAGTTCAAAGTTTCTAGTGGAGACTTCGTGAATTCTCTGTTGTGTTTAATTACGTTGCTAACACGCACCGTTTCAGTGCTTCGAATAATCTTAACCAGTCGAGCCGTTGGTGTTTGACTATTCATGCTCTCTACAAAACTATGCCATGAATCGCGCTTTGCTCTTCAGACAGTTTTTTTGACATAAGATAGGCCAAGCTTTTGACCCTCCCAATCTTTTCCTAGTTTTGTTTTAATGGATTTTTCCAAGCTCAGCTTGTCTCTTTCCGAAGGCTTGCAAGCTCAGATTTCCACCAAATGTTATCTTTCTTACGAAGCGACTTTAGCATAAGGCAAGCAGCTTCATTTGATTTAGTAATAACGAAATGAACCTTGTTTGCCAGCACATCAATGTCTTCTTTTGAGGAAGGCACTGGTGCTGGTCGTAAAGTTCGTTGACTAAATTTTTGTTTGAGTTCTTTTATATACTTGTTCCAGCATGTACGACGAACATTACGAAACCTTTCAGCCTGTTTTTGGATTCTGCTTTTAACCTGGAACCTAATATACATGTGATCCGAGAATGATGGCACGTTGCTAACATGCCAGCCAACCACTCGGTTCCATGCACACCGGTTCACTAAGGTTAAGTCTAGAACCTCTTCACGCGTTTAGTTCTGAATGTTGGTTTATTTCCCACATTACACAAATTCAAGTCTGCACTAGCACAATATGCTAAGAGATCCTCTCCTCAAGGGTTTATATCAGAGGATCCCCATATAGTGTGATGTGCATTTGCATCGGTTCCTACAATAGTAGGAATTTGTTCATTTTCTGTGACGACAAACAGATTCCTCAATAAATTGGGGTTCGCTGGTTCTTCGGCTGCCATGTATGCCGATGCGAAAACAAAACTGTCACCGCTTTGGCAGACATTGTTAACTCTAACTGCCACAATATCCTCATTTGAAAACATCGTGATTAGAGAACAACAGAGATCAGGAGTAGCATAGATGCACGCCCGAGGACGATTACCCTTTTCAATTCCTTGAAAGAGGTTCCAGCCTCGTAGCTTACTTCTGATTTTAGTGGCGTATGTCCATGGTTTTTGAACTAACACTGACCCGGAACGTACGTTTTTTGTAACTTCACGCATGTTATAGCTTGCTGCTTTACATCTGTGTAGGTTGATTTGCTAACACTCTAAATTATGTAAGGATAACTTAGGTGCCGTAATGGCTTTATTTGATTTATCAAGTTGTCCGCTGTAATCCTGAGCCATTCTTATTTATATGATAGATGTACTCAAGTATAGCGCTTTATTCTTAGAACAACTGATATGGCTACTTCATTACTACAGAGAAACGCTCTGACTTCTATGAACCAGAAGTCGTCGGCTTCTCTGTATCTGCCAAAGTGCCAGGCTCAGCTGTATCCATATTGCTTTACAGGTTTCATCACCCTTTGGCGATCGCGATGACGTCTCCAGATTCTGAAACTGCTAGGCACTTTTCTTGTTTTGGAACTGAACCCGACGATAACCAGCGTATGGATTGTATGTAGTTCAGTTCCTTCAGCGTGGTTAGCGAAGATTCCCGAATGGATACTTCATGTAGCACCCCTCGCTGAATGCTTTGTTTCCAAATTTCTACGACTAATTTTCGCTTTACAACGGGAAACCAGAGTAAGGGTATCGGAAATGCTTAAACCTTCATCCTCTGGCAACCAGATTCCGAAGGTTTTTGCTGGAGGCAAGTCTTTAGGGCCTTTTGCATCGTAGCCTAGATGAACTATCAAGGACGGTACAGTAGCCTCAACCACTCGTTTTGCCCACTCCAAGGTTTTCTCATCCTTGCATATCATCAGCACGTTACCTTCAAAGATAAAAGTGCTTTCGATACGGACACGAAAACCCGAATCGGTACGAAGAATCATTTTGGTGATGGCACTTTGAACTTCACGTAAATCCATGTTGCCCATACCACCATCCCCTACTGACTCTTTTCTCGTGATGGTTAACTTTTGATTGCTGGCCTTCACAGCCGCAGCGTAGCTAGCTGGGGTGCTTGTGCCAGCAATCATTTCTTTAGTTTTGCCTCCTTGCTTACCATAAGCGACATCATGCCACCCACGCTTCTGCGGGAGGTTTGTTGAGGAGGACAGAGAATCCGAAGATTATCTGGCTCGTTTATTTTGGCCGGAGGAGTGGTCAGAGGACTCAGGGTCATGGTCAGCAAGTGTCATACCAGCCAGACCCCTCATTCATCGCTTCTTTTCCCTTCTCTTCCGTTTTTTTTTTTTGTAGTTTTTCCCCCGTTTCACCTCAGACCTGCGAGCAACATCCGAAGAATTACTTGGATTCTGAAGCTCCACAGGGGGGTTGAAGTGGTATTCGGTTTCACAACCGATCATGCCACTTTTGCTGTACGCTCAGCTTCTGAGACGGACTTCTTTAGCAAAGGAACCTTCACAACTTGAGGGCTCAGGTTTGATGTTTTTTTGGCATCTGGCCAAGAAGGTGCAGATGGCCTAGTGCTATCCTTGTTGGCATTGTCACTCAAGAACTTACTGATTCTTGGTTGTCATAGTGCCACTTCTTCTGAATTTAGGAGTGTAATCCGCGTTACTTTTTTCTTTCTATTTACCGATATAATTCATTAAGTTGGTTTTCTTTAAACTGGAAAAGTTCCAAAGACCAGATTATTCAGACAGACAGAAAGCTACGAACTGCTATTTCTACCGATGGCAACAAACCAACACTGCAAAATGCAAATGACGGACTTTTCTCTGGAGTACTGGCATCGGCGGAGCTTCCCAATACAGCTGCAGACTTCTACCCAGGTGCCATCTGGAACTAAAGGTGCTCTGGGATTTTCACAAGCTGATGAACACGAAGTCCTATGTTGGCTAGACTAGGACCAGCATCCTTTCTATCTTGTGTCCGCGACGCGGCAGCGCGTTTTTTCCGCTGTACCCTATACTCGCATTAACATTCCGCCGCAATATTGGCCCATTACTACCGGTTCCATATCAGCCCGCAACCTCCTGTTGGCCTTATAATCAGGGAGTAGAAATTAGAAGGCAGGCCTTCGCAGCATCAGGCCTTTGCTTACGCTATTGCCTGGTGGCTAGTTTCTGCACTTCTTAATCTCGCTTATCTTTATCGGCCGGTTGCCATTGCCTCAGTTAGCCAGTGTTTCAACTGTTTCCACCAAACACCACGCGAAGGTCTGAGGTTGGACTTTGTCGGGCAACAACATGCCTAGGATTAATTTATTAAATTAGAACCTACTATAAGTCTTACTAATATGCTATAAAATTTCGAAGGTTTCAGCTGGGTATGCACCTTTCATACGTTTCCAAATTACTGCCTGGAAAAATATTTGAAATCGATGTTATTGATATTGAAAAAGGTGTTCCAGACTTTTAATCTTGGTCGGTTGATGGTTTGAAGGCTGTTGTTCTGCTGGGGGTTGAACCGCTTGCCCTGGGCATTGAACCGGTACTGCGCGTTCGTTTACGTTTGTTATTCGCAATTTTTTTGAGGGGTTTGCACAAATAATCATTTTTCTCCGGAAGAGAATCAAATAGAACATGACACCAGCGGTTCAGGGTTTGTTTTTTTTTTAAATTTTCTGTTACATTTTTTCGCACTCGAATTTCAAAACCTATTCATGCACTTCTCTTTTGAGACGTAGTGAATAGTCATTTTGCGCAAACCTTTTCTTGAGATAGGTACATACGTTAATTCATTTTGATAGTATGGCTAGAACCTTAAACCTCTGCAGTATCAACAGCAGCTAACAAACTTGCTAGTTCTTGTGATACCGAGGTGATTCTAAACAAATTGAGCTATATTGCACCATCCAAATAAAACAATGTTTGCAAATTTTAGTTCGGTTGAAACTAATTGAAAAGGTTTTTTAACAGCGAATATTTGTGGTAGCTAGCCAGTGGCCACCGGTTCTAAGTTTGATGACGTAACGTTTAATGCTGCAACCTCGAGCTATGTCACTAATTTTTTCCCAAAACAAAGTCGCAACAGTTGGCAGAGTTGTAAATTGTAATATTTTAAGGCAAAAGATATCGCCTTTCTATCGACTCGCAAATATTCTAACTGTCACTTTTGCAATATTTTAATGCAAAAGTTAAAGAATAATTTCGCCGTTATCTTGCTAAACCATAACTCTGCAGTCATTCGAACTCTAGAATTAATATGAAACCACATATTTTTACATTATCGACTAAATATTTTATATTTTACTTTGTTTTTATAAATTTTACTTTTTTTTAGATTGGAAGGAGGTGATTTGATTCTCAAGCAAGCCTTACAAACTTTAAACTTTGCCTAATCACCTGCGATGATTCGATTTTCAGGCTAGCCGTACAAACTTCAAACTTTAACTAATCACCTGTAGGGCTGAAACAAAGGACTGACCTTTTCATAACCCTTGCGCCATCGCGGTGATCGAATGTGAAGCAAATCCTTATTACTAATTGCACCATGCTAGCAAAAGTTGCTGTGAAACACATGTGTGCTTCTACGGTTATATTTCGCCAAGTGCAGACGTGTCAATGGTAATGCTATTATTAAAACTTACTTTTAAAGTAGTGACATCACAAAGTCACGCCAACTATTCGAAAATTCAGCCTTTATACAACTCAACGTTTTACGTCATCGTTTTATTACAACTTACGTCCAAATTAGTGACGTCATAAAATTACGCCATTTCTTACCCATCAAGACAGAAAAATGGTGCGTTTATATTACCAGAATGAGCGTATGTTTAAAGTTTTTCATAACTACAGTATTGCAAAACATAAAAGCTTAACAATATTCCAAACCTTAAAAGATTAGTAAACTTGAAAGGTTTCAGCTGCATTAGTTTGACTTTAAGACAAACCAAACTTATAAATGTAAACTTGGAAGTTTTTTTGTTTTTTTTAACATGCCTGCATTCACTAAGACAATAAACTCAATAATTACCTTTTAATTTTAGGTTTGGGTCAGGAGCTACCGCTGCTTACGTACAAACGGTAACCGCTAAATAAAGTCTTGTAATTTTAATGTCGCTTAAGACGTAATTGCAGAAACGCTGTAGGAATCTGAACATATGAATTTATCTCGGTGTTTGTTTTCTCTGAGTTGGCTGCGTTAGAGTCTTGGTGTCCAGAGCGTTGGTTCGAATCTTAGGTAGAGCTTACGAATTTCGACAAATTAACTGTGACAATTTTTTAAAACGAACCTACCAAACTTTTATATTTTAAATACTGTAGGCGGTTCGGTTCCCAGGTTGGTCTCACGAACTTCAACAAAGTACCTACGGTTTTTTTCTTAGGAAAATCTTACAAATTTCAAGAAAGCGGAAAAAATTTTGTTAGTTCGGTTCTCAGGCGAGCCACTCTTCTAGTCTTGACCAAGTTCCGGGTTCGATTCTTAGGGTTAAACTTAGGGTTGGAGTTAGGGTTAGAGACCTAGGGTTAGAGCTAGGGCTAGGGTTGGAGTTAGGGTTAGACCTAGGGTTAGGGTTGGAGTTAGAGACCTAGGAATAGAGCTAGGGCTAGGGTTGGAGTTAGGGTTAGGGTTAGACCTAGGGTTAGGGTTGGAGTTAGAGAACTAGGGTTAGAGCTAGGGTTAGGTTAGAACCACCATCACGATCTTGTGAAAACCTACAAAACCCACAACCTCAAACCTGAAAAATCCGCAACCTGCAGCCACATACCTGCAACCTCAAACCCGCAACCTGCAACCTCAACAACCTCAATTTTGCAACCTCAAACCCGCAACCTCAACAACCTCAATTTTTGCAACCTCTTTTCCGATAAAATGGATCGCTATAAACTACTCATGTTACATGCAGCTGTATTGTTATTTGTTCAACCGCATTGCACGGTAAAACTAAAATGTTCAAAATTTGTCTCTTTAACATATTCATACTTTCATTTTATGTAACCGAAGAAATTTTCATGTGCTGTTTTGTAGCATTATCTAGGTAGCTGAATAGTCTGGTTGTGATACAACAGCAAAAAAGTTGTTCTGTTTACACACGTTGTTAATCAATTGTCATCCTAAACTCTTTATCAACAAGAAAGAGCAACTTTTATACTACCCAAAAATATTTTTGTTTTAAAATTTTATTTAATCCTTTACCCCCAATTTTTGTCCCCAATTTACCAAAAAAAAACTAGAAAAACCATCAAAAAACAACTGTATAGCAAAATTAGCCTTAACTAAACTTCAAAATTAGATTCCCTATCCTCAAAAACATTTATTTTGACACAAAATCAACTTTCTGCCTTAAATAAGAACTTCAAAATTAATTTTTGTATTTTTACATACGCTCGTCTGACATCTAATGGTGATTTTTGATATCTCATTAACGGACGGTCCGATGTCAAAAGTTTGTTTTTATAGAGCTTGTGCCATCCTATGTAGATGATCTACAAGAATTTATATAAATTTTCCCTCCTAGGGTACTTGGCATTTGTTGAAATATAATGGAAAAAAATTTTGGTAGTTAGAAAAAAATGAAAAAAAATTGGTAACACAGTTAGACCTACACTTTAATGTTCACACAAGTTATGGTTTCGTTTATAAACAAGCATGGGGTTGCAAAAACTAAAGCTTTAGTATCTTTGATGATGTAATGTCACTAGAAGGTAGAACTTTAACTTTCATATGGTCTTGATCAATTTTTCGAAATTTTCACGGCAGAAACTTTAAGCGATTGATTGGTTTTTACCTACGATGTTCTTTGTACGAAAAAAGTTTTGAAAGAAGCACTTCCGGTCGAGTACAAATGGATAGAGGACAATGTTTTAAGAATTGAAACTAGTCATATTTGAAGCCAATAGACAAATCCAAATAAAATTTTAGCTAAAAACATATTTTTGACAATATTGCTGTGGAATCGGATTATGCTTAATTTCGAAGCTCATTGCAAGGCTTGCGTACACCAATACTGAAAAATGGTATCAGTACAGCGTGTAATCATAATGTTCTTAGTATTTCAGGTTATATAAGCCTTGATGAAGCGATTGAAATTAAGTGAAACTTGAATCCAGGATAGTGCTTTCGAAAAAAATATCTTTTAGCTAAATTTTTATTCCACTTTGCTTATCAAGTAGGAGAGGCTGGACTTTTTGTAGGAATGTCTGTAATTGAAAATGTAGATTTTGACATCCATTCTTTTTCCTGTTCTCCTTTTTTAGATCTTATTTTTAAAAAAATCTGTATACCCTAGGAAACAGATATTGCTTTTTTGTCAAAAGAAAAACTTGTGGCTGGAACTGTAATCTGCATGAGGAAATTCACAACGAAAACATTTATTGCAAAATGTACTTTGTTCGCATGATGAAAAGTTCATGATCTACAGTAAGTTAGCTGTATAATTCATTAAATAAAGAGGAATTAGATTGAAAGTTAGTCGTGGTATGACAAAGTGACAAAAAAACGTTTCGCTCATTCGTCTAAAAACGTACGTTGAAAAGTTTAAAATTGTCTTAGCAAGCATTTTGACGTCATTTTGTTACAATTATGCGTGATGAATTAGCAAAATTTTGCGGAAGTTTAGTCATATTTTAATGGAGGATTGAAAGTTTATTGCTTTATGAGCAAAAACTGACCTTACTTTTTAGAGGCGTAGCACCAAAAGCATTTTTTCTGTTTTTCCAAGCTCAGTTTATATTAAAAAAAAACAAAAAACAACAAAACAGTGGAATATTTTGAACTTGAGCTGACACTGCAGAAATATTATTGAAGAAAAATTCGAAGCCAAATTGAAGCACGTTTTATTCGTTTAAACAAAAGTTGATAAATGACAATTTTCACAAAAATAAGTTTTTTCTTAAATTTCAAGTTTTTTACTAAAATTGGTTTCCCTGAGCAAAATGTTATTTTAATTTTCAATCATTTTTGGTAATAAATAGCTTATTATGTTATTCGTGACAACAAGACCAAATGGAAATTTAAAACTTTATACGTGATTTTCTGAAAACAGCGAAAAGCTGCTTATGAACTTTTGCCGACAGTGCTTCAATAAGCGAAACTCGAAAAAAATTTGGACGAAGATTATTCAAAAATATATCACATGTCTCGCAGCGAGTCATAGTTTTGAATTTTAATGGTAACTGTATGCAGTTGCAAAAATAGAATTATGGACTTGTTTTTATTTATCTACCTGCAAGTTACAGCATAAATTAAAACTTTTTTTAAAAGAAATTTTTGAATAAAAAACATGAAAACATTTTACGTTGAAAGAGCAATTGAAGGGTTTAAAACTAAAAATGACTGAGTCACAAAATAACAATTTTGAGTTAGAAGCAATTAAAGTTTTTTATTGAAGATTTAAAAACTGCACAATCACATTTAAAATGTTTTGACTGGTTTTTATTATTAGTATTGGTTGCTGAAGAGACATTATCTGCAATACTTATTCGATCTACTTGTATAAATAAATTTAATCAACAAATGAACTTTTGGACTTAGTCATTTTTGTCACAAATTGTGGGCTTGGTCATTTTTAGCAATGAAATGAAGTACTTGTAGTACAAATACAGCACTTTTCATAGATTTCTCAAACAACGTTTGGTTTTAATTTAAATGCTTGGCAGCACCATTTCTACGTTAAGAAAAAAGTCAGGACAAGAGTGCAGGGCCGGATTTGAGGGTGGGAGTTCTCAGAGACCCAGATTTTGTTGAAGGCCCCAGCAACCACCGTAAAAAGTTTCTTTGATTTTGGAGAGTACTTTTTTGTGGGACCCCGAAGTTATGGCCCTGGAACTCTTTGTTCCCTTTTCATTGCCCTGCCAATACGGTAGAACAAACTTATCACTAGTTGGAAGGACCGACACTTGGGTCGCGTGTATGTTTGTTTTTACTGGTCCATTTTCAAACTAACGAATGCGAAATTTCAGACTTTTGCTTATAAGTAGAAAACGGTTTGGTCAAGCTACATGAAATTTTGACAGCAGTTTGAGATTAATAAGTTGTGTTTGTGCAATAAATTTTAAGGCAATTAGCTTCGTGACTTTGGTCTTGGGACCCGAAAACCGCCAAAAAAGTTTGACGTAAAAAGCGGTCTCATTCAAAAACAGCTTAAGTACGGCAAAAAATTATGTTTTTAAATACCCTTTTATCCCTACCAAACACTTTTAGCCGCGATGAGGTTTTTCTATTTTTTGTTGTTTTTTTTTCCTTTTTTTTCTTCCTAAATCTTATACGCTCTTCTTCTAAGCCACTAAACATCAAAATCAAAGTTTTTTGTAAAGTTCTTAAGCTGCAAATGCAATTTTGTCTGCCAATTTTTTTGGGCCACTCCCTTAAACCCCCCCCAAAATCAATTTTTTAAACAGCTCAAGCTAGGGCGCCAGTTTTTTTTTTATATCAGTAGATATTTAACAGACAAATTATTTGACATAGTTTTGGGTACCACCCCCCTCCAGAAACCCGTCTGGAATGGACAACCCAAAATTCAATTTTTTGAACGGCTTAATCCAGAGTGTCAGTTTTTTGTTACGTGTAAATATTTAAGACACAAATATTTTCACATAGATTGGGCGTATCCCCTCTACGGGGAATCCCCAAATGGACCAAAAAATTAGTCTTTTGAACAGCTTAACTTATGGCGCTAGTTTTTAAATATCAGTTAACATTTGAGAGACAAATATTTTGATATGATATTGGGTAACCGCCCCTCTTCCAAGAAAACCCCTCTCCAAATGGATCCCCAAAAGTCACATTTTGAACAGTTTAAGCTTGTGTGCTAGTATTATTATTTTTTGATATCAGTAGATGTTTAAAAAACAAATATTTTGACTTAGTTTGAGGAAACCTCCCAAATGGACGCCCAAAGTCAATTTTTTTAACGGCTTAAGCTAGGGCGCTAGTTTTTTGATATCAGTAGATATTAGCGTCGCTTCTCAGCAAAGAAGTTGCGTCTCAACAAGCTCTCATCTAGTTTTTTGAATTTTTTGTTTTAAACCAAATGGCAATTTAATCACTTTATAAATTCTCTTTCTGCTTTAACTATATGGATAGCTGAAAAAGCATTCGCATACCGTTTAGTAGGGTTTTAAAATATGGGAAGTTTTCTGTCCCATTCTATACTACAAATTTTGCAATTTCAAAAAGTGGAATAGTACTGATTCTTAAAAAGATTTATTGTTTCCTATGCTGCCCCAATTGTTTATGTGACCAAGAATAGGAAACCTGGAAAATTTTGCTTTAAATGGAATTCTGTCGTGTTAGGCCTAAACAGCGAGCCGTTTGTTACCAACCGTACAGTAGGCTTTAGGCCTACCCTACATATCTATGCTATAATTAGAAAAATGATCAGTTACACACTATCGCATATTTGTAAAATATTTTAACTAACAACTCAACTTCATTTTGTTCCCTTAATTAGAAATGGTAGCAGCCCACTTGCGCATTTGTGCAATCTCATCTTCCTAACTTGTGTTTGATTTCCTGATGACTAAGCACAAACTGCTGCTGAGTCACACGATTGGGCAATTTTAATTGAAAGATTTGGAGTTAGTCATTTTTTTTCCAAAAGAAGTGGACTTGAGTATTTCTAGCGCTAAAAATGACTCTCTCCGAGGAAATGCAACCTCTGGGAACCGGACTGAGACAGTTTTTTGCCTAAAAATATATAGCACAGATTGTGAAGAATTCAAAGCATAATGTATTGAGGGTAAAAATTCAAATTTGATAGAATGTAACTTAGTCATTTTTAGTTCTAAACCCTTCAATTACTAATAATTAAGGTGTACGAAGAAATATCTGACGTGGGATTCTATTTTACAAGACTAGTGTGACTTTAGTTATTGCGGTTGAAAGATACAGCACAATAGGGTTTGAAGTGTTTGCTATATCTTTCATTTCAAGGATAAAACAGTCCAGGCATTTTTTGAATTAGTAGTCGTTAAAGAAAGTTTACTTTAGTTTTTTTACACAAAAAGCTAATAATTAATGCCGCAAAAATTTTCAAGATTTGATATAATTGTTTGAAAAAAGACAAAACTTTACTTTGTTTCATAAAATTTGGGGAAATTCAACCTAACACTTCAAGTTAATTTCAGAATACTTTTTGTAATATAAACAGCATGCGATATTTATCATTATGTGGGTGCTGATTGTTCTTTGGTTGAACTTGGCTTTAAATACAGGTGAGATTTTACACTATACAAACACAAATTATCAATTTATTTACAAACCCTATAAACAGTTGTTGATGAAACAGTAACTTATTTGCATCTGGAAAGGTGTTTGGAGTTCAATTTCCTGACTGTCATACTAAACACACAGTACTGCTAACGACTCGAAACCGCTGCAAATTTTTTTCCGAAGAAACCGCATCACCCACGGCGTAGAAATTTGCGGATTGATCCAGAAAAAATTGTTTAATGCTTTGCCGTAATTCAGCGAGTATTAGTAATGAAATATTGATTGTTTTGACCTTACAATTTTTTCTAGATTTGTCACCACTTACTATGTAGGAATTTAGGAAAGGGTCAGATATCAGAAAGGAATAAAATCTATTTTTTAGGCTTGATCAAATTGATTAAATTACTGCCTAATTAAGAGACTTCAGCAGTGCAAAATAAAGTTGAATACAAACGGAAGGCAAATTATATTATAAACCTTCTCACCTAGATGAATCAGAAAAAGACAGTTAATAGCAGCAGTAAAAATGGACCAATTTCAAAAACAATGAAGAAAATATTCCTGTAACGGCTTTCAAATAAATGTTATAATACTTCTGATGATGTCGGAAATGAAATTCCAAACTTTAACTTCTTGATATTTCGTACATTTTTGTAATCGCTGAGGGATAAGTATCGCAAAAAGTACAAAAAACAATAAAGTTGAGTGCAGCTACACGGTGGAAACAGCGGGATTGGTATGTTAACTGGTTAGGCACACGTTTAGACAGTTGCTCGTAATGACTTTAAATTTTGTAGTACCAATTAGTGGGAGACAAAAGAATACATAAATTATATTGAAGTATAAAAAAGATTGGGAATTTCAAATTTGGGTCATTCTTCAATCGATCCAGTTTTGAATATAGAAAGGTAGGTCTGACTGAATCGTGATAGTAAGCATTTGAGATAATTATCACCGATTTTTTTGATTCATTAAAAATTTAATGAGATGACTGGAACCAGTCACTCCCCATTCATTCATTCATTCATTCATTACAGCGTGTAAACAAAGCTTCTGTCAAACGCATCATTGCAGATTATCCTATTTTGGGTTCTGTTTGCAAGTTTTTTGTCAATCTGGGCCACCACAACTGCTAGACTCCAATGGGAACTTTCCCTGAAATGACTTTCACAAGGATACAGTATAACAACGAATTGCCAGTTCAGAAATCGATTCGTCAGCCAACAATCTTTCGATTACGAACACGACCCTACCGACTGAGCTATTGTACTATGACAATATGATCACAACAGTTGTTCTCCATAACAACATCTCACACATTAAATGCGAATAGCTAAGGGCATAGTGTAACAGCAGGAGAGAAAAACTGTTTTAGATTAGACACACCAAATGAGCGCACCAATTAGGCTTGAAGTTTTTACATGTAGTTGGAATCTAGTTTGAGGGTCAATATATGACAAAGCATTTCGTTCTATCCATATTTAATTGCAATTTTTCATCAATAGTCACGGAAATATTTTTTTTATTGCAAACACACTTAACTAAGCAACGTTTTAAGATATTTGCCTGGCGCAGCAGACCTCTCAATTGAGGGAAAGAGAAACCGAAACTTACATTTGCCATTCAGCTGGATTTGTGCTGAATATTGATGATGCACGTTATGGATGTTTCTATGCAAAGAGGTAAATTTTGAGAAATACTGTATTGATAATGCGTTTTTTGTAATTTTTCCTAACTCAAAATGGAGTATTTTATTATTAGGATGCTAGTTTGAGAGGATGCTGTCATTTTAGCCATTGGGTGGAAACCATTGCGTAATCCGTTTATATTTGAAATGCTTTTTAAGTTAAGTTATCCTAATCAAACAAAAAGGATCAAGATTTTGTCAATTTTGTGAAATGGATTGCTGTACTTTGCGATAATGTAGTAAGTGCATTATGGTGAACAGTAACAAAATCTTTGGCGTAACGACACAAAGGATTTGGTGATTTTAGAAAAAAGGACTTCTTGGCGATAAAAATCTGCGCAAATTTGTATGTATTTAGATATATTCTGTCAATGCGACAAAATAAGTAAATACATGATTAGAATAAAAAATTGAAGTAGCGAAAAAATAATAAATAAACATTCTTTAATGCATTGATGACAGGTTTAATTGTTCAAATCAGTTTTTTGTTTTAATTTTTTTTATTTAAACTGGAAGTTAACAGTGCAAATGCTACTATTACGGCCTACTTTTTTAGTGATTATTAATTTCAATGTTTGTCACGTAGTTTAGTGTTTAATTTATTGCAGAAACTTTTTTAAAACTTTACAGTTATGTGTAATAGGTTATACAGGCTGTTTTGTAATGATATAATTTTGTAAAATTCCATAAAAGGGTGTTGTAAAAAGCTAAGCCTTGTGTTCTTTGATGCAGTAGTTAAAACGTTATTCACAGCATAGTAAGTCTCTGTGCATTGTTTTTGAATTCATTTTTTGAACTCTGTACAATGCGACCCCCCGCAAAAATTGCCAATCTTTGCTTTACTTTGCTTCGCGTCCAGTGCAAACGTGCTTTAGGCATGCCACCAAAAATTCATAGTTCGATTGTAATATGATAATTATGATGTTTTGGAAAGGAATTTACTCATACAAGTGGCATTGTTTGAAATAAATTTAATGTTTGGGTTTTCAGCCGAACAACTTTACAAACAATACGTGAAAATTGCCAGTGCCAACCTTTGTGCTTGGTAAGAGCAACTAACGACGATTTTGGTGACCCATGTCCTTTTATCCGAAAGCAATTGTCAGTGACATTTACTTGCCTCCAATCTTCAAGTTAGTGTGTTTTTTTGTTTTTAATTCTGATAATTGCTGTTCAGAGATGCAAATAGGATTATGGATGAATGAAAAATGAGAATTCACAACTCACAAGCCTAATAAATATCTTTTTTCAAAAGCCAATGCTTTGGGCTATCGATTGAAATTCACCAGCAACCGAAAAAACTCCGACGGCTTTACCTTTAAGGATTAGTTAAAAATGTAATGACTTCAAGCTCACTAGACTCATAGAAATAATCGTTATTTTGAACACTACTTGCAGTATTTAACTACAGTAGAATGTAGTAGTATACTAGGTATTTCGAGTAATATACGCTAAAAGCTCTTCTGGAGGTGCTTTAGAAATATCAACTACGTTCTACTTAAAAACTAACTTTGTTGCTGACGTTTAGCTAATTCAAAGCAGTATTTGAAGAAGATAGTTAATTCTAAAGAGCGAAACGTCTACAAATAAAATTAGTTTTCTTGTTACATCGAAGCAATTTTTCTAAACTAGCCCTCAACAACAGAAGAACATTGGAGTTTTAAAGTATTTATTCTTCTTAGAGTTGATTTCATTTCAATAAGGAGACATTCTTTAAAATCTTTATCATTTGATTGAATAAGACGCCCTAGTTGATACCGATTACAATTGAAACAATCCCTAGTATTTTTAAAATTTTAAATTCTGACGATTACTGTTTTCTAAATTCTTAGTGAAAGAGAAAAAAAGAAGCTCTTTTGAAGTGTAATCATTTCTAAAATTGCGACTTATTTTGTACCTATTTAATGTACTCGCATCTAAAATATTTTAATATCTGTATTGCGCATTACCAATAAATTTTTTAAAAAATTTGTTTCGATCTAACTTTTCAACGTGAGTAAATACGCAAAAAAGTTTTACTTACTTTAAATACAACGTTGCCGCGCCAAAAATATTGGGAAGAAGAAAAAAAACCATTTATAATTAATAAATGCAACTTTTTTGATTGTTTACCCGGTGGTATTGGAGGTATTGGCATTGAAGAATTTAAAGTGTTATCGTAAAAATGCTATTGGTTAAGAGTTCTTTGAGTAAAATTATATAAACGTTGTCGAAAAAGTAAAAACTTTTTGAGCAAGCTCCCAGGACCTCAAATAAGTTTATTGTTTGGAGCGGAATGCATGAACTGATTTCACTGCATACATACAAAAACACCATAAATACTAAATAAAGTAAAGTAAAAAATGAAAATGTATAGAATTTCATATGATTTGAAGAACACCCATATCAATAATTCAATTTTTTTTTGCTTTCAGACGAAGCTCTTTAACATGTTTAAAGCTAAAATCCTTTTGGTTAGATTATTAAAAACAATTATTCGAAAAACTGCTATTTTGCTATGCTTTTGCCGTCTTTTTGTGATTGGTGAAAATATCTAGTAATTTGACAATATTGTTCAAGCGTAATCAAAAATTTACTTTAAGACTGTCAACCAGCTACAACAAGAACAACAACAGCAACAACTACACCAACAACTACAAGGAAAACAACAACAACCACTACAACAACCACAACAACAACTACAACAACAGCCACAGCAACCACAGCAACAAGTACCTCGGAAATGGTGGCAGCAACTACTACACTTGTGACTCCGCCAACTACCCAACCATCGACAGCTTCAAATAGTATTTACCAAAGCGCAACATTTGGTGGAATTGCAACTGAAGCTCGCTCAACCTCTAGCGCAGCAAATGCTACAAGTTTACCACTGACAACATTGATTCCAATCATAGTTGCACTGGTTGTGTTGCTGGTTTTGATTGTCGTAATGTTGGCTTTTTATTACAAACGAAAAAAGACATTGAAGAAACCCTTCTCAAATACTTGCCAATGTACAGCAGAAGAATCGCACACTGAAAACGGACGGGTACATTATGTAAACGAGCACCCAAACAACAACCACGAAATGATCGATAATATACTGTACATGTCCAGAGAATCAACTCAACCAGAAGATGAAAATGAACAAAACCCTTACAACAAGCTACAACATTTTACTAAATTTCACGTAAAAGGGAAAAATAATGATTCCGATGATCAATACAGTCATATTCAACATTCCAACAATCCGGCAACCACGGAAAATGATCATCAAGATGTGTATAATGAGATTTATGTTCCAGATGAAATAGTAGAAAATAAAAACCAATTTTTGACTCAAAACAAAATTCAACGACAACAGATTAAAATGAACGAACATGCTGAAAATACTCAAAGATATCACGAATATTCTAAAAAAAATTCCAAACCAACTAGCTCAACTGAACCTGCCACTTTACCTAATGACGACAGTAATATTTACAGCTTTCCGTTCAACTGAAATTTTCATCTTTTTAAATTTTTATTGTCATTTTTATTTTACTTTAGGAATTTTTCGTTTTTAATCACTGGTTGCTTCTAATTTTTTTGCCTTTTGCAGCATTGATTTTTTGCCGGAGTAATAGACCATAGCTCTTTATTGCCAGGATATTCTTCTTTAGTTTATCTTTTATTAATTTATATTCAAAGCATCTTTATTTTAGTTTTGCTTGTATTGAGGAACAGTTAATCAGGCTAAATGCCTATATGTTGTGTCAAGAATTTGATGCATCAGCTACCGCTAGATTGATATAGTCTACATAAAGAGATGTTTCAAATCATACTTTAAATAAACCAAATAAATTGAAATTGCTATAATATAATTTAGCCGTGAAAGATTTAAAGCACTCACATGTTTAATGATTGAAAAAGCAAAAAAACAAAAATACTTTTCTACCTTTGCGAATATCTGGTTTATGTACCAACGAAACTAGCAAAAACATTTTTTAGTGCCGCAGGAGAAAAATGTGTTAAAAACACAAAATCAGCATTGAAATTTTGACTCGACGATATGCTTTTTTGAAAATGATGCTTGCGTAGAAATAGCTTTTGATGGCAACATCGAGTTTGTAATGTGGACGTTAAAATTGGGTAGTGATGACTCTTTTGAACAAGTTCTACATACAATACTCAAACAAAATACTCTTGCTATACTGGCAACATCTTGGTGAATAATTATTTTAAACTAAAAAACATAAATTTAAATCGCCAACGTTTCAATATGCTAGTTAAAAAAGCATGTTTGGAAAGAAAGCTACAGTGGTTTGATCTACAAAAAGAAAAACAAAAACGATTGATAGAACTTAGCACAGAAATTTATTAGCAGTGTTTCGCTTTGAAACACCCGGCATTAAAACCAATCAAAACGTTAGCAATTTAATTTTGCACTTTTTGAGCTTAAATTTAATAATTCAGACGCATCAGTTGTGCAATTTGCTTTACTGTATTTCACCTGATTCTGAAACATTTAAGTCGCGCACCGAAACATTTACAGCAATCCTAATTAAACTGATACACAGAAGCTCGGTTTCATTACTCTAGAAAAATAACATGTATTTAATATCTAAGAAAAGAAAAAAATATCATACCCAGTTGATTTTGCATTGTATCACATCGTACTTCCCATATTTCTTTGGCGCGCGACTATTGGCTTACCCGGTAAATTTTTCGATAGCTTGTATAGGCTGAAAAAAAATCTAATTTACTGTATCTCCTTACAGCTTTCCCGCACTGCTGTTTAACTCTCATTCATAGACGTCGATTTTTAGTTGATTAAGCAAATTCCGAGGGGGCGAAATGGTTTAGCAAAATTTGTTTAAAATTAATAATTGTGTTTCAGCCCGAAATTTTGCTCCCAAGTTTAGGTGAAGACCAAAAAAAAGGTCTTCGCCACAATCTAGTTTTATTTCATATCGAAATTTTTCCCCAAATTCAGGTGAAGACTAAAAAAAATGTCTTCCCCGCATTCTGGTTCTATCTCAGTTCGGGTTTTTGGATTTCTTGTTGCTAAGTGGGTATTACTTGCCGAAAAACCGATGGGGCCAAACATATTCGGTCCCCTTCAGGGTCATTCCCAAGGGGGCACTGCCCCCCCAAAATCGACGCCTATGCTCTCATTTACATGTATTTTGTACAGAAAGAGAGGTAAATTTTATTTGTTGCAGATTCATTTTGCAGGGTTTCTAAATGTACTCCAGACTCGAAAGTAATATAGCTTAATAAATTTTTGTTTAAATTTTGGCTAATATACAAACTGTAAATTGGAGATCTTATTGCAGGACTAAAGTTGGCTGAAAGTTGCTGTAAGCTCAAAGGTTAAAAAAAAATTAATGAGACAATGAATAACAAAAAATTAAGAAGGGCAAAATGCTGAAGGTAAGACTAAATTAAAAATACAAAATAATATCGAACAAACACCCGCCCCGATTTTATTATGCACTTGTACCTTGCTTCGTGTTTTGGAAATATGGAAAGGTTTATTTCATCATAAATTATTATTATTTTTTATCAAAACTTAATCCAAATTTCAATCTGTACTCTAAACTTAACCCGAAACCTAATTCAAGCCATAATCTTTACTCTTAAGAAAGCGAATGATAAATGAGCGAATGAATATTGCTCACTTTCGTTATACTCTCAAAGCTTTACTTAAAATTTTCTCGTGAAATAATCACACCCTAAAAAGTTTATGATCAACTTTAGACAAATGGTTTTGAACAAGAATAAAGCTTTCGAGTAAACTTATGCCATTTGATTAAAAATTTAACAAAAAATAATGCCCTTATTCGTTTACGCAGAAAACTAAAAAATATTCATGTCACGTATTGTGACGCCACTTTTTGGGCAACTAAACGTAATAGAATAGCAATAAATATTGCAAAAATTTGTCAAGTTCCAAAAGCTCAGCTTCAAAAGTTTTGCTGCATGCTTCATACTGTAGCTTAAAATGAACGTGCTTTCAATGTTATTCCATAAAATCGAAAAATTTGGGCATTGAATTAGCATTGATTATCACATTCACAACTTTTCTAAAAAGCACAGTTTGCAATGGAAATACAAATCCTTGGATGAATTAACTTAGGACGCAATCAAAAAGAATTCACCAGCACCTCAAAGTAAAAGCTTTCAGGTAATTTTGACTTGCAAAAAATTATTGCAAAAGTTCGAAGGATTTCATGGATATATCAATTACCACTTTAATAATGCAGAAAAGCACTTTAATTTTTGTTTCCTGATTTTGAAGTATTGTTTCCTCTTTTGTTTTTTACTTACTACGTTAAAATACCCAGCAAATGTGTCAAATTTTTTGCTCTAACAGCATTAGACTAGTTATGTCCAATCTTTGAAAACATAGGTCTAATATCATTTTTTAACTAATACTTTTGCAATAGCATTGTTTTTAGCATTAGCCGATTACCCTCTCGTGTGCTCATAATACATGACCTAAAAAGTCTGCGAACACTTTGAAAATTTAGTAGCCTATACGGCTATACGGTAAAAGCCTTCATAATCATCTCATTTGCCTAATAAAACCTGTCCCCTATTTACGGTTTATTCAAGTTCAAGTTCAATCTTTTTCAGTCGCAAAGTAAAATTCAACAATACACAAAAATAGCTGCTGTTATTTCATATCACATTACAACTAGTAACTATAAAGAGATCTTTGGGGAGACTGCGAGTCAAACAACCACCGATTAAAGGATTAAGTTTAAAAGTTAGCTACGGTACAAGGTGCAAATAGATAAAAATGCAAAATTTAGAGGAGATTGTGTAAAAGTCAGAATGTATATGTCGTCAAAAAAATTAGTGAAAAGGCAAGTTTTAGAGAAAAAGACTACGCTCAAGATCAGTTTATTGAAGAAACGAGAACTACTTGAGCTAATAAAGAGATGCCCAAACCTTGTTCCGCAATTCCCTATATTGGCGAAATCATATTTAATCGGTGTGACTCCGTACCTTTGGTAACCATGCGTTTGAACTTCGGTGGCATCAGAAAAGGATGATTTTGCATTGCGGAATAAGCAACGCGATGCTCGATCATTGAACATTGCGTTGCTCATTCTGCAAGAAATTTTGCAAAGTCTTCTTTTCTGATGCCTATTCTGCGAGAAATTTTCCATGGTTATGCATTTCTGATGTCTAAAAATTGCGAAACACAGGGTTGCCAATGATACGGAGTCAAATGGATAAAATCTATTATCGTAAACAAGGGGAATAATGGAATAAGTTTTGCGGCACCTCTTTTATTACTTCATAAAGCCAATATGGAGCAGTTTCTCTTTAAGTACACTTAATTTATTGTACAGAGAACTTGGCAAACCATTGCAATTGCCTTTTAGTTATGATTTTAATAGCTTTATTTTACATACCGATTGTATTAGCCGCTAACCCATAAGCGTCACAAGGTGGTCCCCATAAAAACCGGATTCCCCCCAATTGAACTGCTACCGATGATAAAGATATGACAAAAAAATTATTATTTCTTCAGTTACAGTCTCTTTTACCATTTTCCAGCACAACAGTAATTAACAATAATATTAATATTGACAACTAGGCGGCCCGGGCCCTTTCAATTTAAAATTTTTCCAATCAGTTTAAATTCATGTTTTTTTGCCTGAAAATTGCAACCGCAGGCGATCATCTAACCTTTTTATGAACGTAATGCAATTACTTAATTAGTAACTATCTATTGCACCAACCTCCACTTCGCCAGTTTTTTGGCGACAAAATACTTTTGGAAAAAAATGTCATCTAGTGAAAACGCTTTCTGAACAAATTATTGAATAGGAATTGAAAAGGGTCTGGCCCCCTGCTGGTCGTACATGTATGCTAAATAAATGTTGTTTTTTTATGAAAAAAAATCTCTTTATGAAAAATTATCCCGTGCATTATTACCTACTACTAAAAACATTGCAAAAGACAATGTGTTTTGCTAACCCCATTTAGCTTGAGTCAAGGCAATAACAAAATTTAGGATTTTAATCGTAATGCCACTCCCACACTTTGGCGACTCCACTGCGACTTATTCGTTATGCAGTCTCAGTGCAGTATCAGCTCAGTATCCTTAGCTTCTCCTTGGAGACTCCATTCGCAAAGGATTCGCCGTGCTTTGCGACTCTACGGAGACTCCACGGACTCTTCGGAGACTGCGCTGAGACTGCACTGAGACTGCACTGCGAATTATTTGCAGTGGAGGCGCAATCAAAGTCGCCAAACTGAGTGAGAGCGGCATAAAGGGAGGACTAAAGAGTTTAGTTTTTTTAATTGGCGTTGAAATCTCAAAAATGTAGTTTTTTCAAACGGATTTAAAAAATGCAAAATCTGGTCTAAATGACATTAAAATACCTTTTTTTCCTAGAAATTCCCAAGTTGCTTGGAGTTTTGCCCTCAACCCCCATCTGCAATACTTTTGAGTTTACTAGTTTTTTCACGCTACCTCTCAGATTTAAACATAAAAAAAAAAAAACATAAAAACTTTTAATTCAAGTGCTACCTTTTAGCCAAATTCTGGTTACTCGAGCCAAATAGAACATGGCTTCTGATCTTCAATTTTAAGGTATCTTTGTCCCATAAAAAGTCCCTTCCTTCGAAAATCTTTGATGACACCACCGCATTTGATTTGCGGCTGCCAATCAAACATTTTGGCTATGCCTTTGCGCCAACCAGTCACGTGGTCCTATTCAAATTTTACAAGAACTGAAGCTGTCACCGGTTTCCTGAATAGCAACCTGTTCGTTCAAGCTGAAAGTATATGAAGATTATCCAAACAATTTCTAATAACTGATTACATCAACATAACAATCGATTCGCGCGAACCTGTTGAATAGCACCAATACCTTTAACTCCTTTGAGGTCCGCAGAAACTGATTGGCTGCAAATTCAGTCAGGAAAGCGCTAACATCAAGAAGCAGAAGCAATATCGAACCAAAACAATGATAGTTTTTAACCTTATTTAAAAACTGAACTAAAAAATGATTATTCACTTTAAACTTAAGTGAAGTAGTACAGATCACCAGCAAGGGTATAACTTGATAAGATTATTATGTTACATATAGTAGATAAAATTTATTGGTGATACAAAAATATCGCTTTTTGTAGTTTTTTAGTTCAGACAAAAATGTGTCGAATGCTTTGGTAAGAGCCATCTGCGGCTTAGTGTTTGGGAGAAAAGATTGAAAAATGGCCAATATAATCACTGCTAAAACAACAGCATCTCAAGAATCATCTCTTTGATTCTAGAAATTTTGCAATGTTTATTTTTTTCTAATATGTTAATCGGTATTGACTATGGTTAAGTATATAGCATCACTATACAGTATACAGTAAATAATCATGGTTAAAATTACGGAATAAACTAAAAAATAAAAATCAATAATAAGTAACGAAAGCCACTGTAAGTCTCAGAATCAGCTTGTTCTGCAAGTCTCAAGACAATTAAATAATGATAGTTGAATAAAATAAACGAGGGGATAAGTGTAGCTCTTATAAAGGCAACCTTGAATTGAAGTAACGGAGGAACTCAGTCGCAAATTATCGTTACTACCGTGTTTCCGCAAAAATAAGACCTAACCAGAAAAATAAGATCTAGTACGAATTTTGAAAATGATTTTAATATAAGCCCTACCCTAAAAATAAGACCTAGGCGATGGAACGAAATTTTTTGCTTCGAGTGTGTTTTTACTTCATAAAAGTTATTGTGGGAATTTAGGTTAAAAAGTAGAGCTAGTTAATGAATAGATTAGCTGAATAATGATCATATTCCCATCATTAATTTAAAAGGGGTGGGAGAGGAAAAAGTTGAATGACCTGAGATAACACGAAGATCACGCTACTATTCAATCTATTAACAGCTGCTTTCAAATAAAAATGTATTATTTATGGGTAAATGGATATCAATTTTCATATTTTATGTATTTGAAAATCTCGTAATTTTCAACTTTGCGATTTTGTTTTTGATAAATGAAAATAAATGATATCCCCCTAAAATAAGCCCTGGTGTTATTTTTGGAAAGAAAATTAATGTACGACCCTGTCTTATTTTCGGGGAAACACGGTACCGGCTCTAAAATGAACAAAATACTTTATATTATCAAGGGTGAAGACAACTAATAAAATCCATAACATGCATTCGCATTTTATACAATTGTTCGGACCCATATACTTACTGTATTTAATATCGATCTCCCTTTTCTCTTTGTTTTTAGTTTAATCCAGCTTTTTGACAACTCGACAACGTCCTTTTTGTAGCCAAGTGGTTAACCCTATATTACTCAACGGTAGGGGTTTTGAAGCCCATACTCTTTACAAACAGTAATTACTTAAATTTGGTTTGCAATAAAAACCTGAAGTTTTCTGACTTTTCGTGCTTTATTTTCGAAGCTATATTTTCGTGCTTGTTTTTGCCAATTACGATGATACTGTTTTTGTTTATACTACGTAATGGGTTCAAGAGTAAAATGGGGGTTTTTGACAACTTTTTTGAAATTTTGCCCATTTCTGGTTTTTGGTGTAATATTTTAATTTCAAGCTTATATTTCCGGTAAAGATTAAAAGGATTAGAATAAATTGGTTTCCGAGATTAGATGGATTACAATAACGAGCGCTACACCGTTGCGAACAAAAAGCTACCGGTACCGTACTACGTCCCAGACAATAAACGAAAATAAGGTTCCTTTGTCTTTGTTTTCATCCTAATTTCGATTCAATAGAGCAGAAAACGAATAATGATTCTATACAATCGCAGGTTACTTTAGCTATAGCCAATACAAAAAATCAAAACCAATTCCTCCTCTCGCAATACTAGCAAAAGCATGTCGAAACGCTTGATGAGATTGCGCTGCCCAGCTCCGAGTCATAGACACTGGGCAGCACAGTTCCTTTTGAATAAACGTAGCAGCAGTGGCGAGCTGTAACCAAATTGTATCGGACTCGACAAGCCCGAGAACTGACTTTTAACTTCCTAATCCATAAGCAATCGCGTAACCGTTCAACCAACTGGCCTCTAAAAGCAAAATATAAACTAATGCTGAATGTAGTCTACCCTTAGTTTTAATGCCCTACATCCGCTTTACAAAAATTGCAAACAATTAAATTAGAAAGATTGTTTTTGGTCTACACATAAAGCCATCAGCTAGTTCTGTTACATGCTCTGATGTTGATATTATTTATTGATTTTTATTTATATTACAAAAACAATGTTTCTGTGTTTTACGTGACAAATAGTTCAAATCAAATAAATTTTTATTAAACTCTCTGTATCACGCCGAAGCGTGTAGCCGCCGGAAGCTATTGGGGTCTCGAGGCGAAACCTCCAGCCTCTGGGCAATTTTTAAAAATCTTTTGGAAATAAAGCTATTTTAATGTCACTGGATCACATATCGCACGTGTTCAGAGCTTTTTGAAAGAACTAGATTTTTAACATTTGAAAGCTAATTGAAAAAGTTAAATTGTTCAATCTTTCTTTTACTTGCAATTTAATTGTAAAACACGTTTAAAATCTTGCATTTTGGTATAAAATTTGGTAAGTGTTTGGCCCAGGTAGGGGGAAATAAGATGCATTGCCTCCTACAATATTTTAGTAGATTTGCCTTCAAATTTTTTTGATTTATCATAAAAAGAACCAGTTCAGGAGTACCAGTGCGATTAAAGAGCCCAGGCACCTTCAATTTAAATTTAATAGTTTAATCATAGAGCATTTCCTCTAGCTAAGTTTTTTCAAACGTATTTTTTCGTAAAAAACTGGAGTGTGGATGAGAACTGTTATTGAAAAACGGTACTACGAATGGTTACGCCTGCTAACCATGTATTTGTTACTCCTACCAACCCACTAACCTGGGCCGGATTTACATTGCGCGGGGCCCCTGGCACTTGAGATATCTTGCAACATATCCTGCCAAATATAGGTGAAGACCAAAAAAAATTTTAAACATAAGAGTGCGGGATCCCTCGCAATGTTCTATATCGTAAATTCGCTCTTGGTAATTGCATTACTTTCATAAAAAGGTAACATGAGAGCCTGAGATAGCAACTTTTAAGGCAAAAACCCTTAATTTCACCCGGGTTTGGGGTTACATATATCAATTAGTTGGCAAAAATTGAAATGAAGGGGCCCAGGATTCTTGGTCGTCAATATTATTGTTAACTACTAGTATACACGTGTTTGTTGTACGCGAAAAATGCTACAAAAAACGATACTAAAGCAACAAAAGGCTTTTTTGTCACATTTTTACCATTGGTGGCAATGCAATTGGTGGCTTTCAATTCAATTCAATCTGGTCCCTGCCCCTCCCGGCTACGCCTATGCCCAAGACTTCAATATCAACGGTCTGCTTTTTTACAGCTGCGTTTGAGCAAAGAACAATTTTGATATGCAAACTATGTGTTATTAGTAAATAAATTTCTGTCCCGAGAATCAAACAAAATGATTGCAAATTTGCAGCAGCCAACATTCAGCCGTATTTTGTAGATCTTATTCACAATTACAGCTTTACTTTATCGTTGTATCACTTTCTACTAAATACAATACTGAAAGAGCAATCTTACTATAATATATAAAACTATTTTTCACAATTAATAATAATATATGCCAACAGGACTACCTAAAAGTTGGCTTTTTTGAACATTTTAAGTGCTTTTTGTTTTTCATAAGTTGCAAGAAAAATTTTTATTAACACAAAAATTTTTCGTCAGCTCCATTGCAAATATTAACTGTCTTCAGTATTTTTTAAGCTTGGCTGTGATTCTTTGTACTATAATTTTAATCAGGGCCGTAAATAGAGCGTATTATTAGATGGGGCTCACAAAATACAGTTGGAAAGCTGGCCAACACTACAGTAAACAAAAATAATTATTTCACTTGCGGCCAGCGAGATGAAATCTTGGAGCAAAAGAAGGATTCTTGAAGCTTGTTAATTTTGTCTGCATATCTTCCACGCCAACCATAACTTTAGCTTCTCTAAGACAGTTTCAACCCTGCCTCTAACCTTCTGGCTACAATCTCTTATAATTATGAAAGTCTTCAAAAATCAAAGTGTAAAATTGCTTGAAGAAGCATGGTTGACGTGTTGAAATATACCAAAAATCTGGAAAATTTCAACAAATAGGGAGCGCCAGCTGTTTTTCGTTTCGAAATAAAAGCTTAGTGCAGAAATATTTAACGTATAAAAGCTCATCGATCGCAAACCCAGGAATTTAATTTCATTTGAAAAGTTAAAAAATTCAAAAATCTAGTCTTCTCGTTTAAATAGGCAAATAGGCAATCGTTTCGTCCCCGAGTGACGCAGGTGAAGCAGAGTCCCCTTTGCGAGCTCAATCCCGTGTTTTGAAGTCACTGACTTCATCATTCATCATCAGTGTGAAGAAGAATCGGAAAAGTGCAAGGAATTGTATGAATTGAAATTAGGCTAACTCATCAAGTAGTTTTGGATACTTAAGTTACCAGAATAGGCTTAAATCTTACAGATTTCTTTATTATGTTCACTGGTGAAGATATTATTTTGTATACTTTTTCATCTTTCGCATATAATCAATCTTATGCAGCTGTACACTTCACCACTTTAATTCAATTTGATTTTCCTTAATAACTGCAGCAGAAACTGCTTGTGGAAAACTAACAGCTCGCTTTTCTTAAAAGCTAACAGTTTCCATGAAACTCTTTTGTTCACGAAAAAAGCAAGCGCTCAATTAACAGATGAAAACGCTCGAATGAAGTAAAATAAATAAAAATTTGTCGTCGCTTACCAATCAATATTTTACAACATACTTGTATTTTTTTCTCAAAGTGTTACTTAAAATATTTTTAAAAGTGAATCAAAATTATTTCAGATAAACAAAAACTTTCCCAATTGGTGTGAGGGACACAACAAGGTCAAATATGACAGTTGTAAAGTATATTTCGAAAAATAGAAAACATTTCAGTGTATCCTTTCTTATTCTTTGGTTGAACGTGGCATTCATTGCAGGTAAGAAATGCACTTAATTTAACACTGCTTTTAGAACACTATAAACATTCAAATTTACCGGTGATTTGTCCGTGGATGACATCAGATTAGGGTTGAAAAAAGTGCTCAATAACAAATCAAGATTATTTAAAAAAAATTAAGTATATATCTCACTCATTGGAATACATAGAAACGTGTAGCAAGTTGGCTTGGCCCAGCTCCGTGTCATAGCGTCTGCTGGCAACATAACTCCTATAAAACAAATGTTGTAGCGGAGACCAGTCGATGGCAATAATGCGAGCAATTTGACAAGCCCAAGATTTGAACCTAAGAACTCTGATGCCTAAGACGAAAGCGCTACCGCGACAGGTCAGATGAGATCAAACTTTATTTTCGAGACAAGAAAAGAATGAAAACAAACATTAACATATAATTAGCAATCTCAACAGGAGACTGCGAGGTAGCCTTTAAGGCTCTTCGCGTCAAGCAGCCACCCGGAAAATGTCTCGTCGTTATTATGGCTTGAAAAAGTTTAATAAGTGGTTGATGTTTCATTCAATAAAATCATTACATTGTAATAAAAGAAATGACTAGAGTATGAATGGGGTCCAAAGCAATGCAAACAACAAACATAGTTTTTGTATAGATTTTATATGGATCTTTTATTGATTTTATTCCGAACCAATTTTGTATGGATCTTTTATCGATGTACGGTAATACCGCTGAGTAACAGAAGTGCTTGTGTGGTAAAAGATGTGACCATGCAGTCACATCAAAGCGACAGCAAGCACCTAAATTTTATTAAGTCATTACGTTATTTAGATAATGTTTTTTAATGTGAGAAGAATCATTATTCGTCATTCAATGTGATTGCTAAACTATGGTTAAACAGTTAGTTGAGAATTTAAAAGCCCTAATTTTAATTACAGTTTCGTTATTTTTATCAATCGTCTTCATCAATACTCATGGGAAATTTTTAGTCTTTAAGTCAAGCTGCCACGTATCGACATGTTCACGACACACAGTAATGAGTTCAAACCATCCTTTCGTTGAGGACAACATACTTTAAATTTGCTTTAAATTTTCTTTAAATATGCTTTAAAGGACGAAATACTGTATTTAAATTTGCTCTAAAGGACAACATACTGTATTTAGATTTGCTTTAAAGAGTTAAGGACATCGAAACTAATGTAACTTGCTGCATAATCATCTCTGAATATAATCTTACAAATTTTAAAGATAAATGCCATGCACAGTTCTTTCAGTATCGAGAAGGCATGAAAGGAAACTTTGGCTGCGGTTGGATATATAGGATGAATGTCGTCGAAGCTGACTATTGGTGTTCCGCAGGATCCAGGTAATTTTTTCATTGCAACTCCTTTTTTGCGATGCTTCAAACTGATTATGCAACCTATCAATTTTGTTGGCGGATGAAATAATTGCGATTGTTAAGTGATATAATTTCTAGGGTTGGATTTGCATTGTGCGTGACCCCTAAAAATGTTGATATTTTTGCTGCATTTTTCTGCCAAATGTAGGAGAAGACCAAAAAAAAGTCTTTCCATCCAAGCGCTGTGCCCTCTAGTGTGAGGCCCGGGGCCCGTAGCACTGCGCCATTGTGTCATCTGGTAAATCCTGCCCAGCTAATTCCAGCTTAGTGTATTACGTAGATTGTAAGACAAATGTAGGTTGAAAACAGATTAGTGAACAAGAATTAAGTGTCAGACAATGGTTAGTTTAAACAAAAAGTATATGGAAGTTCTGGTCTAATAGTGGTGTCCTACGGGCGATATGTTGCAACAAGGTATGAATTTTTACTGGTGCATTGCTGTACTTAGTCTAAACATCCTCGCAGGTACTCGTAGATTTTTGCAACCTTCTCAAAAATTAATATGATTTTTTGAACAGTTGGGTTATTAAAATACACAATCAAGACCAACGAAAATTTTGTAGTGTTTTGTCAACTGGCACATCTAAGCTTTCTTTAACTATTTTGAATTAACATCTGTTTGTGACATTGCTAATACCATTACCTGCCAGACAATTGGTTGAAAGACGTCACCTTTACATACAAAACGCGGTTACATTATGAACGAAACTTTTTTCTTTTTCTTGACTGTTTGCTATCAAACTTTCGCAAAGTACGATTATTTGGTTGCCAATAAAATTTTCAAAAATAATTTCTGGTTTATTAAAATTAATTACGTGTGATGGATTTTCCAGTAGATGCTTGATTACGTCTTGGTGTTCCAGTTTTGTTGCCAAAATAGTGCTCCTTTAATCTTGATGTTAAATAGCGTTTTGTTTGCCAATGTAGCTTTCACCGCATGAGCAATTTAACTTATGAACAACGTTGCTCCGACGTAAAGTGGCTTGTTTATCTTTGTGAGAAAAAAGATTTCCGAGTTTAAAAGTAATAAGAATAAAAACAAGTTGAAGCATGTTTTGGCAAAAGTTGATAAGTCGCATTTCGCTGTTTCGAGTAAATCGCGTTTAAAGTTTTAAATTTTCATTTGGCCTTGTTGCCAAGTGCGACATATTAAGCTATTTATTACCAAAAATTGATTGAAAATTAAAACAATTTTTTTTTCAGGGAAATTAGTTTTAGTAAATAAATTAAAATCTATGAAAAACTCATTTTTTGAAAAATGTCATTTATCAACTTTTGCGACCACGTGTTTCAATTTCAGTTTGTTTTGCAATTTTCTTTGCAACAATAATCTAAGTTCTTTTTCTACGTGAAGTAACGTTGATCCAATACAAGAAAGTTTGAAAAAATACATCAGGGGCAAGTTTGATAGCTGTAATTGTGATTAAGATTAAATTGGTGTTTATTGTTTAAAAATTTCCGAATTTGATGTTGAGTGAAGGAAAGAGGTATCCATTTTTAAGTAGCATGTTTGTGATTGTTTCAAACTCATAGTGAATATTTGCCAAGGTACTGCAAATTCTGTAGGCTCTTGATAATAAACATCGAACTAGATTGCGTTTGTATTTTATGGAGCATAAACTGTCCGATTTAGTAAACAGTCCTGTGTTTGTTTTCTTCCGCAAGACGCTGGTTTCGAATTTGCCATTTGATGTGTTAATTGAGATGTCCGAGTTGGCCAAATGAGTTTTTGTTTCGAGTTCTTTTGAGAATGTAATGTTGGGGTGAATATTAGAAATGCTTTGAAAATAGTTATCCAGTTGATAACGGTCAGGAAACGTGTAAAGCAGAGCATCAACATATCGAATAAGTATATTTGGTTGTGTGATATTATTTGGAATTTGATCCAACACCCAATTCATGCACACGTCGGCTAATAGGGGAGCGATAGGGCTTCCCAATAGAAACTCTATCAATTTGCTCAAGCAACTGTCCGTTAAACTGAAATACTGTGCCTTTACTTGTCCAATGAAGAAGCGTTTTTAACTGAAATTTGGTGAGACCATGAAATTCAGTGATACTGTTGGAAAAAACGCTTTTAAGAACCAAATCTATTGTGAAGTTAACCGGAACATTTGTGAATAAGCTCTTCACATCTAAATACGCCATAATTTTTGCCATAACATCTAAACTTATCATCTAAACTCTTTACTTAACATCTAAATATTTTAGGCCATAATATCTAAACTCGCCATAATTTGCAGCGTATCTCAAACTTGAGTGCAAGTGATAAAATTATGGCAAGTTTAGATGTGAAGAGCTTATTCACAAATGCTCCGGTTAACTTCACAATAGATTTGATTCTTAAAAGCATTTTTTCCTACAATATTACCGAAAAAACGCAACGCTTTGATAAACATGCGTGTTTTCCGCGTACCTATCCAGACACTATGTACAGCACATGTCTTAAAAAATCCAATTTTACTTGTTTAGTCTATAATTTTCCCGTAAAAGTCAGCTGTGACTTTATTTTTATGCTCCAGATTGACAATGGTTTACAGAAATTAACCGAAACGTCTCAGTCAATATGTTCTACAGTATTTTGGCTGTATTGTTTTTGATTAAAATGTAATTACAATTACGTAATGGCTTCGGTTTTAGCCACCTTTCTGGTGTGGTTTGGAATTAATTGGATTTGTTATGTTTTTGAGTGGAAACATAAAGATTTAACGAGTTAGCTAGTGACTTAGGTGAACTGAAGACATGAAAATGGCACTGGCTTATATAGGAAAATACACGGCAAAAATACTGCAGGCAAAACGGAAAAGCAGTTGAAGCAAAAGAGCAGTAATTATTTTAGCAAACAGCGCACTAGCACAGGAAACACAAGTTAAAAGTTAACGCAAAAGTTCACGCGGTCACAATAGCAAGAAATAAACACACGCAAAACTTAGGTTCGAATCCCTAGTGCGCAATACAAAATGAAATAACACAACAGGAATGCTTGCTGTTTAAGAGCTCCAATTTCTGTCACCGTTTTTATTTGTTGAAAAGTTAAATCACATATGGAAATAGCTTGTGATCGATCTCCTAAATTGGACATAATACCAAAGATTTGAGAGTTTGTTGTACCTTAAAAATATTTTTTGTGGATGTTATAAGTTCGGTGCAATACCAGCACAAACAGCAAACTCAACTAAAATAATGTAAAACCTAGCTTTAGCATAAATAGAAAACAACAATCGTAACACAACAATGGCCACAAAAGACCAAAACAGCAAAAAAATGCGACGTACTTGCCATTTAAATAAAATGTTTTAATTTCCCTCTACTTTCACCCGTACCGCGTCTAACCGAGCCCCGTGGCCTCTCCCTCTGACTACGTCTACGCTACGATAATTATTAACATATTTTAAAACAGTGGATTCTTTCCAATTAATACAATGATCAAACAACATTAAATGTTCACACAAAGCGCCACAAATTCACAACCAGCACAAGGCATTTTATAAACTAATCGAATCTTTTCATGCTCTGCAATAGGATCTTTGGGTGAAGTAAGAATGTTATCAATGGTTTTAACCGACTTCATCGCAGCTTTCACACCAGCTTCGTTAAGAATACGACCGATACTTTCTGAAGTGCCCTGTACATATGGTATGGAGGTGAAGTGCTTAAGATGCTGTGTTGTGTTGCATTGTTTGACCTTGGGGATGGGATAGAAGTGCCGTAGAGGAAACCGTTGAGTTGTAGAACAGACAGAACATGGGTGGCCTCGTGTCCTGCATCTGCTGGTATGGTGTTGTGTGTGTTAGCTCTGTCGTGTAGTGTCTTGGTAGCTGCGGGTTTCTGGTGCTGAGGATGATGAGAATCAAAGTGAAGGTATCTGTCTGTGTGTGTGGGTTTGCGGTAGACTTGTGTGCAAAGAGTTTTGTCATGTCGTATAACTAGAACATCCAAAAAGGTAAAAAGAGATCCTGCTCTTCTTCCACAGTGAATTGTATATGATGACAAACTGGGTTGATCTGTTGGTGAAATTCTCTCATGTGCTCTTTTTTTAATGCGCAGAACGTATCATCTACATATCGAAGCCAGAGTTTTGGTGGCGTGTGAAATGTCGTGAGTGCGGCTTTCTCTATGTGCTCCATGAAGATGTTAACCACAATGGGAAGATGCATGATCCCATGGGAGTGCGGAACGTTTGTCTATACAAAACCTTTTGAAAAGAAAAAATAGTGGAATTAGAACAGATTTCAAGGCCAGTTTTTATGTCATGAGCATTGAGTTGTGTAC